>JAWNLI010000476.1:40000-1240000 GCA_035042405.1 Drosophila demipolita | reverse complement strand
AAACTACACAGTGCCATGGCAACAACAAATGGCTCACAAATTAGCAATCAAATCGACAAGTAGCAAATCGCAAAAGATGCGGCAGAGCTGAGCCATTGTTCTCAAATATCACAACAAAGATTATTAAAATAATTCGCATGACAGCAATCTTCAAAATGCAAAAGAAACAAATGCCAAATAAAATGAAATAAACGAATAAATTTATTGATGATATAAATACACATATGCAACTATCCTATGAAGTTGAGCACAAGCGTATTATAAGAAAATTTCAATAAAGAAATTTGAAGGAATCTTTAACAGAAGCGCACCACAAAACTCAGATAAGATATATATAATGAAAGTATTGTCTTGCTACTAGTTTGGCTTTAATGTAAAACTTGTCTCATTCAAGTTGGGAAGTTATTCTCAATTTGCAAAATGCAATTGAATATTTGGTTTTTAAATCGATGCCATATAAAGCCCACAAATGTTGTTAACCTTTTCCCTGTATATATATATATACATATGTAGAAAAAGAAAAGGGTTAAAACAATAGAAAATGTTGTCAGCGACAACGTGGACAAGAATACTATGTCTGAAAGGGTGTTCTGCAGTTTCAGTTTCAGTTTCAGTTTCGGCTTGGGTTTGGGTTTGGGTTTGGGTTTGGGTTTTGGGTCTGAGTTGAAGCTCTGGAAAACAATACTTTATGTGTATTAAGCTGAGAACGCTTTTAACGGCCCGTTCAGCTGTTGTACTACTGCCACATACATACACACACACACACACACATACATATATACATATATTGTACATCCACAACCATTTCTCCACTTAACCCGAGAGCCGCCTCTGTTAGCCAAATCATTATTACAACAACAATGCGAACTAAGCGCAATTGTTTCGCTTCTGTTTCCGTTTCTGTTTCTGGTTCTGTTTCTGGTTCTGTTTCTGGTTCCGTTTCTGCAACTGCTTTTGCTTCTGCTGTTTGCTACGAAGCCGTGCGCCCCATTTGCTCGACATTTTTCAACTGGTGCAGTCAACCCCCGATCTGCACTTGAAAAGCCAACTGCGGACATCGAATCCTTTCGTTCATAAATCAAGTCTTTGGTTTAATTAAATCTTGTGTTGGCGGTAAAAACGCTAACGGAAAGAGAAAAAGAATGCCGCACAACAACTAGCGCACATTGGAACACTCGGGTATATTGGGTACATTGAATCTCAATATACCCTGTCTTCAACACTCAATCCTCATCAAGTTGAGAATATAAATATTTATTTGCATCTAAGTGAAACATTGATTTTTGCTATACAGATTCAGATTGGATTGCTTCCATCCACCCCAGACTGACTTGACACAATATAGTCCATCTCGAATTAACTTGCAGGGTATGCAGAGGCGCCTCCGGCCAAAATGAAAGCCAAATCAGTAGGAGAAATGCGAACCAAATATTGTACATTGTTGCAGGCATTTTAGTCAGAATCCTTCGGGTGGTGGGCATCGGCAGTGGGCATGGGGAAAGGGGCTGGTTGGTAGTCGCTGGAAAGGGCCAAAGTCAAAAAGTCACGTTTTAAAATGTCGCCGCGGTTGTCCTTTTAATATTTTCTTTTTCAAGCTCATTTCCGTTTTTCGGTTAGAACTCATTGTTTTTGCAGCCCCGGAATCGATTCCGATTCAGTTGCATAAAACACAAGGAAACTGATGTGCTCAGTGTTACCCATTATCTGGTTCCAATTCTGGAAATCAATTAACTTTTTGGGTTAGCTCATATGAATATTAAAAAGTATTTAAAGCAATCGAAATTGCCCGACTCAAAAATACTCTGTTCTCAAATAATTATTTTATGGAAGGAAAGGAAATCTGTCAAAAACTTTAAATATCACATCCATTTCACTAATCTGCTACTTTCTGTAGAATCAGGGTTTTCATTTATCTTTAAAGTGTTTCTTACAAATAAGCCAAAATCTGCTTATTATTTGTAAATTGCACTTTAAAAGAAAATTGATGGGATTGAAAGTGCGACAGCAAAAGAAAAAAAGAGATTTAAACAGAAAGATAAGAGCGAGAAAAAAAGAGCGAGAGGGAGCGAGAGAGAGCGAGAGAGAGGGAGAGAGGGAGTGTTAGGATGAGAGAGAAAGTGTTGGAATTTAAAGACGCGTAATCAACCGACTTGTCATGAGAAACCGAGAAGAACAACAAATGTTGAAATATGGTAAAAAGCGAAAGGGAAATGTGAAATTGAATGCAAGACACGTTGCAGGATTTATGGCCAAGAGAAGCGGCCGCCAAACGCAGACTAATAAACACTGAGAGAGACCAAAAATTAAAAACCAGCAGAAGGAGGAAAGTGGCAAAGTGGCTCTGAGAATTAAGGGCAAATGCCAGCGGCGTTTAGGCCAAGTTCTACGTGAGGCAATGCGTTGACGGGTTGGCAATGGAACTGGCGGGGGAGGGGGAGGGGGAGGGAATACGACTTGGATTCGAACTTGCTACTGGTGGTTGACTTGGCGACTCGGCCGTGCGGCAAAGGGCAAATGAAACGAAACGAAACGAAACGATACAAAGTGAGAATGTAATGAAATCCTTTACCGTAAGAATTTCATGCACGTCAACACGTGCTGACTGCGACAGCGGCGTTGACAGCACGCTCCAAAACACCACCGAACCCACAGCCGCCTTCGCATCCAAATCCAAATCCAGATCCGTATCCGTATCCGTATCTCAAGCACCTCCTGCTCCTGCTCCTCCTCCGCCTCCGTCTCCGCCTCCCATATTGAGAAACTTGTAACAATTTCTAATTCATATGTTGCCGAGGCAGCCCTGCCCAGGCTCGATGATTTATGGTGGACGGACGCGAATACGAAATGAAAGGCGATGCCATGTCCTGCGAGACACGCTTGCTCCCCATGTCCTGAAGTCCTTCAGCCACGTCCTTTGACTAGAGCTTGGTCTATGCTGGCTTTTAATCATTCAACAGGCAATTTGTTTGACCTCCTGCTGAACGCATCGAAATGAAATGATATGTTTCACACATTATACATAAGAGCAACAACAACTTGGACTTTGGGTGGCTGGCTCCAGGCGCCGTCAGCGTCTCCAGCTACCTTTATTTAATACCATTTATCTTTCTTACGGTCCAGTGTGCGGTTTGCAGCACCCCTCAATAAGACACCTCGTCACCTCCTCACCTCCACCGCTACTCCAACTCCAACCTCCCCCCCCCCCCACACACAGCACCCAGTACATGTGTGCCGGGTCATGTTGTGATTTATGATTATCAAAGTATTTGTTACCTTTATGTCCAAGTTATTTTCTCGCACATAAATCATTTTGTTGGCTCAACTTTGGCGCTTTGATTAATTTCTTCAATTGCTGTCGCGATTGGCGCCTCCGATTGGCGGCATGAGTAACACCCTCCAACAAGCAACCTCCCCCCCCCCCCCACAAAGTGTGCAGCTTCCTAATATGCCAAAATTGAAGCGGGATGCATAACTCAGCAGCGGTCAACAGGCCACACACAAATCGGGCAAATCCAATGCAGCGGAATTAATTAATCACTCAATCTGCTTCGGAAACACAAATGCTGCATTCAAAGTGGATTATTAATTAATATGCTTGATCGTCCAACTTATTGAGTTAGCATTCAATATTAAAATAGTTAAGTTGGTATTTTAAATATCATCTTTGGAATATTATCTTATCTACTCTTTCGCTAAGTGGAGGATATATTCCACATTATTTATAAAGTTAACCAAAAAAAATATTTTACAATTGTAAAATATATGTTCAGCTCATAAATATCAATATGCACTTACAAAAAATATACTAGAGAAAAAACATATTTATCACATTAGTAAGTCTGTCGTTGGACCTGCAAATAATTCACCCGCTCAATTGGTCAGTCAGCCCTCGGTTTGGTTTTGGGACTGTGGGGCAAGTAAATCCTAAAAGTAAACTCAGCGCCATGAATTATAGATTTGGATTTATTTGAGGCCAAGTAAAACAAATGACGCAACAATCGACGCTGCCGCCTCCTCAGAACTCGCATTAAAAAAGGTCGACAAAAACACAAAAACACAAAAAAAAAAAAAACAAAAGAAGAGAACGAAAAGGGAGAAGCGAAAGAAGAGAGAACAACAAAGCGAAAGTGGCGTAAATAAATAAACAGCAAAACACAAAGCATATTAGGCTAAGCTACTTGCGATTTCCGTTACAAGCCCGCCGGCCAAAGCTCGCTATAAAAATGCGGAAGCTGATTAGCCTTTGCCAACCCCCCCCCCCCCCCCACACACACACATCCCACACCCACACAAAATGAACTGAGCTGCCAACCTGTCGAAGGAGCAGGAGCAGGAGCAGGAGCAGGATAAGTGACCCACGAACAACGACTTGGGGTGGTTGAGTTTTATGAGGCACAAAAATTAACAACGCCTTTGGGGTTGTCTTGAGGCGACCAGCGACCAACGACGACAAAAAGTTGCCAAGTCTCATAATCGAAATTGGTCACAGGTGGCCCCCAGCAGTTGACCAATGCACTGGTCTTTGCTTAGCCCCACAAACAGTCCTCCAATTTCACATCCGCTCCCACTCTCACTCTCACTCCCACTCCCAGTCCCAGTCCCCGTTGCTGTTCGACTTGGCTTATTGAAATTAAATGTGCTGGCTAGCAGATAATACCCATTTAAGGCGTGTTTAGTTAAGTTGAGTTTGATTTGGGTGATTTTTCCCCACTTCGGGGAATAAGTGGAATGGTGATTATCTTGACGCTTAAAGCGGTGCAAGCCAAGTCTGTTTTCCTTGATCATTATTTAGTAGAAGATTGCTTGATTTTAATACTATGCTTCAAACTGACCTTAAGAAATTGTCTGTGCAACACGTAGAGGGTGTACTCAACACGATGAGGCGACGTTTAGAATCGAACTGTTTGCTCTGATCAGCAATTCTTTATTTTATACAAAAATCGTAAAACGCAATACATATGAAGCCGCTTGTAAAGCGAACTCATTTTGCATTTATTTATATTAACGGAGTCGCTTGTGGGGCGACTTCATGTGATGTTTATTCTTAAACTGGCTGAGCTTTGCAGCGTTTGTGGAGTGACTCAATGAGCGGTCTGGAAAAGCTGAGCTTTATTTTTATAAGAATGTGATGTTTGTTTATCTTAAAATATCTGAGCTCTGCAGCGTCCAATGTTTATACTTGACCAACTTTATCGGATATTCTCTTATTTAAATGCAGCCACTTGAAAGTGGACTGTTTATGATTTTTTGTCATTAAAAAATAGCTGAGCCTCGCAGCGTCTCATGTTCATTCTTGAACATAATAATATATCGTATATATAAGGGGATCTGAAATTTCGATATTTGATAAAATCAGTGCCAAAGTGCAGCAATTGCTTGAATAGTAAACAAATCTCAAAACTGGATACATTTTGAGGGCTTAGCTTTAATTTATAAAATATGAATTGGGGGCAGCTATCAAAAATGTGACTCAATAAGGTAAAATGCCTTCTCAAAATGGCAATGTGTCCGCTAATCTAAACTGAAGTTCGGCCAACAAGCTGACACAGAATATGTCAAGCCAATCTGAAGACGGGTGACATTTTGGGCGCTCGTCTCTCCCCCTCTCCACCCTCTCTTAATCTGTCTCTCTCTCTCTCTCTGTTTCATTGTTGTTAAATTTTTAATCAAATCTGTGGAACGACAGCAGTCATTAATTTTCCTACAGTGTCCAAGATTGTGGCCATTTTTCTTTTGGGCTTTGTCACTGACCGCTTCGGATACCTTTCTCACATTTGCATGTGCCACCTCAGCAGGGGACACGACTGACCACAGGACGCCAGAGGACAAACTTTAAGACAGTTTATTTGCAGCATGGACAATGCTTTGAGTCACTTCATATTTAAATAAAAGAATTCCAGCTGTGTTTCCTTGAGGAAATTACACTCGTTGTTGGTATAAAAGTTGATGATTTGCTTTAAATTGAGTATGAAAAATTAGAGAATTGAAAATGAAATAAATATTTAACAAGAAATGTGAACATTAAGTTATTGTTTAAACAACTTTAATTCAGTTATAAATTGAAGCTTCACACTGGCCACACCGACCTTTACTTTCTATGGCCAAATAGTTTTGGGTGGCCAAGAGTGAAACATATGCGGCTGACACATTGTAGTAAAGGCGAGCTCCGGCAACATCTGAGATGGGCAAGTCGATGGGGGATGCGATATGCTATGCCTGCCTGCACGATGTTAGCTCTGGATAGATGGATGACGGCGTCCGGACATTGATAAATCACATATGTGTGCTATTCTATAGAATAGCTCGATCCCCGTTGCTCCTGGACTGCGGACTGCGGACTGCGGCCGTTGGCTACATGGTGATGTGTGTTCGACAATCGCGGGCTATTTGAAAACGCGACGTTGCAAACAAACCTGTTCTCTAACTATACCACACCTCCCCCCCTCCACCACACACACACACACACACACACACTCGTAAACCCGTTTTGCTGTGAAGTCATGTGCTGTGCTGTGCCAAATTCGACAATATTCTGCAGCGACATCAAATTACGAACTCATTATTGTTAGCAACGACAATGGGCCTGGACCACGGAACGATGGAGCGATGGTAACATCCATCCATCCATCCATGCCATGCAATGCCATCGCTATTTGGTGTGTTTAGTTGTTGTGTTGGCGCGAATTTTGCCCAAAAATTTCATCACAGTCGACGCAGTATTTGTTGACGTTGATAGCCAACTCGTTAATTTTTTTGTAATAATTTTTTCAATTTTCGTTTTCTTTTGTTTTTGGGTTTTTGTTTTTGTTGCTTCTTGTTTGGCTTGTAAATCGCATGTTCGAGTCCAAAACGACACCCAAAAACGAAACCCACATCAAACTGACCAAAATGCATGGAATGCCCAGGGAAATTGTGTAGCGTTGTTGTTCCACATCCTGAACAGCACCACCCACCACCCACCACCCCCCTCGCAATGCTACAGCTGACAATGCGGACAGCTTCAGCGTTGCGCTCATTAAATGACACTCACAGCAAGGCGGCCAGAAATTGCAAGCTATAATGCACACAACTCTGCGTGTGTGTGCGTGTGTGTGTGTGTGTGTGTGTGTGTGTGCGAGTGCGAGTGTAAGTGTTCATTTTGGGGGTGTGGTAATAAGGGGCGTGGCGTTGCATAATTTTAGTTGCACCAGCGTAGTTGACGAGAAGCCACCGTCTCCCATATGAAACAGCAGGAACTCTCTCTCTCTCTCTCTCTCTCTCACTCCCTCTCCTTCTCTCTTTCTTTCTCTGTCTCCCTCTCCGTATTTGTATTGCTTGTCATACGCAGAGCGCAGAGCTGGCTTTTGTTTTAGGCACCCTCCCTCCCCCTCCTCCCCCCCCCCCACACACACCACTACCCATTTTTATGGAATAGGTTTGGCTGTTCTTGTTATCCTTCCGAGCGGATAAAGTCGCTCAGCTAATTGCAGCTGGCGGGAAACGTTAGTAAAACTACGCCTGGAATTCGTCAACAGAATCTTGTTGATCAATTGACCAATCAAACATTAATTCAAATCAACTGTAGAGTTTCGAATACTTCTTGGAGTAATACATATTATTTATAAATTGACCCCTTCGGGTAAGGATATTTGGAGTGCGCCTCATCGGGAAGTGGTTTTGCATCTTGTTTAGTTTTTGGCAGCGAGTTTCGTTTACGTATTTTCTCGTTTTTCGTATTTGCGAAAAACCATGAAAATTACATGCCGCTGACCCAGCGGCGCCGTCACTCATGATGGAGCCCCATCGGAGTTTTTTTTTTTTTTTTTTTTTTTGCAGCAGCAGCAGCACTCCCGCTTTAGCACCCCCGAGCACTGCAAGAGCTCGATACTGTTGCCTCCTCTGCATTTTTATTTTCAGTCATTTTATTCGCGACTCGCTGATACAGCACGAAGTTGTCCCTGTCCCTGTCCCTGCTCCTGTTCCTGTCCCTGTCCCTGACCACAACATCGCATGTTGTAGGTGCGCCAATGACGCTGATTTTGTGCCTCTCTCCCGCGTTACACATTATTAACAGTTCCTGTGACAAAGCGCCGTTACGGACTGCTGGAGCAGCTACAACCGCCACTGGGCACTGGCTTTTTTGGCCATTCCTCCACACAGCTCCGCCTAGGTATCCCCGTTAAACTGGGCTTGGTGGCTCGATGGCCACCTGTCATATTACGGGCAAAGGGACGCGCAACCGGGCGACGTTGTTGTCGTTGTCGTCGTTGTTACTGTTGTTGTTGTTGATGTTGCTGTCCTTTGCCGGCCGTTTGCTGTCCAACAAAATGTTTTGTGGTTCCCGTTGCAAAGTTTGTGCCTCCGGCTGCCTGTTTGTTCCAGGTTCGGAAGTGCAACGTGGGGTTTCCTAGCCAAAATGGGACTTTAATAAGAAATCAGAGTTAAGTATGTGAGTGGTGCACAAGTTCAGCTGTAGCTGTGCCACATTTCTAATAAGCATATATATAGAAATCGATATTGTTGTTACTTTCTTTGATCTGATCTGAACTGATCTCTGAGCAAATATTAAATATGGTTGGAAAACTCGAAAATAGACTGAGCGGAAACAGCAAAGTCCGTGTTCAAATTAAGCCTTTAAAATTAAAATAGCTGCAGGTATTTTTCCTTTTTTTAGTCGCCGGGTTGATCCCATAATCCTTGGAGGTAAGTCTAAATTAAGCCCAGAGCCTCAGGGTTAACTAATATGATAATCTTAAATACAGAAAGTTCCATTGTCATCCGTTTCCCATGACGCCACTCAACTGATGGCCACATGTGTCTCTCAACCCCCCAAGCAAGGGAGGCAAGGGAGGCAAATAGAGGAGGACCATTGCAAGGGATACACGATGTGGATTTTATCTAGCGTGTAAAAATCACTAACAAATGGCACAAAATTAAATTTGGCTTATGAGTTGGAACTGACAAATCGTCAGCAAGGATATCGTAGTGTTTGTCGTTAAAATACGAAATTAACATACTCAAGTAAATTGTGTACCCCGCCAACCCCGCCAAACCCGCCAACCCTCCACACGCACACACACACATGTCGCACAACAATTTGGGCACAAAGTGTAAAAAAACGTAGAGGCAGAAATTAAAAATGAATAACATAAAATAAGGCGAATTTGCGTTGTGAATGAAATTAGAACTAGAATTGGAATGGGAATAAGAATGGGAATTGGGTTCAATAGGGTTTGAGTCACGACCGGTTGGCCCAAAATGTTAACAGGCTGTCGGAAGCAAATCAACACGTCTCGGTCCAGGCAATGCGCTTGGTGTGTCTCGACAACGTACTCGATCTCAGTCCGAGAGAAATTTTAGTGTTATTTCTTGGGGTTGTTTCACTTTAAATTGGTCGTCGTTGTCGTCGTCTTCGTCGTCTTTATGTCACCTTTGACACCGTCTGGCCATTGGCATGACGAAGCATCCAGGCAGCCTTAGCATGACCATTGAAATTGGATTGCCTGCAACGGTGGCTGCTCTGTGTGAATGTGTGGGCATCGTTGTTGTCCTGGCGACGACCATTTAGTCGCAGCCAAATCTCAAGCCTCAGAACCAGCACTGACAACCGACAGCTTTTGGCTGGCAAGGCCATCTTAAGAAACGATAATGACACAACCTAACAAACTGTTGCCCCGCACAACGGCAACAATACTTTCGAGCATCGGGTTTGAGGCTTAAATAGCATGGAAATTGAGGTACACACAAAAATGGAGACATGGAAATACGGAGACATTGCCCAGAAACTGAGTGACTTTCGCTCAAGCGTTAAATAGAAAACTTTATAGCTGCTCGGTAACCTGGACAGCGCTTAGCTACCCAACCAAGCCAATCCCCTTGTCAACATCAAATGGACCACACCCACAGAGCGACTGGCATGGAGCACATTCATCGGGTACTCATTGCAATAAGTGGGCTTTCAATTACCACACTGACACACCTCCCAGTGCCACACACACACACACACGCAACACACATGCAACACACATGCAACACACAAGTAACACACACACACTCACACACACCCACACACTGGATGTCATTATCAACGCCTTCAGCTGTTGTCTCACATTGTGAGCTCGACTCTCCAACCACAAATTTAGCTATCTCGAGTATCTTACCACTGTTGGCGCCTTGCTAATTATGCCATCATTAGAGACACATTTTAGAACACACTCTCAATTACATACACACACACTCACACACACACACACACACACACACACACATGCCAAAACGCAGGCATGCAATAAATTTAAATGTGGTCCCAATCTCTGTTTACTGCAAATTGTTTGCTGTTTATTATGATTCCGCTGTCAAGCATAACATGTAGTCACACACATGTGTCTTGTGTGTGTGGTGTGTGTGGTGCGTGTGTTGTGTGCATGCATCTACAGCTCTCAAAAATTTGCCCATCTATTTAATGATTTTCGCTTCTAATTGCAGCTTATTATTATTTTAATTGCACGCAATTAAAATATTGCTACCCGATTAAAATGATTACTAAATAGATTAATAATTTAGCATTTATGTTTTGATTTTGAGCATAAAACCCCAAATTAAAATAGCTTAAGATAATTTGTAAACTATGTAAGAAATATATATGTATTTATATTCCATTTCTAATAGTGACAATCCTAATAGAATTATCAAGAATATTGCTTCTGCTATTATCATTTATATATTACTGTTCATCAATAAAAATTCGTTAATTAAAGCGAAAATTAAATTTAATTATTTGTTCTGTTCATAACAATATGAGTTGCTTGGAATCCTCAATACTCGACGTGTGCAACGATTTGTTGCAAGTTAATCTTTGGGCAGTGATGAAGTTCTCACGCTGAAGAATGCAGCCAAAGAACTTCACAAAAAGCCTGATAAATTATAATATTTTCATAAAATTTAACTTAAGCCACGTCACATCTATATAAAGTTTAGTTTCGAATGATATTAAAAGTAAAATGAAAAAATTTCTTTTACATATTCTAGACTTAAAATTTGGAGTGCTATTTACTGTCAACGAGCATTCCACATCTTAGATATAGAAAAAAAAAATACCTAATAAGAAGAATATTTATATATATATTTGTTGCTATCATTTTTGAAATCTCTTATTTGTTATCAAAAATAATACTGACTTGAATGTAATTGGGAGTCACCTAAAAACAAGATCGCACAATCTAAAACAAAACAAAAAATGTAATAATGACGACGAGTTGTGGCAATCTTTTTCAATGAGTGTATTTCTGTATAAACTGTGGATTTAGGATTATACCTTCTGGGATGTTGCGCTAATTATGTTATTTATTCAAATCTGACGGCGTCATTTAATATGCGCTTAAAAGCCATTTATTTTTCGACTTGTTTGCCTTGTCGAGCTGAATAAGCCAAAGTACATGGAAATGCTTAGAAAAACGTAGATGGATCCATATTCATATCCTTTGTGTGTGCGTGTGTGTGTGTGTGTGCGTGTGCGTGTGTGTGTGTATGCCTCGTTACCGTAACCGGTCGCATCAGCCCGGTTGGTTAGTGTCTTTCAGTAGCGAGCTGGCTGGCATTTTTCGCTTTCAAGTTTGGCCATTAATTTAAACTTTTTATTTGCCAGCTTTCTATTTACGCCAACAGCCAAGAACCGGCTATAAATTCGGCCGGCCTTTTTAACCCCTTAAATGAGGGGTGTGGTGGGGCCGGTGCGGTGCGGGGCGAATGCAGTGCAAAAGAAATGCGAATTAATTTTCTTAAAAGCTTTTCTTGGCGGCGCTGATTATCTGACCATCTCCCTCCCTCTCTCTCTCTCTCTCTCTCTCTCTTTCTCTCTTTCTCTCGCACACTTCCTCAGCAGCTGCATTTTCTCTATATTATTTTCACAACTTATTTTTATTATTTTAAATTGGAATTTTATTAACGAAACATGGCACGCTACTTAAGAAACTATATACAAGTTTTCACTGTGCTTACATTTATTTTCAATGAATTTTGTCATTTTCTGTATTTGATATATATTTTATGATTAATGTGATTTTTGGGTTCATTTTTTTAAAAAAAAAATTAGTTTCTTATCGACTTAACGTAGTTTTGCAATATTTTTTTTGGAGCAAAATATGTTCAATATTTCAATTTACACAGATGGTATTTCTATAATCTACATATATAATTATTGCCCAACCTCTACCTTAATCCCCGCCCTGCCTCATCCCCCCCCCCCCCCCCACGGTCTGTGCACCCAATAACGGGGCACACTTAAATACAATTGAGTTTTACTTTGGGCAATGATAATTGATTTAAATTCGATATGTGATCCGCTAAAACTTAGAATTCTATCAAAATTCAAAATTATAAATGTACCAAAATAAATACAGCCTGTGCGAGGATTTCTTATAGAGTTTTGAGACTTGAATTTAGCGATAATTCATACTCCATAAATAAAATTAAAAAAAAAGAAAAACTTAAAAAAAAAATTCCTTAATTATATTTCAGAATTTAAGATAATACAACAAATACAACATTTTAATCAAATGCAAAATCTTTTGCCACTAAAACTGAATCCCATTTAAAAACTCTAAAAATAAAGTGAATATTTTTAGAAAGTATTTAGAAAAATTAAAAATAGAACTTCTCCAGTCTTATTTTTGGACAATATCTCGATTTTAATTTAAGTTGGAGTATTTAAAACTTTTGCTGTGAATGTAATTTTGGAAACTAAATCGCAATCAATGATCAATTCTGGATCAATCCTCGCACTTTACAGATATGAGCTAAATTCACAATAAACCTCAGCCTACTGCTGCGCCTCCTGACCCTGACTCAATCCTTGTCCCTGTCCCAGTCCCTGTCCCTGTGCCGCCAGACAATTGCCCAGCAAGGCGGCAGCCAGTCGCTAGTAGGGGCGCCAGACATCCGATGTCGGCTTTGGCGTACGGGTGCGTATTGGTCCACCGGCGCCGCTGGATCCGCTGCCCGATCTCGATGTGGTGCTGACATCGTCTAGATCAATTGTCTCCACCGGCGACGGTGATCGCCGTGTCGAACTGACTGGCGGCGATGCATTCGGATTGGCATTCTCCGCATCCGGTGGATTATGCGTAATCAGTGTGACGCAGCGCTTGATCAGATTGACACCATCAGCATCACCAGATGCAGATGCCACTGGTGGAACAACCGAATCCTGCAGCTGTTGCTGCTGCTGTTGCTGCTGCTGTTGCTGCTGCTGTTGTTGCGGAGTTGTGCTGGCTGCCGCTGCTGCCGCCGCACTGCGTAGCCAAGGCAGATCACTGTAGTTGCCATAGAGCTGGGTATAGAGCCATTGGCTGGACTGGGGCAGCAGTGGACTCTGAAGGAAGAGCTGTGCCGCCAGAGCCGGATTGAAACTGTGCGCCGTCGGCGCAAAGTGACCAGCGGCACCAGCGGCTGCAAAGCCGCCAAAAAGCTCTGTCGGATTCTTGCTTCGTTGGATAAGCGCTGTGAAGGCGCCGCCGCTGCCAGGTGCCGGCTCTGTTGGCGTTGCCACACTGCTGGCATCCGCACTGAGCAGCGTGGGGCTGCGACTGCGACCCGCCTCCGCCTCCGCCTCTGCGTCCGTCTCTGCCTCGGGATCCAGATTCGGCTGCGACTCCTCGTCGTCGTGCGTCAATGAGCTGATGCTCTTGCGCGGCGATCCCGTCACCGAGATGCTATCGCTCTCGAATCCCGCATCGATATTGCTGCTGCTATTGTTGTTGTTATTGTCGTGATGCTGCATGCTACTCAGCGTCAACGGCGGCGAGCTGCCCACACTGGCATTACACGCCGCCGGCTGCACAAAGGCGCTCAGCGTCGCACTGGTCGTTGTTGTGGGTGATCCCTCCGGACTGGTGGTGCTATGCGCCGCTCCGACCGTCGCCAGCGGCTGCTGGTTCTCTGAGGAAAGCACAGACATTTTATAAAACAACAGAGCAGAGATTGAGAAAATTGAGATTACTTACCACTCAATCCGCGCATGCCGCTCGCGGCAGTTGCCGGAAAGGCAGCTCCATGGTGGTGCGCAAAGAAGGGGCCAGCGGGAAAGCCGGGACGACCGCCCAGCGCCATGTGAGCACGCCAATCGGGTGCATGCAGATGGCTGTGCATTCCAACCAGATGATGAGCGAATCCTGAAAACACCAAGCGGAACCCGCAAAATCAGCAAAGTGTTTAAATAAATATAAATAATTAATTATATAATTCATAAATAATTTAAAATAATTAACTTAAAACAAACGATTGATAAATAAACAACTTTTGCAACAAATTAAATTAATTTGCATGTTTTCTTTATTTATTTTTAAATATAAGTTTTGCAACTTTGCCAATGCCTTTTGAGATCGGACTTCATATTTTATGTATATATTTTTTCATATTTGGGTTTTTGTGGCTGCCAAGAAACCTCACATTTCAATTAGTTTATTCATTTGAATGGGAAAATGCATTTAAGTGGAAAATATTGCGAATCAGGTTAATCAGAGAGCTGCGGTTATATAAAATAACTTTGCCGCAATAACCGCATGAAGTGCGAATCTGTAGTGAGAATTCGGGTTAATTACTCAAGTTAAATTTGTGCAAGTATTTCAAAGGGAGATTCGAAACGTATCCAATTAAAGATAATATTTGAATGATGGGATTCATTGATGGGAGAACTGAACTAACAGCGGGAAAGCTACATTTATTGGGCTCAAGGCTAGTTATCTCGTTCAGGCTGTGCCCAAGAACAAAGAACAAGCACAACAAGAAGCGCATGAAGAAGAAGAAGAAGAAGAGGAAGAAGAGGAACAGGAAGAGGAGCAGCAATAGCAAGTCCAATGCCAAACCCAAACTGAGGCAAAGGCCCGCCAGACCACATATAGCCCACTGTGCAAGACCAAAAACGTTGCCGCACATTTCGGTTGCTGCAAAACAACATTGGTCAACAATCCCGCCTACTTGCCTTCCCCTCCAGCACCAGCACCAGCTCCAGCACCAGCTCCAGCTCCAGCTCCACATCCGTCTCCGCCTACAGCTTGAGTTGCTTCCCTATTCCTTTTGCCATCATCAGATCAACAAGCCGCCATATTGCTGCTTATGTAAATGCATCTTTGGCAACCCTCAAGGTCCTCCATGCCCCCCCCCCCCCTCCTCCCATCACCACGCCTATCCCCGCATCTACTATGTGTGTACACGCCCAATGAGAGCTCCACCTTCGGTGTGGGGACGAAACGACAGACGAGGGACAAAACTTTGGCAGACAATCGCCTGGATGCTAGTCAAGGCAAAATCTCTGGCAGCGAGAACGAGAACGAGAACAAGAAATGAGAGCAAAGTCAGGACCAGAACCAGAACCAGAACCAGACTCAGAGAAGCTGCAGAAGCAGCAACGAGGCAAGCTTCAAGGCAAACTCCTAAATAAATTCATTAAAATTATCCCAGTCGCCGATGTCGTTGCTCCGTCTGGACGGGCCTGCATACCCGCTATCCACTCAATCTACTCATCCGCCCATCCCCTCCTCTACACCTCTCCTGTACGAACTGAGCTCCTACGGCATTCCCCCGCCATCAAGTGGCATCCCACATTTGTGGGCAAGTGAAGGAAGCTGCTGATGCCATAGAAGGTAGTTGTGGAGTGGAGTGGATGGGGTCTGGTGTCGAGGGGGTCTGGTGTGGAGGGGGGCAACTTGCAACTAGTCTTAAATGCCTCAAATGCCAGGCCGCAGTCGCACATACTACGCGGTCGACTTCGACGCTGGCGCTGAAGATGCTGCTGCTAAAGTTGACTCATTGTTATCGTTGTGTGTGTATGTGTGTGTGTGTGTGTGTGTGTGTGTGTGACTTAGTCGCAGTTAAGAATATTCCAAGGCAGCAAACATTGAGAAAATCTCGTCTTGCTTAGCTTCTCTCGCTGCTGCTCGCAAAGTCGAAGACGAAGACCGACCACAACACACACACACACACACACACACAACACACACACAACACACACACACACACAGACACACACATATGCCGCCCACATGCGCGCTCTCAATTGCAATCGGTCTGGCTCTCTCCGTCTCTCTCTAGCAAACGTCCCGTGTGGCGTTCTCAGTTTGGCTGTCTCTGTCCCGCTCTGTCGCACTTGAGGCCAAATACTTGGCCAAGTTTTGCCAAAGTTTGCAACCAAAATTTCACCGAAAATGTGACACCAACAACCAACCAACGAACCAACCAGACCAGCCAGTCAAACATGGGGCCAGAGGTGTTACAGTTGAGGGGCTTAAAGGGGTGGGTACAACAGTATGCGTATGTGGCTATGCGTGTGTAAGTGTGTGTAAGTGTGTGTAGGTGTGTGTAAGTGTGTGTAAGTGTGTGTAAGTGTGTGTAAGTGTGTGTGTGTGTGTGTAGATAACCCAAATCGAAGATGGGGCACATTCTTAGACACAGAGATGGTTCCATCTTTGCTGCATTACTTGATTGGCATGCTGCATTATCCACTGTATCCTCTGACATACTTATATAAGTATAAGTATAAGTATCACTACAACTACAACTACAACAACAACAACAACAACAATCAGTAGCGCATAAGAGTCTTCATATTGCTTTGTGGAGCAAGTGCCTGGATGTAGGTCAAAGAGTTTGCTTCGATTGACACTGGGCGGGTGCATGGGCTGTGTTTCTGACTAGGATCTTGGTATTATGTTGCCATTTGTGCAGCATTTCAAGGAAATCGATGCAATTCATGCTCAATTGCCGATGCCAGAATGCCGGAATGCCTCCTCAGGTGGGTTGGGGAGGGGGGTTGGATCACTTATGAGTGCATTCAATATATGAAATGCATTATGCCAATGCAAGCATGAGTTGAGTCTCAAACAGATTTTTACACCCATTATTATACAGGTGTTATTGGTAAGAATTTCTCCAACACGTTTAACCCGATTCAATCAAATCCTAGCTGTAATATTTCATCTTAATTAAATATCTGCATCGGAAGTAGAATTTAGTTAGACGCATTTCTAACACTAATAATAAAATCTGATATTTACAATCTCTTTTTTTTAACTTTTAAGCAGTTCTAATAGATCTTCGATATATATAATTAAGGTCGAGTGTTAGTTATATCCAAACTGGTAAAAATAAATTCAATAATTTTAAATGCACTTTTTTGTAATTCTTTCTTTTCAATGTATTACTTGACTGAGATGATACAAATTAAAATTATTATAATGTCTTTATGTATATAAAATATTAAAACTCCGCTTAAGTTCCCTGCGTTTATTTAATCAAATATAATTCACGTTGACACCAGAATAAAATTTTAAATTCGTTCATCTTCAATAAGGAAAATCCAGAGAGCGTTTTTAATTTTGAACTCATTAATTTTATGGCACTTTAAAATTTTGTTTCTTTCCTATTTTGAGAACTTACTGATTTTATAGTTTATCTAATATAAATTTGAAAATATAATTTTTGATAACTTACAGCGTCAAAGTTTTTCATCGATCTGAATAAAATAAATTCGTTTTATAGGAAGAATTAACAAAATTCTACGATTGTATTTTTTAATATTGTTATTGCTAGAAATGTTTTTAATGCCAGTAATCCTAACGTAGGAGCTTAGGTATTCCTAATAAGTATGGGGCATAAACTGAAGGTTTTCAAACTCTTCGCCCTTTTCATATTGCATTATTCTGATTGTGTGACACTAACTCCTCCAAAATGCATTAGCACTAATTATGGTTTATATTTTATTTTATTTTATATCTAAATGAGTTCTTGTTGTGCCATTAGCATTTTCAGCATATCCTTTTTATTTACTTATTTATGTGCATATACCTACATGTATGTATGTACTTGTGTGTGTGTGTGTGTGCGTTAGAGATGGTTATATACTTTGCCAGCTGGGGTATTTGGGTGCATAGTTGGGTTTTGTCACACAAAATGGCAGCAGTAACAGCCCACAAAACTACACCGATCACACACACACAGACACGCCCACACTCTGGCGAGCCACTTGAAGCTGGCAGCGGCACCCGACGGTAAAGCAGCAGCAGCGATGGCAACGGCAACGGCAACGGCAACGGCGACGGCGACGGCAACGAGGACGGCAACGACGACGACGACGACGACGACTACGGCTTCGATGCGGCGGATACAGCGGCAGGCATTGAGCAAATTGTGTTTCCATACAATATAACATCACGTCGATTTTGGTAACCCAAACTCAAGAGAATTTCGTGGGAGTGTGCGAGTGTGTGTGTGTGTGTGTGTGTGTGTGTGGGCAGTGGGCAAGCCTTCACACAGACAAGCGCACACTCACACACACACACACATGTGCTTAGAGAGAGAGACCGCATGAAGGCGTACCAAGGATGGCGACAGTGAAACCCCATAACAAAAACCTAAATATGCGGTCCTGTAAGGAAACCCTATGTGCGATAAAGGGTTAGCCGCGCTTGGTGTCAGTTTGGGGTCGGGCTTTCTTCGGCACACCACGTAACGGTATTCGTCGGAGTCGGGCGTTCTCGTCTGGGCCGTTGGGTACAGGTGGCGGTGGCATGGCTTGGTGTCGTCCATAGCCCAGCCCCCATATATGAGTGAGCAAATTCTCTTTATATATATATTTAAATATATATATATATAAATGTATGTCTGAGTCTCTCTGTCTGTGTGTGTGTGTGTGTAGCGGGGCATAACGCGGTGCCATTGGTGCGCCACAAAAAGCTTTCATGAGTTCAACTTCCCACGCTTTTTTGCATTATTTTTTGTTTCTATTTCGTTTTGTTTTGGTTTTTTTTGTTTTTTTTTTTGTTCTTTTTTTGGGCACCGCATTGCGGAACAAATCTGTAGCTGGGGGCGGGGTAAAATAGTAGTAGTCAAAGTGCAATGCAAATGTGTGTGTGTGAGTGTGAGAGAGGGTTTTCCGCAGCCAAGTGACATATGAACATTACAATGCCAGGAATAAATTGTATATATGAAAAATCATTGGATCATTTCGTATATATTTTCATTGGATACATATATATATATTTATATATATATATATAAAGTCAAGAACATTTGCCGTTTAACGCATTTGCCGCCGGTCTAAAAACAGTTGTGATGTTTTACCGACGGCATTTCGGCACAGCGCAAGCATTTGTTGTCCCCACCCAAAAAGTGCCCGCAATAAAAACGAAAGGCGCTCAGCGAAAGCAGCGGCGAAAGCAGCATGAAAAAAGTGCTCAGAGCAGCGCGCAACAATTTCTCACCACAAGCGGCTGTCTTGGATGAAATAAAAAGACGACGCAAGACGTTGTCATCGTTGGCGTGGCGCAAGCAAGTCCGCTTCTAACTCACCACAATGTGTGGTGGGTGGTTGGGTGGATTGGAGGTAGTCAGTTTAAGCGAGGCTAACAGCGACAGCAGCAGCAACCCCCACGCAGACACGCACACACAGACATTTTGAGCCAGCCAGCGAATCAGGGGAAATCGCTTAAGTATATGGCATTCAAATCACTCGACTCAATTTCACCAGTCGCTGTCTTTTCACTCAACTCAACCCAACTCAACTCAGCGAGAGAAAGCGAGGGAGCAAGCGAGAGCGTCAACGCCTGCGCCTGCTGTTGACGTCGACAGCAACAGCAACAGCAATAGCAACAGAAACAACAGCAGAGTAGCAGTAGCAGCAGCAACGCCAGCATCGAGCCTCGAGCTTTTCTGTTGCCTACTTTTTAGCGCGGATGCTCGGATATTTCAATGCTCGAATGCTACCAGCCGCTGGTTGCTTTGTGCGCACTTTGCGGTAAATGTTTCTTTCCCTTTTTTTTATTTTTTTTGTTTTTGTTTATTAATCCGCATGGGGGTTTTTTTTTTTTTTTGCTGTGTTTAGTCGTTTTTCGGAGCTGTTATTGAGCCATCAGGCAAAAGTGCTTGTATTGTGGCTGCTGCTGAGGCCAGCAGAGGGCGGAGGAGCACGAAAATATTAACGAAAGCGAGAGGCGAACGACAAAGGCGGTTGGGAAGGCAACTGCAACTTAAAGTTCAATATAATAATGATGATTCTGATGACCGTGTGTGTCTGCGGGTGTGTATGTGTGTGTGTGTTTTAAACCGCGTGGAAACATCTGCTGCGTCTAACATCTATTGTGTGTCCTCACGGACCGCGAACCTAAGCTTATTGATTTTGTGCCTTATGCTCAACTTTAAAATTGTTTTGGTTTTCCTAGTTTCAGTTTCAGTTTCAGCTCACGTTAAACTTTAAATTTTCTAAAATAAAATATATGCTTTAAGCATTCAACGACTGTCACTTTATTTATTAAATATAGGAACGCATTCCACATTCTTCTATAATTATTTGCAACACTAATTTCAATGCAATTTCAGACTAACAATAAAGTACTTAATTAAGTTGCTCTGTTTCATGTAAAACAACAGCAAGAACAATAGCAATTAACAGAAATCATTAGGAATTTTGATCAAGATAAAACGATCAAGTTAGAAATCATTACAAATCGATATTTTGATATTTTAATATTTTGCAATACTCTTCAACTCAATCGGTTATTCGTAGCGGGTAATAACCAAATTGACTTGGTATCAATATATTACAAGCACCCAGCTGTTATATCCTTAACACATTCCGCCACCATTTCCAAATGGGTAGCACTTAATAAAGACTTTCAACCTGCTGTGGCTGCTAAGCAGCCAGTCAATTCCATTCTTATTTTTTTTAACACTGCTACAGGTGAGCTCAGAATTTGTCTCTTATTGGCAGTCGCTTTCTTTCTTGCTTTGCTGCGTGTTTCTATCTGTCTTTCGGTCTGTCTGTCTTTCGGTCTGTCTGTCTTTATCAATTTTGCAGTCAGTTGTTGTCAAGTGCCTGTCATATCAGTATTTACACGTATTTGCTGTAGATTTGCAAATTGTTTTGGCAAATTTGCAGCTATTTTGTAAGGCATGCCAAGAGGTTGACAAGACCCCAATTTTAAATCCAAAACACAACCCAAAACCTTGCCAAGTCCCCCGACTCCTTCACACGCACAATACGCACAAATTTACCGTTACACAAGTGTTGTCAACACATGCGAGTGTTGCTGCTGCTGGTTGGGGAATTGGCGGGGTTGGCGTAACACACATTCCAGCCCGCCACCTCCCCCCCCCCTCATTTGACGCACACACACACGCACACACACACGCACACACACACGCACACACACACATATGGTTGCTGCGTAACAGGCCGCAAGTTATTGCAAAAAAAAAATATAAAATCAAAAAGGAGAGGAGAGGAAACAAAAAAATGGTAGCATACTTTTCAGGGCGCGCTAAAAAGAAATTGCAAAGCGACGCATTCGTCGGACTTGTTGGCATTTGGCAAACATATTTTGGCAAATGTTATAAATAATTTTAAACGTACACCTTGCTCAAACCTTGCTCTGGCAACCAACCAAACGACACACCCCGCCAACAACTCGAGTTGTGGCACATGTCACGGCTCAGGGGTCAGGGGTCAGGGCAGCTTTGCACAACAGCCACGACCCTTGGCGTATTAGTGTCGCATTGACACGTAAATTGACATGAAATTGAATCAATGCTGTAATATGTCCTTGGGGGGGCAGCGACACACACCCAGCATCCCAGCATCCCAGCATCCCACAGCCTACAGCGCTCAGCCCTCACAGTCAGTGTCAGGGACAAGCACGGACGATGACTTTAAAATTTCCTTTTGCGAGCCAAATTGAGCTGTAGGCCTCCCCCCTTCCCCCCACCCACACACACACAGCCACACACTCTCTACCCCCAGCCACGACAGTGACTGTGGAAATTTGTCTGTCTGTCTGCATGTTTGATTATATGTACTAAATCATTTCGTTTTCGCAAGACATGCTCAGTGGGATGGTGGCGAGTTTATCAAGTTGTTTAAAGATACAAAGCCTAACCCTTTTGGCCATCTATATTTACACTCGGGTGTATCGCTTAAAGAGCCGCATTAAAATATATATATACAAAAAAAAATGACGAAAACCTAAGCAACCCCAATCGAGTCAATAATACATAAAAGGGAAATTAACTTAAAATGCAACTCAAACGCGTGTCTCAGTTATTCATTTGATTTATTCATCGGATTAAAGTGATAACTGCATAATTAGAGTTTTTTAGTTGTTGTAGATTAACAATTAATACTTTTAATACAATTAATACAGCTTTAATTTGTTGACTGACATTCAAATATAGATTTCAGCGTTTGATGCCACAGTCATCAACAATATATATATATTTTTCAGATTAATATGAATTGATAATATAATTTT
The DNA here is from genome assembly GCA_035042405.1 of Drosophila demipolita. Lineage (NCBI taxonomy): Eukaryota > Metazoa > Arthropoda > Insecta > Diptera > Drosophilidae > Drosophila > Drosophila demipolita. The sequence continues at coordinate 1,217,726 of JAWNLI010000476.1, read as the reverse complement.
TGGATTACATCAGTTTAAATACCAACACACTAATATAGGACTATTACCCAAAATGGTGAATTTAGAAAAAAAAAGAGAAATGTTTCATGTGTGTGGGTGTGTGTTGATGATGATGGTGTGCGTGGTGCGCACTTTGATCTTTGCCTTTTGCCGGCATTAAGGTCTTGTAAACCAAACAACATAAAACGGCAGACGCCAAAAAAAAGGGTTTTAAATAAATTCAGTTTGGACGAGATCTTAAATCAAATGAGCTGTTTTTCATATGTTATTTAGTACTGCTGGGCTGCTGTGGGCGTGCGACTCAAGACAATTCAAGCTGAAAATTCATTTAAAACATTTTTTGCCCGCACACCCACACGCACACACACACACATGCACACACACACACACATGTACACACACAGCCACTGAGTAATTATGCACACATGCGTCTACTTGCCAATGGGTTTTATGACATAAATTACATCAAGCACGAAATTTTAATATAATTTTCACTAAAAACGCGCGAGAAACTTTTTTAGTTGCTGCTGTTGCTGCTGCTGTTGCTGATGAAGGCAACTTCAAAAGGCTAGGCAACGCACACGCACACGCACACATACTCGCTGGAGTGGGGGTTGGTGGGGGCGCGCGTGTGTGTGTGTGTGTGTGTGTGTGAAACAGGATATCCGTTGCGGAAGTTACAAATTTTCCACTTTCCAAGCACTGATGGCCCGGCCTCGGGGCACCTTGTGCTCCAGTCCGTAGAGGGTTTAACATGTGGTATGGGTGCACTGGAGGCGTGCCACTAATGTGCCCTGCTTACGACGCCATTTTATATTTATTTCGTTCCATCAAGAAAAGCACTTGGCTTGCGTTTCGCAGCCGCCTGCTCAACTATTTTGCAGGCAGCCGGCACCAGCGCCGAGTCCTTTTAATCATTTGGCAAACTTTCTGTGACACGCAGCACTCTAGTGTCAACTACATTTTGTGTATGCCAAAAACTAGTCTGCACCGACACACACACGCACACGCACACACACACACGCACGCCCAAATACATGCCTGAGTCTTTTGGCTGCCTTTTAGTTTTTAATGTAATTTTGAGACACTTTTTTGCTGCTATGTCACTTTGCAGTTTCGCCTCACAAGTGCAAAAAACTTTGGCAGTCAAAGTTTTTGGCTAAAAAAAAATTAATTCCCCCTACGGTCTTTGCAATAATCTGCAACAAAACTAAACTCATTTCGAAACTTATCATTAGGAAAAAAAATAATATCATATAATATTTAAGTGTTATAGATAATATATGTTCTAAAGCTATGCTAAATAAAGTAAGAATTGATATTGATGATTTCAATTTTAAGTGAACAAGTTTAAGTTGAAATTTCATATACTTTTCTATTGATAGTTAGATTAACAACCTTTCGAATGAGAAATTATCAAATGAAATATAGCGTTTTTATATGAACAAAAAACTATAACTCAAACTAAATTAAATGCTGAAGAAAAAGTATTAATTCGATCTGAGAACTCGAGAGCAATTTGGAAGTGGCTCTGGCTGTGGCAGCGACTGTTGCCAATGACAATGGCAATGAGAGTGACACGAAATGTGGCATCGGAATCGACATGGCACCACTAAGAAATTTACTCACGACAAGTGTCGCCTCATAAATTTCATAGTGAAATTGTTAAATTTTAATAAAATCAAAGCGTATCAAACGAGATTTGTTTACCAGGCGACGATGCCGACGGCAACAACTTCTCGCAGTCATCCTTGCGTCGTCCTTGCCATCATTGTCCTTGTTCGCAGTCTGGTTATATCGCGTGTTTATTGTTGCAACAGTCGCGCCGAGCCCTTTAAAATAATTTAAGGCTACGCCTGCTGCTGTCAATCAGGGGTGCGGGACGCTAGCTACTGCTCTGCCCTGCTCTGCTCTGCTCTGTACTGTACTGTTATGTTCTGTTCTGTTTAGGGGTTGCACCCTTACCACTGGGGCTAAATGTGTTCATCCTTAGAAAGGCGCGAGTCGTAGCCGATGTGACGACGCTGCCGGTTTTGTGACTCGTTAAAGGATTAAAATCATTTTAATGGATTTTTCAAGCTGTTGTTTTGTTACATAATTGTCGCCTCTATTGTATTAGTGTCTCTCTGAGTGTGTGTGTGTGTGTGTGTGTGTCTGCACATGTGCGTGTGTGTGTGTGTGTGTTTGCATGATGGGCACAAAAATAGGGCACACACTTGCACTGGGAGTTGACAAAAAGGCAGCGCGAATCTATTTGCACGGCTGTCGAAAGGACTCTGCGCCTGGCTGCCTGCTCATTTGTCATCATCCTTATGCTAATGTCTTCGGGCTGTTAATGATAGCTGAAGTCCTGGCACAAACCAGTGGAACCACGGTTTCTCCTATTCCTATTATTTCGAAAGGGGTTCGATTAAAGCATCCACATTTCATTCAACATAATTTCACGTCAATCCCCAAACATGAAAATCGGTTCGCCTTCACAAATCAATAAACTTAAAGTCTATACCAATTTGGGATTAAATTTAGATGATTTCAAAAGAAGTATCTTTGCATTACTGATAGACATCAATTTTAGCCAGGTTAACTCAACAACAAACAAAAAAAAAGTCTCGCACACCAAAAATATTTACCTGAATCAAAAGCTTCAATTATTTTATTATAAAATCCTTGAGCCTCTGGGCAGGAATCGTGAGTGCGGCATTTGCTCATTAATCCCTTTTAATAGCCATATTAATTTACAAATGACAGCTAATCGTGTCTATCCGCCAATTTAACCCAAACTGGCCTCGACATCAATATCTGCTCTAATGAGCAGCGAATCGCTTGAGGCAACATATTTGTTTGATTTGGCGTGGGGGCGGGGAGGAGGAGGGTGGTTATATAGAGGCTTACGTACCTGGCAACTTAAATGGCAATCCGGCCATAAGTGGATCCGGCCCAAAGCGTTGTGGTCCAAATGCGAACGGATGAAAGCCCTGATGACGCACCTTGGAGCGCGGCTCCCTTGGCCCATCCACCGTCACCTTGATGGCCTTCGTGTAGGTGGCAATCTGTATGGGGTTCGTTGAGATGACAATTGTCAGCGTGAAGCTTTTGCCTACAAAACCAGAGGAGAGAGAACGAATTTCAGAGTTTAATTAGACCACATTTGGCGTTCACTGTCATCTGTTTACAAGTGCCCAGAAGCAACGCTTGATATTTCCCTTCAGTTCCGTTCACTTGGATAAGGATGATTAAATCTGTTTCATCAGCCGCTAGAAAAATGATTAAAAACGCATACACAAAAAATGGAATTTTTACAATTGAGAGGCGCAAGAGTCGACTTGGCAGAAGACTATCGGCGAAATACTTCTCTCCGTGTACAAATCACCAATAAGTGTGAAAGTAACAACACGGAGGATGCAGTGGGTGGTGGCTGATGGGATGATGGGTGCAGGTAGCGCAAATATAGCATAAATTTATAGATTTGCTATGGACGAAACGGGCAAAACCCGCCCGGTTGCCATGGCTGCCGTGGATGCTGTCAGGCGGAAACCGAATTTAAAGTACGCAACTCGCGAAATTTGCACCATGCTCCGCATGTGGCAAGCCCCAATGCAAAATTAACCCCAGCAGAATTGGCAAAGTTACACAAAATTTGCGCGCAATCATTAAAAATGAAGCTGGCTGGAATGAATGCATGACCATTAGGAAAATAAATGCATGTGTGTGTGTGGGTGTGTCTGTGTGTGTGTGTGTGTGTGTGTGTGGGTGTGTGTTTGTCTGCAACACTCACCCAGTATTGGCCAAATGCAATGCTCACACACAGTACAATATTAAGTAGAATGTGGCAACTTTGGCGTAGCAACTATCACAATTCCAGTGTTGCCATGACACCAACATCAATGGACTCCCAGTGGAGTCCACATCCATGAATATTTCGAATATTCATAAGGCATCGCATCCCTCAATATGTGCAGGAATGCGATTGGATCTGGGCTAAGACGACTTGAGTTATTTAGCAAATTGAACTGGATTGCTTTGAACTGTAAATGATTGACAACATATTCCAACCAAATCATAGCGTGATCAATTAAATAGCTGAGGTTATGAGCCAATGGTTCTTCCATTGTCCAATTAATTTAGACTTGACTAGACAATTACTAACCAATTGTCGCCTTAGAAGTTCCGCTCCATTTGGGCTTTGACTTCGATACAAATCAGTTAGTGTTTTCGACTAAAAGCAAATTCGAATTAAATTTGATGCACCTTAAGCGAAGTTCGTCTTCATGCCTCCGATTGTTGCAAATTAAGTTCCTTCACACATTTAATTAAAACAATTTCATTCACATCCGATGCCACAAATCAGATAAAAATAATTTATATTCAATAAATGTAAATCAAATTGTACTTTGCATTTTTTTGCCATCATGAAATTATTATCTAGAAATCAAAACCAAACATTGAATTCAAAATCTTAAACATATGATTTTGGTGTTGCCAATATGACGCCCATAACGAATCGATGACACATGACACATGCCACTGTTTGTGGAGCAAACTCATCACGATGTGGCCCAGACGTAGCTCAGAACAAGATGTGAAGTTCGTTTCACATAGATACACACAGATACACACAGACTGATGTACAAAACCGTAACTCATTTGCAAGTTTTCTGGTCTAAATCAACGCCATTTTGTTCGCACATGGCGAGTGTTGGCCAACAACAACAGCCGCAACAATGGCAACAAGAGAAACACGTGAAGAGCAAACAAAGTTCTTAGATTAATATTAAATTAAACGAAGCATGCAAAAAACGCAAGAAGGCGGGTATCATTAGGACAGAAGCAGCAACAACAGCTAACAGCTAACAGCTAACAGCTTGCCACCCCCCCCCCCCCCCAACCACCACAACCGCCTTAAAAAATATTGCCAGCTACTGGTCGTCTCAGCAGCAGCAGCAGCAGCGCCAGTGGAGAAGAAAACCCGAGAAAACTACACAAGAAAACAAATGAACATAAACAGGCGAAACGAACCAAGAAAACCAACAAAATGAAATGAAACTTTTTTAATTATGCGCCCTCAGCTACCCAACTCAGATCCAGAGCAACAAGCGAGCTCCGTCAACCAACAACAGGGATGAGGATGAAGAGATGCAAGTGGAGGAGGAGGAGGAGCTATGTGGACACCGAACAAACGTCAACAAACTAACGAGATGGTAAAGAGATTGTGAGAGGAACACGAAGAGGGGGGGTGGGGACGAGAGAGAGGATGTTAAGCAAACTGACGGGGCACAAAGTGGCTAAGACAAAAGACAAGGCTCGAATGTTGAGTCGATGTCGACGTCGACGTCTACGTCGCCGTTTTGCCAAATGAGCAAAAATTGCAAATAAATCTGTTGCTGTTAGCCATTTTGTGCAGTGTCGACCAAAAATGCGCACAGTTGTCTCACTGGCAGGGAGTTGAGGAAGGGGTTGCTAGTGGGAGGTAGAGTGGGCGTGACAACAACAACAACAACAACAACAACACCAACAACGGCAACGGCGACAAAGAACTTTGCTGCTAATAAGATGAAAACCATTAAAAGTCGACACAAGTCGCGTCCGTTGCAAGCCAAATGAATAGGAATGGTGCTGGTGGCAGGTATCAGGACAGCGCAGTCGGGTCGTGTCGGATGCGGACCAGGTCTAAAAGGCAGCTGGGAGCTGGGTTAAAATGTTGTCATTTTCGCAACAAAGCAAAAATTATCACCACTTTGAAAAAGCCAAAAGCAACAACGACGAGAAAGCTCTGCACCCTTTTCAACTAAGCATGTGTATGTGCGTGTGTGTGTGTGTGTGTGTGTGTGTGCAGCAGACGCTAAGTGATTTTAAAACAAAGTTTTTCAAACGTTTAACGTTACAATTTTGCCAAGTGTAATAGAAAATGTGCCGTTTTGGCTTGGCTTCTGTCTGCGTTTTAACTTTCGATGCTGATAATGAAGCAAAGGAATAGGAATAGGAATAGGAACAGGAACAGGAACAGAAACACGAACAGGAACAGGACTCTGAACAAGGGTTCGCATTGTGCGCATAGGCAATTTAGCTAGCAACGTCTACACACCAACACCCCCCATTCTCCCCCTCCACCCACCCCACCCACCCACCATCCATTGAGTTCTGTGTGTTAATGTCGTTAGTAGCATGGCGCCATAATTATAATTTGACATAAGACAAGAAGTCTGAGGTTGACAACAAAATGACATTTTAAATACACACTCCAAAGACTGGCTGCCTCGACTCGACTCGACAGGACTCGGCAAATGAATGGACCAAAGTGTGTTGCAACCCTCCAGCAGTTAAATCCAGCAAACCCCCTTTCCCCCCCCCCCAACCCACGCAAAAAGCAGCTATTAAGCAGCAGCTCATCGGGCTTCGCTGTGCGTATTTAGACACTTAACTGATCATAATTTTAACACTTTGCCTAATGCCCTTGGAGCGTCTCGTTTCCCCTCTGACGCAGTGCCTAAAAGACTTTAACATTTAATTGATGTTCTTTGGATATTTGCCATATATATGCATAAATTGTGTCACTTTACTTGAAAGAATAATTTCTTCTTTTGTAACACTAAATAAAAGTTAAATGTGCTCATTTTCTATGTCAGCTTCAAAATTCGAAAATGCTACTTTTATTGATTATTTGTACCATTCAATTTCAATTATATTTGAGAAAACACTTTAATTTCGGTGAACTCGTTTTGAGTCGCTTTAAAAAGTCGCGTCTGCTAGTGGGTTATCCTACTTCAGTGCCCCTTGTTGCTGCCACGTAGCCTGCCTCTAGCCAAGCTGCGTCTCTGTCTGTCATAAATATTCATATGTTTATTGTATACGTTTTGGCAACAAAAATGTTGCACTTTCTTTCTGGCCTCCCCACTCCATGAAAACACAATTCTTACTACCCAGATTTCAGTTAACCATTTCCACTGCTCACTTGCTCTCTACAAAAAGGGTTCATCATTTTCAGATGCAAATCCATCTATATAAATCCATTTATTATCTTATAAATGTGATGTGTTATTAAATTTTATTTCAGATATTTAAGATAAACATATTCAACTGAAATATAATTTCTTATCTAATCCAAAATCAGATCTAAAATTCACTACTTATTTTGGCAATATCTTTTCAGAGTGGTTCAGCTACCAAATTGTGTAATATAAATCAGAAGAATTATACTTTATATACAGATTCAATATGTATATAGCACCTGCAAAGGGTGTTTAATCTTCGGCACATTGTGGATTATTGTTTCTACTTTTTTTTTTTTATTTTGCACATGATACATTTGTTGTTTCAGTTTTTAGCTTTTGTCGACGCTTTGCTTTGCTGGCGTTTGGCTTTCCCTAGTGCGGGCAACATGAGGAGGGGGATTTGTGCTGTTTCAGGGGTTTTGGGCATGGTTTAATAATCATAAATTTTAACCCTTTTTAGCGCGACATTTGCCGTTTCTGTCCTTGTTGTTGCTGTGTTGACATCCGTTTTGTTCTTTGGCAGCCGTTTAACCCGATTTGTAATACATGGCCCAAGGGCAGTGTCAGTGACGTTGACTTTATGCTTCCTACTCCTGTAGTTGTTGTTGTTGTTGTTGTTGCTGTTGTTGTTGCTATTGTTTGGGGCTGCTGTAACTGAGCTGCCAATGATGTGCGAGCGAAACTTTACCAAAATGCCAACACAGTCGAGCAGACGAACTGCAACAGGAGCAGCAGCACAGCAGCCGAAAAGGAAATTAAATTTCCAGCAAACTCAAAAATTATATTGGCAATAAATGAAGACGCAGCCAACGCGACGTTAAGAGAGGAGAAGCGTTCCGCAATTACGTTGGCCAAAATCAGCGTTTGGTGGTGGATTTTTCCACTAAATATGCGAGTATATTGCGAGCAAGCGACGCCAAAACAGGAAGCCGGAATCGCCGTTTATTAAAACGGAAACTCGAGACAACTGTGCGGCAGAGTAGCAACAAAAAAGAAAAACGAACAACCAACCAACAACAAAAAAAAAAAATCAGAAAAGAAAAACGCGACTAAAACGATAAAGCCAACAGCAAAGATGAAGATGACGATGAAGATGACGATGAAGATGACGATGAAGACGACGCTGCAGACGCCGACATGGACAAAGACGGGGCAAAGGCAAAGTGGATGGCAAGGACATAATTCTGTCGTTGCCTGCCAAAGGCAAACAATGTCCTTGGGTGAGGGGGTCTGGGCTGGACTGATGCTGCCTGACTGATAAGCCAAGCGCAAACCCAACGAAATCCCCTCTCACATCCCCATCCCCATCCCCATCCCCATCCCCACCCCCACTACTAACAAAGCGATTTTCCCCACCAAAAAATGTGGATTCGAAAAAAAGGAAAAAAAAAACACGAGCGCCCCCGAAAAGCCTTCAAAATGACCAACGCTAAATTGCAATTTTCAAGATTTAAGCGTGAACAATAAATGTCACATAATCTGTAAGTAGCTAAATAAAAGCGCCCACAGCCCAAGTGACTCTGTCCTGGTTCTCGTTCTAGTCCTGGTCCTGGTCCTGGTCCTGTTCCTGCTCGAAATCGTTTCGCCCGCTAGCTATTTAATTTAATTTATCGCATTTTAAACAGGCGACAAACAATAAACAAAGCGAAAGCTACAAAAAAAATAATTTAACAAATTTATTTGTTGTTTCCTTATGGCCGCTTTTGTAGGCCTGGCACATTGATTGCGGCTTTGTCTTTTAAGTTATTCAGCCCATTGGGCTGGCAAGGGCAATGGGCGCGGAGAGGGAGGGAGAGTCACTTGCCCCATAAATCTGTCGGTGCAATCGCAATTTGTAAGCTTCACATGATAAGGCGCCATAGGGCAAACCATGTGAACCAAACTTGCTGACCAAATGGAATTATTATCAAATTATAATCATATATTTTGTAATTAAAAATATTTTCATTTTATCTGATTATTAATGTAATATTTGTATTTAAACTCGATTTTTGCCTCAACATCAACTGGATACAATTAGAAAAATACTTTTTCTATTGTGGAGCAAACTATTTTCTAATTCAACCAAATTTTGTAATTTCATCGCATACTGCTGGAAATGGTTCAACGAACGGTTCAAGAGTGGTTTGGCAATTCACTAATAGGATGAAAAATAGTTGAAAGTGGATAATGACACAAATTTTAAAAGTGTCAGTTTAATCGTGGTACAAAAATCAGTTTAGAGTCAAATTGTTATATTCGCAGATGTTCAGCCACTATGAAAAAACTGGGCAAGTTCACAATTAATACGTGGCTTGAACCTATATCTAATGCTAAGTTTTCTTATGTTGAAGAATCGGGATTATATGGGTTTTTGCCAATTTCCGTCAAGTGTCCATTCATCAATGCTTAAAGCTTATTGACTTGGAATATATATGACTTTATTTTCGCGTCAGACAACGTGATACAAATCGGATGACATCGATAAAAACCACTATTTTAAAGATATTTTAAATAAATTTGGTTGGTAAATTTTCTGCAAATATCAGCAAATTGATAAAAAAAAAAAAAAATGAAGATTTTTATGATTAGAAACAGCGTATTTCGCAGTCGATCAACGTTCTCATTTTTGTATCAATTTTGTATATGTCCTGCAGATGTAGAGCTTAACTTGAGTTAGACTTGAGATTCTTTACTATTCACTCTCTCTCTCTCTCTTTATCTATCTCAGTCTGTCATTTCTTGGTCCTTGTGTAACTTTCCGCACGCCTCGCCACCTGTGAACCGATGCGGGCAAGAAAAGCCTATGACACATTTCATTATACAAATATCAATTAAGCCAACTGCAAATACTAATTGTAAGTGTTGTCGAAGGACATTTGCTACCACCAGCGAACCACCACCACCATTAAAAATAGCAACAAGACACAGAAACACCCGCCAAGCCACATCATCCGACCGCCCGCCCGCCTGCCCGCCTGCCCGTCCGCCTCCAATGATGGCACGCATGGCATAAGGGCTGGCTCAAGGCTGCAAATGTTAATGAAAATTAAAAATTCAACATCAAACTGAGCGACGAAGGACGAACCCAGGATTCGTCGACATCAAACGGAGCTCCTGTGACGTACCAAAGAACCCAAATATACTCTTCGAGTGTTGCGAATGGGAATCGGACTGGGAATGGGATTGGGCTAGGGATTGGGAATGGAGTAGAAGTTGGGGTAGACCGTAAGGTTTCTCTAGAAAGAAGTGTTAATGTGTTATCTGATTTATTTATGTTAAGCTCATGTGTGCGTAAGTGTGTAAGTGTGTGTAAATATGTGTGTGTGTGTGTGTGCTTGTAAATTGCTTGAATTTGTGGAAATCGTGACTTCAATTAAATTCCATTCGATACTCAAGGAATTTTCAACTGATGATGCGCAAGTAATTTCGGAAATTGGATACTGTATGCCAACTGCAAACAGACAAACAAACAAACACAAATACACATGCAAATGCCAGTCAGCATGTGTGTGTGTTTGTGTGTGTGTGTGTGTTTGTGTACTTTTGTATTAAATCAAATTTTAATTGCGCATACTTGTCCCTCGGCAAATATTTGCAGCGAGCTCGCCGCCTTTGACTCGCCTGCTGCTCTGCTAGCCAAAATGCTTTAGCGACAAGGAATTTAAGGCAACAGCCACCCAACAAACCAACCAACCAACCAAACACACACACACACACACACACAGTCAGTCACCAATGCTTTGCAAACACACATTATGAGCAAACAGACAAACAAAACGGGAACTTAAATTTAGCAAACAAAAACCCTGCATTATCTCAAAAAATAGAGTATCTAAATGCATTTGTATTATGTGTATGTGTGTGTGTGTGTGTATGCATTGGTAATAACAATTAATCCCAAAATATTTTTTTTTAAATGTTGCATAAGCCGTGAGTTATGCCAACGAAGTCTTTGCTTAAGATCTGTGAACCGGTTCAACGTTTTGTTTTTTTTTTTCATTTTATACCAATCCTTTATCGATATTCATAATTTTAATGGAAAATGTTGAGTTCCATTTTTTGCATTTTTGATTTTATTTTATTTTAAAATTGTTAGTTCACTTAGTTGTGCAATAACAATTTTTTAGTGTAAATATAAATTCAAATTTATGAAAATTCTCTGAAATATATATTTTTATCGCATATTTCTATTTCTATTTTATAGGATTTTCGAAAGTCCATATTCAAAAAATATATATTTGAAAAAAGAAATGATACGCTGAAGATATTGTAGACAGAAGTAAATTGCCGTCATCCAATATAAATATTAAAAACCAATTGAAATCTATTTGGAAACCCATATAATAAAGTTGTCGGATCCTGATAGGTTACAGAATAAAAATATAAAATATATAAAATACTACCGATGGTTGCCAACTATTTGAAATAATATTCAAATCAAACTATATATACAAAATGATAAGCCGTCTTATCAAGCGAGCTTTAAAACTGAAGAAACATGCAGACAGATTTGGTTTATGATGCTAATCAAAAATATATATAATTTATGCGATCGGAGACGTCTCTGAATTGCTAATAATAACCAAAATAAAAATTTAATGTTTTTTGGAAACTAATTTCAAATTTCGGATAGTTAGTTTTAGCAAGCGATATCAGATAAACATCCTCATTTTACTCTAAACTTGCAACTTTTTATATTAAAAGCAACTGTTTTTGCTTTGAAATGTCGCCTTATTGATTTCTATTGAAATCAAAAATTGAGTGATTCTATACATGGCTATAATGCAGAAGGCGGGGCATTAACTATTAAAGAGCCTTACGGCACTCGTTCATTTTGCCATGGAATGGGGGCCAAGCTGGGGGCTCGACTGATGCCCAAATAAGTAGAAACGGCTGGCGATGGATATCAAAGCGGCTGCGTTGCAAATCTGTCAAATGTCAGCGCCAGCAGCGACGCCAACGTCGGCTTTGGATTGCGCGTTGGCGTTGACGTTGACGTTGGCGTTGGCGTTGGCGTTGGCTCATTAAAAAACAGAAAACACAACAACCACAAAAAGAAAATCAAGAAGAAGAACAACAAACCTTGCCAACTGCCGCAGTTGGTTGCTCGTCGTCAGCGTTCTTCCGCTCGGCTGTGGCTGTTGCTGCTGTTGTTGCTGTTGCTGCTGTTGCTGCTGCTGTTGCTGCTGTTGTTGCTGTTGCTGCTGCTGTTGCTGCTGTTGCTGACACCTGGCAAAAACTTTAGCCTGTCGCACTGGGCGCACAAAATGGCGACGTCGGCCTCTGTGCAAGCATTTTGGCCGGGTGTTTATCACATTGCTGCTATTAATTAAGCTTAACGAGGTTACCGTTCGCAACCACACCCAGTCAAGCCAAGCACAGCAAATGAAAGAGTGACTGACTGAGTGACTGAGTGAGTGAGTGAATGGGAGTGAGTGACTGGGTGTGCTGGGGACTGGTTGGGGTAAGCTAAAGCATCTTGGACTGCTGAAGATGCCGTTGCCTTGCAAATCCCTAGGCAACTTCATAATGAAATTTCGCCCTCATCTCATTAAAAGTCTTAAGCATTCTCAGGCAGCAAATTGATGCTAGCTACGCCATGGAAAGGGTTCCGTAAGCAGAAGGTGGGCGCTTAGGATCAGCAGCAGATCAAACTGCCACGCCCAGCCACGCAGTCAAACAGCTTTGCACCAGCAGCAGCAGCACAAAGAAACCAAAAAAAAAAAAAAAGGAAGGTAGTTGCCAGTTGCCAGTTGCCAGTTGCCAGATGGCAGCCGTCAACGCTGTGGCGCATATTTAATTTTTAATGAAGTTTAATGGATGCCGGAAGCTTTAAGATGGAGATGCCAAGGCCCCAGTGCACAAAGTTAAATAATACGCCCCCAAAATAAGTACGCTAACATATTATTTACTCGCCAGCTTTCAGCTTCCAGCTTCCAGCTGCCTGCCGCCAGCTGCCAGCAAAGTGCCTTAAATCATCCTTGGGTTTTGTTCACTCCCTGCAGGAGCTCATATTAACTTGTTTGGAGAAGTAACAACCCCCTTCCGCAGCCCGTGCCCGTGCCCGTGCATATCGGATATAAGTTAGCTTACATTAGCTTTGACTTATTGTGCCCTTCACATGAGTAGCAAATTCTTGCTGATTTTGAAAACAAAATACTTGAAAACGAAAAATATATATTCAAAATGTATTTCTTTGCTTGGTAAGCACATTTTTTTTTTTTTTTTTTTTTGAAATGCAAATATTATAATTAGTATTTAATGAACTTAAAATACCGTTTGATTATTAAATACTTATTTAGCCAAAGGCCAAAGCACATCGAAGAATCCATTCATAATCAATTTGGTGTAGACACAATTACCAAATAATTTCACATATTGCAATGGACTCCAAGTGCATTTGCCTAATGAATTGCAGTATCTGTTTAATTGAGACTTGCAAATTTTCTGGTCTATCAGCTAAGCACAAACGGTTGCAATTGTTGTCTGTTAGCTCTTGCCATGCAACAACAGCAAACGCATCATCAAAGCTTAAGTCTCTGGTGGCAAGGCGTCAGAGGCATGCCATAATCGTAGCGAATGGCAACGTACAGTTAATTAACATATTATCGTAAATGCAGCAACAACAATAACAATAACAGCAACAGCAACAACTGCAGCAACAACAACACAAACAACAATGATAAGAAACTTAGCTACAGTTGCTTCTGTTGCTGCTAATGCACTTTGGTAATGCACTTCAAAGTGCTTACACATCAATGTGCAACATGCAACGCATATCTGATTTACATTTACACAAACACACACATACATCTGCCTATACACAACAATAATTACATGTGCTCTAGGGTTGCCTCATTTCCGTTGCCGTCCAGAAGATTTTAATTCATTAGTAGACAGCGGACAAATGCATTTCCCATGTGTGTGGATTATGCAGTTTCCGCTTGAATGCAACTGCAACTGCAACTGCAGCTGCTGCTGCTGCTATTGATGCTGTTGCTGCTGCTGATGTTGTTGCAGTTGCAACTGTCGATGCCGCCGCCATTTTATCTAATTGCGCCCACATTACGCATACACACCATAGTACACACACATCATTGAAATTACAAGTGCACAAAAATGCATAGCTATCCCATCCCAATAACTTCAAGTCCTAAGCGAGTCCAGAGACGAGGGCTGCCACGAGACTTCGTATAATATTGAATTTAAATACACAAAAGTGTTTATTTCAAATATTTTTAAATTATTGAAAAGCTACAAAATTTTGTTAAATAATTGTAATCAATTTAATAACTCTTCATTGATTTTGAATACTTAATCTTCGTTGTTTTCAATTAAAAAATTATGTAAATTAATATTTGCAAAACTAAGTTAACAAATCTTGCAGATGCAAACTGCAACTTTCTCTTTAAGATCTTAAATCTCAAAAATAATAATTAATTGATAAATTGATTTGTATTTAAGATTGTTTAATGAGCAGATTGAAATTGACACTTTCTTTTTAAAATCTCAAATCTTACAGGGAAAAATAATTCATTGATAAATTGATATGTTTTTAAAAATTATTTTATGAGCAGCCGCCTAAATTGAGCCGCATGTTGCACATTGATATATGTATCAGATCAAGGGGCGTTTGTCGTCTGCAGCCTTGACGACTGCAAGTGGCATTAGTTGTAACCACATCAGCAGCAACAACAACAACAACAAAAACAACAATAATAATTGTACTTTTTCTAGTACAAGGGATTTGCATTTGTTTGCTAATTGAAATTAAGCAAATATTTACAGACATGGGGGCAAGTGTGAGTGTGGCGGTGCAGGAGCGATAGAAGTGGGGACTTGACCCACGTAATCCTTTTGTAGCGCATTACAAATACGTGGAAGGAGTCACAGCTAAAAAGGACGAAAAGCGTCGCCAGATAATTTAAATCCATTTGTACAACATTTGCCGCTGCTTTCAATTGCAATTGCGAGTGAACTTTTTTTTTACTTTATTTTTGTCAGATAATTAGTAAAATGCGATAGGCTGGCGCAGTGGAGGATGTGGATGGGAAATCGAGCGAACCGTAACCGTAACCCGGTCCCATAATCAAATGTTTAAAAAAAGATTTGCAAGTAAATCCCAAGGAATTATTTGCCACTTGAAACGTTTAAAAATGCCAACAAGAATCTGTCGATGCTGATGAGGGTGCAAGCGTCAAGTAAAAAAAAAAAAAAACCGGCAAGAGAAACAAAACACACACACACACACACAGCGTTCAGAGAGATAGGGGAAAAGGCCAAAACCGGAGCGTAGCCACCCCAAACCAAGGGCGTCTGCATGGTTGGGGTCAGACAAACTTAATGAGCAAATTGTCAAATGCCGCGGCAAAGCGCGCACTTAAACATGCCGGGATCTGGAAAAGGAAGCGCCCCGAAAAAGAAAAGTAACTTGACGAAAGCAGCAACAAAAATGATAAAGAAGGCAACCGAAAAGGCAGAAAAATAAAAAAGAAAAAAAGCAACAAAAAAATAAAAAAAAAAAATTGAAAAGTTGCCGCCACTGTTGTTAGCCATGTTTGGGGATTTGAATAAACAGTTACGCTGATTTAATTTGGTTCGCCGTGGCCCTGGGTCAGGACACAGGCAGATCGAGGCAAGAAAAAAAATTCTATCACAGTATGTCGTCTGTCACCCTCGATTTGATTTTTAAATTGCGTTCGTGATAAATTGACGAAATGAACAGCAATAACGCCACACCAAAAAAAAAAAAAAACGCGAAAAAGCACACAAACACACACACAAACACACACACACACGGAGAAAGAAAAACGCAAAGAAAATTGACAACTGTCAAGGCGGCGCCCCCTGAATAGACATATAAAAATTAACTACAGACTACTTATCTTATTTGTTGACGCAGTCACAAAAAAAAAAAGAAGCACAGCCAGGAGCTAAAACCCAGACAGACGCCACAGCCACAGTCACAGTCACAGTCAAAGCCAAAGTCGAAAGCCAAGTCGAGGAGTAAACGGGATTCATTGCAATATGAGCGGAAGCCAAGCTAAAAAGTTTGCCCGCCGCTTTTTGATGATGTATGCGTTGGTGCGTGCAGCGTGGTGCGTGGTGTGTTGCGATATGAATGCTACAATATGCTACAAGTATCCCGGTGTGTTGGCGGGGGAGGGGTGGTGTGTAGACAGGAAGCAGACAATCAAGCCAAATGATACGTTGAATGGTATTATCAGAGCGCCATGTATCCTTCATTCATTTCGCCATTTCGCCATCACGCCTCACTTCAGCTCCGTGCAACATTTCATTTCAACACTACAAAAATTTCGAATTTCGAATTTCAAATTTCACTTAATGAGCGCTACTTGGCAGGTGTCCTTCGCAAACATTTCGACAATCAGACTTGCTTTAAGTTCAATTGATTACATTTGTTACATAATCTGGACGATGTTCAAATTACTTGTGCACATTTATGATATTCTAGTCAGAAATGTGAAATTTACATACTTTTAAAACTAACTAAACTATGTAAGCTAACTAAGTGCTTTTGGGTAAAATAAAGTAATGCAAAAATTAATAGCAAGCACAAAAAAGCTCAGGCCAAGGCAAAGACATGGGTCAATCTAGACTAGACACTTCAATTTTTGAATATATACAATCAGAAAAATCAGCTTAATTATTTTGATCAATAACTCATCTCATTAATATAATTAATGATTGATTGATTTACGATTGCAGTAGAAGTCACAATTGTAAAAATATAGCCAACTTATATATAATATTGTCTCACATTTTATTGATCAACTGAAAGCATTGCTGATTTGGTTAGCAAAAAGTATTTTCAAATTGCACAAATTGAATTTCAACTGGGTCTATCAAATATATATATATATATATATATTTATACATATATTTTTTTTATTCTTTCTGATCCATTTAGCAATTGATTACATTTAAATTTCACAGCTCTGCAAATCGATCTAATTAGGATTGATCATTTTCTGATTAATGCGATTATTTGACAAACATTTTAAAGTTATTAGAATTTAAATTTCAAGCTGATGCTGCTATATCAACTTATAAGTAATTTTTTCTTTCGGTGTCAAACTTAACTTTGTCAATTAAAGAACAACTTTCGAGCCAAATGTTATTGCTGGATTGTGTACTCACCTCGGCCGCTGCGACCCACAAATCGAAGATCATTGAATTTGGCCACCTGATTCTTCATGACGGCGGTGCAGTTGCGCAGCTCACCACAAAAGTTCTCATCGTTCCCGGCGCGTATGGTGACAATGGTGCCATCCATAACCTCGCCCAGGGCCAGCACCTTAAAGGCAATGGGCAGCGTCTTATTGGAGCGCCAGTGCGTGGGCAGCGTTGTGCACACCTAAATAGAGAGCGGAAAGAGATTGAGTGAGTGGTTGTAGAATGCACATACTCCATGTGCACATTTCATCTCTCCTCGCCCCCATTTACCACGTGCGGTGACCCCGTTTTGACAAGTTCCCCAGGATGTTCGGCCAACAGGACATCGACGGTGCGTTCGATCAGATTCTCGGGCGTCAGATAAGGACTTGTATCCACTGGCTTACTTTTGCTGTTAGTGTTATTGTTGTTGTTGTTATTGTTGGTGGTGTTGTTGTTGTTATTTGACTCCGCATTGCGTCGCTTCGTTGTGCTGCTGGTTGTTGTTATTGTTGTTGTAGCAGTTGTATGTTGCTGCTGCTGTTGCTGTTGCTGTGTCACTTGTTGCTGCTGCTGCTGCTGCTGATGTTGCTGCTGTTGTAGCTGCTGCTGGTGTTGTTGCTGCTGCTGCTGTTGCTGCTGGTGTGTTTGATTTGAGGTGGTCGAACTGACCTCAGCCGAAATGTGCATTATTACTGCTAATTCCGATATGGTTTTTTCTCTTTTATGATTTTGCCTCAATTTCTTATTTTAGTTTTAGCGGATTTAAAAAATCGCGTATTTGATCATCTGCAAATAGAATCATAGGTTTTGAAAATACGTTTGAATATGGCTTAACGATCATTTTAACACCGATTTGCATTTTATGAAAATTTCTGGAATAAAATTTAGTTGTCTTAAGGTCTTTGCAAAATATTTTCAATTAAAATTCAAGTTTCGAAGTGATTGTCACAGACAAAATTTAAGTATGTTTTTGTGACTTTTAGAAAAATATCTTCAGAAATCACTTTGTCGCTCAAGCTCAAACTTGACCTGGAACCACAAAAAATAAAAGGAGTATTTGCAGTAATTAAGTGCATACTTTCGCAATTTAATATATACATCTAATCGTATAATTTAAATTTGTTTGCCACGTATGACAAATTCATTTCAGTTAGACACTTCTGATTTTTCAAACTTTAATAACACGTTTCACAGGCCTAACGATGTGGCTAGTATTTCTGACGACTGAAAGATGACAGGATCGCTTCTAAGGAGTTGCCCGCAAAGGTATGCAACACTTTTGTGAAGCAGCTCCTTCATTTTGTAGCGAGTCCTTTGTTTTGTGCTCGCCCGACAACCGCACACCTTTGCGTACAATTTACATTTAAGCCGGCGCCGACGAGTGCAGCTCAATTAAATATTAAAAAATCATATTCAATGCGCTGCGGAACCAAGATGAATGACGAACTGACAAACAGATAAAGTGACGAACTGCAGCTGCGTTATTTACAAACAGACTCGCATAAAAAAAAAAAAATAAACAGCATAAACAAAATAAAAATGCGCAGAAAAACAATGCAAAACAGAAAGATATAAAAAAAATAATAACAATAAAGTGACAGCTGTTTCCCGTTTGTGTTTGGTCGCCAAAAAATCAACAATGTGCAATGCACACACACACACATACACACACACAAAGAGACAGACACACCTTTTCAAACAGATTGGCTGAATTTGCATGTATAAAATAAATGGAATTCGACTCCCGCAGTGCGCTTGGATATCCCATCGCTGTTTGTGCCTCTCAACAACTACTTTTTCCTGTACGAATATGTGTGTGTGTGTGTGTGTGTGTGTGTGTGTATGTGTATTGTATATATACTGAAATAATGTTACCTACAGAGTAGTGTGTGTACTCGTTTTTTTACAACTTCCGCTTTGATTTTTGCATGCAGAACACACTGGACAACCAGGACGCAGCTGGACAACAAATGAGCTCGCCCAGTAGCTATGTGGCGACATATGTGGCCACAGAGACGGGACATTGGGACACTGGATAAGGACAAACAGGCAGCACAAAAAGAATCTTTGGCGTGGGCTCTTCATGTGGGGGCAGTTCCCCAATACAAATCCGGTGCCCAAGCCTCAGAAATCTGCTTGTAGTTGTGCAAATATTTGCATTTATAATAAATATGTTAAATTTACCGTTTGAGCACAATGGGAGATCAACTTCATGAAAATTCCCTTATCACCTGCAAGGATAACTGCATTTAAAGGGTTTTTTTTTTCTTTTGAAATCCCCATAAATCATTTTATTATATGCTCACTAAAGTGTCTGCATTAAATACTGTATTATCTATTCCTAATAAGTTCTTATTTGGGACTTATCATATCGCAACTCTTCAGTCTAATAAAATAAACTATCTCAATAAACTGTCCAGATCAGTAAAACATAAATCCCTAAACATAATGAAATATATTTCCAATAAAATATTGGCAAATATGACAGTAAATATATCATTGATCAATGCGTCAAAAGAGGAATTTTTAGTGTTGATCATATCATATTCCAAAAATATCTGCACAAATTTCTTAAATTAGCAGTTGATTATGATAATAGATACTTTTTAGAGCAATTTTTATCTGAAACATGGATTGACTTACATTTGTCTTGTAATATTCTCAATATTTACCAGGCGAACTATTTTTTTGGATTTCAAGAGTAATTTTTGCAAAATATATGTTTTTCTTTATATTTTGCTCACGAAAAAAAAAAATATTATAACAATTTGAATAATATCACAAATGTGCACAGTAAAAAAATTTGAATTATAAAATGTGATAATTATTTTGATATTATATTTAATATGTAACAATTTGTTGAGTACACAAGCACATACATGAACACATACACACACGCGCGCACACACGCACACACACACACACACACGTGATTGATAGAACCGCGAATAAAACTTGAGAATGCGATTGAGAATGCGATTGAGATTGAGATTCAGATTGTGGCACTTAGCAGGTTGTGGGTTCTGTTTCGGGCTCTGGGGCTGGCGATCGAATCAAACGACACGGAGATATTAAACTATTTTTTTGCGGTAACCATGAACGCGACCACTACGAGCGGTTGGCGACGCCGACAGCGAAGTCAACGGCGCGTCATCATAATCACGACGTTGGCAAGGACGAAAACGAGTGCGAGGACGAGGACGAGACGAAGCAGCAGCGACGCCGATGTCGATGTCGATGGCGATGGCAATGTGGATGTCGATGTGGTTGTAGATGCTACAGTTGCAAAGTTGTGAAGATGTGAAAATGTGTAGATGGAGGCGGACTAGGACTCGGACTCGAACTCAGTGTCGGCTTCAGAATCAGAGTCGGAGTCGGAGTCGGAGTCAATGGCGACGACGCAGCCCAACCGCCATTTGGAGTGCGAGTGCCGCCTCTTTTTGCGTTTTTGAAGCAACCGCGTTGGGTATATAATTCTTTTTCTTGGCTTAACATTTACCACGAGAACCAGTAGCAGTGGTTTTTACTTGTGGTGTCCCAGCAGCGACGCCAGCAGCGACTGCAGCGTCAACGCCAACGTCGACGTCGGCGACAACATCGACGCTGCAGCAACAGCGTGAGCAGCGCCGACGAACGGAAAGCCAAGCCAAAAACCGAAACCGAAACCAAAAACGTCAACTACACCACAAGCCAGAAAGGCCGCAACGATGTCTTCAAGTTGGTGCCCCAACCATCCAGGCCAGCGTTGGCCATGCTCCCTGCCCAACCCCTGGAAACGGGAAGAAAAAAGCGCTCAATTTTGGCACTCGCAACACCTTCGCCAGCTGCTTAGAGACGAGGGTGCCGCTGGAAACTCTGAGTGGGGCACATGGTGGACAGGGGGACAGGGGGGCAGGGGGAGTGAAGAAAAAAACGAAACGAAAGAAATTGAGTTGAATTTCACAGCTGGAAGCAGCTGCCGACCTGCTTCTCCACTCATTTTGCCTATGCAACATCTTCTTTTTCATGAATTTTTTTTTGTTTTTTTTTTTTTTTTTGTGTTGCGTTTGTTGCTTCTCTTTGGCGCTAGCAACCCCTAAGACGTCTTGGAAGTCTTTGGACTTTGACTCAAGCGCGTAGGAAAAAAATCTCAACACTTTGCGTGGCGTGGTAACTAAGTCGACTTGCGACTACCCGGTACTCCCCACAGCAGGCACCACACAGGCAACGCTCAGACCTCAAGATTGCAAGTCCGAAACGGTGGCCAAAAAATGAAACCGGCGCGCGGCTTTGCGGCGAGCCTCTGCTAACCAGAGAATGTGTCTGCCACACAGTCGAGACGGGAGCAACTGCGACAGCAAGTCCCAGCGAAAGAGAGAGCGAGAGAGCGAGTGAGAGTTGCAGAGAGAGAGAGAGAGAGAGAGAGAGAGAGAGAGGGACGGCGTATGTTGGCGCTTGTGAATACGTACGGGCGGAAAAGAGAAGAGAATAGTGCAATAGTAGTACGGTAAAATCTTGCGGCTGCCATTTGCGGCCAAAGACGAGGCAATATTTTGAAGCTAGGTGCTTCTCCATCTGGAGGACGGCTGGAGCGCCTTCGAATTGGTTAAGTTGAGTGAAAAATTGCAATGTCAACCACATGAGCGTAAGACGTCCCCTCACTAACAAACACACACACACACACACATACGCATGGGAAGATGGATTCGTGGATTTCTTTGCTTTTTTTTTTTGTCACCAGGGCGGAGTTTTCTTTTCTTTCAGTTTCGGCGTGTTTCGGCATATTAACGTTCAACCCTCCTACATTTTGCGGTTTTCGAGCGCGACTAGCAAGGGAAAGGACCACTGCTGGTGGTGGTGGTAATAGAGGTGGTGGTATGTGTTGTCAGTCGGCGGTTGCGCACCAAGCGTGTCGAAGGGTGTGCGGTTGGCATAATGAAACCGCAAGAATTATTATACGCTGCGGTCGATTACTATATCAAAATTCTAATCGAGCTGCCGGGGCACAAACAGCCAAAACAGTAGCCAACCAAACTGCGTGCAACATGAGCCAATGAGCGATTCACGGCGAGAATCCCTTAAAATACCACTTAAAATGGTGGTCCACCGCCAAAGCACGTTTCATGAGGCTCGAGAGCAATTCTTTTATATTGTACAACCATGCAAATTGAGTAGTCGAACTAAAAAATTAATTTTTATCAAAATTCACATATCCAATTAGAAGTCTGCATCATGATCAATTATTAAACATTTAAAGAGAGCTATCGGTCATGAACAAGGATATTTATTCTTAATTTATACTTTAAATATATACTTTTTGTTATAGATAGATTCAGTGTATTCGGTTTAGTTTTCACTAAATTGTGCCAGTAAATTTTATGCAAAGAAATTTATGCAACCGAAAATTTAAATTCATTTCGAGCAATAAATCGGGTCTCCTATAAAGATTTCGAATTTTTCTTGTTTAAAATATTTCTCAATTTAAATAATAAAAACGAAAGACTCTCTTTTAAAAATAGGTATTCCCATTGGGATAGTTTTTAGCCAAAATGCAGTTTGGTCAATTTGGCTATAATTATTAAACAAAAAGGTTCTTTACACAAGAATTCAATTTTCGACCGATTGTGGCTGTCGCGATCCGGATATATATGGTATATATCCTACAAGATATGGTTAAAACGGCGGCAGTTCCACTTATCCAAGAAATATGTGTCAAAATGTGGACAGAGACACAGATGAACAGATGAAAAGATGGACAGCTAATGAAATCGATCAATAATATATATGCTTTAAGGGTTTATAGCCGACTTCGATGGCTTACAAAAATAATAAATATAATATAAAAATAAATAATAAAATAATATCGTCTACAAGGACAAATATGATTGAAACAAAATAAGAATAACGTGTACAAAAATGAAATGGGCAAACCTGGCCACTTGTGACTTGGAACACCCAACAGACTTGGAGAAATGTTTGCTTTTCATGGTATGGAATTAATTGTGTGTTTATCATTAGCCGCCCACAAAACGATCGGTAAGTGGAAGAAGGGCTACTTAGTAAGCCGGAAACCTACAGCGTGGCTCGTTATCAGCGCCTTGAAGCGGGCCAATTAAGACATGGACCAATTGCGAGGAGGACAAATACAAAGGATGCTCAAGTGCGACAAGGATTGGAGAATGGTCGACGGGACGACGACCGCGAAGCGACACCCCGACAAATGGAGACGAGGCGACAATTATGTGCAACGCAGAAGTTGAGGCAGTTCTGTTGACTATTGTTGCACTTAACGCGTTGGCTGGGGCAAGTTGTTAAAAAAAAAAAAACAAAAAAAACAGAAAAGAAAACAAGAACAACAACAACAACAAAAACAAGAACAAGAGAAACAAAAGCGAAACTGAAGCCTGCAAGATTTTGTGCAAATAATTCAAGAGGCAGTAAAAAGTAAACGACGCTTTGGTTGTGTCGGGCAGGTGGCAAGGTGGTGGGTGGTGTCGTGCAACACACGCACACACACACACACACACACTTTAATCGCCAGCAATGCGATGACAAGCGACAAAAGCTGTCGGCTGTTGACGGCTCTTCTGGCAGCTTTTGTGTGTTGATTTTTCTTTTAATTGTTGCGGATTTGCATTCTGACACATTTGTCAACCTCAACCTCAGCGCTGGCCTCAGAGACGCGCAACGAAGAGCCAACCAGCCAGCCAGTCAGCAAACCAGCCAGCAAACCAGCCAGCCTGCCAGCCAGCGACGAAAGCCCAGAAGGGTTGCCTACAAAATCTGGCTGGGGGTCTGTGAGATGTGGGCTGTGAGATGTGGATGGGAGCATTTGCTGTGAACCTCGTTTGAACAGGTTGTATGAGCAACGTTTATTATTTATTAGCTGGCACTTTTATGTGTGTGCGTGTGTGAGTGTGAGGTGAGTTGAGTAAAGCCCGTTGGGATAATAATAAACGCCAGGGCCAAGTCATTTGTCAGAGAGAGAGACTCAACAATAACACCTACAAGCAAATGTTGCGTGTGCCTATGTGTGTGTGTGTGTGTAAGTGTGTGTTTTGAGTGACATGTGTCAAAACTGAAAAACTACGCGAATTTGTGTCAAATACCCTTGTCATCGCGTTTCAAGTGCAACAAAACACTTCTCGAGAAAGCACGTGTTCTTATTGGATAAAGAGTGCGGGTGGCATATGTGTATTAAGTAGAAACGGGTAGTCAGTTATATATATATACATATACATATATATATATATATATATATATATATTTAAATGTAAATGTGAAAATTCCTGGGGACACTGCCAGTGTGTAGCTTTAAATAGATTCTTGCTTGCCAAACAGACCTATATACACATTTTAAGTACTTAATGCCTTAACTTAAGTGCTTTTAAGTTCCTTTCCCTTCATATGAAATTTCCTTTTTGTATGGCGAGACTATATTGTAAATCGTCGTCACAGCAATGAGATGGGAACAAGTAAGGAAAACAACTCATTTTTAATCACTAAAAAAAAAAAAAGAAAAGCATCATAGCAATATTTAATCTAAATCGATCCAAGAAATTCTACTCAATCAATTTTACATATGCAAAAGAGAATTGTATTCAATACTTGTTTAATCACTAAAAGAAGAAGAAGAGCATCACAGGAGTATTCAAACTAAATCGATCCAAGAATTTCTAATCAATCAATTTGGAACACCCAAAAGTGAATTGTATTAAATTAAGTAGTAGCAGCAAAGTCATCAAGTACAAATCGTTTAATGGCTTAAATAAGACTCATAAGCCCCCGATAAGAGCCATTAAGTTGGCCCTGTCACGATTTTGAACTACTTATGAGGGTGGCTTGAAGTATTTCGCAAATTACTTATACGACTACAATAAAGAAGCAAAAAAAAAAAAAGCAAAAAAAAGACTAAATTGCCTTTGATCAATGAAAGCAAATCATAAAACGCGGTTTACAGCTCCCATGTGTGTAATCGCTGACATTTAACTTTCGGCCTTCTTTAAGGCTTATGACTGGCACGTGAGGGTTGATTCAATAATAAAAAAAAAAAGAAAAACAACAACAGAACCATGCCAAAAAAATAAGCAAATAAAAAAAAACAAACAACAACCGATAAAACATAAAACAGAGACACAGAATACGAGTCGGGCACATGCAACATGCGCCGGGGGAATTCGTATTTAAGAAAGTTAAAAATTTCAAAAATGTTTTACAAATTGAGCCTTTGTTTTGATTTTGGAAATCTTTTTAAAAGCCAAATGGCTTCCTAATCGGTCGGCAATTGAAGCCCTTCGAGCTGTTTGGATTATAAAATCCTCAAATTTACATGCAATTCGTTTTAAATTTTCTCGAAAATCTCAGCAAACCTAAGTTAAAGTTAGGGCATTTTTTCAAAATACAATTATCGGCATGAAATCTATAATTTTTGAAGATCAGGTCAAATCGAATACAATCAGAATTAAAAAAAAAACAATGAAAATCCATAAGAAAAACACAACTGAAGTGCAGAAAGTGCAAAAGTTTTTAGATTTGATTGTTGCGTGCAACGCATAGTTAAAACCCATATTTGTTTTAATGGTCAGACATATGCACACACACACAAACACACACACAGACATACGCTTACACGCAGCCAATGGAAACAATAACCGTAAGAATAAGGATAATAATAAGTGACGAAGTGAGTGAATAAGGCTCCAGATAACGATAACGTAAATAATGACCAGGCACCAAGCGGGCAAAAAAATAAAAAAAAAAAACAAAAATAAAAAAAACAAGCAAGTTCGGCACACCGAATATTATACACACTTGCCGACTTCAAGAAACATGTTAAAATAAAAATAAAAACAAGCTAAATGATTTTATAAAATAAAAACATAAAATTCAAATCAGCCAGAAAACTATAAAGTTTTTTTGGGGGTTTTTTAAATAAATTCTAATTATAATATAAATATCTTATTGGTAGTTCAATTATTTTAAGAATAATTATCCCATTTTCTACTTAAAAATAAAAACAACTGATTTAGAAATATTCCAAAACAGGCCTATTTATTTAAATAATTATGAAATATATTTCTAAAAGTATCTTTGTCGACAATTTTTTTTTTTTTTTTTAAATTCTTGACATGTACAAAATGAACACTTTCCGCTTAAAAATGTTGTAAGATTTTCAATTAAAATGGACGGATATACTCCAATTTTAAACCAAATAGCCGACGGATTGTTCACATAGAAACATAAAACTAGACAACGGATCTGAAATATATATGGCTTATGGGGTTGGAGACATTTTATGCAAAACGTTACAGGCTGCATATAAAACTTGGAATACTCTCAGAAGGAAGATAAAGAACAAACGATGACAAGAGGAAAGCAGAAGGAAGAACGTGCTCGATATTCAATTGCCGCACCGAACACTCAGAACTGGCCAAGGAATATTGCAGATGGAGTACGGGGGAAATTGAATTGAACATTTCCGGGCCGACGCTGATGGCAACCATGTGGGTAAGGACAATGACAGGACTCACAGCACACACATTGGCATCTCCATGACTGACCCATTCAATTAAGCATGAAAAAAAATGAGCTGAACGCGCAAGTTGCGGGGGCAGCAAGGCGGCCTACGTGCCATGATAGTCCGACTGTTCATAAAAAAAAGGACATCACATGCGAAATCCGAATACAAGGAGGAGGTGGTGAGGACGAGTAACAGCAGCACTTAAGGAGCCAGCGACGGGCGCTGCCCGCAACAAAACACGCATCACTTGTCACACATACTTAGCAGTCCAGCAGTCCAGCAGCCCAACAGACTGACATAGACAGAAAGCGAGACAGAGACAGAGAGAAAGCAAGATAAGGGGGGACGGGATACCCAATAACGCGCCCAAAAGGACTCACTTATTGTCATGTCCTGGTGTTGTTATTGAGGTGTAATACAATTTTTTCCATGATACCCATAACAATGCCGGATGGAAAATGAGAAAAGCACACAAGAAAAAACCAAAAAAAAATAAAAAAATAAAAAACCAAATAAAATGAAAAAGCCATGCCGACACAATCAGAAAGGATAACGAGCCGGCGTCGTCCTGGTCACATATGGCGGTATTAGTTTTAGCAACAATAGCAAACGCGTGGATAGGTTTTGGTTGAACGCCCTGCGTCCGGCATTCCATAAACTTGCAATTGAGCCAATTTGTAAAGTGCGGCAAGCCCATTAACGAGCCACGGGGGCAACGAGGGGCAAAAGAAGCAACTACTCGCTCGTTGCAGGACTACTACTACTACAGCCAAAGCTGCCAATCGAACTGCACAGCACCTGCGTCCAATGTATTCCAAGGCAGACAGACAGGCAGACAGACAGACAGACAGACTGTGGCAAACTCGTCAACTTGATGGCGCTTATCCTGTTTTGGGCTACAAACTCGACTACTTTGCATTACAAGCGTCCATAGTGGAATTAAAATAAAGTTCTACTTTCTACGGGCGATTTTCCTTTTTTTTTTTTTTTGTGTGCTTAACTACAAATAAATCTAAAACTCGCACATTCCTCAAAGCCTCGACTCGATGTCACTGATGGATATGGCCAGCACACAGATAGATGCTTGTTGGTGGACAGTGCGCGCTGTATACGCCAGGATATGGCAGGATACGGGTTGGCCACAGTTGGGTAACGCAGTTTTATTTTGCATTTACATGCCCACATGTATTATGCATATGTTTTACGTGTGTGTGTGTGTGTGTGTGTGTGTGTGTGTATGTGTGTGTGTGTGAGTGTGTGTGTATGTGTGTCTGTGTGTGCACTTGTGCATGACCCTTTGGCCCATTCAATGCTCTAACAATGCACAGCAGCATTTCTATGCTTGAAACGTTTAAGTCTTCAAATATATCTTTTTACTTAATTTTTTTGTCTATTTACAGAAATTAGAAATATATGCAAACAGTAAAATTAATGAAATTGATAATTACTTAATTATATATATTTACAATTATTTTTAAGCGATCTGAAAAAATATCTCAAATTTACACACTGAGTAAATAAATTGCAATCAAAAATTATCACTTTGTGTCTGAATTAGCTTATTTGTTTACGCGAAAACTTTTACTTAAAATTCACAAGCAATAAATTCAACTTATAAAAAACCTCTTCAATTAAAAAACAATACTTTAAACTTATTTTGCAGAGCAGCGTATTCAAACTTCGAGATAAATCACTGCATAAAGTTCATTCGCATTTCGTTGTTTCGTGTCTTACTTTTTAGTTTTCCCTACTGTTCAGTTCTTGTCCCTTTCTCTCAGTTGTTCTTTTACATATATTTTTTCTATATTTTTTTTGTTTTTTGTTTTTTTTTTTTGTTGTTGTTGTTTTTTTTGCAAAAGACTTTGAAACAAGGCGCGGGATATAAAAAATAAAGTATGCAAAAAGTAAAACAAAAAGCGTCGGGCACAAAGGATGCTGCGATAATATCCTTAAGCTACAAATGCAACATGAATTTGTCTTTGCTCGACCGGAGACGAAGTCCGGGTCGGGGGTTCGAGACTCAGGTCCGAGGACCCGGCTCCACCCACTTATCCCGCACTCAGCAATTTAGTTCTGTTCTTGATGCTGCTATTTTTTCTTCGGGCTGCTAGGCACAAAACAAAAAAAACAGCAGCAGCAACAAGAACAAAAATTAAAAAATAAAGGATACTCGAACTTTACAAATGCATACACATTAGAGCGCCAACCCATCCGATTTACATTTGCATGGATGTGTGTGCGTGTGTGTGTGTGTGTGTGTGTGTGTGTGGGGGAAGTAATCTTATGCGTACCATGTGAACTCCACATATGACTGCTTTCTGCTTCTGTTGCTATTTCTGTTTCAGTTTTCCCTATTTGTAGTCCTTTGGTCCTTTTTTGCTGCCTTAGCTTCGACACTTATTTTAATTTATTTTATTTCATTTATGTATGCTTCAAATGTCCTTTGTGCGTTAGGCCCTTTATCTTTCAACCCACCCACTCCCCCCCGCCTGTTTTACTTTGTCGCTCTGCACTTGAGAATGTCTGCGCTTTTAAATAAAAACAGTATACAAAACTAAGTTTTTCGTTTTCAGCAAGGTTTTATTTTAATTGTGAATTTAATTTAAGGTAAAATAATTAAATCTGAACCTACACTTTGACAAAAAATAAATAAGTATTGAGTAAACTTTTATTACTGTTAAATTAACCGCGTTTGTTTACTAACTCTACTCATTTTTAAAAAGTCAAAGGCACATTTACTGAAAATATTGGTATATATTCATTTATTTGTTGCACAACAATTTTGAGTACAAAACATAAATAGTTTTTTATATTTTGTCAATATAAAACATATATGATCTACTCAATTTTTATTGCGAAGTATCTTCTTCGTAGCGGTACCAGGTGGGGTAGCGTTTGGATGCAACTGGCGCGTTGGGCAAACATAATGACCATCATGGGTGGCACCGTTGGTGACTTTCACTCGGCCGCGAGCACCAGCAAAATGCGGGTCATAGCCACCTGCGGGATCGTAAATGACAGATTATAACATATAAGAGTTCCAGTCAACAGTGCTCAATGAATAAACTATCATTTAATATTAATAATCGCGATTAATTGATTAATCTGTCATGTGTGTTCCAAATTTATGGCACGTAATTATAGATTAAGTAATTAAGATTATGTAAGTAAATCGTCAGATCTGATCAACAATTTATATAATTCTGATTAACGGAGAGTGGGAGTTCTGTACCCTTTTGTCCATCAACTAAGGGCAATACATTCAAAGTTAAACAAGAGCGAAAATTATAACGAAACTCATCTTTCGATCGAAGGTTGCTAAAGTAGCGAATTGATATAGTTATTCGATTCGGCCGACTCAGACATATGTACTGATCTGAGGAACTCCAGACAGACAGACAGATGACACAGTAGATTAGGCTTGAGAGATGTATATACGACATGAGAAGAAAATAGTCTATCACCTAAGAAATGATAATCTTCCCGCAGATCCTCCTTTCTGGTCAACATTGGTAGTGGTGTTGGATATTTGATGGATTTATCATATCTAATCTGCATGCCGAGCAGTTGGCGAGAGCGAACGGAAATGGATAGCTTGCCGCAGATCACACTATTAAAGGCCGGTGGTGGCAGACCTGCAGTTGAGATTATTTTGAGATATTATATATATTATATATTCAAAAGTTATATTCAAATATTCTACTCACAGGTATAACGGCTGGGATCTTGGCTGGGTTGATTCATGTCCAGTGGATCCCACACCTGACGGGAGTTTTTCAGCGGTTGCCACGTATCCGTTTTATGCTGGTAAGCCATCATTGGTGGTATATATAATCCTCGCTGTTGCTGTTTGATTCCTTGCTGTGACGGCAAGTTGTAATCTTGTTTAGCAAAAAGTGTTGGTGGTGCTAGAGGATGTGACTTCACGTTGTTGGAAGGTGGAATTTGTTGTCCTTGTGGTGGCTTATGATTATTAAGTCCAGTATCTAGTTGAGGTGTCATTATGGACGACGAAGCGGTTGTGCTTGTGCGCGACGAGGTCAAGCTTGAAGGTTCCAATAATCCATGGCAAAGGACAGATGAATATGACTGCATTGCTCCTTATTCTTTAAAACCTTTGGATTGCTTTCGAACGAAGTTATGCTTCTTGATTTTCCCTGTAACAGACTAGAGAACAGCTCTTGTTATATATTTGAAAAATTAAAATCAAGCACATGTATAAAACACAATCACACAAAATAATAAACCATATATATGCATGAAAAGCAGAGCATGCTAAAATAAAAAAAAGAAATGTAAAAAAGCTGGTTGTTGTGTTGTTGCCTTAGCGCAATAAGCGCTTTGAGCTTTTAGCCAAGTTAGCTGACAATAAGCGGTCAGAAGAACGTCGAGTTTAACTAAACAAAAGCATTTAAGATTGCTTACTTACCTGTGTGCCGGCAAAAGTTTTCAAATGTAATCAATTTACATTTAATGTTCCCGCAGTGAATGCCAAATTTCCAGTGCTACAAAACTATCGATAAAATAGTATATTCTGGAATGAAGTGAACGATTTTGCTCTGCTTGAATCGCCTGACCCAGATCTACTACGAATCTTACTAAAGCTTTAAGTTTGACCAACGGAAAAAGCTTTGTGTATTGGTGTCTGCATGAAATAAGCTTTATTTTCAAATGAATTAAAAAGCTTAACAGTGTCAAAATCATACTAACAGCTTTATTTAGCATCTTTATCGGTTTCAGTTCAGTTCAAATAAGAACTAAAATGTTTCAGTGTGTTGGATAACGTCACGTAGTGCACAACCCGTTCAGGTGTTCACCATTCACCGCAGCAGCAATGCGTTATCCAACACCTGAAAACTATTGATATATACACAGTAACCCAAGCATACACACACACATATAGCCACACAAACATATGCACACTTTCTTTCAACAGACATTGTAGCCACACACAAAATTGTTGCAAACAGAGAGAAAAGCAAATTGTCTAAATTCAAATATTCAAATGTGGTTAGTTACATCAAAGTGCTGCTTTTAAGTTGTAAAGGTGCGGTTTACATTTATATATATATATATATATATATATATATGTAAATAAAATGCATATTTATCTACGTTTGTGTGTCCACAGTTTACAGAAATATACTTAAGGCAACAGCTGGTGGCGCATATTGTAAACATTAAAATTCAACTACAATCGGCTATCAACAAGTAATTCATTGATTTATCGCTTGCTTGCGTGTGTGCGTGTGTGTGTGTACGCTCGAAGCACCGTTTTTCGTTATCGCTTACCCAAAGCGGGTGGCGGGCATGATTCCGTAGCCAGAGCGTCATCAACATCATCATCAGCGTCATCGTCACCGTCAAACATTGAGTAAGGGTAAGGTCTGTGGGACAGTGGGACAATAGTTGCTAATAACGCGAAAACTGTCCGTCGATATGTCTGCGGCCGTGGGCACGACAGCTGGCGCTGGCGAGAAGAATTTGTTGCGTGGCCTGAACAAGCTGCGCTCCCAAGGCAAACTGACGGACGTGACGCTCATCGTGGACGACCATCACTTCAAGGTGCGTACAACATTCCCCCCTTAAAACTATAACTGCTAATATCTAATTATGTACTTACACATGGGGAGAACAGGCCCATCGGGTTGTGCTGGCGGCGAGTAGTGATTATTTTTGCGCCATGTTCGCTGATTGTGCCATGATCGAGTCACGCAAGGAGGAGATTGCACTCTATGGCGTTTCGGCGCGTGCGATGAACCGCATTATCATCTATATATACACATCGCTACTAGAGCTGAATATTGATAATGTTGAGGAGACGCTGGCGGCGGCCACGCATGTCCAGGTCAAAGAGGTCATCGATCGCTGCACCGTCTTCCTTGAGCAAAAGATTAGTATGGAAAACTGTTTGGCCATTGCAAGCATGGCGGAGATTTATGGCCAGCTGCCGTTGGCGGAGCGTTCATATCGTTATATATGCGCACACTTCAAGGAGTTTGCCGCCAGCAGTGATTTCAAGGATGTCAAACTGGAGCAACTGCACTATATTCTTTCCAGCAATTATGCGATCGATGTCAGTGAACTGGAGCTGGTGCGCCTGCTCTGCACGTATGGCAACGATCAGCAGCTGGAGGATGGCTCATTGCGCGAACTGTTGCGTCTAATCAAATGGCAGTTTGTTAGCTGTGAGGAACTGAAGTCATTGCGTCATCTCAACTACTCGCTGGTCGAGGAGTGTCTGGCTAAGCTTCAGGAGAGCGCCAAGGGCGACGGCACCAGCTCGGTGGCCATCGAGCAAGTTGTACAGGAACAGGGACCCACCAATATGCGCGGCATGGAGCTGAGTCTGCTTAAAATCGGCGGTTTCGAATGGAAGGGTCTGACCAATGAGATTATGTGCTTCTCCCCCACCAAAATGAAGTGGTACGAGTTGACCTCCATACCCCATATAGATCAGTGTAAGCAACAACAACATCAGAAAAACAATCTTTGGCTGTTCCAAATTTAATTGTACGTTGCTTGCAGGCAATTTCGGTACGGCGGTTCTTAATAATGAGCTGTTCATTGTGGGAGGTGCATACGATGTCTGCCTCAAAGAGTACATTCATCCATTTGGCTTTCGCTATTGCCCGCTGCGCGACTCCTGGGTAACGATTGCACCTATACAGCTGGATCGGTGCCGCTTCTCACTCAATGCAGTTGGCAAGAAACATTTGTATGCCGTCGGCGGCATCGTTGAGCATGACGATAACTCTGAGGAGGCGCTGCGTCGCATCTCAAATGTGGAGCGTTACGATCTGGTCAGCAATTCGTGGACCTATATGCCAAGCCTGCAGGAGAATCGCAGCCAGCATGCCGGCGTCGTTGTTGGCGAGAAGCTGTACATCTCCGGTAAATTAATGCGTTCACACATTTTGTGTTGCCATTTTCAGCACGCAAATCTTGTCAATTCAAACCGCTTTTCACTTTTGACTTTCTTTAATATTATAATTTGATTTTGTATTGAATACCAATTAAGCGATTAGTTTGCACAACTAAAGCATATCCGGAATGAAGCTTTACGTAATTTTAACCGTTGACTAAGTCAATCTGGTTAAAAAAAAAAGAGATTTGGTTTAAAGGTGTTCAAACTGAGTAACTTAAATAATATTAATGGAGGCAGAGATAAATCTGGACATGCTCAATTATGTGGAGATTGACAAGTCATCTACATTTATAATTTATTGTGAATTGATATTAAAGCACTTTCTCTCTTTCTGGGCTCATCCAACAGGTGGCATACACCTGGCAAACATATTGTCAAGCATGTGGAGCTTCGATACGAAGAGCGAACGCTGGGTGGAACTGGCACCGATGCCGACGCCATGCTGTGACCATGTCCTGGTGGCCATCGATAATCACATCTATGCATGCGGTGGCTGGCATGAGACGCTGAGGGAATCTCGGGTGCTCGTCGAGCACATCTATTCGTATGACATTAAGACGAATACGTGGAGTGTGGAAACTAAGATACCAGCGCCCAAATTCTATTCTGGCGTCACCTCAATGCGACGAACCATCTTCTTTGTGGGCGGACTGGATTCAACCGAGTCAATTGATCGCGCCAGTTCAGAGACAATGGCGTATGATTTGGATACGGGCGACTGGTGGCATCGCAAGGACTCGTGGGACACGCCCAACGATGTCTGGGAGTCCACCTGCGCCGCCATCTATGTGCCCAGTTTTGATCCCTAGCAACGAAAGAAGATCAAAAAAAAAGTTCGGCTGATTCAACGATTTTAAGCTAACTCTCAGATATCATTTACATAAACAAACAACAAAAGCTTCGAAAGAAATGCAATGCAAAAAATAAATATTTATATAAATGTCGCCAACCCATCCCCCATCTAAGCCTTAAAGTGCTGTCCCCCGGCCTCCACATGTTACTACTGTACAGTGAATAAACGTGCCAAGGAACAATTCTTCAAAGCCGGTCAAACGTTCGAATATATAAAAACTTAGCAAAAATACTTAGAACTCGATATACAATAAAAATTATAAATTTTTTTTGTTTAGTAAACTACTATTAGATGTCTATATCCATAAAGTATAAGATATGATCTTGGTATATCGTCTATATGTATAAGACTATTTGTGCTGACTGACTGAACACAAAGCTAGACAAGACACACGGAAACAAACTCTGTGGAAACCCAGTAAAACTTCATAAAATCGTCTTCACACTTAATTAATATAAATGTCCATGTGTAGAAAATATGATAAATAATAAAAAAAAAAAAAAAACATTATGCATCAATACGTGCGAGTTTTTCCGATTTTCGATTTTTACAAGTTACAATTTGAAACACTGTTTGAATTTGTTCGAGGTTTGCCAAGGATTCGATGCGAACACGAATCGATGGCAGATACTTTTTATATTTTTGGTAAACATTTGTTGTCACATCAATGCATCTCAATATTAATGCGCATACACATACATATACACTATATATATATAAAGCACGTAGCAATAAAATCTTAAGTGTCAAGTGCCCGAATGCTTAAACGGTACACAGAAACAAGCAACATGGCTAAAACTACACACTAAAACATAGACAGATTCATTGATGAACCTCAACTTAAACAAATTTATAATTAATAATTACAAATAACGATTAAAAGTTAAGAAAATACAGTTGGAAATACACAGCTACTGGTTGGCTGGCTACACATAGATTCCACAAATTCTGCGTGCCAAATCCGAGTTACGTATTGTGATGCGGTGCTATAACGACCCAGCCATCATTCAGAACTGCGTCGTTGGTGCTGATGCCAGCAGTCAGCTCCTGGATGCTGGTGTAGTGACTATTATTGCCGACAACTCCAACCGGTGGCTGCAGCCGACCATCATGGGGATCCGGCTGATGGGCAGCTGGCAGTTTCTCCCACTGCTGCTGCAGATTATTGTAGAGGCTTTGCAGGCCCTCCTGTACAAAAGAGATGGTGATGAGATGGGTAACAACAACAACAATAGAAACAATTCAAAACATGTATTCATTAATTTGCACCTTATCTTTAATTTTGCGCAAAAGCTCCTGTTTCTGATCACGCTCGATGCGATCCATTTGCAGTATCAGCTTCTCCTTGAAGTCCTGCGCATAGTAAAGGTTCGTGTCGACGCTGAGATACTCCTTGGCCATGTGGCGATGATCGCGATAGATCGCCTGCGATTCCGCATTGTTCGGTATGGGCGGCTCTGGCTGTAGCTCTGGATCTAATATCTCTGCCAGTGATTGCTCGGTGCAACCACAGTTGGCATCCACATCCGCATCCGCATCCACATCAATGTGCACATCGATGCAATCGTTCATTTCATTGGCATTGGGGACTTGGCTAAGCAGTCCATTTGTATTGAGTTCATTGTTATTGCTGTTAGTATTATAATTGTTATTGTTGCTGTTAGCGAGGTCTGTGGTGGTGTTGTTGGTGGCACAGCTGCCACTTGTCATTATCACCGGCTTCGTATCCGTCACTGTCAAACGTTCCCGGCCATCAGTTTTTGCTGCAACAAAACCAAAAACAAATCCAATTAATGTTCAAGTTTTATTCAGGCTGCTGTTGCAAATGAAAGAAATGAAATGTCGGCTCTGATTATGGCACATACTATAGATGATCCAGCAACTGTGCAGATCGCTGGTCTGCTTCGTGGTGATCAAGGCGCGTGTGTCGCACATGTTGATCGAGTGCTGTTTGCATTCGATTTGCACTATTTGAGCCGATTTGAGCCAATTATGCGAGAGGCGGGATCATTCATATGTTGCGATTGGTAAGGTTTTCCCGATATATATATATATATATATATATATATATATATGAGATATATATATCAAAGAGAGAGAATGCGATGAGCAAGCAACTGATTCGACCTCTCTCTCTCTCTCGGGGCACCTACTGATGACGTAGGTATTTTCTTGCTGCTGCTTGGTTTTTGGGGAAAATATTGGAAAAACAAACTATCAGCAAAGACGCAAAGCAAACATTTTCCACTTTTCTTTTGTTCTTCTTGTTACTTTATGCTGCCCCAATGTTTATTTGTGCTTAGCTTTTCTTCTTTCTTTTTTGCGCTTATTTTTTTTCTCTTGAACAAATTGATGTTTCAGAGAATTTTGAATGTGTAACAATTGTATATGGGCCGGGGGCGTTTGGGCGTGGTCGGAAGACGTTGGGGGCGGGACGTGGCTTGATTAAACGGCCGGCGTTGACAACAATTGAGGACGATCTTTGGCGCGTTGCGTTTTCGGGAATTGCAGTAACATTGCGGCACTCAGAACGGCACGGCTCTCAAACGTAGACTGAGCAAATTTTGGGAACACATCGTGCCGCTGCTGACGAAGAAGACGTGGCAAGAGGAAGCAGCAGCGGCAGCAGCAGCAACTCGTCGAGATGACGAGCACAAAAACTAGGAGAGTGGGGCATACACACACACACACACACTCTCAGAGGAACAGGCACATATAAAAGTCATCTGTGTATTGAATCTCAACATCCATTTAGAAGTGTTGGCTCCCGACGACGACGGCGACACCAAAAACATTGCCATATCGAGCTGCTGTTGAGCATTTGCTGATCGCAGACAGATTCACACACAATATATATATATATATATATATATATATATATACATATACATGTATATATGTACATATATACATATGTGGATGAATAATGCGCCTGGCATTTGGCGGTTGGGAAATCTCCCCTGCGATAAATGCCAATGTTGCCCGCAACCCTCCCAACCCAAAAAATACAAATATTTACTTTTAAACAAGATTGCAGCGTGACCAGGTCGCTGATGCTGCTGCATTCAATGACTATATATATATATAAACATATATATATATATATATATATATATGGGCAAGAGGATGTGACACTGTGTCTGTGTCCAAGCCATGGCAAAATTGAATCGCCTCCGTCGTTTTGCAGCGAATTTTCAAAACGATCTTTTGCTCGAAATAATTTTCATTCTTTTTTTTTCGGTTTTTTGTTTTTTTTGTCCCCGTGCCCATTAAAATTAAATTTTCGCTCTTTTGGCTTTTCATTTTGCTGTATAGACAATTGCACATGTGTCCATATCTATATCTGTATATATATATATATATATATATATATATCTATATCTAAATCTGTATATATATACGTGTTTGTGTATACTATGCTTAAGATACATGTGTACTATATGTGTACGAAATCAAAATAAAAGCGAGATTATTGCTGAATGACTCATTGGTCAATGAGGTTGCTCGGGAGATGCACGGTTGATGGACGCGAGGGGGAGCGGGTAAAAAAGATTTTGGCCACCCGACTGTCGGCCTCGTCAATTGTGTGTGCGTTATTCTGGCGTGCCGCAGCCATTAGATGATTCTCTTCATATACCCAATAAAAATGGTTCAAAAGGGTATAATAGTTTTGTGCAAATCTCCGACATTTCCGATTCCCATACAGTATATATATTCCTGATCAGGATCAACAGCCGAGTCGATATAACCATGTCCGTCTGTCTGTCTCAGAGACTATTAGTGCTATTAGGGACTCCAAATCTGGAATACGGGTTCTCATATGTCCTTTTTCCCGATAACTGCTTATTTTATCGATAATGTCCCTGTTTATCGATTATCAATCTTTTTTAGTTTGCGATAGCAATAAATACCATTCATATTAACACAAAATATAAATATGCATATTATTGACCAACTGCCCAAATTTCATCATGATCGGATAAGAAACACCCAAGTATAGTCAAAAATATATATTATCATATGGATCTCATTTCTACCAGCAGCCGGATGCCGCAAGTATTCGTATTTTTTACTCTTCACTTGCAGATCTGCTTACAATTTGGGTGAAAAGCTTTTTAAAATGAAATTTGCCAATTAATTTCTAATATATATTTAACAGCTGGATTCAGGGTATATCGTACTCGAGCTCACCCGACTGCAGAATTCTTACTTGTTTTTTCTTTCTTTAATAAATTTCTTCTTTTTTTTTTTTAATATTTTTGTGTTGTGTTTATGCTGAGGCGACCAAAAGAGGCGACTGTGGTGACGGTGCATGTCATGGCTATAAATCTAAGCGAAATTGCCAGCCAAGCAGTCAGGCAGCCAGCCAGTCATTTAGTCAGTCAGTCAATGTGCACAATACGCTAATTGTGCAGCGCAATGTGCAACTATGAGTGAAGTGACTACATTTTCCACTACCTTCTTGGTCGAGTCACACACTTTTGCTCATATATATATATATGGCCAGCAATGCAAATTGCTGGCTGATCTTGGCTCAATTTGTGCTTGGCAATAGCCAACTAATATTTGTAGTAGCAAGTGAAAAACACTAATTGCCACACTTTCGCCAAATTAATAATTATTAAATTGAGTATGTGATAGGACTCTAAATGCTTGATTGGATTTGCAAAAGGCAAATTGAGAATAGGCTTACGCCTGAATTAAGCCTAAATTCTCAAGAGAGATCTTAAGTGGTCAAATAGGACAGGTCAAATGTGTGTTGGCTTCAAAGTAAACAATTACTTGGTTTGCCATAAGGTGCTCAGGATCAGTCTTGAAATGCATAAAGAATATATGAATTGCTTTTATATAATTCATCCGAGTAATATTGCGCTAGAAGAGATTAAAGGTGTTGAAAAAATGTTGGTAACGCAACTTGTAAAAAGTGCATTTGCAACATTTAGATGTGATTTTGTTGCAAGCATATCATATCAGCTTTGGCGCGGGAATTTGTTGGCAAGTGTGCATTGTTGAGAAGGCATTTTGGCGACGCTATTTAGCTGCATATTGCATGAGCGCATCGCATATTTATAACGTTTTTGGGGCCTGAGGCAAAATGTTTTCAAAATGCTATTTGCATAATAATGCAAAACAACGCAGCAACTAATTAACCAAAAAAAAATCGAGCAATTAAACGAAATGAACACTCGAGTTAGGGCGAGATGGCATCTGCATTGTTTATATACAATAAACTATTGCGTGACATTGTTGTTGTTGTTGTTGATGTTGGTGGTGCGTCATGCCTTCATCTCGACCACACACAGCTGCCACATGGCAGATGAGACCCGGACAGAATGCAAACGCTGACAATGCACTGTGATATTTGCAATAACAACGAGTACAACGGCAACAATTACCATGCCACAATCGTGATCATCCAAAAGAGTGTGCTTATTGAGTGATTCATACACACAAAACAACAACAGACAGTAGACAAGAGACATTGCTGACAATAGTTGCGATCAGGCACTCACCATGCAAACTGCTGTGGCTGCTCTCGCTGCGAATAAGATCGAAACCGTTCTGCAACAAACACAAAACAAGTAAGTATTATTTATATACATATATCAAATATATATCAAATTTGATTTGTATGTACCGGTTCAACAACGAGGGTTAGCTGCTCCATTGGCCTGCTGGCCATTTGTATCATGCCGTTGCGTATGGTTTCCAAACGCTTGCTTGCCTCTGCGGACGATGTCAGATTGAAGCTTTCGCTCTGACTCTCGCCGCTCTCCTCCTCGGGTATGGCATCCCAGCGATTGCTGCTGCTCATATGAAAAAGTCCATTGTTGTCTAATTGGCCCGAATTGGTAGGCGTTCGCTCTGTTGAGGTATAATCGGTTTCGCTCGACCCAGTCCCAGCTCCAGTTCCAGTACCAGTCTCAGTCGTTGTTCCACGCACATTCGTCGGTGTTAGCTGTGTGGAAGCAAGGCTCATGTCGCTGGAGCTGTGACTTAGACTATCATATTGAGCGGCCACCGTTCCGTCGCTCTCTTTGGTCACAATCTACATGGGATAAGCGTGTCATGAAATCGTGCATTTCAGTTAATGGTCTTTTGATGTGGCCACTCACTTGTTGGTTGACAAACGCATATTCCAGCGGCTTGTCGGCGCCAACATAGTCTTTGATAATCTCATTCATCACGCTAACAATATCCTGCATTGAGGGTCGATCTTCGGGCGCCGTCATCCAGCAGGCGGTCATCAGTTGCTCAATGCGCTTGGGACAATTGTTCAGCAAAGGCGGTCGCTCACCTGCAATTAAACCACATTAATAACCATAATTCAATATATCATCAGCAATTGACATTATCTCTAACCCTTGTGTATCTTCCACTGGATGGTGTAGGCGTTCTCAATATCCATAAAGGGTGGCTTGCGCGACAGAACCTCCCACAGCACAATCGCCCAGCTGAATATGTCACACTTCTCCGTGTATTTGGAGCCCTCAAAAACCTGTGGGACGCACAACATATTACATATAGTTTAATATGATCGATAAGAAAGATACCCTGATCCAAGCA
Organism: Drosophila demipolita; assembly: GCA_035042405.1. NCBI lineage: Eukaryota > Metazoa > Arthropoda > Insecta > Diptera > Drosophilidae > Drosophila > Drosophila demipolita. Next base: position 1,176,729 of record JAWNLI010000476.1, on the reverse strand, counting down.
GATGAACATTCATTTCTTTATGGGATCAACAAAGCTTCTTTTTCATGGTCAAATTTTGTTTATGATTATGGGTAAATCTGCCTCACAGCAACCGGTTGAGTCGAAAATTGCAAATATTTTGAAGAGTTTCCCAGATTCGATTTTTTTTTTTTGAATACAAAAACAGGTTTGCAGCGAACGGTCAAGTTTGAAGTAAAGCTTTGCTTTGGGACTGCTGTCTAAAAGACTGTTGCCAATATAAATGAACCAAATATTTTTCTATCTGAAGCAAATTTCGTTCAGCACTTGCCAGCTTTTGCATTAATTATATTTTGCAATTATTTAGCTAAACAAAATTGTGTCACATCAAGAGGATTTGCATTCAGATTTGTACTCACCTCGGGCGCCATCCAGGCAGCGCTGCCGCGATTGTTTGTCATCATGGTTGACTTGTCGGCCACGGTGCCAAAATCACATATCTTTAAATTGCGTCCCTTGTTGGTCAGCAGCAAATTGAGCGGCTTCAGATCGCGATGGATCAGCGGCTTGGGCGACATTCCATGCAGGTACGCGACACCCTAAAAACGAGATGATGCACATTTTCATATGATTCTATATTTCAGATAAAGGACAAGGAAGAATGAGTAATCACCTCGGCACTCTGAAGGGCCCAGCTCATGGCATGCGCCAAGCTATACGCGGGCTTCACTTTGCCGTGCAGAAAGTTGTGCAGTGATCCGCCCTCGGCGTACTCCATGACTAAATAGGTCGCCTGCTGGCCGTAACAGATGCCGTACAGTGCAATAATGTTGGCATGCTTGACGCGCGACAACTGCTTCACCTCCTTTTCAATGTCCTTCTGCTCCGCGCTGGCAAAGAACTCCTTGACGGCCACCAGCCTGTTGTTCCACATTGCCTTGGACACCACACCAAACGAGCCATGTCCGACTTTCTACATATGATAATGAAAGAATTAAGTGTAAGCAATTGTGTGGGTACAACAAAACCAGCAATAACAACAAATAAGGGTTCACCTCGCCAAGCGTAATTTCGCTAAAGTCCACAATGAAAGCTTGCAGTGCATCGGGCGACGAGTAGGCGGCGGCGGCTGCCATCGCCTACTGCTTCTCTTCTAGTCGCTGTTGCTTTTGCTGTTACTGTTGCTAATGTAGTTTTGGGCCTGTTCAGTTTGATACGGTTGGTGTTTTTGGCCTAGCCAGGGTATGTTTTGCAGCCTGCTTTTTGCTTATTTCGACCAGCAGTGAATCGCTGCGGATGCAAACGCTGCGCACATCTTCCAAAACGGCTTAATGCTGTTGCTGGCTTTGACCTCAACGCTACCATTCGCGGCCAGGCCAAGTTTCGTGCACTTTCGTGGTTATTTTGCGCTGACCAAATTCTTTTTTAATTTGTCCAACAAATATTTCTCATCTTTTCGTTTTTTTGGCCTGTTCGTATGTCGCTGTCTGGCTAGTGGTTGAGCTCTTTACAATTAATATCGCTCTTATCGATAGTACACCACTAAGTCGTGCATTTTGCAAAAGTTTATTTTCATTGCTAAAAAGAGTATTCCCTTAGACACAAAATATATATAAATGATACAATAACGATTCTTAATCAAAGCTAAGTTATAAGTTGGTATACAATTCTGCAAAGCATATAATTCGTTATCAAATTATTAAGTCATGTCAACACAGGTGCCTTTTCTATTAACTAACTATCGATAATCGCAAATGATTTCTTAGATATCGATTAATCAAATATCTGCAATAAATGGGCAAAACAGAAGAAGCACGCGCGACATATTTTGTTATGTTTTGTTGATTACATCGTTTAACCGGTGACGTTTGACAGCTTTCACGATTGTGTTAATATACATTTATAATATTATGACCAATGAAAAATTTTATACATTTATTTATTTATTATATAAACAGCACTAAATCCAAAGAAAAGAGGACTCAGTATTCTTTCTTACTTAACACTTAATAATTAACCGATTTGTTCAAAAAGATGTTGAAATTACCCCACTGTACCACAAGTGCACTAAAATTGACGTGGCGGTCATCCGATTGCATACGATTGCTGTTTAGTTAAAATATCGTACTCAACTCATACAGAATTAAATATCGATAGCTTGAAGTATCGCTTGAATGCGTATATCGTTGTTTCAATGCAACGACCAGGCCTTGCTATATGTATCCATCCCTAACTCATACGTTCAAGCGCTCGCTCGCCAAGCGGATGCAATTTCGGACAAAAAGTAATCGTAATTTGTTATTTTTTTTTTTACGCTCGTACTACTCACCACAAATGCAAACAAATAAGTTAACTGTGCTTCAACACAAATGTGATAACACAAAACGAAAGCATTAATTAACAACAACAACAAGTGTGCTACCCGCGGCCCGCGTGAATCCGAATCGGAATTTTGTTGTGCGTGTGTGAAATAAATTTGCTTTTGTAGCAAAAACAAAAAAAAAAAGCAACAAGAAAAAGGCGAGTAAAAAAGTGCGTCTAAATATATGAAACATGCTGAAATTGTGATGGTTGTGTGTGTGCGTGGTTAGGTTTGGGGGAGGGTAGCAGGGGCAACAGCAGCACTAGCGGCAGGAAACATTTGCTCACAATTTTGCCAAAGTGTTGTTGGAGGCGACGCCGCCAATTAATGCTCGTTGACGTCGTCGTCGTCGTAGCCATTGATGCCGACGCCAGTGTCACCGCGACAACAACAACAAATGCTGTAACGTGAAAGAAATTAAATGTCAAAGTTTTGCAAACTTTGCATATCAAAAAGACGCTTATTTTTCGCATTTTTTTTGTGTTTTTAGTGGCTGTTGCTGTATGTTTTTTGTTATTATTTTTTGCTGTCTCCTCTTGGGCATTTCAATGAAAATTAACAAGTTTAAGCAAAATGCATAGTTACCAAGAGCAGAAGATGGAGAAGAAACTGCTGCTGCTGCTGCTGCTGCAAAGAGAGCCAAGCTCGTCATGATCATCATTTAAATCATCATAATCTTCATCTCCTCCACATTCTCTTCTTTGTTTAGGATGTGTGTGTGTGTATGTTTTTTTATGCGTGCGCTCCACATGAAGAAGAGGAAGCGCTACCAAAAAAATACTCTGCGCCGCATTCTTCTCAATCTCTCCTCACGTTTCATATGTGTGTGTGTGTGTATGCGTGTGGGAATTTTCATTAGCTGATACTGGCTAAATATTCGAACTAATCTTAATCTTAATCTAGTTATCGGCTTTTTAATCCTCAGCCAAAACAGCGACAACAACAGGCTCCAATTTACCCTATATATGTATATATATATATATATATATGTATATATATATTTATATATATATATTATATATATATATACGTATACATGTATGTGTGTGTGCACAATTGAAGCCGACGTCTGTTTTGTTGTTGTTGTCTGTTGGTAAGTCGGTTTTTGAAATTATGTTGAACTTTTGTTTATTTTTGTGTGCTATTTAAATGAATTCTCGTGTTGATGTTAAAACATAAACAATCAGCAAACGAAAACGAATTATTTAGTTCACCACTACTCCTCCTCCTCCTTCTCATGCTCTTGAGCTGCTTTTTGTATCTTGTACTTGCACACACACACAAACACTTATTTCCCGTTGTACATAAACAGCGAAAGTTGTCTTCCTGCTTTTTTCCCATTCGTTCCACTACCAATCGTTCCTCCCCAATCTTTTGTATCGCTCTCGCTCTCACGCTCTCTTGAGTGCTCCTCCGAGCCCAAGCTTACGATTCCTGTTAGCAGCAAGGGCATATGCAAATTTTGGATTGCGACCTTCTCTTCCCCACTCTTTTGCTCTCCCTCTCTCTCGTTCACCCACTCTCTCCCTCTTTTTCCCCATCACGCTCAGTCTTTTGAAGATCATTGGAAGACGTGCAACTGCAAATGCGAAAAGCATTCTCTTCTCTCGAGCTCCTCGTTATGAAGCAGAATCAGCAGAATTCACTGAAGGAAGTACATTTCAGGAATGTGAAAAATCCTCCTTTGTGTAAATCATGATTTCGAATATGCAGAATTAACCGCATCGACATTTTTGTGTAAGCGTGAAATATGACTGAATAATACATCCAACTATAGCTATAGAAAATCAGCAAAAAAGGAAAAAGAAATACTTGTTTTAAAAGAAAGAATTCGAATTGTGTTTATTTCAGTTCAAAAATTTATTATAATTTGTATACAGACAGAATATGATATTTTTTTGCCATTATTTATACATTTATTTCTTATTATTTATTCCCAATTATTGCAAATTTACCAGCACTTCAAGCGTAAGAACAACTCTTTCGACAGATATGAATATTTTGTAAAAATTTATGCATCTAACTAAGCAGGTATTGATTCACAGAATCCACGTGTTCTGCTTTAAATAGGAGTCACAAGAGTCATAAACAAAAATAATAATAATAACAATGGCATTAAAACGTGCCTCAAATCATGCTCTGCATAAAGTTACCCCTAATTAGGAGTTGAAATTTTAAGAAAACAACTTTAACCAGAGCAGAAGGAATGCTTTTACTTTTGCTGTATGTTTTGTAGTTCTGGATGGAAAGCCAGTGTCTGTTTGCACATTTATTGCAATGCATTTGCAATACGCTGGTTTCGTTTTTTGTCCGAGTTCATTTCCTATGCAGAGCGCCTTGAACCCATACTACACAAAAAAATTAAAAGAAAAAGAAAAAAAAAACAACAAAAAGAAGGTTAATCAAGCAACTAGGCAAGCTCGCTGTTGTTGTTGTTGATGTTCAGTCGATCGTCTGTTGGTTTCTCAGTTCGTCGTTGTTTATTCCATAAAAAGGCGAAGACATTTCCCAAGTCCCAAGCCCGTTCACCCAGGCAGGCTATGTACTATATATGTACGAGAATGTATGTATATATATATGTATTAACATATGTATAAATGTACCAGCTTTGCTCCAAGGTTTTATGTAATTGTTAATTTTACTTATTTTGTTGCCGTCGATTTCGTTTATTGTACAGTTTACTCATTAAATGCATGCTCCTCTAATGGGTATACTAACATTCAGATATATATACGTAAATAATACCCAAGAAACAACTATTTCTTTACCAGGAACTTTATTGAGAAATTCGGCTTGGACCAATATTTTTCTTTCACAAATATCATAGCGATCTTTGGCAAGGGGACAGGCAATCAGAATAAAAAAGAGTTTCCAAAATTTTTCATAATTTCTTATGTAGATTGTTTAGCACTTTAATATTAAAGCCGTTTCAAATTTGATTCACCAAACACAGCTCTTTGTACAGGGTATCTATTAGTGGGATATGTTGACTGGCTGCATTCTTGTTGTTATTGGACTTCATTTGTGCTTCTTGCGTGTTGTGTGTTGGTCGAGTTGAAAACAACAATAACAACAGTAATAAAAGAAAAGGTGATTTCTTACAATCGTGATTTGGCTACATTTGTTGTTGTTGTTGTTGTTGTTGTTTTTATTGATGTTGTTGCTGCCAGCTGAGACTGTCCGTTATTATTAAGTATTAGCCCATTACATTCGACCCATTGTTTGCAATAATTGTAATTCTTTGCTCATTATTTGTAATTATCTATTGGCTTTTACACAACGTACACATTATGAATTCGAACTCGAATTCGACAACAAACCAAAACAGATTCGGAAAACTTTTAATATTGTATAACGAGACATTTCGATATTATATTAACCGTTTGCTTTATTGGCAGCACTTGCTATTATCATACCAAATATTATTTGATCATACTTGAATTTTTCGCATTATTTATAAGCCAACTTTTGTTTTTCGTAACTCTTCTCAGCTGCTAATTGCTGGCTCAAAGGCTCAAATTGAGCCTTTTTCGTAGGATAAAATTCGACATGCTACAACAATCCTTCAAATTCTGGGCATCTATCAATAAGGATTTCATAATCAAGTTCAAGTCTTAAATATTCGACTTATTAGTTGTTTTAAGCCTGACTTTATTACGTAATTCGAAATTTTGCTACAAATGAGGGAACTGATTACACTTAACTTTGTGGAACCCTTTAGCAATTTGAGCATTTGCTGATTACTCACAATTTAATTGCTGTTGTTTTTGTTTCATTTGCTGGCCATTTGTCAACCGTCTGTGCATCGCATAAAATGTACAACATTATACAATTTAAATACTAGAATTAAGAATTTATTATTGCTGCTGCTGCTGCTGCTGTGATTGTTGTTGCTGCTGTTGCTGATTCTATTTCTGTTTGTGTTTGCGTTGTTTGCGCTGCTTGTTGTTGCATGACTGAATAACACGATAAAGGTGTTATGACATAACCTCACATGCACAACACTCTACACACACGCACACACACAAGTGTGTGTATAGGGCTTACATACTGATAAAAAAAATATTACGATATAACGCGCAAAAAAAAGTTAAATATATTTTATACCATACTTATATATATATATATATATATAAATATATAAATATATATTTCTTGCTACTACTTTTGTTGTTATTGTTGCTGGCACATTTCCGGCGATCGTCAGTTGGTTGTGTGTGTGTGTCTGTTCTTGCCAAATAGCTCGATTGCTTTTCCAAGCACTTGTCATGTCTTGTTGCCTTCCACTTGCCGCAGTTCCGAGTCGCTAGTTAACCACAGTTTGTCATTTCATTAGAATTTCATCTTATCGCCAAAAGCAGAACAAGAACCACAACAACGACAACAACAACAGTAGTACAAACAACATCAAAAACCATCGGAATGTGAATATGCAGACACTGAACAAAAACCCTAATTGAAGTAAATTTGCTTAACTTATTTGTCTTTTAATAACATAAAATAGAATAACATTTATTCAAAAACGTTACTGTATAACTAAAAACACGAACCGAAACGTGTATCGCTTCAATAAAAGCTGTGCAAATTTAGTAAAAAATTTCCAACCAAACGGAATTTTGGGACGTATCACAACTTGTCGGTTAGCTTAACACTTTCATGGGCAATGTCTATTTACCTATAACTCATTTAGACAATTCGCTCTACGGTTTCCCAAAAGGGAAATGGCTACTGTGAAATAAGTTCGCAGTTAGAATCATTCGCCTATTGTATAAGATATAATACAGCAACGCAGCTTCCTGTTCTAACGACCAAGGATAACCGACCAGAGACAGGAGACAAGAGCAAAAAGAGCTCTGTTTTGTGTCGACTGATAAAGGTGATACTGGCCAAGCAAATAAGTAATCAGCTCAGCTAGCTTATCGGCTGCCCAAACAAAGGCAATTGTAAAAAAAGGTAGAGAAAAAAAAAAAGAGGGGGAAGCAAATGAACATAAACATGATGGCTTGAGAGGGGAGCCGGGGCGGGGGCACATGTGGCCTGCAATTTGACACCTGAGCAGCAGCTTAATGTAGGGACGAGGGGACGGACGGGCGGACACATGCTCAGATATCCGGGCGCTGAGTCAAGTCCCAAGTCATGTAGAGGTTTTGTCCACGTGATTACATTTCATGGTGCGCCGGAAGAATCCAAAGGAAATGCACCTGCTCACACCTTTTCTGCATACACTCAGCAAAAAAGCACCACTAATTTTGTTTGAAGGTGCAATTTGATGAAATTTTACTTCAAATTTTTTATTTTTTACTGTTTAAAATACAAAGTTTCAGCGAAATTTGCATTTCTAATAGATCTATAAAGAAAATTATGGTTTTCGTTGCGATTTTCAAGTGTATTCTGGTATTCTGTATACTGGTCCTTGGAGCGCTGCTGCAGCTCCGGTTCAAACTCATCAACGTCGCCATTATAATCTCAAGCGCTGTGATTATGTGGCGATTGTCTGTGGGAAGCAATGCCAGCAACGTGAAACCAGCGTTGCTGGGTGGGTGAATTTCACCATTATGCTGGTTGTTGGGTGCTCGCTGCTCGCTGCTCGCAGCTCGCAGCTCGGTTGTCAGTGCTGGGCGAGACACGTGCGCAGCCCAACTGGCTGGCCACAAGTGGATGGAGTGGAGACCTGAAAAAAAAAACATATGTATTCTGAGTGTGTAAGCAAAACAAAGGTGAACGAAAAACAATATCAGATAGAACAGTTATCTTCGAAACGCCGACGATTAGATACCCTACTCATGCCGAGACCGAAAAAAACCAAAGAGTTTCCAATTCAATATCATTATCATCAATCTCATCTCTTCCAACTGTCAAAGTAATATCATATAGAAACCAACTGCATATTCAAATAACTCAATAGTCGAGATTATGTTTGAAGTTTTGATGGAGTAGTAAGTAGTAAGCATAGTAAGACTGGATATCTCAGCTGGAAGAAAAAAACTGTTTTCGCTTCAGCAATTTTGTGTTCGACCGATCGCTCAGACTTTCTTCTATAGCATTCATGTGTATATATAAAATTTTTGTGGTTCAGGAAGAAGCTCTTTGCTTCAAGGCGAAAGACAAAATAAGAATACCAACCGGAAGAGTATACAACTATATAAAAATGGGAAACATTTCAGACGAAATAAGTAAGAATGCTGTAATCGAGCTTACTCGCTTACGATATACCTTTTGAACCCAGTTGTTAAAAGATGGTAGTTACTCAAAGTAAAAGTGCAACCGTCTCTGAGATCCCCGATTTTACACAGACGAACATGGCTTGCTCGACTCAGCTGTTGATCCTGATCAACTTAATATGATCCCTATGGAATCGAAGAAGCTTCCTTCGACATACCAAATACTGTTGCAAAAAATCAGTATACCCATTTTAAGCAGTTCTAATGGGATCAGGGTATAAGAACAAAAACCGCACGAACTTGACAAACAGAGATATGGAGATGGCATGTGAGGGGTGGGATCTGTGGTATGGGGTGAACATGTTGTGGGAGAAGGTCTGGGGAGTGGTTGGGAAGAGATTGAATGGGTGGTTGTTGGGGGCTATCAACGGTAGCACCGAGCGATACTAGTGAACGTAAATGCGTTGCAGGAAAACACTCGACAAAAACCACAGCAACAACAAAAGCAGCAACAAGAACAAAAAGGCATTTGCTACTGTTAACTGTCGTTACAGCCGGTGACGCTGACAACGACAACGACAGCAACAGCAACAGCAACGACGACGACAACCACAACGACAACGAAAACAACATCAGCAATAAGAACACCACATTAACCAGTAGGCAGAAAAATGTTGTCCCTGTAGAGTAGGCAGTCAAATATCGATCGATATGCTCGAAAGTAAAATGTCAAAACTTAGAGCGAAAGAGATAGAGATTGAGTGTGTGTGTGTGAGAGAGAGAGAGAGAGCAGACAACATGAAAAGGATATCAGAGCAAAGCCACACACACACACACATAAGGGTTAAAAGGTGTTTGGGGGCCAATCAAGTTTTACACACGACTTTCCCAAACTTAATTTAAAATTACCTCCATGTTCATAAAATGTCAAAAATTATTTAAAAAACAAAAAAAGAAAACTAATAAATTTTGGACTTGGTTAATTGAGCTGCAAATTATTAATATCCAGCTGCCAAGATACGAACTGAATCTAAGCGAACTAAACTGGTTTTGCGATATGATAAAAGGAAATCAGTTGGATGAAGTGCGATTGTCTGATTAGAAGTTATCTTGACTACTTCAGCCCATTTTCAATTACATCCATATCCTCAGTGCATCCTCAGCCCTCATCCCCAATCCTTTTATATTTCAAGCCAAGCTGCACAGGAAATTGCTTGCCAATTGCATTCGCATCAATTGCCTGGGCGCGCTTTTCAGGGCTTTTCCCGATGCCAAATGACTTTGCTCAAAGAGCGCGTTTCCCAACAGCAACTGCAAATCCAACAAGAACAACAACAACAACAACAACAACAACTATCATCGATTCAATTTGATTCGTTTCAATTCGATTCGATTCGATGCGATGCAAAGCGATACGATTCGACTCTGTCTCTGACTTTGACTGTGACTTGGCTTTTTATGTGCGCAATTTCCGCTCGTCTGACAATGTAACGACTTCTGCCAGTTAACAACAACAACAACAACAACAACAACAACAACAACCACAACAGCAAAAACAAAGTGTGGCATGGCCAGAAGGATGCAATGCGGCAATCAACGGCGGGCCACTGGATCTGAAGCTGGAGATGCTGAACCCTAGATCCCAAATACAAAAAACTAAGGCTGCTAGGTTTGCTGTCATGCTGCCGTTTTTGCAGTTGCTTGTTGTCTGTTGCAAGTTGCAAGTTGCAAGTTGCTGTTGCAGCATCTACGTTGCTGTTTTTTTTTTCTTTCTGCCTCTGCTTCTTCTTTTGTTCTTTCTTTTTCTTTCTTTGTAACATCTTTATGAAATATGCATTGTGTAGCAGTTGTTGTTGTTGTTGTTGTGTGTGTGTGTGTGTGTCTGTGCCTTGATGCGCCTGCGTCCTAACAATGCGCTCAGTGCTCAACTCAGCTCAGTTCAATTCAGCTCTCCAGTTGGGAGCCGGTTTATTGTTGATGCTGCTGTTGCCATCAGAGTCGGCCTCGGCCTCGGCCTGTTTTGCGAACACTGTGGCCTGGCTGGGCTTGCTGGCTGGCCTGGTCCTTGAACCGCTTCGCTCAGTCGTCGTCACAGCTGGGGCAAGACAACTCTGATTCAGACTTAGCCTCAAACTGTGTGGCACTAAGAAACCCCAATGCCAAAGTTGCTAAATACAATTGCAACAACAGCAGGAACAGCAGCAGCAGCAGCAGCAATAGCTCTTCTTCTTCTTCATTATAATCATGGTTGTTGTTGTTGTTGTTGTTGTTGTCTTCTTTATTTTCTTTGTCTTCCTATTATTCTGCGTAACATGATTATGTGGCAGTGCAGCTTCTTTCTTGCCTCTTTCTGCAGCATCAGCAGCAGCGCCTTTTAACGTGGCCTCGACGCAGGCAGGAGAGAGAGAGAAAGAAAGTTAGAGTTATTGAGAGAGAGACAGAGAGACAGATATGAGAAGTGGGAGCTGAGAGTTTGCCTCGCTTAGCTCGCATCCAATTTATCAATACCTTCGAGCCTCGCCACAGAGACTGTACCCCAGAGAGAAAGAGAGAGAGAGAGAGAGAGAAGACGAGAAGAGACATGAGCATCTCTTCCAGCCTGCCAGCCTCTTTCAGTTTTCTAGTCTAGCCAAATGCTTATCTATTAACAGTTTTTTCAGCTGGTGCTGCTTCTGGCGCCGCTTTTTTATGCATATGCTGTGGAGAACTGTGGCACTCCCCTTGTTTGATCCATTGGGGAACTGCAACCACCCTTGTGCCTGCAATCGCCAACACCCCCACACAACCCCCACTCAGCAAAATAAGTCTCGATTGCATTTTAACACTCATTATTAATGTACTTTGCATAGGCCCCGAACGCAAGGCCCAGGGATTTGGGCACCCACCATCCCACCACCCATCAGACCACCACCAACCCGGCAACGTTAAGAAATGAGTGTTGCGCTAAGCCACCCTTAAAATTATGACCCCACAGCCCCTTTTGCCCCACCAAGTCACCAGAAAATAAGCCACCCTGCTGGCAGCTGTGCTTTCACTCATAAATGGATTTTAAAGTGGATGCAATCCTGGCCAGCATGGAGTTTTTCGTTATGGATAGTTAAGCTTTGTTGCTTCGGAACCCCCAACAATTCACCGATCCCATCCCACTCCCAGCGGGCGCAGCACCCGCCGCGCTTAGGGGGTTGTTAGCTATTCAACTGGCAGGAGAACTCGTATATGCATTCACTCAGGGTCTTCATTATGAGATTAAATACACACACACACACACACACACACATTTCAATATGTGTACAGTTAACACTTGAGACAAGCCCTTGCGCGCAGGGTTAAATGCCATAAAAAAGCATACTGTGAATTAACTGTGAATACATTTTATAATAGCGTTGAAATCGAAACCAATGGAATCTTTAGCTGGGAAAATAAATTCAAACGTTTAACGAGATGATGTCCCACTAAGCAGCTTACCACTGACTTCTCGATGGCCAAATGCTGAACCCTAAATTACTCTATATATATGTAGATATCCCTTCCATCTGTGATTAGTAACCCTGAGTTGCAATTCTTATCACTTTGTGAACATTAATCAAGCAATTATCTGTGGAAGTAATTCCCAACTGAACTAAGCTCTTCAATCTTTCAATGTTAAGATAACCAAGGAGGATTCTAATCGCGAAGACACGTACCCGGCACCCATAGTGACCGTATAAAAACCGTCCACGATAAGAGTTCTCCGAACTAATAGGATAATGAGTCTAGACGCATTTGCAGCAGTAAATATGCAACTGTCCTGAGTCGAATAAGAATAATTATATCTAGCTGTAAGATAATTTAGAAGTTTTTAATAAACATGCCGAAGCAATTCGGCAGCAGTCTATGTTTGAACCTTGATTTTGCTCTTCGGATCACCTTTCAGTGTACGTGATTATTATTCCACCGCTTGCCGTTTATGTAAATTCTGTTATTAGCAAATTAATTACTCATCACTATTAAAATAGCCATCTTTGGGGACACTCTTTGAAATGTATATAAGCAAATAAATATAGCGCATCTCTCAATTATTGATATAAAATAAAGGTTTGATGATGTCATCATTTTTGATATCGATAAACTTGAGAAATAAATTATATATTTGTAATTATTCCTAGCTAAACTAAAGACAGATGGTTATTCTCATGTCCTTCATTCAAAATTGAACTATTATTTGTATAAGGTAGAATAAAATGCAATTTTCATAGTATAGGTAAAGAATTATCCACTTATTTTGTATTAAAAAGCAAATCACTGCGAATGATTTGTTTTACACTGAGCCAAAGGCCAATCATCCACCACCCACCACCCACCAATCACCACCCACCAATCACCACCCACTGATTGCTTGTAGTCAGGAAGTGCAGGACTAAAATTGAGTTGTGTCCATTTCCAATGAGTTGTTGGCAAACTGCGGACGTCTGAGAACTGACTTTGACGATGCAAGTGTCGGCAATTTTGTAATTACTCAATCAATAGTAAATATAATAGTTTGATTAGTTTGTCCAATTTGATTTGACGTTATGGTGAAAATTATGCATTATTTATGGACACTGAAGGACAGGTCTTTCTAATCATGAACATATCAATCGTGGACAAATTTTCCTATTTAAAAGTCAACATATTTCCCTATATGGGTATTTATCTGTTTGTTGTTGTTGTTGTTGTTGTTGTTGCTGTTGTGTGCGATGACTATTTGTATGGCATTTGTTTCTCGCCATTTTCGCAGTTCACTTCAATTGAACTCGAAATCATGTCAATGGGCACAGCAACAATAACAGCAATAACAACAGCCAACATAATAACAAACAACAAAGTTGTTGTCTGTAAAGCCTGGACACGATTTTAGTTTTTTTTTTTTGTTTCCTTCTTTTCTGTTTCTTGGGTTTCTCTATAATAAATTGGTCAAAGGCCTGAATAATTGCAAATTAAATGCTTTAACAAGAGCGAAAGAGATTTCTCTGGGGTTATCATTCAGTTGCTGTTCATTGCTCATTTTTGAGGCAGGTCTTTTTGGGTAGCATTATTATTTGCAATTATTTATATATATTTTTTTTTGTGTGCTCTTTTCAGTCAGTTTCAATTCCCTCGCACGCTTCGAACTTGCGCCGGGGTCGTGCCAGGGCCTTGGTATCGCTTTCGTACGCGAGGCATGCGGCACGTTCAATTGCTACACAGCAAGCAGCAGCAGCAAGCTGCAGCAAGCCACAGCAGCAACCAGCTCAAATCGCCCATACTCGCGTCCCGCCCCTTGATTTCAATTTGTTTTCTTCTTTCGGTTATTTTTTTTTTTTTTTTTTTTGTTTTTTGTTTTATATCAACTCAGACAGCGCGCGATACAATATCATTTTTGTTTACTTATAAAACACGTTGTTTATTTTGCGTTTGGTGTCTTTTTCTTTTCTTTATTTTTTTATATACCCTGTTGCCATATGCCGGTATCAAAAGGTGTAACAGAAGGCAGGTGCCAAAAGAGTTAGTTAGAATATCTGTATTTATTTTCTTTGTTCTATTTTTTTTTAAAGCTAAATATTAACGCATTTTCAATAGAAATTTGTTACACACTTATAGCGAATTGATTTCTTATTGATATTTTTTTTTGTTGCAATAGGTATTTGTCGATCGTCTACTTTTCACTATAATAAAAACATTCAAGTGTGTATTTTTTATGGTTGTGCTGCCTTCGGTTTTGCTTTAGTTTCACTTTTTTTTTTATTGTTTTACTTGCGGACTATGATCGTCATCACATAAAGGCAGTATTTTATTTATCTTTCAATCGTACAAATCAGCTAAAGAAAAGAAAGAAGAATTTTTTTAAACTACAAATCGATTAAGCGAGATCATTCAATTGTTTTTAGCTTTTTTATTAAGTCGAAGCTATTCAATATAATTGTTTCTTGATGCAAACAATATGGTTTGGTTTCATAAATTGAGCCTATCCTCAAAATAAAACCAGCTGAAGAAATACAAATTTTAAATAAGTTAGTCAATCCATCTATATTGTTATTGTTGTTGTTATATTTTAGGTAGACGATGAATTTATTTATATTTAGCAAAATTGTTCACATTTTGAGTTATTCACATTGTTTACGCACACAAAATTTGTATCTATGCTTCAAGAGCCGCAATTTATTTGTCAGCATTTTGCGCATTTGTGATTTATTACCGACTATAATCCCAAATGATGATAATGCTCTCCCATTTCCAAATCCCCATCTCTCTCCGCAGCCACCTCCCCCCTACCTCCGCTCAGTTGCCACAGTTCGCATTGCAAAAGTTTGATTATTTTGTGGCTGTGTTTATTTGCTTATGGAATACATTTTCATAAATATCGACAATTGACACAGACACAAACCTCACATACACATACACATCACACACACACACACACACACACACACACACACACACACACACACACACACACACACACACACACACACACACACACACACACACACACACACACACACACACACACACACACACACACACACACACACACACACACACACTCTCGCTCAGTCAGACATAAGTAAAAAGTAAAAAAAAATCATCATAAACCAAAAGATGAAAAAAAATCGCGAAAAACAATAGCGAATTTCTAATTGCTTCCTTGGCGCTTGCCAATGGTTTGGGGCCACTTTTCTGGCTCTGTACACCCTACACAAACTGCTCAAAAGAGTAGCATAAAGTTTTGGCAACAAACTTAATAAAAACATTGGGGTTATCTTGTATCTTTTAAGATAAATAATCAAACCATTGAAAAATAAAAAGTGAAACGTATTTGTTTTTGAATCAATTAAAATGCAAAAGTGGAAATCTACTAGTCGTGTACTCCCGATCAACTGTCGCATTTATATATATATATATTCATATATATATGTGTCACAAATATCTTTTCGTTTTTGGCTTGTGCTGTTTTGATAGTAAATGTCGATGCTGCTGCTGATGATATAATCTATAAAGAGTATAATTTGATGGGAATGGTTAGCATTGCCTGCTAAGATGAACAAAGTTATGCTACTTGCACTTTCACACACACACACACACACACACACACACGCACACACAGATGTTAACACGCAAGCAATAAGCATACCTCCCCTCCGCCACACACACACACACACACATATTCCTCACCTCCTGCGGCTAAAAAGGTCGTTAAACGAGGTCAAGGTATTTTTCTCTCCCTCTCTCTCACTCCTTGTGTGCTTTTATCGATATGCATGTTTCTCTTTCTCTCTCTATCTATCTATCTCCCCCACTATCTCTGCAGCTACATACATATTTGGGTGGCATAAAATTTTAACACTTGACTTATTGATTTGCCGTCAATTGTCTGAAATTTGATTATTAAGGCTCGGCTGGACCAAGTTTTATGCTTCTTGACTCTCTCACTCTTTTTCTATCTCTCATCCTCTCTCCCTCTCTCTCTCTGTCTTTCTTCTGTCCCTAGTAAGTCTGCTTTCTGCAGTATTTCCCATGCTACCCTTCTGCCCCAATCTTCAACTATACGCACTGCTCCTGCCTTCACAGAGAGGCAACAGAGAGAAAATAAAAAAAAAAAATAACAAAAAATTTAAAACACGACACGGACACGAGAACATTAAATAAACAATTCGAAAATAAACGTAACAACGAAACAAATTGAAAATGTGAACCGCCTGGGAGTCGAGCCAGTCAGTACATTGCCTTGCCTCGCCTCGCTATATCTGAGTGTATCTAAGTGTATTCTGTATCTTTGCGTATCTCACTTGGCAACAAGTTGAATGGCAACTGAGGAACATCTCAGCCCAACCCAACCCATGCCATCCCATCCCATCCCATCCCATCCCAGCCCGTCGCATCGCACACAACACCATAGGCAATGTTGCAGCCACACTTCTAGTGCCGCTCCTGGCAGCAAATACATACAGCTATTTAGTGTACACATACATACCTAGAGGCAGATACCGAGAGAGAACTGACCGATCGACCGATCGATCGACTGTTTGACTGTTTGAGTTGTCGATAAATGCCCAAGACTCGGGCTGTGCCGGCAAATGCTTTGATGTGCGTACAAGCATTTCAATAATGTGTGTGTTTAATTTACCATGTGCCAAGGCGGCAATGGCAATTTCTATATATTCGTACTTGTATCATCATCATTATCATCCTCAACGCTATTCGAAACTAAAGAAAATTAACCTTGCTGTTGTTTTCACAGACAATAAAACAATCTAATCAAAAAATAGAGAAGTAAAACACTTGGCTACCAATTTAACATGTCGGGTTTTTTAATGAGATCCTCTACAAATCATAAACTTCTTTACAATTTAATGGGGCCCTTATATATATATATATATATATATATTTATTCATATTTTTCTAATCAGTTGCTGTACAAAGCCTTTGGCTACTACGTTTTTTTTCTATTGAGATCACACATCACATGATTTATAATAGGTAGCAGTATTTCCATGGAACATATCAGCGCTGTTCTAGCAAAGTTTACTTAATTTATTTTTCATTATCTGCGATATACACAGAACCAAACAATATTTCTCAAAAGGCTGATACAATTTACAGATGTTAAATAAAGTGTTGTATTTCTTTTGTTTTTTTAAACAAACCTCAACGAATAAATATTATATTATGTCTGCAATGCTATGCATCTACTATTACGTATATATTTGAAACTTGAAACACATTAAACAGCATATGTAATCGCAATCGCAATTGCGCTACGATAAGTGCTATTGTAAATATTCGAAGTGAAATCGAACTCGATATGATAGGCTATCGGTTTATGGTCGAAACAACAATAATAATCACAGACAAACTAACGATATTGTCAGAGGCGCGACAGGCCAGATTGAAGCTAATCTAGACCAGTCAAGGATGAACTTATTCCCACTCCCACACACAACAACACACACACTCACACACTTTGGCTTCGAGCTTGCCAGAACTGCAGGAAAGTCTTTGTGTTACAAGAATATGAAAATTCGACTGTTTTGCGAGGCTTCCAACCAAAACGAATTAAGGATTCGCTTTCAATTCCGTTTCCGGTTCTGGTAAAAATTCAGAATGTTTTCCAAATATTTTCCGTTTGTTAATAATCTTAAAGCCATTCGGTTAAGGATTCCAGTTTCCTGCTGTTTTCTGATTGCTCTCGTTTCTTGAGTCGCTGTCTTCACTGTAAGATGTTTGATTCTAATTTGCTTTGAGTGCAGCTGCAGCTGCAGCTCCAGCTCCATTGTCGTAGATCTGATCATTGAGTGATTCGTGTAACGGTCAAAGTTCTTGTGATTAATTTGCCTAACCTCAACAAAAAATCGACTCGGCCGCAGCAATTGCAAGACACTCAATATATGGTTACACTATATTGATCCAATCTGTGTGATCCGTTTGGGAACCATTGCCGATAGGAACTTGATTGAGCTGGGGATTGGGATGTGGATGTGGATTTGGGTTTGAATGGGGCATATACTTGCTTTCGATGTGCTCATCAGTTATCCGCTTTTGCGTGATTCGGATTATGCATTAGGTTTGATTTGAGGCTAATGTTGTTTTTGGGATTTTGGGTTTTTTATTTTCTTGACTGGGCACCGCCCCCTCGAAGCTTTGATTGATGTAATGTGATGTGCCTTTATTTTTGAGCACCAGTTAAAACCAGAATTCGTTTGATACTCTCATATACTTTTACCGTTTGTTCGCTCAATACACGCATGTTCTCTCATTTTTTGGGTCGCTTTTCCATGTGCTTTCTGGCTCGTAGTGCAAAACAATCAATTTAATTGCTATCACGAGGTGCGGAAGAGAGAATATCAAGAACAGAACCTAACCGAAGTGGGAAAAAGTCCAAAAGTTAATTATTGTAAATAAAGCTACTCATTCGTATTGTTGTTGTACCTCATTTAATAGGTGAAATTAGTATTATGATGTTTATCAAGAGCATCTTGATCAACAGCACAATCAGAGCTGAACTTTAAGTATGATTTAACTTGATGATCTATGCAGTAGTAGGCTAAATAAATTATAATATAATTAATTATTAATTGCAATTGCTTGTGTTCAATTATGAATTATCAGTGAGACTCTTTAGCCACTTTGCACTTTGAAATATTGTTATCAGTCGTGTTTTCGTTATCACCTCACATTTTTTGATTTGCGATCTCAAATTTATGTGTTTTTTTGATTTTTATATTTCTCTCTAACTGATGTGAAACTTTTTCGATTATTGCACGATTTTCTATTCGTTTTTCCATATTTGTAAATATCAAACTAGTGGCAATATCGCTAAACAGCTGCCATACTGTCTGTAACATTATCGATAGTTATAGGCCGAGTACGATTTTCGTATCTTGAAATAGAGATAGTTTAAAGATAACACTAGATAGATCTAAATATAAATATGTAAGGCAATGAGCGATTCAGTTTTCCTTGAATGTTGACACACTTGAGCTGTTCATTGCCAGGTATTTTTCTCGTTGTTTGGGCAAGCGGCTGCAATAAAATGTGAAGTGTTTTTATTTTTTACTTGCCCAAACGCCCAACAACCCAACCCACCAACGTCAGTCCGACAGGTAACCTATAAAAAACGTTCACGTTCACGGCGGCACTTTTGCAATGACAATGGGACAATTATAGTCACAGTATCTGAACGATTTTTTAGTTGTCTGCCGGCAATTACACGTGTATTAATGCACGAGTTGTCATTGTTGTCGCTATTGTTGTTTAATTACATCGAGTACTAACACATTAACGCGACCAATCCATAATCTCCCTCCCGCAATAAAAAAAAAAACAAAACAAAAACAAACAACAACAATATAATAAACTCCCCATCAAATTGTATGCAAGGTCCTGACCCAAAACAAGGGCATTGCTCGGACAATGGCTATAATGCAAATCTTACCAAAAATACAAAATACAAAATACTTGCCGACACCAACAACGACTCGACATGTGAATGCATACTTCACAGCTTAGCAGCTCTGCTTCTGATCCCATGTAGTACATGAATAGTGTCCAACTCAACGGGTGGTTCCTAAACCGTGTGTGGGGGGGGGGGGGTTTCCCGCCAGCTTTGGCACAAAGTTCAGCCTTAAAAAATAGAAACAAAACAAACAAGTTAGAATGCCCGAGTCGGGAAATAAAAATAAACTAGTTAGAATGTTCGAGACGGGAGAGTTCGACTGAAAGATGCCCTGAAACCAGCTGTTAAATACAGTATTATATATATTGAAAATTATTATTTATTATAATATATGACATAAAATAGTCAATACGGAAGCTATATCTTAAAATTGGTGTATATATTTCCTATTGGAAATCAATATTCTGAAAATATCGCAAATCGATTTAAATCGATAAAGATAAACATGATATGCTGTATACTACAAACAAAAGTCTATAAGAAAAGCAAATCAGCCACGACTCCATATTGAAAGTAATGCTTATGGAAGTGTATTTAGTATTCGGTGCAATTAAAGATAACTGTTTATTTTCGTTTTTATTATGTTAAAGTTAAAAGACCAAAAAATTACGTTATGTTAATTACCAACTTACGTTAAGTCAGCAGACCTTCAGTCTGTGCTGGTAGGCGGGAGCGCTGGGGGACAGAGCAAGAAAAATGCGACTGGGCGTGTTACACTTTTCAACTGCCAACATTTTGACGGTCAATGTTCACACACACACAAACACACACATACACTCTCAAGCACACAGTTAGTTTCGACTATTTATTATTTTTTCATTTTATTTGTTTTGCTTTGGTTGCTGCTGTTTTATGTCGTTTGTAATTAAAGTTGTAAAGTGTTGGTAATCTTTAAGCTTCTTGGATGAAATAGTAAAAAGCACTTAAGTAACTGTATGTTATGTTATATCATATTGTTTTTGGGTATATACAACAACTACGCATACTGATTGTTCGGACTGTGTGATAATAAAACATAAAAAATGTCAAAATTCTCAACAAAAAAATAAAAAATGAAGGGTTAATACCCTTTTGCACTTACGGACTACCAAGCGTAAAAAAGTAGCTGTATATGAATCTTTTAAATTCAAGTGAGATGATATTCATTAGAAATTCATAAGAATTCTGACAGAATTATAAAGTATATGTATTAATTGTACATACAAATTCTAAGCCGATATAGACTTGCTCCTAGTTTGTATGAGATTTTGATTTTTAAATATTAACTAAGAGCTTATGATAAAAATGGCTCTTGGAAACTTGTCTAGTATTTACTTTATTATTATTATGGAATCGTATTATACAAAATTGTCCAACTATCTCTCATCGTAAATCCTTAACCATTCCAAATTCCAATCATGTCATCTTTGTACCGCAGTTGCTTTCTAAGAAGTAAATATGAATGTCTATGGACATAATTCCGACCTATTCTCAGAGCAACTGGTGTATCGGAATAGAGTCAACTTTCTTGTTTAAAACTTGTATCACATTAATAATAATAAAAGTTGTATTGCACTTTGCTTTTAGGTCGCAGCACATTACAACACCACCGATGCGATAGGCAGCCTACAACACTCGAGTGCTATGCTCCCAACGAGCTATGCAATGGGCGTCCTGACGCTCCTAGCTCGGGCCGCGCAACAACAACTAAGACTTTAAGCAGAGAAAAAAGTGGAAACACGAGCTGGGTGCCGATCAAACTTAAAGAAGGAGCAAAGATAAAAAAGCATTGCTACAACAATTTGACGAGTTTTTTTTCGCTCGGTGCTGAGCGCAACGTACGCCAACCAACAAATGAGGGTGCAACACGTAGCTAGCCAAGCAGCAGCAGCCGAAGCCGAAGCAGCAGCAGCCGAAGCAGCAGCGGCCAAAGCAGCAGCAGCTGCAGACGACGCCAACAGCAGCAGCAGCAGCAGCAGCAGCAGCAGGTTGACCAACTAAACGAAACCAGCAGCAGCCAACATCTTCAACAGCAGAGCATCTCCTGGCCCAGAAGACATCAACAGCAGCCGGAGCAGCCCAACAGGCGATAGTCGCACAAGAAACGATCAACAAATAACTAAAAAGAAGAAGAAAATATAAAAAGCCAACTCCAAAATGTTACAAAACTCGAATGCAGCAGCAGCCGCAGCAGCATCAGCCACAGCAGCGACGCCCAGCACAGCAGCGGCTGCAGCAGCGGCGGCCAATAATGCGGCGATTGCTGCGTCGTCCATACAGCCAAAGCTGGTTGTTATACGGAGGCGTCCGAATCAGGGCTTCGGTTTTACGCTGCGTCACTTTATTGCCTATCCACCGGAAGATGATGCCGCCAGCTGGCCTCAGGTAAGCGTCGCTGTCGCAGCCAACTGGCAGCGGTGGGGTGAGGTGCAATGGGGCAGAATTAGAGCTTAGAGAGTACACTCGAAACAAATTATGCCCAAGAACGTAACTTTCCTTAAGCCGTGATTAATTTCTATGTTCCACATTTCTCTAAGAGTGAATTCGACTATGGTAAACCCTAAATTTGTTAAATATATTCAAGGCTTATTGCCAGATTACCTTTTTAATGTTTTACACACTTAAATGTAAGCATGCGTCAAAGTACTCTATTTTCTGCAGAATACACTGAAACACTCGCGTTCAATCTATGTCGATTATAATAAGATTAATACGATTATTATGAGAATAGAATTCGGAATATAACTGGGGATTTTCTTGCCTTCAAATATTTTCATTTACTGAAATGTATCATTATGCAAGAGACGGAAGCTGTTATGAATAACATGATAAAAACTTGATCTGCCCTTGATATAGGAGAACTTATATTCTCTAGCTCTCATAGTCTTAGATCTGTGGACTAAAATACAGACATATGTACACATATATTATAAATACAGGGCTCCAGATGCTTCCTTCTGTCTATTAAATACCTTTGCACAATCCTACTTTAATTGAGTTAAGTGTAAAAAAATATTTTCTTGTAAAAATATTGTCTTACTAAAAAGAAAAAAGATTGGCGCTGCTACTTTCAGTAAAAACTGATTTCTTGAATTTAATAAAATATTTATAAATTCTCGACTACATTTCTGCGAGTGTAGAGAGCAGGCTAAGATAGAGCGCAAGCGCACCGGTCAGCCCATACCTACATACATAAACACACACACACACACACATACACATACACACACACACACACACATACACACACATACACACACATACACACACATACACACACATACACACACATACACACACACACACACACAGCGTAGCTAGCCTGCTTGCCTGCATCTCCAATTAGTCATCGATTGCCTTGGCACTTTTGCTTTTTGCGCTTCGTCGAGTCTCTGTCACTGCCTAAATCGCTGTCGCTGTCACTGTCTCTGCCTCTGCCGCAGTCGCAGCCGTCGCCGAAGTCGCTGCCGTTACGTGAGCGAAACGCACGCGCCGCTTATTCAAATGGCCGCCGCTGCTTTCTTTTTGCTCTTGACACTGCTTGGCTAAAGTATACCGAGTACATCAAATGGTTGACCATTCGAAAGCAATGGCAACAATTTGTTTTCATTTTTAAATGAGAAATCTGCCAAAATAAAAGGCTTCTCCTTCACTCGTCGTGATCAATTGAAAGATGTTCTCAGCCCCCTGCCTGCCACTCAAACACAACACATGCAACATTTGTACACACAAAAAAGTCCGCAAATATCAAAACTAGTCTTTTTTTTTCTTCTGAAAAGTAGTCTTCTTAAAAATAATTTATCATTGTTAGAATTTCGTATATAGTTTTCATTTTGTAGTTTTTTACACTTGTATTGAGGATTTTCAATATTCGTATTTTAAGATAAATTGATTGCAAATCTAATTTAGTTTAAGCTCAAATTAAAACATTAATTTTGTGACTGATTATATAAATACTTAAAAAAAATGTCATGCGAATGCATGTAACTTTTTAGATAGGGTATTTTGAATTCGAAGTCCCTTTTTGCACTTTTTCACTCTCTTGGAATTTTTTTTTTTTTTTTGCACTAATTTGCGTTTTGCTTATTTTAGTTTTATTACATCAAAAGTTTTGGATTTGAACTCTCTTCGACGGATCTCTTACTGCTTGGGGCCTCCCTATCTCTCTTGGCTTTCTGTCAGTCTCCCTATTTCTCTTTGGCTCTCTCGCCCTCTCTCTTTGTCTCTCTCTCTCTCTCTCTCTCTCTCTGTCTGCCCGTCTCTTTGAGCCACTCTCCTTGTTGCCATTTATTTTATTGCTATGTTGTTGTATTTTTCACGTTTTTGTGAATGTTTTTTTTATTTTTATATATATATTTATTGTTGTTTTGTACGTTTTGTGTAGGAAGCGACAAACGTTGTCGGCAACAGTGGCAACAGCGGCGGCGGCAGCGGCGGTGTCGTCGGCTTGGAGCCAACGTCACCAACGTCGCTGCCGCCATACCAAGTGAAAGCGATGGAGACCATTTTCATCAAAGAGGTGCAAGCGAACGGACCGGCTAACTACTCCAATCTACAGACGGGCGATCGGGTGCTAATGGTGAACAACACGCCGATCGCTGGCATTGCCTACAGCACCATTGTGTCAATGATCAAGCAGACGCCAGCGGTGCTAACACTGCACGTTGTGCCCAAGGAGTGCGATGTGCTCCAGATGGTGAGTACAAAAGACAATAAAGCCTTCTTCTTTCTGCACATGTGTATAATTATAAACTGATCTCAACTCGAATCGAAAGTCATTTGCATTATTATCCTGTTTAATCTGTGTGTGTGTGTGTGTGTGGTTTCCATTCCAATTTGTCTTTCATCTCAGCACTATACGTCAATTGCCCATACGCCAGAATCGAATCGTTTAACGATGTCCGCACAAGGATCGCCCGCGCTGCTCTCAAATGGCGCCAAGCCGACATTTCCACAGCAACAGTTGATCTCATATCCCGCTGTTGCCAATTCGTCGTCATCGCCAGCATCCTCGATATCGCCAGCGCCGCCCCTGCCGCTCCATGGCGGCAGTCGCTCTGGCAGCATCACAAGCAATGCCAGCGGCAGTGGCAACAATAGTCACCATCAGCTCCACCAATACCAGCAACAACAGCAACAACAGCAACAACAGCAGCAGCAGCAACAGCCACAGCAACTACATCCGCAACGTCATCCGGCGCTGACTGGCGGCAGCAGCAGCATCGACTTTGGTGACATGGCCCATGGACTGCGTCAGCATCAGCAGCAGCAGCAACAACTCTACCAGCAGCAGCAACACCAACAGCAACAGCAACATCATCATCATCATCATCATCAGCAGCAGCAGCTGCTGTCGAGCAGCTTTATGCGGTAAGTGTAAACTACTATGGACTAAGAGTGCCCGCCCCACCTGGGCCATTGACGTCAGCATGGGCTGGGGTGGGATGGTGCGGTGTGGTGTGGTGTGGTGTGGTGTGGTTTGGGGGGCGTTCAGGGATCAATGGCAGGAACGGCTGTTAATCTTATCAGTCTGACAGTCGGCAGGTTGTGACGACGCTCTGCCCACTGGCGTTTCTCTTTTGCCATGCAGCCAAAATGACAGTGTTTAGTGCAATTAGACGGGCCAGCGACCGTTGGCCAAAATTGTCACAGTGGCGCAAAAACTATTGAGAAAACCTTAAACAAGAGTTTAAAATTTATTTCGAAAATACACTCAGAAGTTTTTGAGAATTATATATTTTATTAAACCCATCTATTTTTTCTCAATTGAATAATAGTCAGATAATAACAGAGTCGATCTATTTTCCATGTGATCATTTCGAATTTCTTTCGGTAAATGGAAACAGATTATCTTGTTGACAATATAATAAATTAAATTGACAAAAAATATTTAAATACATTTAATTTGTTTATGTTCGTTGATCGATAAGATTTTTGACACTAATGTGTACCACTGCCAATGCAAATGGATATGTTTATATATATATATATATAATGCATATTCGAATGTTTCATTTATATTCATTTGCAAAAGCATACACAAATAAACACACGCACACACGCACATATTGCAATGCACATTCATTCAGCGAGACAAATTGACAGTTTACTGGCCAACAGCCTTTGGCGCCGTCGCCGTTAGCGGTTTCAATGAACTTGATCACACTGTGCGCCATTTGATTTATAGTGGCATGGGGAGACTGCTTACTTTTAGCTCTCCATCCTTTCAAAGCACACACACACACACACACACACACACGGGCAGACACATGTGTGTGCACACACACATTGTGTTTGTTTACGAATATTGTTTATTATTTGAATTTCATTCAAGAAACAAACACACAAATAAAGTGCATAAAAAATACAAATTTAAAGTCAACAGGCAGGAGGATTAATTCAGTAATTGAATAGCCTAAAACTCAAAGTACAATTGCAATTGTCTGTTTATTTTTTAAACAGTTAAAAATTAAGTTCATGCTCTAAATGACATTTGCTACGCACAACAATTGTGCCAACAAACAATAGCTGCAAAAACCATAATTAAAGGCAATTGTAAAGTGAACCTTGTGCCCAAAGTGCGGCACATATCTAACCCACCCAACCAACCCCTCTGGCCAATCCATTAACCCATCTCTAATGTCCAGCAAAAGTTTGTTTTTCGCATTTCGCACATTCTTTACCACACTTTTCACAGTCATTAATTTATACATGCTCGTAAATGTATGTAAGTTCATATGTATGTATATATATATATATATAAATATATATCTATGTAGGCGCATTATAATGACTATGAGTCCATACATTGACCGGCGACGGCCTATAAAATTATAGAACACCACACAGCATCCAAATGTGACTGACTCGACTCGGATGATTTCATCTTATATACAAATTATTTGCTTTTTTCAATGTTGTGTGTTGAATTGAAGCATTTATGTAAATAACTATTTATTCCAATTGCTACTATCAATATCGGATTCATATCGAGTCACACTTTCCGTTCGTGATATGATATTTAGTTCGGAGTTGTCTTTTTGCATTTATTTTATTTAATTGCTATATATATTCTACCTAAATCTATTCTATAACACACACATTTCGTCAAATTTAACTGTCATTAATGACTATGATAAGCAGCAGATTTCTCCAATCCATATTCACTTTGATTATCGATTTGTTTGTCTCAAGCACAGATATTTCTGCCATATATGTTTTACCAATTTAACTATTTGTTGACTAATTATGAGTAAATCAAGCATAGAGTTCACTTGCTGCGTTCGTTTCACTCGTAATATTCCCTGATCATCAAAATTTGTCTTCACGGTGTTGATTTGAAGACGGCATCTGGATTTGGCAATGACGAAAAATACTTATTCATATTTCTCATGCTTTTTTCAAAAAACAAAAATAGGCAAATGCATAAAAATGCCAAACTAGGCGAACTTCCTCTTTTCACTCTTTTTTCTCTCTCTCTCAGTGTGTGTGTGTGTGTGTGTGTGTGCATATCTTTATGAATAGGGTAATAGACAGTCCTCTTCAGAGTTGACCAAAACGTTGGAATGCGAAACTTTTGAGCCACAGTGGGCAATGCAATTGAACTTTGAAAAGTAATAAATATATATATATATATATATATATTTTTTTTAGAAAGTGGTCCATTTTCACTGATTTATTTTGGGCTACATATCAGTTTGTGGCAGCTGTGTACAATAGCTGAAATCTATGAAAGTAACTTCATTAATAGAATTTTGTTTTTCATATATAGTTGCATGTTTTGACGACAATCAAAATGCGAATATCAATCAATTCATTTGTAGCAGAAACTAATTAAAATATGCAACTTTTGAGAATTGTGATCATTTTTAATTGATTTATGATTAACTTAAGCTTTGCTAGTGCATACTAAAAAAACAATGTTCGAGTCAAGAGCTCTTCAACATTATCGGAAGTTTTTGCCCAGTGGATGATGCCAATTTTTCACAGTGTTTGGCACGTGTTTTTAGTGTTTTTTCTGTTAATTTTTTGTTTGTTCATATTTTGTTGTTAGTGTTTCGCGTTTCTAATTACGTGCTGGCAAATTGTGGCGAAATTGTATTCGTAGATAAAAAAAAACGGGTAGGAAGTCATTTGAGACATCAAATGTGAGCGTATGTCAATTGTTTATTTATTTCTGATTGTTATTATTTGAAATGACTGTTTGTAAAGGCATATCAAATTGGATTCCGTTTAATTCAGGAACAGAGTGTCTGTTTAATATTTAATGTTTGCTTCGCTTTGCGAAGCCATTAAAAATAACAAGTAAAAAAGAATGAGAAAGAGGAAAAATGCAAAATGCAAAAAAATATATAAATGAAATATTTATGCCCACTGTCGGGAATTGTTGAAATTCCAATCACATTTTTCATTTTTCAGTGTATTTTGGACATTATAACGCCCACATTTCGACACATGAAGAGAAACAAACAATTGCGTATACGCAACGTTTGTCATCGCATTCGTTCGTTGTCTGTTTTTATATGCGATGTAAATCATATTTCAGCATGCACATCTACACCTATATGTATGTGTGTGTGTACGTGTGTGTGTGTGTGTATGTGTGTATGTGTGAGATTGCAATCAATTATATGTGTATATGTCACCAGAGGAACGTCAACGTCAACTCATTGACTAATCGCAACAACGACATTAAGAAGAACAACTACAAAACCGCATTTGCAAATACGCCAAAGCCTTAAACACACTTGCAAATCTCTCTCTCCTTATATATATATATATATATATATATAAATATTATTATACATATATGTTATATATTTGCATAGCCATATTTAAATGCATAAGTTGAGCGTAAATGGACAACAAGAAAAGGCAAGCTGCTCACGAATAACGAATATTTGTTAACGCGCCATTGTTAAATGATTACAACAAATTTAATTGAATTTTGTACAACACACAGCACAATAATAATAATAAAAAAAAAAAAAAATTAATAATAATGTGAAATGTATAAAAAGTGAGAATGAAAAAAGTTCAACGGCTGTGAATGGCATTTGAATTCATTCGTTTGCCTCAACTGACCACGCCCCCTCCCCCTGCCGCGACATGCGAAGTTGAGACAGAGATTGAGATTGAGATTGAGATTGAGATGTACTATATATGATATCTGAAGATGAGATTGTGACGAAGCTGAAGAGTCTGCGCTGACATGTTGATGATGGCAATGCAGATCAAGATGAACATAAAGATAAAGATAAAGATAATGCTATGAAAAACTACTTATTCGTAAATAATTGGCTACTTGAGCTGAGCCAATGCAAAGTCTGTAATTGTATAATGCGCTGTTGGATACATGACGATGACAATTGAACACATACAGACACATGTATATATATATTTATTTATATATTTATTTATATATTTATTTATATATTTATTTATAAATTTATATATTTATTTATATATATATATATTTATTTATTTATTTATATGTGTTGAGATACGGATAGAGAAAATATATGTGTAATATTGGATTAAGCTAACATGTTTGATGGATGACAAAGTTGTTGATTAAAAGTGTGGCACAAGTTTGACACACACACACACTCACACACACACACTCAAATAGTTTACGAACTGTGCACAGTGGTGCAAAATGCTCAATTCTATAAATAATATTAATTGTTCTGGAAACATATTTTTTTATGTTTTATTTTCTGATTTCTAGGCAAAACATTAACTCTTTAAGCGACAATTCTTATTTTTTTTTCCATTAATTCGAACAAAATTACGTTCTCAGAAACGTATGCCGATTACTCGTATCGACATTATCAATAAGATTTTGGGCCTCGTCAAGTTGCTGCAGTTCCATCAAAAACTGCGCCCACAATTCAATGTGTTTTTTTTTTCGCATTGCGATTACAATAAATCTGACTACCTATATATTTATATAAATATATATATATTATATATTCACCAACACAGTTACAGAGTATTATGTGCCACAATGAGATATTTTTCGCTATGCGCGTGGCGCAATTGGTTATAAAATAAAAGAAAGAGCGTTCAGCTCAGTTCTCTGTTGTCGGTGGTTCGGTGGTTGGGTGGGTCGATGGGGTCGTCCGTCTCTGGCTTGACGGTGGGTTGTTCGACGATTGCCCACTCAATAGCTGGGGGCTCTTTTCAATTGGCCCTGCCTGTCTGTCCCTCTGTCTCTGTGTCTGTCTCTCTGTCTATTTGTCTGTTTGTCTCGTTGCTGCTGTCGCAAGCTTAATATGAATTTCATACATGCATACAAAGTGGATTTTTTTTTTCGTCGCTTGGATTTTTTTTTTTATTTATTTATTTATTATTATTATTTTTTGTATTTCAGCTTAGTCGCATGGACTTTGGGTTGTACTTTAGTTTAGTTGCTGATGCCGAGTGGAGCGCGTAGATTTCGCATCACAACAAAAAATGTATATTAAATCTTGAATCCAGTGAGTTTTTTTTTTTTGTATCGGTTGTGTGTGTGTGTGTGTGGGTTGAATTTGAATTTTGCATTGAATTCGAAATGCACTTATCATTTTGCCTTCGATGGTGACAAAGTTGTGGTGGGTGGTTCTAAAATACTCGCACCGCGAAGTTTTTTCATAATTGCAGAGACCTTGAAATATATTTGATCTATAAGATCACATAGTTCAAGTGCCTCGCTGGCTAAAACAACAACAACCACAACAGGAACAACAACAAAAATGCGCGATTGTCTCTCGAATTTCTCAGCTATTTGTTTGATTTCTTTTGTTTATTTGTTCGATTGCGATTTTGTTTTTGTTTCCGTTGCGCATGCTGCCCAAACAATGAACAGCAGCGCTGCCATTTGACGACGACGTCGTCGCCAATTGGTGTCGCCATCGACACCGCTGGGCGCCGTCGCCACCAGCCACCGTAATCGATACCAAAAAAACAGCTAGCAAAACCAACCAGTAAATAAATGCAATGCGAATTCCACAAAAGCAAAATGAATGTGTGCAAAAAAAAAAAAAAAAAAAAAGGGATGGAGGGCGGGAGGGCGGTAGGGAAGCTGTTGACTGGAGTGGTCCGGAAGAGGGGGAAGCGGGACTTTTGACCGGTTTCAAATTGTAGCTTTGTGGCTTATCAAATATGTCAACATATTTTTATTTATGACTTGTTAATTGCAAAGAGAGGCAACAGAGTTGACAATAGCCGGCAACAATAATAGTATCAACAACAACAGCAACAACAACAGCAACAACAACAGCAACAACAACAACAATGAGCAGCCAGTGCATGAACAACAAGCATACAATAAAGCGCGAAATTCCATACAAACACACACACTCACACACACACACACACATACACACCCAGTCAGCTTATAATAAATGTATCTGTATCTGTATCTACTATCTGTATGTATCTGATAAATACAGCTCATTTGTTTGGCTCTGACTTTTTACTGATAAGCAGCAGCAGCAGCAACAGCAACAAAGAATCAGCAAAATAGAATTTGCCATTCATCGCGTATTGAGTCACTTGTCTAACCATCTATATGTCCATCTATCTATCTATATAAATATATTTATACATATATATATATATATATATACATATCTATCTATCTATCTACTTATTACTGTTCGCTTGTATACAAAGCTTATGTAAAGATATATAAAAATCCATACATAAAATATAAACCTCTTGCACATTTGCAATTTGCATTTATTTAACTATGGCTTTTCTTAGAATAGTTCAAACTATGCATAAAACACACATTTCTTTGATTTGAAATTTAATTTTGTAATCACTTCATTGAAAATTACTCCAATTATCCCTGAAGTGTTATTGCATAATTTGTCCGAAAGGACTTCAGTAAATGTGCGAAATGTGCATTAATTATTTGCCCATAAAATGCACAATTTTCTAATTGAGTTACTTGGGTTTATTAACGTTATTTGCTGAACATCGAGCAATCTAATAACTGTGTTGTGTAAATTTTTAAACGGAATTTAAGTGGACGTTTTTGTTATCAAATTACCATTATTCAATTCCCTTGAAACGCTCTCCGTCAAATTGGCAGAACATGAAACTCAATCAATTATGTACGCATTTTAATTAAGAGCTGCACCTGCACTATCCTTTTAATGGATATCAATTTACTATTGTGTAAAGTTCAAAGCAACTATTTCTGGCACTCTGCTCCTCCACTCCTACACCCCACTGCACTCCGCCACTCTTTCACTCTTCCACTGACAGCGTCTCCTTGGCAACCTTCAAAAGCTGCAAGGTGAGGCGAAAATTGTTGTGTCCTGCAGCAACAGCAACAATGAAGCAGAAAAACAGCATGTGCTCTGTGTATTTCCTGTCCGTGAAGCATCCTCTTGCATCAAATTGAGTTAAATGCCAGGACAGTGATGCCTCTGCTGATGCTGTTCCTGCTACTGCTTTTGCTGCTGTTGCTGCTACTCTTCCTGCAAACTAATTCAATCAAGTGCAGAGTGCGTCTGGGTTTCTGTGGCTGCAATTGTAAATGGAAGCACCCACTTTCCGCACACATACACACACACACACACACTTACACACACTTACACACACTCCATTTAATCCATTTAGCCAGTCCCAGTTGCCATTATGGTGGGGCTGGGGCTGGGGCTGGGGCTGGGGCTGCCTGCAGATGTGCTTGTGCTCATGTCACGGTCATGGCCATTAGTCAGACAACCTGACAGCAACTACTGCCGGCTGTGTTGGATGTGGCTGCATTGTTGGGACAACGTCGAGTTCGTTCTCGTCATGCTCTGACGCTTGCGCCACTGCAAAAACCCACCCACCCATCCGACCGCTCTCCACTCTCCACTCAATTGCCGGCAACAACTTGAAAGTTTTCGCTTTTTTTCGTTTTTGCAGTCAATTTGTGGAAGAGTCTCTTATCTCTCAGCGGATCGTTGTTGTTATTGCTACTATTGCTACTGTTGCTACTATCGCTACTATTTATGGAATTGGCCAGGCGCACCTGTGGCTCGCATTTCGCATCTCGAAGTGATCCGTTGAAGTCAGCTTGCTTAAAATAATCTTAAACAAATACGTTTTGGTTTATAAACAAACAGCACAAACAATAACACATTCAGCACATTTTCGAAGTGGGTGGGTTGGGTATGGTTTGTGGAGGGTGGTGGGGGGGGGGGGAATGTGTGGCACGGAGGGAGGGGGGTGTCAAATTGTGCAGCTTTACGCGTATTCGGCAAACGACGTTGTCGTCGTCGGTGCGTCAATCGTCAGTCGTCAGTCATCAGTAATCGTGACCAGCTTACCCAAAACAACACCAAGCAACGTCAATTCAATTCAGTTCGATCTCTTCACTTGCCTCAATCGCACCTGCCGCTGTTGCCGTCGCAGTTGCCGTCGCCGTCGACGTTTGCGGCACGCGCCTAAGTGTCTTTCGGTCGAGCGCAAACATATTTCGTATGGCAATCAGGTGTCGTTGCCACAAAAACAACGCTTCAAATAAGTATTTCAATATCTTGGAATGAATCCCAAATAATAATCCAAACAAAAAGAAAAACTACAATTGAAATAAATGCTAAATGACAGATTTGTGCGTGTAATAATTTTAGAAAACGTTATCGATAAATTAAATCGCTTTAAATTAAGCCATTTACAGTTATAAATTGTTGAATTGAGAGAATCCTTTTGCTTGACTCGGTCTGTAAACTTGCAATTTTAAAGTGTTTTTTTTTTTTTGCCACAAAAACAACACTTGAAATAAGTATTTCAATATTTTTGATTGGATTTACCGAGGCAATTGCAATTGCAATGAAATCCAAATAATAATCCAAACAAAAAGAAAAACTACAATTGATATAAATGCTAAATGACAGATTTGTGCGTGTAATAATTTTAGAATATTTTATTGATCGCTTTAAATTAAGCCATTTACAGTTAAAAATATTGTTGCATTGAGAGAATCCTTTTGCTTGACTCGGTCTGTAAACTGGGCATTTTAAGGAGTGATCAAATCGTTAATCAATCGCATTTGTTGTTGTTGCCACTTACAGGGCCAATCAGCCGTCAAATCTAACAGTATTACCAAGCACAACACCAGCCACGCCCACCACGCGCCAGCCCAAATCGGCAGCCGCATTGAGTCAAGCATTGTATGCAGTGAATGTGAATGCCAGCAGCAGCGGCGGTGGTGAGAACAACGATCTGATGATCCGGCTGCGCGAGTCGATTAAACAGAAGGAGGAGTTTCTCAAATCTCCGCTACCCGCCGGTGTACTGTCCGCCTCAGCAGCGTCAGCGTCCAACGGCAACGCATCGCAATCATCGCCGCAGCAACTGCAGCCGGTGCAACACTTTTTCCCATCGCACACACCGCCTGCTGCAGGTGCAGGTGGGAGTACAGGTGGAGGTGGAGTTGGAGTTGGAGGCGCTGTTGCCCCAGTGCCCCGTGTACGCCAGCAAGCGCTGATTAAACAGCAACAGCAGCAGCAGCAGCACCACCACCACCATCACCATCATCAGCAGCAGCAGCAGCAGTTGGTCCTCGGTTATGATATGTACAACAGTTATACGGGCAGCAAGTTAACGTCACGTTCCGTGGGAGCGGTGCCGTCGCAGCAGCGGCAGGTAGTTGTCAGCGTGGCCAGCAGCAGTGGCAAGTACGCCAAGGAATTGGATTACTTCGAGACGCTGCAGGAGACGGGCGTCACCAACAAAGTGTAAGTTTAGCGGACACTTTGAAATTGTTGTTAGTCATTTTGCTGATGAAACTTGCATTTTTCCATTTTTAGATTTGAGAGCAAACTGGTCTCGCACATGGCCAAGGGATTTGATCCATTCAAGCCGCTGTCAATCAACACAAACGCCGCCTCCGCCACCGAATCCGCAAGTGGCTCCGTTGCTCTATCCAAGAAACAGGGCGTTCTATACGAGTCACTGCAGCAGCATCCACTGCATCAGATGCAGGCCAAGTATCAGCAGAGCAGCAACAGCAGCGCCGTCGATGGCCAAACCACAAGTCGAATGGAGCTGCACAAGGCAACGCTAGCGAATGCCACAATTGAGACGATGCCGTCGACGAGTAAGTCATCTGCATATGGCCACAGGCGTAACCACTAAAACTCATTTGTCACTTTCAGAGTATAGCAGTGTTACAGAGCAGCCGCCGCCGCCGCTGCCCGCCAACAGTTCCTCCTCCTCCTCCTCCTCCCATACGGTGCCCACTCTGGCTGACATCGCCGAGAGCAGCGGTAAGTGCGACTCCTCCTTGCATAAATGTGAAGAGAATTATTATTTGGATTGCACATTGCAGCCGCTGCCATTGTGGAAGCTGCCAGTGTTAGTATGGGGAATGTGGTGCGCCGCTATAAGCCACTGGCATCCAGCTCCTTTGACGAGGGCAAGCCGGTGCGACGGATCTCATATCTGCGTGCCACCAACAATGAGGCGGAGTATCACGGTGAGCCGCCAACGGCAGATGCTGTTGCAGCCAGCAGTGCAGCCTCAGCATCAGCATCTTCTTCTGCTGCTGCTGCTGCAACTGTTGCATCCATTGTGGAGCCGCACAAGACGAAAGTGCTGGTGGAAGAGCATCCAGATCCCACATACGATGTAATCGCTGCCACCGGCGGTGGCCATGAATTTATTGAGACACCCAACGGCTTGGAGGATGTGCGCCTCTCCACGCTCCACGGCAGTCGACGTGCCTCAATCAACAGCGAAATGCGCAGCAGGTGAGTCAATAACCCAATAACCACCAGGATCTGCACACAGACTAATCTGGACTAATCGCAATAATTCGCACAGCATTCACATCGATGCCGAACTAAATGGCAAATATGTGCCCAATGAGCTGGAGGCCTTTGAGACAGAAATCGAGATTAAGTCCTCCTGCATCAATGGCAAGGTAAGCCGCCTGCCTCTCCACTTCAATCTTCAACTCAATTCTCAATTTACTCACAATTTCTCTCGGAATGTTAATTTCAGCGCATGTCCGAGTATCGCTCGTGGCGCCATGTCAAACTGGAGATCAAAGGCGATTTGTTGCGCATTTACTCGGGACGCCATGCCAAGTCGGACCAGAATGTGAGTAAAGATCGGCAATGTATATAAAAATGTATAGCAACTGCAACACTAATACTGATGTATATCGAATCCCATCCTCTCGCAGGTGATAGAGCTTGATATTAGAAATTTTAAATTCTTCGACGAGTCGCATGACAAGAAGAAGTATTTAATACGCATGCAGTCGAAGCCGAGCGTTAGTGGCGCCCATTTGGCCACATTGGGCAATGAGCTCAACTTGGACGATGCCCATGAGAAGCTGACCTCGTCGGGCAGCAGCAGCGCCGCTGAGCCACAGACGCCGGCAACGGCGGCACCATCCTGCGGCCCCTACACCGAAATCCTCTTCAAGACCAAGAGCAGCAATGAGATGAGGCGCCTCTTTGGCCTGCTCCAGTGGAAGGACAGTCTCAACTATGATGATAATGTAAGCAACGATTATTACTAAATATGTCCTTGATTGATTCTCATACAACATTTGCTGCTTCTCATAGGAACAGCCGGCAGCAGGCAAACAACTTGCTGAGCCACAGAAAACGGCTGCCACGAGCAGTTATCTGGACGATGTGGCTGGCACTGTGGACAGTTCACCGCTCAGCTCGCACTCGGGCAGTGGCGCTGGCATGGTGGAGGGACCAGCAGCTGCATCCGTGACAGCAGCGGCTGCCACCAGTGACTCGATATCGCCGGTGATGAAGTTGCGCAAGCCCTCAAACAAGCATGCACAGGATAAGGATTTGGGCTCGCCAAAGTCAAAGAACTGGAAAGATTTGCTATTCCGACGCGGTGGTGGCAGCGGCGGCGGCGTCTCCCATGGCGACCTGGCCTCACCCTCGAGCTGTGTGAACAAGACGGTCGGCTCCATTGGGCTGCCACTGCGCGTCTGTCCAATGGGCAAGAACAATGCATACGTGCCGCATCTCGTTGAGGTCTGCACCAACATTGTGGAAACGAAGGGTTTGGGCGTGGTGGGCATTTACCGCATACCCGGCAACAAGGCAGCCATTTCCGAGCTGTCTGAGCTGGTCAACACAAAGGAATTCCAGTTCGAGAGCTGCGCCACCGACGTGCGTTGGGAAGATGTGAATGTGGTTAGCAGTCTGCTGAAGCTATTCATACGCAGCCTGCCGGATGCCCTGATGCCGGCCAGTTTCTATATCAATTTCATTGAGGCGGACAAAAAGACGGGCATGGAACGCATTGTGCTGCTCAAGGACATTGTCGAATCGCTGCCCCGTCATCCGTACGAGACAATGAAGCACCTGATCCGGCACCTGTGCCGCGTCAGCGACAACTGCGAGGTTAATCGCATGGAGCCAAAGAATCTGGCTATCATCTTTGGGCCTTCCATTATTCGCACACCGAACGATACCCTGGAAACGGCCGTCAAGGATATGAAGCACCAGTGTCGCATTGTCGAGCTGCTTGTCACGCAGGTGGGTCACTTAATCCACGTTCACCACTTCATCCACTAATCCATCTCTTTTTCTGGTCACAGTACGAGTATTTCTTTGAGGGCGGCAGTCTGCCGGATCTGGCCGATTTGAGCGGCGGTGCAGCGGCGCCTTGTCCGGCGCAACCACAGCAGACACAGGAGGATCAAACGAGCATGCTGCTCCACAATCTGTCCAAGATTGAGCGCATCACAGAGCGCGAAACGCGCTCCTCACGATTCATTCCCCAGCTGCGCAGACGCACACATGGCAAGCGCAGCGCTGTCAGCTCCGACACCTACTCCGGCGAGAGTGTTCTGGTAAGCGGCACTAGTCAAGCCAATTCCCAATGCACCAACACCAACATCACCACCATTACCACCACCAACACCATCACCACCACCACCACCACCACCACCAACACCACCACAACCATTCGCACCAACAACCAAAGACGAATGCAGCGCAAGGCTGTGCAAAGCATTTGCGATTTTGGTTTAATCCTGCCCGCTGTTCACTTTCAGTCGCTGGACTACGCCAAGGTATCGGCGAGCAGCACGACCAGCACCAGCAGCAGCTCCACGATGCACAGCAGCAAGATGAGCACTACCAGCAAGCTGCTCTACTCAGCGATGGGCTCATCCGCCAGCCATGCAGCCGGCACCAATCAATCCTCCGCGAAGGCGCCCCCCACAGCCAAGGCGACCTCGACGACCACCAAGAAGCGCACCACAGCCGGCTTCTTGTCCAGCGCCAGTTCGCGCAGCGCCCAGACACGCAAGGCCAGTCTCGATGAGAAGGACTCGGGTAGCGTGGACTCCACCGGCAGCATTGGCAAACACGAACAGCAGCAGCGGGGCAGCGTCGATATCTCCGTGCTGCTTACGGACGATGATTCCAGCAGTCGCCTCAGCGACACAGGTAAAACCAGCTTCACCACAAAAGTGCAGATTCCAATAATGTGCTTTTTTTTAATCTGCTGTTATTTTTGAGTAGGTTCCATGTCGCTGACCACAATTACGGATACGTTGGACAGCAAGCTGCGCAATTTGCGCAGCGGATCAGAGTCGAACGATGAGAACGGTTCACCCGAGTTTCCCAAGAATCGTCGGCACACTTTGGGTCAGCCGCTGCACTTGCACTCCGAAAACATTCCGTACGCGGACGAGTCGCCGGAGCGACTGTTCCACAACTTTTGTCCACTGGACGCACCTCATTCGCTGCTCTTGAGCCGCTCGTGCACGACGACCAACAGTTTGGGTGAACCCAAAGAAGATAAACACCACAGTCAGCAGCAGCAGCAGCAGCAGCTGCATCAGCTGATGATGAAGCCAATGGTGGCACCGCTCCCAGCCAGCTTGCTTAAGGCGGCCCACAAATTGCAGCATTCGGCAACGGCGCCCATCCATCAGGGCAGCTCAACGGCACCGGCTAGCGGCGCTGCCACACCCACCGCTGGCACCGGTACCGGCTCAAGCAGCGCCTCAACGCCACTCGCTGGCACGCCTAGCTCACAAATTGGTGGCTCCGTGGGGCAGCGCAATTCGTACGGCAGCAAAAATTTGCGTTTCAGCAGCTCCTTGGCATATGAGCGAGGTGGCGTTGGTGCCGGCTCCGAGGATGACTCGGAGGGCTCCACCACAAGCGATCCAAAGGAGAAACTACTGATGGCCTCACCATCGCCGTCGTTTTTTCTCGAGCGCTACAATAAAAAGCGACGCGATCATCGACTCTTTCGGAGCGCCAGCTTCAACTGTCGCAACTACTCCACGCGACACATGAGCAGCAGCAATTCGAGTGCGGCTGCTGCTGCCGCTGCCGCTGCAGCCGCCTGCTGCTCCCCAACGTCATCCTCATCGTCTTGGGCACATGCCGCCGCTGCGCTGACCAAGGACGAGAAGACTGACATGAATCTGACCAAGAAGCGTCAGATTCAAAACAAACAGAATCGCTCCATAAAGCGTCGACACACAGTTGGCGGACCGCACGATTATGCGGCCAACGGTGTCAATGCTGGTGGTGCTGGTGCTGGTGGTGGTGGTGGTGGTGGTGGTGGTGGTGGTGCAGCCGGTCACGATTTGACGGCGATCAACTATAATCATCACAATCGACATCATCAGCAGCAGCTGCTTAAATTGGGCGGTGGCAGTGCTGGTGGCGGCAGTGGCGCTGCTGCCGAAACGACAACCACAACGACAACAACCACAACAGTGTTGCGCAGATTGGGCGCACCGCCGGCCAGTGCCAGTGCAAGTGTTAGTGCGAATGTCAGTGGTGCAGGGGTTGTCACCGATGCCAATGTCGCGTTGCCCGTTTCTGGCAGCAGTTCGGGCAACAACAGCACCAATAACAACAACAACAACAACAGCAACAACAACATTTCAACACTTAGCGATGGCAACAATGGCAATGGCAGTTCTGCTGGTGTCGCCGGTGGTGCTGGTGGTGCTGCGGTTGGCAGCGCAGCCAGCAATAGCAGCTCATCAAATAACAGCAGTAGCAGTGTCGGCGGAGGCGTCAGCGGTGGCGGTGGCGGTGGCGGTGGCGGTGGCGGTGGCGGAGGCAGTGCTGCTGGCGGTGATCAGGTGCTGGAAGTTGGCATTAGGATCAAGAACATAAATCGTGCGCGCTACTAAAAATAATCAAAATTGGCAGCGAATCAGGTGCGTTTCCCAAAAAAACAATTAATTCAAACTTAAATTAATCAGACACTTTTAACAATTGCAGAAATAATCAAAATCACAGCAAAAGTGAGAAACGGAAATGCAAACATATATTGGACAAAATCGTAGTATTAAACCGAGTTATATACACACACAAATATATATATATATATATGTATATGTATATGTATATGTATATCAAAAAATAACACAGCTACATAGTTGTATGCAATATAATTATGTTGAGGCAAAAGTATTTATATCAACATATTGTGGCGCAAGCACACATGCCACATGCCACACATGCGTTTCCATACAGCAGATACAGTCGTAAAGAAAGAGAGATAGAAAGAGAGCGAAAGAGAGAGAGAGAGAAATATATACATAACTATTTTGTAAAACGTATACAGAGTACGAAATATGCTTAACCCATATTCATACATACCTATTATAATTGTAATATAATCAAACACACACACACACGCATACATACAGATATATATATATATATGTATATATAGCTACTTACAATACATATACAGATATACATATATATTTATTTACACGTATAACCAAACCATGTCGCCTGTACACTGCTTGAATGAGACACATAGACACATGATGATAGAGAGAGAGAGAGTGTGTGTATATGCAGCTGCAATTGCAACTGCAACATATTTCAGCGGGGTCATGTATGTAATTTGTACCTGTACCTGTCTATGCAACGCATAGATGCAACAGTTTTGTTTTTTGTTGTATTTTTTATTTTTTGGTGCCTTAATTGATTTGCTTTAAAATTTCGTTAGTGACATGTTTTAGGGAACACTGGCCAAATCGGTGCTCAAGTGGCAGAAAGACAGACCGCTGTAGGTGCGCTCGGGTGTCAGTAGAGTTTAAGGATCGACCACGTTTTTATCATATGTTAACCGTTAGTTGGCTGGGCAATCATCAGGGGACGTGCAACTGTTTAGTTATTGACGGGCGACAATAGAGAAGGAAATAAAAAAAAAAAACGGTGCAAATGCGCTAAGATACGCAACAATCTACAACATTTCAACGTTCAAATATATAAACCCCTCGGCAAGCATATAAATAAATGTATTTAACAAATATTTCAACAAGTGCTGCATTGGTGTGGAGAGAGAGAGAGAGAGCATAACATATATATTTTTGTGAATGTGTGGCAGATGTGGCAAGAATCCACAATATTTAGCATACTTACAAGCATACATACCTATATACAATATACAATATACAAAAATATAAAAAATTACAAAATACAAAAATACAATATACAATTTACAATACAATGCATACATCAATTCTTGAGTAGTTGTATATTTTTTGTATTATTTAATTTTTTTTTGGAGTTGATTTCAATTCAGAAATATATGCAATTAGAACTAAGTAAATATATAGCTTAGAGTTGTATGTAGTTTTATATATACACAAACAAACAAACACACACAAACACACACACGCACACAGTCATGCATTTGTATATACACACAATTGAATATTTGTTCTTATACAGGATAAATAATTCGATATGTGTATAAACACTCGCATGCATATTGTATAGATTCTTTTTGATTTTTTTTTTTTTTTTGTATATATCATTTTAATTTTATTATTTTGATTGATTAATTGATTTCTCCTATTTTTTTATTTCTTTTTTTTTTTGTAACTCTACTTTTACTTATACTTATTATGTTTTGTTATCGCAAAAACAGAAAAAAAAATTGTTGCAAAATGTTAGAGAACCAAGCGCGTAACGTTGCTATATATATTATATTATATTATATTATATTACATATTATTAATATTTTTTATTAGTTTTAGGTAGTTATTTTTTAAAATTGTATTTTTTTTAATAAATGTGAATTTATAAAAGCTACAATGACGACACAATAAAACAAATCGTAAGAATACTTGTAATGAGATACTATTATACATTTTTCGTTGCACACTGTTGGGCACAGTTGGGAAAGATTTGTCAAGCCATATCCCTATACAATTAAAAGGTAAGACTCGATATATAATCAACGATATCTAGGAGAAATTGTAAAATGTAAGAAGAGGTGCCCCTTTACTAATCTGTAAGGAATTATGAATCATTTCAAAACTATGCTGTAAGATTCAACAACATATTTTGTTGTGCATCCTAAAAAAAAGCCAACACTACATTATTTGTAAATTTTATTTTTTTTTTTCATTTCATATTTATATATATATATATATATATATATATTTTGCATCATTATACTTAAATAAATAAATTTATGTGTCTAAAAAGTTCTACAAAATGCATAAAAAAGATTGTTAATTATACTTAATGTATAACAACGAAACATAAAAGATAATGATGGCAAGCAAGGACATTTGCTATATACACATATACATAAAGTGTTACAGAATCAGTTACGATCATCTATGAAATGGCTTTATAGCTTGGCTTGTGGTCCAGTGCCGGATATCTTGTAGACAAACTGGTGGGCAACATCGTAGTGGGGATTGCAGCTCTGTCGCACTCGCTTCAGCCATGCGCGTATCTTTGGATACTTGATGCGCACATCATAATCGGCCATGCCTGTTGAGGGAATGGATCAAGGACCGCGTTGAGGAATCGTTTTACTTGGCATTACTACTTACGCGTCTGTTCGATTTCACAGGCTGCAAATATGTCGGCGACGGTGAGCGTGGGTCCGGTAAGGAACTCTTTCTTGTCCAGCCACACCCCCTCGATAATATCCAGATTACGCTCCATCTGCATGCGCACCGCCTCGATCTTATCCTCCGACGGCGTTCGTCCCGTCATCAGCGGATCCAGCCAAATGGTGCGGAAATAGAGAGCACACGTCAAACGAAGCGTGGTATGCTGCCATTCGAGGAACTCATCGACGCGCGCCTGCTCCTCAAAATACTTGGGATACAAGTTCTCCGGTATCTTGCCCTTGGCGCTCAGATAACGCAAGATGGCAACGCTCTCTCCCAGCTTATAGCCATTGTCATCGATGCAGGGCACACGCTGAAAGCGACTGATGTTCTGTTTAAACTCATCGGTCAGATGTTCCCCTGCCAAAGTGTAAAGTGCAAAGTCACACACAAAAATATTATAAGATAATGCAGAGCAGATAAGGAGTATTAACCACCAACCGTTTCGGAGTGCCACAACGCAATCCTCAAACTGCATGCCACTCAGCCGGAAGATGATGTGCAGCGCCCGCGAGGGCTGCGACAACAGATCGTAATAGAAGCGCAGCGAAGACATCGTTTTATTATTACTGCTCAACTTTCTAAAAAACTGTAGAGAAGAATATGCGTTACATTAAATGTTTATAAACAAAACAAACGGCAAACTATATTGAACCAAAATAGGCCGGTGCAAAGACCACTTCGCACTCTGAGTACTTTTAACCAAAGAGAAGGTGGCAGACAGACTCAACACGGAACGAGACGTACTCGCCTGAAGCACAGCTGGTTACTAAACCAAACCACCACAGCCCGACAACTATTTGCATATTCGAAAGCTCAAAAGCTTAACTCTGTCAGCGCTTCTTGAGTGAGCTTTGAACTTACAAATTTTCTCTCGCATCGCAAGCAGCTGAAAAACAAGTTTTGGCATGTGAAAGCTCAAATCATTAGTTTTTCAGCGCTTATAGTGTGAGCTTTGGACTTTCACATTTTCTCTCTCTTCGCAAGCAGCAACTGGAAAACAAATCTTTGCATGCCTTTTGCTCTTTGCGAAACTTTATATATCAAATGAAAACTTTTTTGCATCATTTTGTTACTTTATTATAATTTTACTTTTATGAAACTAGTCATGCCAACTCTTTCTGAAATGGCTGAAAGGGATTATAAGCCTTCATTGCTTTGTGCTTTTTTCACTTAAAACTCGTTTACTCTTTCTCTCTAAATCAATAATATCTTACTTTGATCATTTTTGGAATTCTATGTCACAAGTCGAATTGCAAATTCTCGTTGATGAAATATAAAATTAATGACATTTTTATAACGCAGACACTTGTCAAACACTGAATAATCCACAGTATTCTGATTATTTTCTTTAGTTCAAACATGCCTTACTTATTTATTTATTAGAGTTTGAGATTTCATATGTATTTCCGGAACTTTGAATAATCTCAGTAGTTTTTATCATAAGATTCACTTACGTCGAATGGGCTGAATGGGCTGGCCGTCATCGTTAGCGAGCCCAATTAAGCTGGCCAAATCTAGCGACATGTTCTTCACGAGCTAAAAGTTAAGAACTACAGAAACCGTGGATAGCTGCACTCTTTTATATTAACCCATATACGATCCACTGATCAGGTACAATACAATACAAATAAGAATGAGAGTATGAGGCAAATAAACAAAGATATGGGGTACCACCTCGAAAGATTATACGACAAGTAATACGGATATTGCGTTGATATTATTTGGATTGGATTCTTTTTATCTTAAGTGCTCGGACTGTGAATTGATATTTGTTGATGAATTTTGAATAAATTTATACCAATACGGAAGTATTTATCAGTTGCATACTTGTGTGTATTAATTATTTATATTATTGTTGCAAAGTATCAATTTGATAACAATAAAAAATGTATTTTATTCAGTTGCTGACTACGATTTTAAAATTTGTATGTTGATAAAATACTGTTTTTTATTGAAGAAGCTAAGGGATTGATTTTTTATCTGCTTGTGATTTTTACAAATTCCCAGAATAAGTCGTGCTCCTATTTTATTGCAGTGTATCAAGTATCTATGTCAAGTACCTCTGCACCGTATCATCAGTAAATCAAACCTGACTGGTCATTAAAATTGGTACATTCATAGATAAATATTTTTGTTGGTCTTGTTGTTGAGAACACTTAACAATGCATTGATAGTCTTAGCTTGTCATCTAACAATCAAGTCTAGATTAACCCTAGATCATCCAAAGAACTGACAACATTTCACATTGCGATGAATTTGTCACAGCCACAAGTCGAAGAGAACTCGAAATATTTTTGATCGCCCAACTATATATATGTAAAATAGATATTCAACAATTGTGCACAATAAAATATTTAATAATTTTATCCGAAATATTTAAGATATAAATAATTAATATATTATACAAACTAAGGTGTGTGTTTACCACTAAAAAGTGGTAAATTATTTTTTATAATGGAAAATCGAATCAAAATAAGACCACAAAATCTATTAATTGATTAATAATTGTTAACTTTATGCAATATTTGATAATTTACCGTTTTGGATTACTCAATAATTCAATTGTTAAATACTGCATAATATGTATGATTATGGTATCAATTCTAGCTTTTAAAGCGCTTAATTTTAACTAATTGTTTTTATTGATTATTGTTTATTTATTAATCGAAAAGTTACGA
This sequence comes from Drosophila demipolita, assembly GCA_035042405.1. Classification (NCBI taxonomy): domain Eukaryota; kingdom Metazoa; phylum Arthropoda; class Insecta; order Diptera; family Drosophilidae; genus Drosophila; species Drosophila demipolita. The sequence continues at coordinate 1,131,761 of JAWNLI010000476.1, read as the reverse complement.
TTGGTACAGATTTTATTGAATTTTGCAGGCAATGGCTACAAAAGCGATTGAATTTGATTATTTAAAATACATACAGACATATATATATATATATATATATATATGTATGTATAGGGTTGTAAATACATGTTGTATACATAATATATTTTTGTATTCTTCACTTGATATATAATTGCACTCTACATGGCTACAAACATTGATAAATTTATTGGTTACATTTATAGTTTCCAGTTCGAAAAAAAATTTCACTTGTTTATTATAAACTGATCTGAAGTCTGAAATGCTGATTTGCGTTAGAACCGTGTCTCAGTTTCACTTTATAGTCTTTTGCGTCATCGACCCCTTTGCTCAATAATTGGGGATATGGAGAGAATATCTACGAACATACATAAAAACAGTCATAGTTACAGTTACAGTTACAGTTACAGTTAGAGTTACAGTTAGAATTAATATTTTGGATTACATCTTTAAGTGTACGTAAAGATTTATATATACACATATATACACATGCATATAAGGGATTTACGTTTAATTATTTGTGCCTCTTTGGGAGAATATGTGGCATTTAGTTTTATTTTTTTTTTTTTGTTCTTTTTTTTTTGGTTGTGTTTTTTGGCAAAACATACATAAAACATCTATAAATTCTATTTAAACACTTTATATTCGTGTCTCTTCGTATAAATTTAACGACTTTTGACTTATTTGTTCTCAATAATCATCTGCAGCTGCAAAACCAAACTGCGAGAGAGCTGAAGCACGGCTTGGGCATTATGTCGTTCGGCCATTTCTAAAATCAAATGAAGATATATAGTAGCATATATATAGCATTTATGATAAATGTATATATAGTTTGTGTTGCTATTACCATTGAAGAACTTGATGACGTCCGTAAAGTCCATGCTGTTGGAGAGAATGATGTCGCGATAGGTTTCGAGCAGAGCCAGCGCCAGGAAGAGCACAAAATTACCGGAGGCAATGTGCTTGGCCGCCCAGATGACCTCCCAGGTGGCAAAGACATCGTCATAGATCAGCTCGCGCTTGAAGTCCAGCAGGAACCAGCGGTAACAGAAATAGAAGTGCGTATAATCCCCATTCGAATCCATCAAATCGTACATCTCCGAGTCGAGTATTTGAATCAGCGAGCTGTGAGCCATCAAATCGATTATGATTAGGAATACATATATATATATAAATGCATATATAGACAGATTAGTACCACTCACCGCATATTGGCAAAATGCATGTCCATGGCACCACCGCTGGGAAAGTTCTCGATCATGCGCTCCATCAGCTTGCAGAAGCAGCTGTAGCTGAGCGACTCATCATCGAAGATGACCAGCAGCGGAGCGACCAGATCGCACATGCCCTGCATGTAGCCCACGTCCAGGTGCTCCCACACATACGTGGATATCACATTGCGCAGCTTGTCCAGATTCTCGTTGGCAAAGTACCAATAATTGCGATCGCAGCGCTGCACATCCTTCTCGATCCGATGCAGATTCAGGCCAAACTGCTCCAGCAGCTCGCTCTGCAAGTTTGAAAGAGTGCAAAAAAAATATTGTCATCAATTTAATCAAATTCTGATTAATAATATTTGCAACAATACTCGAATCACATTCGTAAATTACATGAAAATGAAAGGTCCCATTTCATTTTCGTATTTCCAAGTAAGAAGAAAGCAGATATACATGAATATGAATATATATATATATATACATATATATAAATGTGATGGCACCTTTCGGTTCCATGTGTTGCTGCCTGTCTCTTCTACTTACACTGTAGATGCCACCATTGGAGCTGGCTGGGGAGGCGCAGGCAGACTTTGGCTGCTGCAGCGCATCCAGATTGGGCGCATTGCCGCTGTTCTCCAGCTGTTCGGCCAGCGGCGTCATCTCGCTATTGGCACCAGATTTGGGACTGCGCTCCCAGTTGGCAATATCCACGGATGCATTCGTAATGATGACAGCTGCCTGTTGCTGCTGTTGCGGCGGCAACTTGGCAGCCTCCTCGTCGTTGGGCAGCTGTGCCTGTGCCTGCAGATCCGTGGCGCTGAGAAATTCCGGACTGAGCACGCTGCCTGGCTGTGGTGCACCTCCGACTGTCTCATAGGAGGATGTTGTGGATGTGGAGCAGCTTTCCTGTCTCTCTTTTTCCAGAGATTTGGCTGCATTAAAATCAATTTGTTTTTGCTGCTGTTGATGCTTCTGCTCCTGCTCCCGCTCCAGCTCCTGCTCTGCACGCTGCTCTTCCTCTTCATCCTCATCTAAGTCATCGAGGTTATCGTCAACATGACCGGAATCAGTGCTAGTTTTCATTGCACGTGGAATGGGCTTTACGCTAAGATGCGAGGCACTAACAGCCAATCCTTCCTGCTGCAACTGCAACTGTTGCTGCTGCTGCTGTTGTTGCTGCTGCTGCTGCTGCTGCTGTCGATGCTCATCGTCGAACTCCAAGTCGCCCGGATCGGAAATATCTGAAATATCCTCAAACACCTCGTTCTCCAGCTCACCGCCAGCATCGAGATCAGCAGCGCGAACCGTTCGCTCATTGCCACTGTTGCTCCCGGAGCTTAGTTTGGCCACCGCACGTGCCGTCTTCTCCTTCTCCCGCTGCTGCACAATGGCATCCACGGCGAGCCACTCGCTCATTGTTGTCTCATAGTAATGTTTGCATGTCTCGTCCTGTTTCTTTCGCTCCTCCGGTGTGCTGCCAAAGGCATAGTGTCCCAGCAAATATGGCCACACCTCCTTGCGCAGCTCCGGTTGTATGCCCCCAAAATAGATGAGGCGATAGAACTCAATGGGATTCTGCAGCAGCCCATCCGCATGGAGCACTTCCCAGCGCTCCTTAGTCAGCCCCTCCTCGTCTGCTTTCACTTTTGGAATGGAAGAAGCAGACAAGATGGCAATAAATCAATTATTATTATTTTAAAACAATTAATTAATATTATCATTATTTTTATTTTACAATTACAATTCAATTTTAAGAAACTTACTTTCCGGAGTTATGCGGCCGTGAACGAGTCCGGATAAGTGCGTGCGGACCGTGGATAGATGGCGACAGTAGGCCAGCCAGCCGTAGAAGGCGCGCGAGATGATCTGGCGACGCATCGTGGAGCAGACCATCTCGATGCTGGTGTTCTGGCTCTGTTGCTGCACCAGAGGCGACTCCAGTGGATGCTGATCGATGGAAAGGCTCTTGGTGGAGCAGTCGCTGCTGCCAGTGGTCGAGCAGCTGCTCAATTGTGCCCGCCTCGGAGTGCTGCGGACAAAGTCCAGAATCGAATGTGTGGCAGCTGAAATATAGAAATGAACTCATATATAGAAATAGTTCTAAGGAGATCGGGCTATAATCTATTGAGAGTCCTCCTACCAAACTCCTCGTGGCGACTCTTGCTGACAATGCGAAAGACATAATCGATGGGCGTTTCATCCACCGATTCCATGACGGAGGGCAGGATACGACGGCGCATACTTTTGGGCCAGAGAAACATTTTGCCAATGCCGCGCTGCGACCAGAGTGGCGGATCCAGTTGGCCATGTGGCAGCAGACCCGTCTCCAGGCAGCTGAGAAACTGCTGCATATGTCCGCCCTCTGGGAAATGTATGGGCGGACGCTGTACGCCATCCTGGCCAACGAGGATAACGATGCCGCCGCTGTCCTCACCGCGACTCTGGTGACAGTGCACATACACAATCTCGTCCAGATTTATGTTGAGCGCATATGCCCAGTAGGCCTCCTTGTCGATTTCATCCTCCTCCGTTTCGACGTAGCCATTCATTAGCTGATTCGGCGTCCACTTAATGGTCAACGTTTGGATATGCTGGTGCAGACTTAAATAGCCTGGCATCAGCTCGGCCACATCCTTGGGCAACACCTGCACATTGTTCTTGCCATAGAGCAGCGTCGCCTTTGCATTCTGATGCAGTGACTCCACATAGTCCTTGGCCACAGTGGACGAGGACATCGATTTGAACGAACAGCTGCTGGCATCATCCGAACTGGTGTTCAGACTCCGCTTGAAGTTTATAATCGGTGGTCTCGTACAGGTGGACGAGGAACGACGACAGCTGATCCGATGACGTTGCACCTGCAAAAAATTTGCTACACTTTGAAATTATTCCGTAAATCATAATTACAAAATAAAATCAAATAAAATAAACTTTATATAAATATGGATTTTTAAATGTTTTCTTTTTTAATGCAGTAAATTTGACAGCAAAAGAATTAAATTTTTCAACAAGTTAAGCGAAATTTAAAATTCAATTCTTAAAAGCTTTTCTAGATTTTTGAAAAAAAAAAATGTTTAATTATGTGAAGAGATAGTATTTTTTGTATATCAATTAAATTTTTTATTCTTAATTCTTTAGTTTTTCAAAAATGAGGGATATACTGAAAGTTATCAAATCTAAGATATTTAACACTCTTAATGTATGCAATTTTGAATATTGGTAAAGTTATTTTATATATTTATATTTTATATTTTATATACATTTTTTATTGTGACCAGTTGAAATTACTGAATATACAGAAAATAATATTAAATTAAAAGTATAACGAATCATTAATAGAATCAGATGAATTCTCTCCAGTTCTTAATTTAATATTAACAATTTAAATTGAATTTATTTAAACAATGTATGTTTGAATTTTACATTTATTTTCAAATAAAGAATTCAAGATTTTTTTTCTTACGTTAAAAAAAATTCGCTTTGCTTTGAATGCTGCTTTTAGTTTGTTGTTGTAAAACGTTTCTTAACTCAATTTAAAAATTGTATCGCATTGAAATAGAAAAAGCTTTTAGCCAAAACTACAAAGGCAAAAATGTTTTGCTTTTAAAGTTACCAAAATCATGTCTAGTCTGTAAAGTGGTTTTTTTTATTGATTTATTTGTAGGTGGGATGCCCAGTTGCTTACCAGCTCATCGGCATGCGGATCTGTCCAGTAGTGATCCGCGGTTTTGGCACGTGTAAAGTCGAGGGCACAGGGGCCGACCAGCAAGGAGCTGAGTATGGAGCCATAATCGGGATCGGCCACCAAGGAGTCGCGATCATAAAAGCTCTGAGCATTGCTCACCAGATACTCAATGATCTTGTTCAGACGCTTCTCAAACAGGGCCAAGCGTATCCAGAGATATCTGGAAGCAAGGATAACAATTACCACAATGGACAAAATGGCATAAGCAGGGCTGCCCCTCACTTCATTGTTGCCACCGACATGCCGGAGTTGCTGGCGCCAACGGAAACTGATGAGGCTGCAGCGGATGTGGAACCGGATGCGGTTGATGTTGTTGCGCTCGTGGTGGACATGGAGCTGTTGCTGCCCTTCTTGAGCATGGGCGGTCGATTAAAACTGTCGCTGCTCGAAGATGAACGCTTATTGGGATCTGTGGCCTCAATAGTCTGCACCATTTTGCTTATGTGCTCCGCCTCGGCACAAGTCTTGGCTATCTTGTGGAGCAGGGCTGTCGTCGAGGAGGTCTTGAAGAGGCCCAGTGCACGTCGTCGTAGTCCCTGACTGAGACAGGCTTCGACGGCGGCGCAGAGCGACGTCACCGAGCTGCTCTCCTCGTGCACGTACTTCTTGGTGACCGCCTCCTCCATCAGTTGCTTCACCTCCTTCTTAACGCTGGCAATGAGCCGCTCCTTAAAGTCGGCGCCATCTGTAAATGCCAAACACAATGAAAAGTAAAAAAAAAATATAAAAAAATTGACAAATAGAGTCAACATTAACGTTCGGCTTCCAACGGTGCACGCTACGCGAATCTCATAAAAGCAAAACCCGGCGGGGTCTTAAAACAAAATCACAGCAATGTCGGCCGTTTCCTACCCTGTCAGCTGCCCTTTTCCCCGTTTCCCTTCTCTCTCTCTCTCTCTCTCTCTCTTTCTATTCCTTTTGACATGTCGCCATTACGCGCTGAAAGTCAATATGCTTAACATGTGCCGGCAGCACCATGACCTCCACTCCATCTTGTCGGCCATCTTGCCCACCCTCCCTCCCCAGCCAAACCATGGAAATTAAAACAGGCGCCCCGTGTGCCCAGTCGCTGACCAGGGTACGGCAAATACCTAACAACAGCTCAGAATGCTAATGGCATTTGCACTCAACGTTCGTCCGGCAACTTATAATTTAATTTTCATTAATTGTTTTCCACAGCTTTCACTTTTCTTTTTATACCTGCCCCCAATGCTTCCCGCAAGTAGCATGCTCGAATCTTACTTTAATTCCTTTATAAATGCAACTATTTTTTAAGAGTAGCTTCTTAAATTGCGAATCATTTGGGATTATCACAAAATTAAGTAATTACTTATTTTTGTAGAAAATTCAAATGCGAATGGGAAAAAATAACTATTTGGTTTCATACACTTTTCCACCAAAGTACTTTTTATTACTTGAAGATGTCTTTTTATAATTTCATTTAAGTTTAGAGGTGGATGTGATTGTCGAGACTTAGTTACTTAGTCTTACAGTCATTTTGTTGTACCTGTGAAGCGACGATAGCTAAATGATGGCTAAATCTGCCTTTGGGGCAAACGTCTAACTTGGCAGTAATCGTGGCTATCTAGTTGCCTGCTGCTGACGGATTTAGTCTGTGACTGAGCTTAATGAAAAGAAAGCAACCTGCGGCAGGTGAAGCTGCCTCCTAATGGCATCAAGATAAACACTTGTAATATATATATATTACTACTTACTACTTCAGATTGAGACTTAAGTTGAATATAAAAATATTCCACGAATGGAATATGAAGTGTCACATTGCTTGAGCGGAAATTAGAGCAGACAGCAAATATGTTAGTAAAACTGCGAATGTGGCAAGTCTTTAACTTAATCACCACAAGAAATGTTAAACGCGCAACATGCAGCACATATTTGTTCAACATATTTACACATTCCCATAATAATGCACGGCAGATTGCAAGAACGAAAGCACGCACTGTGCTTATGTATGTGTGTGTGCGTGTGTGTGTGTGTGGACACTCAGATGTTGCTGCCGCCATTTCAGGGGACACAGCCAGCAGGGTACTGTGGCCATTATGTGTCGGTCTGGCGACAATACGCTGTCTGGTATGCATTGAACAGAGGGGAGTGGAGAGAGGGGCAAGGCATGCGTAACGAGTGCAACTCGCCGCTGGATAGCTGGCGTCACTTGCCACAAGCACCCCGGGTGATTAAAGTGGGAGGGTGGGGGGTGTCCTATGAATTGTGGACTACTCCCTTATCGTATGCACATTTGCCACAGTTTTCTATGGCTCGTAATTAGTATTTAAATAAAGTATTCAAACAAGTAATGCAGCCGCAGCAGAGAACAAAGTTTTAATAAACCAATTTCCAGTGAGCAGTCAATCATAATATGCATAAACACCCGTTATTTTACTAGAAGATATATCTTTTATATATATATATATAATTTGCATACATATATTTGTCTATTCTCCGAGCGAGATTGGAGAGCAAAATGCTGAGTCTACTTTTGCTACTTTTGCTACTTTTCCTACTTTTGCTACGTTTGCAACTTTTTAATAAACTAATTTCCATTGAGCAGTCAATCATAATATGCATAAACACCCGTTATTTTACTAGAAGATATATCTTTTATATATATATATATAATTTGCATACATATATTTGTCTATTCTCCGAGCGAGATTGGAGAGCAAAATGCTGAGTCTACTTTTGCTACTTTTGCTACTTTTCCTACTTTTGCTACGTTTGCAACTTTTTAATAAACTAATTTCCATTGAGCAGTCAATCATAATATGCATAAACACCCGTTATTTTACTAGAAGATATATCTTTTATATATATATATATAATTTGCATACATATATTTGTCTATTCTCCGAGCGAGATTGGAGAGCAAAATGCTGAGTCTACTTTTGCTACTTTTGCTACGTTTGCAACTTTTTAATAAACTAATTTCCAGTGAGCAGTCAATCATAATATGCATAAACACCCGTTATTTTACTAGAAGGAATATCTTTTATATATATATATATATATTTTGCATACATATATTTGTCTATTCTCAGAGCGAGATTGGAGAGCAAAATGCTGAGTCTACTTTTGCTACTTTTGCTACGTTTGCAACTTTTTAATAAACTAATTTCCAGTGAGCAGTCAATCATAATATGCATAAACACCCGTTATTTTACTAGAAGATATATCTTTTATATATATATATATATAATTTGCATACATATATTTGTCTATTCTCCGAGCGAGATTGGAGAGCAAAATGCTGAGTCTACTTTTGCTACTTTTGCTACTTTTCCTACTTTTGCTACGTTTGCAACTTTTTAATAAACTAATTTCCATTGAGCAGTCAATCATAATATGCATAAACACCCGTTATTTTACTAGAAGATATATCTTTTATATATATATATATATTGCATACATATATTTGTCTATTCTCCGAGCGAGATTGGAGAGCAAAATGCTGAGTCTACTTTTGCTACTTTTGCTACTTTTGCAACTTTTTAATAAACTAATTTCCAGTGAGCAGTCAATCATAATATGCATAAACACCCGTTATTTTACTAAAAGATATATTCTTTATTATTCATATCTTATATATATATATATATATATATATATATATTGCAATAATTTATTTGTTATTTGCGTATTCTCTGAGCGAGATTGGAAAGAAAGATGCTGAGTTAGATCATGTGTACTTTTGCTACTTTTGCTACTTTTTGCATTTTAAATATTTATTTTTTGCATATATTTGTTGGGCTGCTCTTTGGTTGTTTGGTTCTTTGGCTTGTTTGTCTTTTTGTTTGACTGTTTGCGCATAAAATGAGTGAAAATAACACATAGATAATGGTCGGCTACTGCCGATGTCGATGTCGATGCCAATGAGGAGAAAACTTTTACGATGACATTGGCACGAGGACAAACAGCGGTCGACGGTCTCTTGGACCAGCTCAGGGAGTCGAGGGAGAGCCAGTGAGCCGTGTTGCCCATGGGTAACATGCGGCGTATGTGTAATGTTGGAAAACTTTTAGATTAAGACAAGTTTCTTAAAGTTTCCATCTTGCCCTGAACTTGAGACGGCTGCGTAAAGTCATTAATTGAATCAAAGCAGATTCAGTCTTAAATCTGCACATCTCCATTGCAAATCGAGGCTAAATATCAATTTAACCAGCGGCCATTGTAAATTGATTAGGCCACAAGCCCAAAATGCCAAATCGATGACTTAAAGCGGTTTACATTGAATCAGCTCCTGGGGTAAGGATTTTAGCTGACACACGTTCACAAGCAGGCCAAATTTGAAATTAAGCTCGCATAATTCGATTTTAGCTCTATTTTAACTTTATTACGTATTTATTTTTATTTTTTGTTTGTGCAGCAAAGGACCGGAAATTCGATTGGTTATGTATTTTTGGGCTGCTGCTCGAAATGGCCGCAAATCATTTGACCCTTGAATGTCAAATCCGAGCTCGATTTCGTTGTGTTGTGCCAGGTGGGCACAATAATTGATTTCATTTTGAAACTTACCTTTATAAAATACAAAATTCTGCATTTTTGTACAATTAACTGCAAGTCAAATACTTATTTTTTTTAGCTATCCAAATTTCCAGCTTAAAAATTAAAAATTATATCTTTTGCTGACTGAAATTATTTACATATCAAATCTAGTTGGAAAATTCATTAATTTCTCTTTTAGCAAACGTGAATTGCCATAACTGTTTTTTATTTTTTTTTGCCTCGTCAGTTTTATTAAGCTGACAACTGTTTTCATGGAATGGAAGATAAACACTTAATTAGAGGCAAACAGGCAGTGGCACAAGCAGAGGAAGAGGAAGAGGCAGAGGCCCCGGCATGGAGGCCCAAGTTTGTGTTGTGAGCTAGATTTGGGTGTGTATTCCTGCTTTTGGGATCGCACAACAGATGTGTTATTGTTGTTGTTTTTGCTGTTGTTATCGCCATTGTTCGTGACTTTGTTTCAGCTGTGCGTTTGCTAAATGAGCTTCATTTACTATCAGCGACACTAACAACAACAACAACAACACAAAAACAATAGCAACAGCAACAGCAACCAAAATAATGGAGACAAGGCCCGCATGGAAATGTACTAACAAAGGCCACACAAATACGTATATTAAATGCGACTGTGTGGGGACATTAATTAGAGCAAAAAGTGTGTATGTATGCATATATGTATATAAATGTATTTGTATGTATATGCTGCCACTTTATATATGTATGTGCCACAAACACACAAACTGCATCACTCACGAAAAATGTTGCCTACATTTTCGGGCATTATATATATATATACATATATATATATATATTTTATTTTTGTTAAAATATCAAGGCGACAGCTGTTGGTAGCATAAGGTCAACTTTTTGGAAACGAAAGCGAGTAAATTTAATTAAATCCCTGCTCATCCTCCTAACAGCAACAACAGCTGCCAAACGCATAGTTTCAAGTGCACTTCGGGCACTGATTTTCTGCTGGTTCATTTCCATTTTGAACTAATTACAAATCCACTTACTCGCTATGTATGTGTGTGTGTGTGTGTGTGTGTGCGCCTCTGTGTATGCGTGGGAAAGATGCAATTTCAATTCTATTTCGCTTGATGCACAATCAAGTTTCTTCATTTAGTTCAGCTGAAGTTCATAGGTCAAAATGCTGGGTGCACAAAAGCGAAAAACTCTATATTTCGAGCACAATATTCACACAACCATATATATATATATGTGTATATATATATACATATAAATATATATATATGTGTATATATATATTGGATGTTTTCAGATATGTTTTTAACACAACTTGATTAGCCAACTTGTTGCAATTTCTAAGAACTCACAATTCTTGGTAGTTTCAGCTGACATCAGTGTTTTTGCTATAGAATTTCAAGTCGTCAAGCTAAAATTCTGAAAACATATTATCTTCTATATTAAATGAGCTGTTGGAAAATAACAAACAACATTTCTAGGAATGTCGTAGAAACTTCACAGTATTAAGTATAACAAAAACAGTAAAAGTGCTCGACTTGAGAGAAGCCGACTATGCAATACCCTGAATACGAATTTTTAATTGGTAAATTGTCTATCTGTCTAAAATTAACAATCATCTACAAAGATGATACAAATAAAATCAAGTTATTTGCATTCTCGATTATATCTTTAACATTCACTTTGCTATCAAAAGTAGATTTAAACTAGAAAAGTTATCGTTAAAGTAAAATAAAATTGATCTGCTTTTCAAGTTTTCGAATTTTTTCATAGTCGCTGAGAAATATCAAGGCATGAAAGAAGAGTTTGCGGTTATTAAGTAAACAAAACTATCTACAAGTAAAGTTATATTAAAAACTTTTTACAATCATAATCTTAATACCATAAATAAAATAGGATAATATTTATTTATATAGTTTTATATATAATTCGTTTTGTTCTGCATTAAAAAATAAATGCATAATAATATATGTTGCAACTGATTTTTCGTTCTTGTTTGATTTAGATTAAATTTTTTTTTTGTATTTTGTTTTTATAAAAAGCTACCTTTTTTTTGCAAATTTCATCGAAATAAATGGTTGAGTATTAGATTATAACCCAGTGAAGCGGTTCAATTTTGTTTTGCTGCTCGTCTACTTGGCCAAATAATGGTGGTATTAATGATGGCCAGACGACAGCGGAGTTTTGTAATTTGAAATGACAGGCTGCATTTGAAATATCATCGGTGGAAAATCCTGGTGCTGGTGGTTGAGCTGACAGGACATGTGCGACGGGACACGTAAGAAGGAATTACGGAGACTGTCGTTAAGGTTAAGATCCAACATATCTTGAAGCTGACTGTTTTATGGGCTGTTAGGCAAACACGCGCCACTAAACGTGCCTTTGCACTTGCCCCAAAAAGTGTGCAGTGTGTGTTCATGCGACAAGCATTTAGCTCGGTGCTCTGTAAATGTCAACTGGTTGACTCCCTGCGTTCCCTTTAGATGACATAAATACTTGATGATGTGTGGCGTATGTTGGGGTGAAGACCGACATGTGCTGATGAGATTATACAAGAAATTTATAAATAACATCTCTATTTATAAAGTTCGTTCGACGCAGCATGATTCACGATTTTTTTTCCCCCATTTTTGTTTTTTTTTTTTTTTTTTTGATTTATTTGCTTTGCACATTTTCCATGAAATTTGCAACATGCAACACGGTAGCTTACTTTCATGTGTTGGGATGCGCTTGTCATTTGATATACGATAAACATAAATGTCACAATTGCAAATGCAACAAATACCTGGCTGCAAATGATGCCCCCCTAATTAAGCTGAAGGACCCTCAACTAACTTTGCTGAGTCCGCCCCTTCAGCACTTAAAAAAACAACAAGAAGAAAAATCCCACTAGCGGGGGTTAAACAGAATCATAAATAATCGCCCACTTTTCACGGTGCAATCTGCACCCAATGCGTTCTGATGTGTTATTGCCGGATTATTCTGACTATTGGCAATTTATTCATAAAAGAATTTATCCGCGCACTTAAGCATTCTTGGCTTATACAGTTTTCAGCTGTAAGCTGCACTCTGCTGCCCCCATGCATGATCCAACCAGTTGCAGGCAGCGTAGGTCAAAGTTGACTTTCTTGCTTTAATGCCCCTTATGCCATTTATGACGATGATTTATGTGGGGACCTTATTGTGAATTATTACCAACCGCTAACTAATTACACATACGACCTGTGAGCTTTCATTTTATAACGTATACGCAGTGATAAACAAGAGCGAGCAAAATCAGTTATATTTGAAAAGATTTTCTTACGGAAAAATCTACGGGCAAAATATCAACGAACAAAATATTTAAATTTCTAATTTCTCTATTGATATAACCAGTCAAAGGCAAACAGCTGATTTTCAATCTAATAGTACATATGCTATTGAAGATGATTTGAGATATCGTTAAATACTGTAAAATTTCGAGGCCGCTATTAGCGAGTAAAAAAATGCAAAAAATGGGTAGCAATTCTGCTCAGATTTCTGAAATTGCAACTGCCGCTGCTGCTGGCGCTGCTGCTGCTGGCGCTGCTGGCGCTTCTGCTGCTGCCGCTGCTGCTGCTGCTGCTGCTGCTGCCGCTGCTTTGCTGCTACGACAATGTTTAAGCTGAACACAGACCACATAATTTCAAGGTATTTTATTACAAAATGCAACGAATGGGCGCTGTAACATATATATATATATATATATATATATACATATATATATGCAATATATATTTATTATGTACATGTCTATAATTATGATTGTGGCTTTATTGATGGATTACAGTTAAATATATAGATACATATATGAGAATATATATATATGGAGTTGAATTAAATACCTGCAGTTGTTAGCACCATTTTGTCAGCCACAAAGCTGTGAAGCTTTTCACTTTAACACACACGCGTGTAAAAAAAAAATATATATATATTTATATACAATTAATTGTGTGTGTTTGAGTTTGAGAGTGTGTATATATTTTATGTAGTCTGTCTGGTTTTTGATTGTTGCCGTTACAGTTCCCGTTACTGTTTGCCGTTGCTGTTGCCTTTGATACAGTTGTGTGCGAATGCGGTTTCCGCTTTGGCTTACTTAGCGTAAGTGTGGCCTGTTTACAATAATATTGCGTGGTCTTTCCTTTCACTTTTCACTTTCACTGGCCTGTCCTCCTGCTTTGTCCTGGCCTGGTCTGGCCTGGTGTGTTGTGGTCTGGTTGTTCTGTCTTATTTACTAGTTGCTGGCTGACTGCGCTTTATAAATAATTTGGCATGCTGCCGCTGTGGAGCAACGTTCGCTGCTGTTGCTGTTGCTGTTGTTACTACTGCTGCTGATGTTGCTGCTGCCATTGCCTAAGTTAATGCCTTGGAGCATACAACAGCAGGGAGGGTGGCCGCGGCGGGGAACTTACTAAATGACAACTAATACTGTAGATACTGTAATACAAAATTCCCAAAATTTGTTTTCTTTTATGCTTTTAATGTCTCTCGCTCTCTCTCTGTGTGTGTGTGTGTGTGTGTGTGTGTGAGTGAGTGTGTGTATTGTCACAATTTAAGCAAAGGCGTTGCGTCCGCACGCCATCAGCTCGAAAGTATAACTAAAAGCAAGCATTCGTTGCGTTCTACACATTCGACGACAAAGCTGTTCCTGCTGCTGCTGCTGCTGCGGCTGCTGCTGCTGCTGCTACTGCTGGCGCTGCTATTGCTGCTGCTGCTGCTGCTGCTGCTGGCGCTGCTGCTACTTCTGCTGCCCGTTTGCACCTAGCCGCTTAACGAACTAGCTTGCCAAATGGATAAAAGTGGAGGCATGGCTGCGGCGCCAAAGCCCTTCTGTCACAGTCAACCGTTGTTCAGGAGCTTTTTACGCTGCCCTTTGGCAGTTGCTTTCTCGCTCGCACGCTTGGCATACTTTCTTTGTGTATCTGTATGCGAGTTATACAGTTAGGTGTGAGTCTGTGTGGTTTTGTTTCTGCATGTATGTGACTGTCTGTGTGTGTGTGTTTGTGTTTGTAAGTATATGTATATGTTAATATATGCGATGCTGGCGTCAAACCGCTGCTGCTGTTTAGCACATCTTGGCACAAGCAACAGGACAAGTTACCCGGCTTCGGCTCTGTTCGTAGCCTGCCCCAAATTTTTCAGCTACTGTTGCTTCACATTTGCGAGTTTGCGCGCTACGCTTACCCCACCATTTCCACTGCCACTCCCACTCCTACTCCGGCTCCCGCTCCTGTTGCTCAGAATGTCGCGTCATTGTCCCTGGATGCTTAACCTGCACACTTTAGATTCGTTTGTGCCAAATACTGAATATGGCACATGGTAGTCTGCCAGCCCAAAAGCATAACAAAAAACCGACACGAAACGAATCGAAACGAAACCAAACGAGAAACCAACCGAAACGAAAAGACAACAATTCTCATCAAGCTGAGCTGATTTTGAAAGTTGTACGAATTCTTCTTTGTACCCTCATCAGATGTACAATAATCATAATCTTTATTCAAGCAGCGCTTCACGTTGATTTCTTTTATCGATTTACTGCGCCGAAATTACAATATTTTGAAAATGACCTGAACAGCGCTTGTGCAGTGGGCGTAATTCTATTAAGAACATTGAATTGCCTTGGCTCTGAAATGAACGACAAAAGTGTTAGCCAAATGCCAAATTACTAATATACATCGAGGATATAGTTTTTGCGCCATATCCGGCTAAACGTAAATTCAATTTTATCGCAATTGCTGGCGCTTTTGTCATTGAAAACCAGAAGAATATTGTTCAAGAAAGCTGTACAAATTCATGTCATATTTTTAAGGAGTGTTCAAAAATTTCCACTACCATAAATTAGTCCAATCTGAGCCGATTTATACATACAAAGCCTTTTCTTAACATGGTTTTAATTTTGAAAATAATTTTCCTTGATTGGTTCTTGTTCAATAAAATGCATGTGAAATATTTTGTCTCAAAATATTTCAGTCTTTTCCAGCACAAATAAGTTCAATCTTTTTTTTTTGTGGTGTTGTAAACAATTTAGCATATTTTACATTTATTTGTATAATTTTTTAAGTTGTTTATAAATATATTTATATAGATATATATGTATGTGTATGGTGTATGTTTGTTGGTGTGTGTGTGTATGTGTGTGTGTGTGTAGATTTATTGTAAATATATGTTTTCATTTCGTACATTTAGTTCACTCCAGCTTTGTATAATGGCAATTGTAACTACTTGTTTATTCTATGCATATAGTGGTATATGTATATATTTATATATATATATATATGTGTGTATATATATATTTTTGTATATTGAATGCATATGCATGTACACACACACACACACGCACACACACACACATGTGTGTGTGTCCGCATATGTGTTAACGAGTAAATGCTCAGAGATTTTTGGTTATACTCTAGCTTTAAAGCCATAACATAATATATATATATATATATATTATATTCTGGTTACATATGTATGTGTGCTTACATGCGTGTTAACGTTCTACACTATTACAATAATAATAATATAAAGCGAGAGTTCAGATTTGTTTTTGTTGTTATTGTTGTTGTTGTCGGGTTGATATTTCCGCTCTTCGAATATGTGTATCAAAATTTGTTGAAATCTTTTCATCATATCTCCAACTCTATCGCTGAACCTAGCAAATTTCATATAAATTTTTAGTTGGTATTTTTTTTTATGTAAAATTTCTTTAGCGCTTACAAAAATATCAATATTCAAAGAAGCAACTGGAAATCACATAAAATTTTTTTTTTGTTTGTTTCTTTTCCGTATATTTTTTTTCAGATTTTTTGTCATTTTTAGTATGTTTGTTTGGGGCAATGGAGGAGTGGGTTTTTCTATACACAAAAAGCGTGCTACTCGCGTTTATCTATTTAGGAATATGCCTATGCATGCTTGCTTGTATATATATATATATATATATATATGTATGTATATATGTGTGTATATGCACTACGTGAGTGTGTGTAAACAACAAACCATTAGCCCAGTGGAGGGAGTTTTTGGTGCGCCCGCACTTGCCACAAAACAGTTATAATAGTAATAATAAACCAATAAGTGCTCTAGTCGTGTATGCTCGACTAGCAGATACCCTGTACCACACCTAGTTTCCCTATCGCCATATAAATATATATATATATATATATATATTTAATATATTTAAAAGTTCGATATTTTTTAAATGTTATCCGTTAAGAACATTATTTATAATTGAGTATTTGCATTAGAAATTGAAACCCATTTGGTCATTGCATGGGTACAGGGTATACAAATGCCTGAGAGTAATTCCATTGAAATCGGCGGCCATTTCTATATATATATGCATCAACCATTAACCATTCACTCAATTTAATCCCATTATCAATTTTATCAATATAGCAACTAGCAAACAACATTTAAAGATTCTACACAGAACTATATATATATATATATATATTCAAACTGGGCGCAATGCGTACATATTTGCTCAAACCCGTAAAACAGTATAGTTATATATATATATGTAATGTACTTATGGCGGTACTTTTCCAATAACACAAATCAGCACCAAAACCAATTAATTAGTAGCCTTGCCCCATAATTGCAATATTTGCGTACTCGTCCTATAAATAGTAATGTATGTATGTGCGTGTATGCATTTATATATATATGTATGTATATAGCATATTTATTTATATATATATGTATATAGTGGATCTGTGATAAACCATAACAATTATGGAAACAGTAACTGTTTCGCCTAAAACACGACCTTAAAACCTGCAAACCTGCACAGCATTGTACAGTTAGTACTTAGTATTTTTTTCTTGTGTATAATAATGCCTATGTTTTCATATATATGTCTATGTATAAGTTTGTATATGTTTGTATAATACAATATTCTCTTCACTGCACATATAAAACGGTATAAATATTATGCATTCGCATTTAACTGCCTCTAAATAGTTAAGTATATATATATACATATATATATATATATATATGTATGTGTGTATATGTATTATTTATGTAGAAGTTTTACAATAATATGTATATAATATAATATATATATATATATATATATATATATTTAGTTTTGTTTTGTTTTTACTGCGTGATTTGTGGTTTTGATTTTCAGGTCACTACATTTTTTTGATGGCTTAGTTTCTTAACGCATTTGTCTTTGACTTAATTAAACGTGTTTTTTTTTTTTTATTAGCTGTAATTGTAATTTGGTATTCATTCATTGTTAACAACGTGCTGAGTTGATGCGCTTCTAAAACGATACTCAGCTGGTTATCTTAAATTATATCGATAACCGATTACTGACAACTGATAACTGATAACCGATAACTGATTACAGATAACTAACTAACAACTGCCCCAAGAGCGTTCGATGTGCTTTTCATACTCCTTTACATCTTTACTCCTTACTTTTGCATATATATATAAAAACATTCAAAACTGTTTATTGAACCAGCAAATTTGTCTTATTTTGTATTTTTTGTATGTTCGTTGCATGCACCAAGCACCAAGCGGGTCTCTCGTATAACTATTATGCAATTCTTAGATGCTCTCTACTAAAACACTACAACGTCAATACTGATTAGGAAGTACGGATGCTATATAATTGAATTGAGATTGAGAATTGCCCCGATTTGTTGAGCCTACAACTGCTGTGAATCACACTCTACATTTCTAATAAATACTCTACACACACACACAGACTAGGTAATATATCTAGTATAGAATCGAAGCTTTAACTTTGCAATTCCCTAGCAACCTATTTATTCTCAATTATTGTCTGCAACTGCAGGACGAGACTCCGTGAAAGCTGCAAAATTGACTGCGTATTGTGTCGCTCGGCCATTTCTGAAATCAAATAGATATATATATATATATATGAAGATATAGCATTTAGGATTCGATGTATATATATATATATCTGTGTTGCTATTACCATTGAAGAACTTGATGACGTCCGTAAAGTCCATGCTGTTGGAGAGAATGATGTCGCGATAGGTTTCGAGCAGAGCCAGCGCCAGGAAGAGCACAAAATTACCGGAGGCAATGTGCTTGGCCGCCCAGATGACCTCCCAGGTGGCAAAGACATCGTCATAGATCAGCTCGCGCTTGAAGTCCAGCAGGAACCAGCGGTAACAGAAATAGAAGTGCGTATAATCCCCATTCGAATCCATCAAATCGTACATCTCCGAGTCGAGTATTTGAATCAGCGAGCTGTGAGCCATCAAATCGATTATGATTATGAATACATATATATATATATAAATGCATATATAGACAGATTAGTACCACTCACCGCATATTGGCAAAATGCATGTCCATGGCACCACCGCTGGGAAAGTTCTCGATCATGCGCTCCATCAGCTTGCAGAAGCAGCTGTAGCTGAGCGACTCATCATCGAAGATGACCAGCAGCGGAGCGACCAGATCGCACATGCCCTGCATGTAGCCCACGTCCAGGTGCTCCCACACATACGTGGATATCACATTGCGCAGCTTGTCCAGATTCTCGTTGGCAAAGTACCAATAATTGCGATCGCAGCGCTGCACATCCTTCTCGATCCGATGCAGATTCAGGCCAAACTGCTCCAGCAGCTCCACACTGTAAACGCCACCATTGGAGCTGGCTGGTGAGACGCAGGCGGACTTTGGCTCCTGGAGGGCATCCAGAGAGGCGACGACTGTGATGTCCTCGTTAAGTGGCGACATCAGGCTCGTCTTGCGTGACGTAAACTCATCGGTGGGCTCGTCATCATTGCACTGCACATCGAGATCATCGAGGGAGGCAGCTTCCGTGATAATCACTGCCGTTGCTGGGTGTTCCTCGTCGTGGCGCAGATCGTCGGCGCTGTGGAATTTACTTAGCTGGCCAAAACGCTCTCCGTCTGTTTCGGCATTCGAATCTGGCTCTGCGGCTGGCTCCAACTGCTCCTCGTCGAGTACCTTGGCATCAGCAAGATCGGCGAACTCATTGCCAACTGTTTCGTAGCTGCTGGTGGAGGGTGAACTCTTAATACTTAGCATCAGGATGTTGCCACTGCAGTCCAGGGTCATGCCCAGATCGCCGTCTGTTTCTGAGTCCCCAAAACAGTTCTCCTGCAAGCGCAGCGGTTCCATGTCATCGATATTCTGGAACTCAAGCACCACCTGCTCGCTGAGCTGTGCCACTTCAGTTGTCCCCTCTTCCACTTCCACTTCTGCTTCACCGACGACTTCCTGAACCTGCTGCTGCTCCTGTTGTTCCTCCTGCTGTTGCTCTTGCTCTGGCTGTTGCTCCCCATCTGGAGTCTGATCATCGTAATCATCACCCGGATCAGATATATCCGAGAAATCGTTATCGTCATCGAATACCTCGTTTTCGCCCTCGACCAGCTCGTCGGTCATCTCCATCTGGATATTGCCATTGGGCAAATGCTTATCCGAAGCATTAACATTTGCATTGGCTGCCAATCGTGCCTGCTCAGCACTCAATTTGGCCACCGCCAGTGCCGTCTTCTCTTTCTCCCGCTGGCGCACAATAGCCTCCACGGCGAGCCACTCGCTCATTGTCGTCTCATAGTAGTGTTTGCAGGTCTCGTCCTGCTTCTCCCGCTCCACCGGCGTCGAGCCGAACGCATAGTGTCCAAGCAGATAGGGCCACACCTCCTTGCGCAGCTCGTGCTCCACTCCGCCAAAGTAGACCAGACGATACAGCTCCAGTTCACCCGCAACGACGCCATCCACATGCATCGCCTGCCATTTCTGTCTGGTCAGACCCTCCTCATCCGCCGCCACTACAACGAGTAAGGAGCATTTATAGTTATACATGTCTATAAAATGATAAAAAGGAATCCATTCCACAAAAAAAAAGTGTAGAATTAATCTACTCTTCCAAGTTTCACTTACAATCTGGCGTGATGCGACCATTGACCAGGCCAGAGAGATGGGTGCGCACCGTGGATAGATGGCGACAGTAGGCCAGCCAGCCGTAGAAGGCGCGCGAGATGATCTGGCGACGCATCGTGGAGCAGACGAGCTCAATGCTCGCCGTTTGGCTGGCCTGAATCAATGGTGGATCCGGATTGCTGCTCTGGTCAATGGACAAGCTTTTGCTGGAGCAATCGCTGCTGCCGGTAGTTGAGCAGCTGCCAAGATGCTTGCGTCGCGGACTGGAACGACCCAGCTCCAGTATGGGATGTGTTGCCACTAACAAAGAAAGATCACCATTAAATTTGTTGTCTGTGGCAGATGGGCACATTGCTTA
Organism: Drosophila demipolita; assembly: GCA_035042405.1. NCBI lineage: Eukaryota > Metazoa > Arthropoda > Insecta > Diptera > Drosophilidae > Drosophila > Drosophila demipolita. The sequence continues at coordinate 1,111,000 of JAWNLI010000476.1, read as the reverse complement.
CGGAACTCCTCGTGCTGACTCTTGCTGACCACGCGAAAGACATAGTCGATGGGCGTCTCATCGCTGGATGACTCCATAACCGAGGGCAGAATGTGCCGTCGCACGCTCTTGGGCCAGGGGAAGAGCTTGCCAACGCCGCGCTGCGACCAGAGCGGCGGATCAAGTTGGCCATGCGGTAGCAGACCCGTCTCCAGGCAGCTGAGGAACGCCTGCAGATGCCCGCCCTCTGGGAAATGTATGGGCGGACGCTGTACGCCATCCTGGCCAACCAATATGATGGTGCCGCCAGTGTCGCCGCCACGATTCTGATGGCAATGCACATAGACAATCTCATCCACATTGATGTTGAGCGCATAGCCCCAGTAGAAGCTCTTGTCGCTGCCATCGCCATCGTTGTAGCCGTTCATCAATTGATTGGGCGTCCATTTGATCGTTAGTGATTGGATGCTCTGGTGCAGGCTGAGGTAGCCCGGCATCGCTTCGGCGACATCCTTGGGTAAGACCAGCACATTGTTCTTGCCATAGAGCAGGGTGGACCGCGAATTCTGATGCAGTGACTCCACATAGTCCTTGGCCACGCTTGCCGGCGAGCAGGCCTTGAAGCTGCCGCTGCTTGTATCCTCCGAGCTGGTGTGCAGGCTCCGCTTGAAATTGATGATGGGCCGATGACAGGTGGGCGGTGTGCGATTGCCCGAACTGATGCGATGACGCTGCACCTAAGAGACAGCCACAGAGAGAGAGAGAGAAGGAACCATGATAAGATGATGAGTAATCTTGAATGCTGTGGGTAGTTACCAGCTCGTCGGCGCAGGGATCAGACCAGTAGTGGTCGGCAGTCTTGGCACGCGTGAACTCCAAGGCACAGGGACCGACCAGCAAGGAGCTGAGTATGGAACCATAATCGGGATCGGCGACCAGAGCTTCGCGATCGTAGTAGCTCTGCGCATTGTTCACCAGATGCTCAATAATCTTGGCCAACCGCTTCTCGTAGAGAGCCAAACGTATCCAGAGATACTTGCCCAGCGCTGTGGCGGCACCATTGGAGCCCGAGAGTGGCACGACCGTATTGATGGTCGTCACGGAGTTGCTGCTGCTGTTGCTGCCCTTGCTGAGCAGCTTGGGCTTGATGATGCTGTCGCTGCTGGAGGACGAGCGCTTACCGGTAACCACATTGCTCTCCTGCGCCAGCTCCAGCTCCAATAGGCGACGGCTCACATAGTCCGCCTCGGGACAGATCTTGGCTATCTTCTGTATCAACGCTGTCGTCGACGACGTTTTGAACAGGCCCAGAGCCCGACGACGCAGGCCGTGACTGAGGCAGGCCTCGACGGCGCCGCACAGCGAGGTGACCGAGCTGCTCTCTTCGTGGATATACTTCTTGGTGACTGCCTCCTCCATCAGTTGTTTCACCTCCTTCTTAACGCTGGCAATCAGACGCTCCTTCAGCTCGCACTCTGCATAAATATAGTAATAAAAGTGGTAATATTTGCAGCAAATGCGACTAAATAAATATCTTTAAGCAAATAGTTTACTGGCTGCCAACAGCAGATTCATCGCCCCACACCCCCCCCCCCACCGCTACACACACACTACAATTACATTGCTGCTCTGCCCCCAGGGTAGGGGCTTGATTGATGGCACAGCGAAGCAGCCTCAACGCATCTCGATGCGCATAAGCTGTGGTCCCAGCAGATGTCAATCATTTTGTCATCAAAGTCAATTTCGATCCTGCTCTGCTCATAAATAATAATGCATGTTAAAAAAAGACAGATCACAAATAGTAAATGGGATGAACAACATCTAAAAGATTACATTTTTTTGATTGTCTAAATAAAATTTTGATAATTTCATTTAAATATACTTCATAATTTTTAGAGAACATCAAAGGTTGGTCAGATTGTCCAAACAACAATTGGATATTTATATATATATATATATATATATATATATATATATTTATTCATTTCCAAGTGAGTTATCAATGTCCAATCAATAATTCTTTGCTATAATTAAATGTCAATTATTGGACACTTGCATTTCTATTGATGCATTTTGGAGTGGGACTCGTGTTGTGTCTGTTTATTGATTGATAACATGGTAAATATTTAAACAGCGACCACATATGAACTTAATTGGCAATAACTGCTTTTGCTAGCGTATATTTAAATATTGCAGCCTGTTGGCTTTAATTGTACGGATACAAAGACACCATAGAAACGGTAAAGGATATACAAGGAATAACCTTGACTCGGTGCACGGAAAGTAATAAAATAATTGCGAGGACATAATTAAAAATAAGAACGGAGAAAACCTTTGGTGTGCGTGTGGGTGTGGGTGTGCGTGTGTACACCTACCTTGTGTAGGTTGTGTGTGTGTGTGTGTGTGTGTTGCTGGGTAAGCGGATAGTTGCATGGTAATAAGCTACACCTGCGACACACTACTCTGACCCTGAAAACCATAAAACAGCTGATGACAGGCAAAGCTCAACGAGGGTTCGCGCTATGCGCGAGAAAAACTGGTATTTCCTTACACACAGCACTCACTGAGTGCGAGCGAGAGAGAACGAGAGAGGGATGGCGAATGTGAGCTTTGCTTGCCTTTTAATTTGATGTCCGTGCCACACCAGCACCAGCTTGTACCTTGCGTCTTTGGCCAACGCCATATTGTAAGTGGAAGCTGCACCCAAACATATGTTTGCCACCCCCCAACAACCTCACACACAGAGAGAGAGAGAGAGAGAGAGAGAGTGTGTGTGACAGGAGGGCTTAGAGCGCGTAAGAATGATTCACCTTGGCCATGAACACAGTATTTGGAACGAGCTTCAGATTACTTCGATTGCCAAGCAATTTGTTAAATGACATAATAAATTTTGCAAACAGACACAGGTGAGCAGAGCAAATGCAATTACTGCTTTCACACAAAACACCATCATCAAACACCAATAACTGAAAATTACCAATTAGCCAGACAAAGGCTGCGGTCTGGTCTGGTCTGGTCTGGACTGGACTAGCCGCCTTTCCAGCAATTCACACAACACAACAGCAAACGAAGGAAATTGATGAATGCAAATTTGCTCGGCCCTGAACTTTTGCATTTGTGCAACAAGCTGCAAGAATGCGTTACTTAATTGGATTCAACATTAAAAAAAGGGTGCGTGGATTGCACTCAATGTGGGTGGCGTGCACTGTACAGGTTGAGGGAGACCAGCAGATGGAGCATCGCTTTGTATGCGCAGTGAACTCCAGCACACTGGTTGCCCATTAATGGTAATGTGCCGCCAATTAGCTGATTGCAAAGTGCAGGCAATCACTTATTCTAAGAGCATATTATATATATATATATATAAGTGCAATTATTCTGAGAGCATAATACATTTAATTGGAATTGAAAGGGAATCATTTTGAGTAGATATTTATATAAAACGCATTTATTTCGAAAATATTATACTTTGAATATGGTCAATTAATGCAGTTCAAAATGGTAGTCATTAAATTGACACACATCATGCAATATTAATTGTTAAGTAATACTTTAAACAAGTATATAATTAGGAATTTATAGTAATTCAGGGTTCGATTCACCTTTGCGTTATATTAAGCGATATATTTTGCTTATTTTGATAAGCCTATAAATTTACATTTAACTCAAATTATGGTCATTGTAAGCATTTGTCAGAATTTTCTTGCATTATCCAATTATCTTGATAAGCATAATGATATAAGAAATAAATCAGTGACAATAAAACGGATGAATTTCCAGATTAATTTTAAACGAAAATTTTATTATGATTTATATTTATATCGAACTGTTTCGCCGTTAAGTTTTTATTAACAATGAATGGAGAATTCTTTGATTTACCAGCAACATTCGCCATTCGCATCAAAGTATGCTACAAAAAAAAGCATATCGGTATTTCAGCGGCATAGGAACTTGGCCACATATACATACACAAATCATACGGACACACACATGCACATGCGTATTGACAATAAATATATTCACATTCACACACACACTCACACACGCACACACCGTAAATTACAAAAGTTTGTGCCTGGAAACTTTCGATGGATTTGGCACCTTGCAGAACGTGAAATCATTTCGTTTGCTCACCTTCAACTCCGACGCCTTCTAAGCATCAACAACACATTCACACAGACAACGCATACACTCGGAAAAAATGAAAACCATGTTTTTACAAACGCTTACAAAAACTGGTATACTCTTTAAATAAAACATTATCAGCTTCAATCAAGAATTTAATTGGCCAACAGACGTTGTCCAACGTCAAAATTTGAAATACCTTTAAGGATAATTAAATCACGATTTTTACGACCGACTGTGCTTGATGTTTGAACAGCTTGTTTTTCCGAGTGTAAACATATAAATAAATATATATTATGCGTACATATGTGTAAAAATTGGCATTGCTGTTTCTTTTGTTGCCATTCTTCTTGTTGTTGCTTTGTGTTAAGGTTGGTTATGGCATGAACAAAAAAAAAAATGGAAAGCGTGCAAAAATCCCACTTACCGTTATTGGCATCGTTGTTGGCGTTGGAGGTGCCACCGCTGCTGAAACTGTGTAGCATATTCATTTTACTCGTTGTATTTTGAACGTGCCTCACTGCTAAACACCAGGCTCCCGATTTTTGCTGTTCCAGGTACCGTCTGTTCTTCTTCTTCTCCTTCTTCTTTTGCTGTTGTTGTTGCTGTCGTTCGTTTTGCGCCTCAGTATTTGGGGATTATATATGTATGCATGTATATGTATGTGTGTATGTTTGTATGTAATGCTTTGGGCATATATTTTCAGTTTCAGTTTTGTTTATGCGTCGCCGTTGTTAGTTGCTCTCTCTGTTGCTAATTTCACTTTCTCTTTCTGTTGCTCGGCTGCTTCTCTCTGGCTTTGTCCCATCTGCTGGTTGCCTTTTTTTTTTGTTTGGCGATTTATGGTGATATTTATTTATTTTTTGCTATGCAGAAAATCAATTTATATAAAAATGTGGATTCGTTGTATTTGTTTTTTTTTTTTTGGGACAAGAACTCCATTTGTTTGGCTGTGGATTTAATCAACGCACACAAAGGCGCACACATGCATGAGTGTGTTTCTGTGTGTAATTTCCGCACTGCCAACAATTTTGCTGCGGCTGCTGTGTGCTGCTTTTGTGGCCGTTTCACTTTCCGTAGTTCTTCTCCGCCTTCTTGTGGGACCCTCTTCTTGTTGTTGTGGGTACGTTAAAAGCGTAGTCAAAAAATAATTACGCACTTGCTCACATAAGAGTGTGAGTAATTAAGCAGAGTGGACACATATTCTCTTATGCACATACGTATGTATATATGTGCATATGTGCATGCAGGCATATACACAACGATTAACGGATGCTTCACATTTCAGCTGCTTTGTTGTTATTGTTTTAGTTGTTGCTGATGCTGCTGCTGCTGCCGCTTCTGCGTTTTAAGTGATGTTTATGCTGTGGTTGCCAAATGAACGGACGAATTTTTTGCCAACAATCCCGATGTGCTCAGTTCATTGTGTAGCAAACTTTCAGGGGTTTTTTCTCACACCATTTTGGCTTCACACTGTGTGTATGTGTGTGTGTGTGTGTGCGTGCCTGTGTCGGTATCCGTTCGCTTTCAGTTGCTGTCGTCGTCGTTTCTCGTCCGTTCGCCAACAGCTCCGTTTGTGTACTAATGGAACTTTATTGACACACACCCAGCAAAACGCCGCTACCAGCCGCATCTCTCGTATTTCATTCGCATGTATATCGATTAACTACGATAAACATCTCTAAAATGGCGGCTTTTTATTGTTAAGCTTGCGTTTTGAATGAACTACGACAAATATGAATATGCAACAAGTATTTATATTTATATATATTTATATATATATATATATATATATATATATATATATATATATACTTTGAAGGGACGGAGTCGTCTACTTTAATGGTATTAAAAACTGCACAATATGGAAAATTATTGAAAAAATATGCGGCTTGATAAGTTAATTACACAAAAACAAAAAGATTTAGCTGGATTTAGCTGCTTCGGATCGTTAAATTCTTAAATTTAAAAACTTTTACAATTAAATTCAATTGTGTAAAGTATTTATGTAGTTTCCAAAAGGAAATATTAAATTACATACAATTAACAATTTTCAGAGATCGCCAGAAAACTAATAAACTAATAATTTTAAACTGTAGAGCTATTTACAGATATTTGTCATATACATCAGGTTTCTAAGATCTAAGATCTCAAAAAAAAAATGTTAACAGAAATCTAGCGATTAGATAATGTTTTGTTGATTTTGTCGATTAGGAATGTTTGTGTGACTAAGGAAGAACAACAATGGTATCGCCACAGGCTAGTTGTTGCTGCGTGTGGTTCTCTTTGGGCACACGTGAAATGTAGATGCCGAAACGCATATTGCCGCTCTGGATGCGGGCAACGGTGGTTAGAGTGGCTGGGGAACGTTGTCCGTTGCTTTGATTGATGCAGATCATATCACAGCGCTGGCAGGGACCGTCCACTTGAAAGAGGATATCGCCGATGCGCAGCTGACCGAACTCCAGCTCCTCGAAGGGCACACCGGTGTCGATGACAATGTTCGCCCGAAACCGATCCACAGTTTCGTCTAGCGGCTCCTCAAACTCCAGGGAACGCACCGATGCGCGATTCACAAGCAGAAATTGCGCTTGATTAACAAGACTCAGCCGCTGCTGGTTGCCCGGTGCACGTCGCTGGGCCGACTGACGCAACAGTCTCAATCCGTCCATGCCCAGCTGCTCGCACAGCCAATTGGCCACCTCATCGCCGCAATCGTAACCCTCGACCGGCTGGCGGCACACCTTGCTCCGGCAACGTGCCGAATTCTCGGCCTGATCCGTCACCGAGAGCGGCACACTGACAAACGTTGTGGAGGCGTCGCCATTAAAATGCAGCTCCAGTTGATCGGCAACAATGCGCGGCTGGATCAGGCACATACCCGTGCAGCGCTTCTGCGTCAATGCCATACCATTTATATCAACGATCATCCACTCGCGATCATACTGCAGTCCGCGATCTGTTACCGCAGACACGGGAATCTTGAAAGCGGCACACGACTTCACCGGATAGATGGCCAGCTGGAGGAGTTGCGGTCGCAACTGCTGAGCCCGCTGCTGCAGCAGCTTGGGCAGCTGCTCGGCCTGCCGCTCAATGAAGTTGATTCGCTGGTGCCACTTCGTGTTCAAGTAGCTGTCGGACAGCATTTGCAGCATACGATCCACGTCCTGCTTTCGCGTCATATAGCCAAAGGAGGCGCGCACCGCGCCTGTCGGCCGCCCGTCGAGCAGATCGTAGTAGTCGCCACAGATGCGTCCTGCACGCTTGTATATCGCATCCATGGCATCATCGTTGAGCTGCATGAAATGCTGACAGGCGCCCACATTGCAAAAGCAGCCGGTGCGCAATATGATGCGATGCAGTGCAGCCACACAGGCTACCTCGCCAAAGCCCACATAATCGCCTGCAGCGGTGAGCACATTGAATGCCACAATTCCACCCTGCTGCTCGCGATCTTCGTAGCCGGCATGGTTATACAGTGTGACAAGTGGAGCACCATTTGCTTCGTGCTTCATCTGCATCAGCTTTTGCGCACAGTAGCGTGCCAGGCTGTGCACATGCCTCGATATGCGCTCCATGCTCCGTCCGGGCACGAGACGCTCCAGCGTCCGAAAGCCCTGCAGCAACTCGACTATAGACAGAAAGGGCAGCGTGCCATCCTCGAAGCGTTCGTGGAAAGTGGAACGCAACTGGTGATCCATGTTGTGCGGATAGGCATAGTTGATGGTGCCGCCGCCATAGAAACGCTTCTTCAGCAACTCTGCGCCCCGTTTGCTAACCAGCAAAGCGCCAACGCCAGTAGGATAGCCAAAGATCTTGTAGAAGCTGAGGCACACATAGTCTGGGCGATACTGGCTCAAATCCAATGGATTGCTCGCCACATATGAGGCCGCATCGAGGCAGACATAATAGTTGCTTTGACCGGGATGTTGGGATGGCAACCTCCAATCGATGCACTTACCAAGCTGCTGTAAACCACTTTGATGGATCTTCTCGATGACATTCAGCGGCATTTTGTAGCCACTAAAATTACACTGAGCCGAGAAGGCGACCAGCGAGTTGCTGGAATGAGCTGTTGCAGCGGGCGCTGTGGCACGAGCTGGAGCAGCATTGTTAAGTACAATTTGGTCTTTAGTTAGCATATAGATGCGATTGGCTTTTACCAGCTGACGCATGCCCAGCACTGAGGTATGATTCTCCTGACAGTAGTGAAAGTCGCCTTGGCTCCCAAAATCAAAGTGATCCGCCACCAAACGCAGTGCTGCCGATGCGTTTGCTGTGAACACAACATGATACTCATCCGCATTCGTATTAAAGAACTCCAAGATTCTGTTAAGATAAAGATTAGCGCAATTCTTTCAATGCGATGAGAACTTACTTGTAGCGCACCTGATCCACATAGTCGCCGGTGACGCGACAGGTGTGCGGATTGCAAATAACATCGCGCTGGAGCTGTTGTGCTGCGTCAGACACTTGAGTTTGCGCGTAGAGCGTAGTGCCAGCATGATCCAGGTAGGTGCTATCTGCGTCGGTAATTGACATTGAGTTCTTATCTTTGTTGTGAAATTAAGTGAGACAATTCACCACTTACCCGCTAGGCGAGTAAACTCTGCATCGATGAGAGCCTGCTCGTTGGCTGTGAACTCTTCCGTATGCTCGATCATTATTACACGCTAGAAGTAACTTCAGCGCTGACGTGATTTAGACCACAATGACCAAAAAGCAACGGCAAACTAAATCTTGAATCTTTTAATTACCGGTTATGCTTTTCTATTCGATTAATCGATATATTTATAATTAGAGTTGCTTACACGATGCGCATTAAAATATATTTGAAACGTACGCAGGTAATATTTAAATATTAATTATATTAAAAACAGTGAAATTTTTTGTGAAAGTATTATTATAATTAAAACCATTGATCAGATATTAAAGAGTAGCGGATTTATATATTTATCGCTATCAGAGTCAATTAGTGTTAATCAAATACAACAAAGATGGAACGTGCAAATATCGATAACAAGCAGCTGGTCGCAAACCATTGCAATCGAAATATTAAACGCATATCTGTTTCTGTTTTTTTTTTTAATAAATTTTGTAAACGTTTAGAATTTGGGTAAACTTGCTTAACAATGCCCAAGGAGAAATCGCGACGACGCAGTCGCAGCGGCAGCAAGGACAGGAAAACCTCAAGTGGCCGCCATTCGGAGCAGAAGCAGAAGCGCAGTCGCGACCAGCAGCGGGTGGAGTCCACAGCTCAGTTGAGTCGAGAGCGGGAACCAGATCGCGATAGACATCAGCAGAGGCGTCGGGAGCATCGCAGTAGAAGCAGAAGCAGGATCAGGCAGACACAGCGACAGGCAGTAAAGGAGCAGCCGCGACGCAAAGAACATCATCGAAAACGCTCCCCCTCCTCGAGCTCCAGTTCGTCCTCCACGTCATCATCATCCAGCTCATCATCGGCAGCAGCCACAGCAGCTCCGCGTAGTCGACGCAGTCCCGAAATGAGCTCAATAAAACTGCTGCAAACACTGGAGGAGCGACGTTTGCGGGAGCAACAAGATCGCCAGCGCGTCAAAGAGGAACTGAAGGCCAAGGAGACGCCCGAGGAGAAGCGATCGCGTCGCCTGCACGAGAAGCAGGCCAAGGAGCAGCGTCGTCGCCAGCGCATGGGCTGGGACAATGAATACCAAACCTACTCGAATGAGGATAATCCCTTTGGTGACTCCAATTTGACGTCCACCTTCCACTGGGGCAAGAAACTGGAAGTCGAGGGCCTCTCCAATCTGTCCACGAAAACAGTAGAGGTGCTCTCGCTGCAGAAGCAGCTGGAGAACCGTCGCGAGCTGGAAAAGGTGAAGAAGCGTCGCCAGGAACGCGAACTCGAGCGACAAGCACGCGAGGATGATGCCATGCAGCAGCAGCGTGCCAAGGAAGCGGTCCAATTTCGCGAATGGCAGCGCCAAGAGGATCAATTCCATCTGGAGCAAGCTCGGCTACGCAGCGAGATTCGGATACGGGATGGACGCGCCAAGCCCATCGATCTGCTTGCTCAATATGTGGCAGCTGGAAGCACGGAGACGCCGCTAGAGGATGCACTTGAGATGCAGATGCATGAGCCGTATATGCTGCTGCAGGGTCTACACATGGAGGAACTGGAAGATGTGCTCGTTGACATCAAGGTGTACGAGGAGTTAGAGCAGGGCAGGCACATTGACTTCTGGAACGACATGATTACCATCGTGCAGGACGAGCTGCAGAAGCTGCTGAAGATTCAGCAGAGCGAAGCGAACGCACTGAATCAGCGACGCGACGGCATCCATCAGAGCGTCGTCAAGGATGTGGCGGACAGCTTTCGCGGCAAGAACGCCAAACAGCTGGAGGAGATGCGTTCACGCATCGAGGCTAAGATCAGTGGACGTGCCGATGGCGTTGACATTAGCTACTGGGAGAGCCTCTTGTCGCAGCTGAAGGCGCACATGGCGCGCGCCCGGCTCCGCGATCGCCATCAGGCGCTGCTGCGCGAGAAGCTGCAGTTGCTCAAGAGTGAGAACGAAACTGGTGCCGAAGGCGGAGAAGCCACAGCTGAGCCAATGACAAGCACAAGCCGATTGCCAGTGATCAAGGCGGAGGACGACGACCACGACGAGTCCGATGAACAACACCAGACGACGCAGGAGGCGGCGAAGGAGGAGGATATGGAGTTGGATACGGAGATGGAGCAGCCGGAGATCGATAGCCCGCTGCGCGAACTGCAGAATGCGGTGCGAATGTATCAGCTGGGCAACTACAGTCCAACCTACATACGCGAGGATGACTTCAGTGGACGCCGCCTGACCGCTGCCGATGAGGACAACATCGATGGTGGCCTGTATGGCGACAGCGATGATGAGCGTCGTGTGCAGCGCCAGCGTTTGCAGCTCATCCATCCGGAGCGGGTGGTAGATGCGACGCCGCTAACGCCACAGGAGCAACGGATGCGGGGTGAGGCACGCAAGGGGATGCAGAGCGATGAGGCAGAGTTCAGTGTGGAGACAACGCTGGATGCAGTGCCTCAGCTGGCCACCGACAAATATCGGCCGCGCAAGCCGCGCTACTTCAATCGCGTCCACACCGGCTTCGAGTGGAACAAATACAATCAGACGCACTACGACATGGACAATCCTCCGCCAAAGATCGTGCAGGGATACAAGTTCAACATATTTTATCCGGATCTCATGGACAAATCGCAGACGCCGCAATATTTCCTCACGCCCTGTGCCGACAACGGCGACTTTGCGGTGCTCCGCTTCCATACTGGACCCCCCTACGAGGACATCGCCTTCAAGATCGTCAATCGCGAGTGGGAGTTCAGCTACAAGCGCGGCTTCCGATGCCAGTTCCACAACAACATCTTTCAGCTGTGGTTCCACTTCAAGCGCTATCGCTACAGGCGCTGAGTCTCCACTCGGGGAATACCCCAACGAATCAATTCTATTTTATTCTATGATTATAATACAAATTTACGATTTAAATTTTTATTTCAATTAATCTTAATTTTGTTTACATTTGGCAAAATATATAGTATGTGAATTAAAAGTTAATCATAAATTAATTTGTTTATCCCATATATATATGAATATTTGATATTTTATAATCGTAATCTTTACATGATGCTGCAACTCTTGATGGGAGCTGGCTGAACCGTTTCCAGGGCCTGTCCAGCCTGTGCCCGCTGCACCTGGTCAAGCACACTGTGGTACTGAGGAAAGGCAATGCTAGCCAGTTTCGAGTGCACCAATTGATTGTCAATGGTCACCTCAAATGAACCGGGCCGTCCCATGCGGCACACAACCTGTATGCCTGGCGCCGATTCTACCAGAAACCGCTGCAACATCTGACATTGCCTCGCAAAGTTGCAAGTACCGCTGAGACAACAAATGATGAATTATGAATAATGAATGATATTTGATGAATTATTAAAGTAATTAACAAATTTACCAAAATTCTATGTCCACTTTGACCATTGCATAAATATTGGAATAAAAAAATCAATCAAAAATGCTATTGATATTCCTCGAAAATAATTACTGTGCAAATTGTAGATGCATGAATATAAATGAATATTAACGATTAATATTTTCAGTGTATTCAGAAGCAATTAAAGTCGCAACACATTTGAATTCAGATACATATAGAAATTTTAAAGAACACAACTAACTTTTGCTGGAATACCTTTAATGCAATATAACATTTCGTTTGGCGCTTATCGATAATTTGACGTTTTCCAATGTTTAACAACGACTCAATTTAAACATATACAATTAAAATACAAAAAATACACAAAGCAAAAAATTATTATTTATAAGATTTATTTATAACATTTCTAGGGGTATTTAAATGCAAAATGCTTTAACATTTGTTCTCCTGACGTCATCATAATACTGCAGAAGAAATGTCATTTATTAATGGGCTCAAAAGCACTGGACACAGGTGGCTACCCAGGGGATCCCTGGCTGTTTGAGATCTGTTACACCGATACTCAAAAATCCAGGTAAAAAAGCTGGTAGGAAATTCAATCCAGTTTATGTAGCAGAAGACAATGGTTAACAGAGTCAAAATAAACGACCCAGTTTGCACCTATTTTGAAATTCTCTGACGTAGATACAAGTGTGTTAGTGGTAGTAGATATATATTTATTAAAACAATGCCGGAAATGTGAAATAATAGGCCTCTCTTAGATATTATGGAAACGTTTAACTTCAGACTTAATGAAGTGGAATCAACAGCAGAGATTTAACTACACATCCCGGAGAAATGGAATTCAACCTTGGCTGGCTCGGGAGCGCAACAGTGTTTTGCACGCGGCATTGTGGGTCTTTAACGGCAGCTCATCTGCAAGGCAGAAGACGAATATAATTAGGATCAATAACTTGTCGATAGGAGGAGATTGACTGACAGATCTTGTGCTCGCCATGCACTGGCAGCAGCACGGGCAACTGCTCCGGCCTGCTGCAGACCAACACATATGGACTGTCCGACTCGCCCTGCGGATACACATCCCGATACTCCTCCTGAGGCAGGCATTGCTCAACGTGCACACAGCCCAGTAGACTGCCAGTTGGATAATGCTCGGGCATCTTCAAATCTTTGTCTGTAAAACGCATTTAGTGTGGGTTCATTGCAATAGATGAGTCTACTCACTATTGTAGTGCAACCGATAGAAATCCTCCATTTGGGCAATGTCATCAACATGTGGCTCCTTGGCCGTTGCGGCAATCCACAAGCGTCCGCGATGCTCGCTGTACCAAACGCGACCCTCGTGTCTACATTTCATCCAGAGAGAGAGAAAAGTAGGAGTACAAATTCAATACCAGATGGGAATAGATGTTGTCTAAATTGACTTACTTTTTAATACCTGCCACAAGGAGAGACGCCCAGGGCTGGTGCATGGAGAGGCACTGGCGCATGTCCTGCATCTCGAGCAGCTCCTTGTCCTGCACCCGATTGTAGATGCGCTCGAGCCCATCGTGACCGGCTGCAGTGGCCTGATCCTTAGTTGCCTTGAAGATGGGAGGCTTGGCCATATCCAGATTGGGCGCCAGTCCCATTGATGAGCGGCCGATCAGCGTAGAAACGGCAGCCGCCTTGCTAACAGCGGCTAGCTGGCCAAGCACGCTCCGCTCGTATTCTCTGGAGACCGGCAACTCTTCGGGCAACTCCCTGCCGGCAAAGTCCAACTTGATCTTGCGCTTCAGCCGGCTGCCGTGCTTCATTTCGTGCATCTCGCTTTTCAGTTGCTCGTACTTGGCGCGCTCCGTGTCCGTCAGCCAAACGGAGTTCTCCTGGAAGTAGTCCAGCTCATCGTCGATCACCGTCGTCCGCTTCTCGCTGTTCCGATCGTATTCCAGCAGACGATCACGTTGTGCCAGAGCCTCCTGCAGCTTGTCCGGATCGTTGGCCGAAAGCTGTTTTTGTTTAAGCTGCTTCTTTTGCGCCTTCGTCATGCCTTTGGTGGAGGCTTTTGTCGACGACGCTGCCTCAGCCGCCGCCACTGCCGCCGCCACCGACTTGGCCATTAGCCGCTCCTCCTCGTCAGTGTGTACGGGCTGGTTACAGTAGAGACAGGGACCACTACCCTCCTGCTCGCAGACAATACGCCCACAGCGTAAGCAATTGTTGATCAGCTTGTGCTCCGCAGCCTGGCAATTGCAGATGCGACGACCCTTCAGCAGAATCTGCTCGCCCATCACCTTCCCATCGCCGCCATACAAGTTCATAGATTTTCCCTGCTTTTTGCCCGCTCCGCTGTGGCCGACAATGGGTGGCGATTTCTTTTTGAAATTTTGACTGCGCGGCTGTTTTCCGCTGAGCAGCATGCGACGACAGTTCTGGAGAAACATGCGATGTTCCTCATCCACTTCGCTCAACAGATTGCCAAAGTAGTCGTCGAACGCCTTGTCATCCTGGATGGCCAATATGGTGCTGCGGAGCAAGGGGAATTCGTTAGATTCGCATTACATTTGCTATTTTCACCTTGGAACTCACCACATCATTTTGTCAGTGACGACGCAGTCCAGGCACTTGGATAATGTTTCGCTCAGCCACTTTTCCATGACTGATGATGTGTCTGTTTTTGCACAATTCAATTTAAAATTGAAATTTTTTTAAGTTGCTTCTTGTTACTCTTCTTTCTAGGAAAACAAATAAATAACTTTGTGAAATAAACCTAGTTCAAGACAAAATGGGCAAACTTTTATGAAAAACAGCTGTTCGTGATGGTGTTAAAATTATACATTTAAAACATGTTGACGGCGGTTATCGGCAAACCACCACAAAAACACATAATAGCGGCAAGTTTATCGAAATGGAAATAATGTACGATGAGAGAACAATTTCTGAAAAATGACATATATGATTGGTAAATATTATTTGAATTTCAATAATACTAATTATAATTCGACAAAACTAATATATTCCAAGTTGGTAATTTTTTATAATAACAAATTGTGCAGTCGATATTTATTCTCTTAAATGTGCAACCTTAAAATGATAGAGTCGAAAGACAGTGATAGATAACGACCTTAGAGTCAGGTAACATAGCAATGTCTGGCAACGCCGCGACAACAAAAATATGCGAAATACAAGTATAAAACAAAATACAATAAATGCTCGTGCAAGGAATGAAAACATTTTAAATGCTTCACCGCTTCTGTTCGTGTGATGTTGCTGCCACAACTGTGATTCAACGTATAACAACTAACGCTAAATGAAATATCGTGCGGGTGTGCGTTAAATTGTATTTTAAGACCTAGACGTGCTGTGTTTGTTTAATTGTGCTGTGTCTGTTCAAATTGTTGTAAACAATTTCTTTTTCTTTCCGTTTTTTTGGGTTTTTTTTTGCCGTTATACAAATAGAAAGTACTGTCCCAGTAACAATAACTGCGGCGGCAGAAACGAAAGACATTGCAAAAAATTCGGAAAAAAAAAATAAAAAAAAGCAAAGCAAACGTCAACGCTATGACAGCAGCGACGCTGGCGTAGGCGTTAAAGACGCATCAGCGGCAGCAGCCACCCTCATTCGCAATCGCATTCACATTCACATTCTGCACAGATGTAATAATTGTCATCTGCAGAGGGAGGGGGAAAGAAACTCATCTTTGGCGCTCGCTCGCTTCTTTCGCTCATACACCCAGTCAGTTTTCTGGGCTTACGGTGTTCCGTAATAACTAGAGCCGCTATTGTTGTTGCTGATTGCAAATTGCGTGATTCTGTCTGTTTGTCTGTCTGCCTGGCAACCTGTCTCTTTTTGTCTCTCGCTCAAAGAGCGCGCCAATGTTGCCGTTGCGTTTAAAGTTTAAGCACGCTGTTCAAATTGGTTGCTTGTCAAATTTGATTTGTTTTCTTTTTGCTAACAGTCTATTTAGTTGTAGTATTTTACTGACGTGTCATGTATATATTTAAATCCAATTTACGAACAATAACAGCAACACAAAGAAATAAAATAATGCAGCTCCAACAGCTGCTTGACTAAAAAAAAAAAACAGGCTCTGCTTGCGCCTGCGTCGTTGCTGTGCGTGTGTTTATGCTTTGTTAAGCCGGCATATAACTGCACTTCCACAGAAACGTATAACAGCTGAGACACAAGAAGTGGAAAATAGTGCAAAAAATGTATCGAATCGGTCCAATTGGACGGAAGTCGAACTTCCATTCGCGCGAGAAATGTCTGATTGGACTCGTGCTGATAACGCTGTGCTTCCTCTGCTTCGGCGGCATCTTCCTACTGCCAGACAATTTTGGCAGCGAGCGTGTTCTGCGCGTCTACAAGCACTTCCAGAAGGCCGGTCCCGAAATCTTCATACCCGCCCCCCCGCTGGCCGTCCATGCACCTCGCAACGAGGATCCGCATTTTATGGGCGATCGCCAACGTCTCCAGCAGAAGATCATAGCTGAACTGGGCGACATTTTGGATGAGGAGCCGCAGGGGGCAGGCGCAGAAGCAGCCGCAGCAAGCGATGCCCAGGCCCCTGCTGCGCAGCAGGAACAGCCTGTTGAGCAGGATGCGGGAGCAGAGCAAGCAAATCGAGACTCCTTGACACTGGCAGATCACACCACCCACAACAACAACAATAACAACGGACAACCGTTAAAGCTGCCCATGGGCACGGACAGAGAACGGGCAGCGGGGGAGAATGCGGATGCCGGAATGGAAGAGAAGCGCCAAAAAGTCAAAGAGGTGAGTCAATTGTCAAATAAGAACACACGCTGACATATGTACAGCTGCGGTCAAAATAATAGTAGCGTACAAAAAATCATATTTATAATATAAACTATATAATAATTATTATATATTAAACAATATAAATATAATAAAAAAAATAATGGTATTGACGAAAAGGCATAAAAAAAATAAATGACAACTTTAACATTGCCGACACACATTTCATGCCTTATTTCGGTTGACTTCGGGGGAACACGATATTCATGCGAGTACTGCCAAAATGATTAGAATAACAGCGAGCTGCAAAAGCTTCTGGCTATTCTCCTGTTATTATTTTTCCCCTTTCTGCTGTTCATCGACATGCACATATACACACTCCAGAAGCGACTCGGCTACATGTGCTTATCTAATTCGGGTAGCCGTAATTTCATTGGCGAATTTTATCTATATGCACTCGATAGATGTGCAATATTTGCTATCGTTTTTGGGGAGGAGCTTAGATTTTGAATTTTTTCTATGTCTTGAAAAACATTTCGATAATTGTGATTAATCTTTTAGTGATCTGGATTCAAAGCTTATAATAAATTCCCAAAGTGTTTGTATTAGTGCTTCATATTGATGGAATCAACTGTGACTAAAATGATAATTGTTTTGGGTTATTTAATTGAACATGTCTGTGTATGTACACTATATACTATCTTGCTACATATGTTGGCAATTAAATCGTAACAGCATCGAATTTATTTTGTTGCTGATAACATATAAGGCTGGTAGGGGCGAGGTGGGGGCACCCATTTCAGACATGTTGTGCTTCCTGTTGCCGAGTCGCCAATAAATACTGCTTTCACTTTGTTAATAATTTCGTTACTGTTGTTGCCGACGTCTTTGGTTTATTACCATTATTACTATCTTTTTGTTGTTGTTGTTGTTTTGCTTCTTATTATGTATTCTACTGACCCAGAATGCCATTAAGTAAGAGAGACAATAAATAGGTGTCATTCATTACCAACAGATTCAGCAATGAAAGCAACAATAACAACAACTCGCAGAGATTGCGATCATGACAACAAAAGAACGTTGACGTGGCATTTGTCTTCACTCTTCTCTTCTGTCTCGACGTGGAATATGTCTTAACTCTTCTCTTCTTCTTCTACTTATTTTTCTGCTTCTACTTTGTGCTTTTGTTTTCTGTTCGTTTTACTAGAAAACATAACACGGAACACTGAATATTCTCGTCTTGTTACCAAATGGTACCAATTAATAAAAATACATCTGTTTGTTGCTCCTCTCTCTCCACCCACACTCCTCCGAGCGACGATCAGCGATTTATAGGCACGTGTAGCGATTACTGTTACATAAACGCTGCTTATCAGTGGCTTTTTTGCGTGTGTTTTTATTTTGTTGCTTCAGGCATGAACTATTTCTGCATTCCAGTTTATTTGTATCACTTTCACTTCACAATAAGTATAATGCGATTACTGCTCTCTCTCTCTCTCTCGCTCATTTTCTCTGATCAGCCATGAAATTGTAAGATTTTTCATATTATCACATTTGTTCTCAAGTATTTGTTTTACTTGGTATGTATGTACAGGTGAATGTTTGTAAGCTATTTAATTTTAGCATTGGTCAGACTAAGTATTTCCCACATGCAGATTGAAGTCGCTTTTGTCTCGGACTTGTCACGTCACAAAATTCAAGAAATGCGAATGGCGATAAAAACAAAATACAAAAATAAAAATCAACCCGCCGACAATTTTATACCCTTATATAAAAGTTGTTAAACTGTTGCATTTTCATTATAGTTCGAAATATTATTAACATGACTTTTGTATGCTATATATAATTGGAAGTATAATTAGGACATTTTAATTACGAGAACAAACATTTCGATTGCTTCGCTCTTGAAAGCTATATTATATTCGATTTATTCGCCTCCCTCCTCATAAGTTGGATATACGCCCGATTTTATCGAGATAATTTTGACACTCAAAAACATATGTATTTAGTTTAACTTTATGACAAACTAAAAATACTCTCCACAAGTGTATAAAAAAACTCAATGGGCTTAATTTGTTGCTCTCTTGTATTTGAGTGCGACTGTAACAGGAACAAATTGAGATAAACCAGTTTGCCGGCTTTTGATCACGATCAGGAAATATATTGTCAGCAAGAAACAATTATTTTTATTAAAATCGTGACAGAGAGACAGAGATTTGCTTGCATGGAATGCATATATACTATATATGTCTGCTAGCGTAGTTTGCTATATAGCTTTATGACGTAATAAATGTTTCCGCTTGATTATTTACCCTAATTATTGACCGGAATTTTTTTTTGCAATGAGTTATTTTTTGCAATTTTTGCCATACTTTAAACTTAAACTCGTACAAAAACTTATATAGGTTATTAGCTACCTGTAAATTTCCAAACAGATAATAATTCATTATTCATTTCGCAACGTGCATTTGAATAACAAATTTATTTATTTTTGTTGGCCTAACAGTTTTTACGATCGGCTTTATTGCGCTCAATTTGTTTTAAAGATTCTTGACTTAACAGAATTTTCCATGCCATTAACAAAACTTTTATAGAATTAAATTGAAAATCGGTACAGTTCTCATTAGGTGATGGCAGCAGGGATCAGGTTTCATTTAATTATTTATCGGGGGGTATTTTAATTTTCGCATTAAAGATGCCGTTGCGGACCTCTTTTCGCAGCAAATACATTATTGTTATAGCATAGGAACAATCCGTCTATTGCTGAGAGTTTTAAGTTGTACGATAGACACACATTTTACCTTTTCTGACTGTACAAATGTGGAATATTCATTTCGGGCTTGAATGTTAAATAATTAATTGCTTTCGTCGGCGTGCCAAAGATAACTGTTTTTTCTTGTTTTTTTGTTTTGCTTTTGGTATAGTAGGATTAAATTAGCATATACCCAAAGACAAGTAAGTTGCTTATATATTTATATATATATATATGTCTAAATTTATACCTAGATACTGTTCTTCACTCTCTCAGAGCTGGCGAATAATTGATGGGACCAGCAGCAGGTGATCGGTCAACGAACCTCTGAGATAAACAATAGATGCTTAGTAACGATTACTTAAATATTGTAGTTTTATGTTGTTAGGGTACCTGCTATTTAGTGTTAACATCATTAACACTCCATGAGTGCCCCTGATTTAATCGGAAGCAACATTTGTCAGGCCAAACTGAGCATCAAATTTACCTCACTCCTCATTTCAAATTTAATGTACCATCATTATTAGAGGGTGTAGTTTTAATTGTTGTAATCAACGTATATTTATGTGTTTTTAATATATATATAGATTGCAATCAGGGATTTAATATAATAGCAAGGTTAAAGCATTTACACAGCGGATCCATTTTTGCAACTCATCAAACTCATTTCGACTGCGATCCATAGTTAATTTAGTTATGTTTGCATATATTTTCACAAAAATACACACACAAAAACACACAAACAGACATGTTTGGGATTCATGAAAATTGTTGAGTTTTGGATTCTGTTTTGGATTCTGTTTTGGACTCTTGGTGACATTTAATTGGCCAAGTGCGCGGGCTTGGCTTTCACAAATAACAATTTCGAGTGTGGGTGTGTGTGTAGGTGTGTGTGTGTGTGTGTGTGTGTGTGTGTGTAGGTGTGTGTGTGTGTGTGTGTATGTGCTTTTCGTGCCATGCATGCAGATAAATGAAAAACAACAAGCCTGAACAATAACAAACAGTGTCCGGAATAGTCTACCGATTTGTGTCAATAACCAGCGGCAGCAGCGGCAACATCATTGAACAACATCAATTGCCACAAACAATTGCATTGTACTCTGCTCACAAACAAATATATATTTTTATATAAATATATACATATATATATATGAAAGCTTCAACAAAGTTAAGCTAGTAATTTTTTATGTAGTTTTTGTAGTTTTTGTTTTAAAACATATATACAAAAAGTTTAAGAAATTTTTGCGTTGATAAATCGCCTAATAATCAGTATTTTATAGTTTTGTTTGTATGAAATTTGTTTCAATTGATAACAATGCCAAATTAGAGCTATGAGTAGCACAAATGAAGTAAACAAAGATTATTTAGATTATTTAAATATTAATTAAGCCAAGTAAGAAATTTAGTAAATGTAAATTTTCCGTAATATATATGCAAAATTGGTTACTATTCTGTGCTATTTATGTGTCCAAATCTAAGTGTTGTGTTTCAGAGCCTAATCTGTTTAAGCAAATTGTTTATTAATTTCAGTGCAACTGGTATGTGTTACGAAGTCTGAGTTTCTTTAAGAATGCTTAACATATGATCAGTGGTCACAGTAAAAGTTAGGCGTAGCGTCTAGTTAATTTATTAACTTGACTCAGACAAATACTTTTTAGCAAATATTGCAGATAACCTCTCCTGTGACTTTGAGCATTAAAATGTGTAATTTTACCCTTGGCTGCCTTGCTAATTTCGTACAAATCATATTCAGATCCACAAATCAGCTTCGCATAAGCGCCTTCAACCGTTCTGATGAGCGGTGTCGAGACAACTGAAGAAGAAGCTTCTGCTGCATTGAGCAGAACAATTTTCGTTTGTTCGTTCCGTTCCCAAATCGTTTCGCCGTTTAATGTGCGCAACATAGGAGCTTTGCTAAAAAGCTTTTTGCACCAACTTTAAATATGAACATACACTATTTTGGCGCCAAAAACACGCGCGTGGTTGTTAGGGAAAAGCTCAAGACAACCTGAAAATGGGTTCATTAGCAATGTTCTGCGGGTACATCTCTAAAATAACTTAGAATGTGCATTTTCAAAATATATTCCAATACAGAACATATGACGTTGATTGAAGCTGTAATTTAATGCAAAACATACAAATTTAAATCATTATTGTTCGATTGCAAAACTATTGCATAATAGTTAATATTAATAAATATATAAATATAATATTATAATATTAATATTAATAAATAAATAAATATAAACTTAAAATTGACTTGTGAAATTTAGTGGATTTTAATAAGGATAAGGTTTCATTTTAAATATTGAGCGTGATATATTAATTTATATTTTCTTCAAATGACACTCGATCAGAATTTATTGAATTTTCATTACTTTTATCTATTTAGATTGTGTACATTTGAGAGGGTATTTGAGGTGAGTTTCGCATACGCTGCTTGCCTCCCATTCGACAGCGAGCAACTCGTTGAGACTCGCCACTCGACTCGATGCCGTTCGTATGGATGCCGAACGCCAAATGTCGAATGCCGAATGCGATTCGGCTCGTTCGGGTGTCGTTGTTCGCTCGGCTGTCGCTGTTTTGGGCCGTCCGTTCTGCATTGGACCCAACGGTGCCATTTTGGGCGCTATGCCTGTTTCATCGGCCTGTCCGATCCGGCTGTCCCGTCTGTCCGTCGGTCCGCCTCGCCTGCTCGCTGCTTGCTGCCAGTGTTGATATTTTGCTCTGGCGCGTTTAATGTGTCGTCTGCGCTGGAAGCGTCAACTCCATCACGCAACATTCGCACGCTCGCGACTCAGTGTCAATCGGACAACAAACTGAACTCTTGTGCTACTTCGTCAACGTTGTTATCTTTTTGCCACAGTCGCCACAGTGCACCAGTGCTATGTTCAAGGCTACCTGCAACACCAGCAGCAGCAGCAGTACCAGCAGCAGCAGTAGTACCAGCTTTCTGCACAGCTCATGAACCAAAAAAAAAAAGGAAAAAAAAGAAGACGAATAATTTAAAAGGAAGCAAACAGAAAACAATTAAACCAAATCAGTGGCAAGCAGCAAAAGTTCCCGAGAATCAGGAAAACCCCAGCCAAACAGTCCGTGGTTAACGCGTTTGTTTACCTTACCGCGGCACAAACGCCTGTTCGGCCTGCTCGGTCTGCTCGGTCCGTCATTTGTCGTCTTAACGCGCCAACAGCCAACGTTAATAAACAATAAACAATGCAACGAGGCTGGCGGTGAGGCTGGTTGCGCATTGAGTCCAGCTCGAAGGCCCGCGGTTGGCAGAACACGGGCTTGCATTGTTTTATGCTGGTATTAATTATAGTTATAGCACTGTACGTTGCACGTAGCACGTAGCGCGGTGCACGTTGCAAGTTGCAGGATGCACAGGATGCTGGCCGCTGCAGGCTGCGGGCATCGGCGGATGTGCAATGTGTTTTTGACGCCATTTTGGGCACTCTTTGCATTCTTTTACACATTTTTGTTGTTGTGTGTGTGTGTGTGTGCGCGAGTGTTTGTGTGTGTGTTGCTTGTTTTTGGTGTTTACATTTTAATGAGTGAATGACACAAAGCAACCAGCAGTGAATAAAAAAAAGTGAATTTAACTGCAACTGCATCAGTCATACATATTATACATATACGTACATATTATATATATATATATATATATATATATATATATGTATTTAATTATTGAATCATCGTAATTCGTTAATGTCTTCAAATATTCAAATAAGCAGAACAGTTTTTGAAATAGAACCCACAGGGAAAAACTGCACAGCTTCGATTCTGATTTATTCAGATATTTGAGTACTCTTTTTAAATTACTAGATGCACTAAGGAAAACGTTCATCAACATCGCAAGCGCATCTCAAAAATCATCAGTATTATTTGTCCACCGAATACAAAAATCGTGTCTTAATTCAGAAAGTTTTTTATCGAAGCATTTGAATTGACAGCCCTAATAAATGCATAACAATCAGAAATAAAATAAAATATACTTTGCATAATTAAATAAATGAAAAAAATATATAATGGAGAGATGAAAAACTCAAGGAACAATTTGAAAATTATTACGTTAACGACCACAAATCCTTCACCGCATGACGCCCCCCCCCCTGGGACGCAAGTTAAAATATCAACGAAATTTATATTCGCGCTCAGCTTGAAAAATGCTTCACACGTATTATATTTTTAATATATATATATCTATATGAATGCATTTGTATGCACATTTTATATATATGCTCAAAAGGGACAAAGTAAGTGTTCTCTAATTAATAGTGTCAGACTAGGAGCTATCCTAAATCAAGTCTTCAACTTGCAGTTTTAAATATGCATTTGTGTATTTGTGAATTACAATCGTTTTGAATTTGCGATTACGTTTCGAATTTTACACTCTTTTTTTTTAATAAATCGAAGCAAATTAAATAATTTGTTGCTAAATCGAAATCTATTTGTCATTAAATTAAATTAAATCATTTTATTATTTGGTGTTATTTGTAGATCTTAGAACATGCACAACATAAGAACTTAACTCTTGTGTGTGTGGGTGTGTGTGTGTGTGCGTGTGTGTGCATGTGTGTGTGCATGTGTGTGTGCATGTGTGTGTGTGTGTGTGTATTAAATTCATTACCACATATTGATTATGCTCTTTTTCGACATTCTTAATTGGCATAGGATATAAAAACCACAAAATTATCGTTGCAAATTGCACATGAAAAATCTGTGCCATAGAGTGTGTATGTGTGTGTGTGTGTGCGTGTGTGTGTGTGCGTGTGTGTGTGTGCGTGTGTGTGTGTGCGTGTGTGTGTGTGTCTGACAATACATATGTGTCTACAGATAAATGAAGAGACAGCCGGAAGAGACGTGCACGAAAACATTGAAAACTGTAAAAGAGTAGCGCATAAAATGCGTAATTTTTCACTTGAGCAACATAATAACAAACAACAACAACAAACAAACATTGAAACGGCAAGTAAAACGGACAGATAGCTCTGCTGCTGCTGTTGGTGTTGCTGCTGCTGCAGCTAAATTTGCTACTGATACTGATTTTGAGGCTTAAACCAAAGCACAAAAGGCAAAGTCAAAGTTGAAGAACTGAAACAAACAGTCTAATGGCCTCGCAGCGCACACACCCACACACACACACACACCCACACACCCACACACACATCCGCACACCCACACACACACACAGCGAGAGAGAGACAGAGACAAGCACACATCCTCCCAATGCCGCATCCTGTTGAGCCTAGACAAAAGCATATCATGTCTGCCATGTGCACCGCCCTCCCTGCCTCAGTTGTGGTTACGCCCACATTGCCAGCGAGTGTAATTTTATATGAATACCTCGCGCTTAGAGGCGCGTGTGTGTTTACAGGTAGCTCGAGTGCACTTAAGCGCTGGTATAAAAGCCAGGCTAAGCCGATGTTGTCGTTGTTTGTTGTTTGTTTGTTTGTTGCTTGTGTGTGTGTTTTTTTTTTATTTTCTCTTTTTTTTTTTTTTTTTGATAGTGGCATGCAACAAATGCATGCCTCGTCTGTTCAGTGTTGCTACGTGGGCTATCAGCCAATAGCGACACCAACATGTACAGCATAGTCAAATGCAGGCGAGGGCTGCTTAATTAATTGTAGCAGCGAAAGCATTGTAATTGATATTGCAAATTGACAAACAATAACCACAGTTTTGCTTTAGACAACACATTTTGCGTATATTTAAATTCACTTTATTCACATTTCATTCAGAATCCTTTCAGCTTTTTGTCGATTCGATAACAATGGCCGCTTCCGCTTTGGCTTAATCTACTGCCAACTTCTTTGAATGGTTTTCCATATATATATATATTTATGGCATTGTGCGTTAAGCATCTCAAACGAGCTACAAGCACATGAATTGCCATAAGTTTGAGCTCATTTCAACAAAAGATGCCAAAGAAAAAAAAAAGAGAACTTTTCTTTTGACAAACCCGTTTACCCCCCCGCCCAATTATAAAGTCCTTAAGTTGAGTTCTGTAAGCCCCATATAAATCGCATGTTTTGCATGTTAAACTTTGAGAAGTAGTCTCGAATATATATATATATATATATATATATATATATATATATGTATTTGAAATTGCTTTTGCTAAAACTTTAAAGACCACCCATCTATGAACACACATGCTCCTCCATCTACTGCATGCCGCCTGCCTTCCGTTGACCTGTTCTCAAATCGAATCGAAAATATGAAGGCAAGAGAAAAGCATTCGCATCCACAGGACGAGGACGACAACGTGGACGTAGACGTGGACGTGGACGAGGACGAGGCTCATGTGGGCTGCTCTTTTGGCTACTTGTTTTCTGAGTCCAGGACTCCAGTTTGACACGTCTGATTTGATGTCAAGACAAATATACATTTATCGGTTTGTTGCTGTTGTTGTAGGCTTTTTGGTTTGTGGTTTACTATACAAGCCTTTGGCATTTTATTGACTTTGGGTTTTGTGGTCATCGGCCCAGAGCAGCTTTTACTATTTTCTTTCTCTTCTTTTTTTTTTCTTTTTGTACCAGCGGGCTTTGGCCACATTATCAATAATTCATTTCGCTATCCACGGCTTTTTGTCGCCGGGCCATAATTCTTGGTTGACCGCCTCAAAGTATGTAATGAAAGCAGGCCAACAGCAAGAGGGAAACAAGAAATTAAAATCCACAATTTATCAGGACATGATGTCAGGCGTGCAATTCTCTCTACTCTTTATTTGCCACAGGGTATTTAAGACTATATTCCTAACCAGATTTCTTACTCCAAATCAACTTTAATTAATTCCCAGACCTTCAAATTGCGCCACTCGTTTTGTTAGCAATCGTCAAACCGCCCAACTTAATTATCGATATGTATCCTCATCCTGCAATCCTGTACACTGAGAGGTATTAAAGCTTTGCCACATTGCAATATATATTCTTATATTTTTTTTCATTTTTATTTTACGTTTTAGTTTTTATCATCTATTGTAGATTTTTTTTCGCAGCAGCCTTGCTAACTTGTTTTGCGCAAACTGCTGCTGTTTGTTGTTTCTATCTGAGCCTTGCCAAATTTGTGTTGGCCCATTTGTCTATTTATGCAACTGCAACTGCAGCAATGCATAGTAAATTGTAAAAATAATTTGCTGACTTTTTTTTGGCCAGGCTTCCTCACTCGTTTCCATATTGGTTGCATTTGTATGTATTTTTATTTTCTTTTTTATTAGGAATACGTGTGTATCTGGTTGCATTTTAATTGTCAAGCCTGATTCCATTTTGTGGCATGTGCTTGCAGTTGTCCTCTGCCGCTATCCATCTGATGCCTGTCAGCCAAATGCGGTCTGCAAACAAAACAATAAAACAATTCGTTTTGCTCGATAATTGAAATTTCAGGCATGTATGGCAAAAAATGGCAATTAGAATTACAAACGGCAATTATATAAATTTGGCAATTCAGTTGAAATGATATACAATCTTTTGGATGTGTTTGCATTGTATTTATACCAAACATAATATGCAAATCGTTATGGATATGACTAACAAAGTGTCCAGCTGTGCCAGCACCAAGCGTAGTTTATCTCTCCCCAAACCATATGCTTATCACTTGCCTGGGGGCATGCAATCAATTCCTTTAAATAAATATCAATTCATATAGATATTTACCACTTAAGCGGATGAGGCTATAAAAACCATACACCAAATACAGCTAACCATTGAAGAGCGTTTACTGCTAGCATTACCTGTGCATACCAATGCACACACCCACACACCCACACACACCCACACACACACACACATGATCCATATATGTTCCTGCAGCTTCAGCGTCAGTAATTCAATTTTAATTCGCATTTGGTTGTCGTATTCCACACGCAAAACAGTCAGCTGCAATTGCAAACGTGCTAAGACCAAAGCAAACAATTTGCAATAATCTCATTGGAATGCTGTGTAAATACCGTATTACTAAAATTGCATTTATCGAACTTGACCCGGTTTTTAAAACAATTGAAATGGAATATTATCTCCGTTGTTATCCAACCCCGTTGCTATTTAGCCTTGCATCTTAGCAAAAAAAAAAAAACCATTTTTAAACCAACAGCAACTTTTTTAAGACCCCGGAGGATAACCATAATTCATCTCTGAAAATATGCGAATATTATTTCTTATAAGCTTGGTAAGGGTATTATAATGTTGTCATGATTGTAGAAAACTTTTATAAATATTCAGCTTCGCTAGTCAAATTAACTAGTGATGAAAATTGCCCTGAGAACAATTTTCGAAATGATTAACAATTTATAATGAACAATATTAGGCTGAATATTATTATGAAATCATTTTGAATAGAAATAAATCAATATATTTATATATGTACATAATGTTATGTATTTATAAAGTATTTAAACAGAATATATATTTAGCACAGGCATGTGTGTCATATAAGTTTCGTAGGTCGATTTTTAATTTTTTTTTTCGTGAATTTAAGTTGCCAGCAATTTAAGTGTATGTCATTTTCGGTGTGCCCAAGATACTCTAGCCACATTTACATGTTTTAGATGTTGTTGTTCCTTCTACAACACACACATGCATGGAAAAGAAGACGCCAACAGTGTTTGGATGAAAACATTTTGCAACTTGTATCTTGCAACTTGTACGAAGAGGAGGCACCTGTTTCCCCGAATTGACATGCAAATGCGGCACTCGAATTGGTTGCTGCTGCGAGATAAGCGAAATAGAATTGCAACGAATGGGAGACAAACTGAGTTGTCAGACATGTCTGGCTGTCTGCCAACTAAAAGAGTCAAGTAGCTGACGGCTGCAGTTTGCAGCTGCTAATTTCCTGCTTGTTTCTATTTTTTGACTGTCAACAATCGACATTGAGCCTTGTCCCTGACATTGACTAATTAAAGGTTACTTTTCCTTCGTGTTCTCATTATTTTTTTCATTTTTATTTTGGGTTGTGTTTTGTGCGCTTGTATTGATTTTGATTCAACAATTGAGACCTTTAGGGACAGACTTGCAGCTGGAGCAGGCAAAAGAGCAGCAAGAGCAGTGGCAGGCGGAGGAGGAGCAGATCGGATGGCTGCATGCCGAATTCAATTAGATTGAACGAACGTATCGTGTTTTTTTCCTGCTTAACAACTCAAATGCAATACACATGGCAGAGCACAGCCGGACAGCAGCGGCAACAGGACTCTTGAAAGCACTTGCACAGACACACACACACACACATACACATTAACACACATATATATTCCATAGCCAAGCCACACAATTGTGACTTGCGTTGGCATTCTATTTATACTCTGAACCCATTCAAAATGGGTAAAAAGGGTAAAATGAGTTTGTGCCAATGTATGTAACAGATAGAAGAAAGCATCAAGTTTGCTTTATTTATGCTTTATTATTTGGATTTTATATAACAATAAATGCCATAAACAATAAATGCATAATTTATTAATAAACACAGTATATGCACATGCATAATAATGCTCAAATTTGATCAAGATCTGATAAGAAACACCCAAGTTATAGTAGAAAATATATTCTCATATTGATCTCATTTCTACCAGTAGCCGCAAGCATTTTCTGTATGCATAAATATGCCAGCATATGTGTGAGAAAGAGATGGCAAGATAATCAACGCGAGCGTCAATATGGTGTTGTTTGTATGCATTCTGCAGAACCCCGTTACCTACAATGGCGTGAACGTATGCATGCCTGTATGCATGTGTGTAGGGATCAGTTCGGGCTTGTGAAAAAAAATATGCGCTACATTCGGTTTTTTTTGTTGTTTCTCTTCAGTGTCTGCACTTGCAGACCTGCTCACATTTGAGTGCAAAGCTTTTAATATGGAAATTTTCCATTGATATTAGAATATATTTAACAGCTGGGTTCAGGGTATATCGTAGTCGAACTCACTTGACAATCGCATTGTGACTTGTTTTGCATTGTTCGTGTAGCTGGTTGTTGTTGCGTGCTGCTCTTTTGCTCCTCTTTCGTATTGGTGCAGCTGGCATCGTTGTAGTTTTAATAATTCAAAGTGCTGTTAGCAGTTAGTTAGCTTACTGCTGCTGCTCGTGCTGCTGTTGTTATTGCTCCTTGTCGCACTTATTGTCCTCTTTTCCTTTGAGCATGTATACCGATTGCACTCAATGCTTATACGTAATGCAACGCAATACCATTATCACATCGGTCGTTGTGCGTTTACCTTTTTCAATTGAGAATATTTCACATGTGTTTTAGCTTTGCATACATATTATTATTATTGTGTGTGGTATATTTTATTATATTATATCTTATGGCATAAACTCATCTTGCATTACAATGTAAACAGGCCAATTGTGCTGCTGGCATGCTTCACTTCCAGTGGCTATTCTTTCTCATATATAGATTATTATAAAAGGGATAGTTACAGAGATACCCAATCTAACCAATAAAAAAAAATTACAATAACTGTTTTCATGTTTTTGTTAGATTTTTTTTTGTAATAGAGTCATAAAATGTTAATTTTAGCTGTCAACTTCTATTTTTAATAGCCATGTGCCGGTACCGGTTTGACATAAAATGATGGACTGTTGCATACATTTTCTGTTATTCATCCGTATCTTAATTATCAGGTAACTGTTGATTTTAATAATTGAAAGGCATTTCACAAAACTTTCAAGATGCGAGCAAAGTTTTGCCAAAGTCGGGAAAAGTCGTACTTGAAAAGTTGTTGATAAGTTCCGATTAAATAGCAGGTGAATAAGAAAACAATGAAAAAAATATGCTGCCACACGATCAATTTGAGCAATAAACGTATTTAATGCGTGCTACCACAGAGTCAACTCAAGTTGCTCCAAGTTTGATCTACTTTTAAATTCATGATTTCTGTATGCCATCATCTGTCACATTAGTGCTATTGAGGTTAATCCCCAATTAATTAGGGACTACTAAGAGAGACATTTGGCTTGAACCTTTTAATGGTTGCCTTTCTGCATTGGCTCTATTTTAAGGTGTGAGCCTTGTACTTAATTTTTGCCAGGCACTTTACAATGCATTTCAATTTCAATTTCGTCCGACTGAGGCGCCTGCATTATCTGGGCTCAGAAATAGCTCTTAGCAGCCTTGCAGTGTTTTTTTTTTTTTTTTGGTCTCTTGTGTTTTTAGCAGATGTGTCTATTTTGTTGACGTTTTTGTGTCACTTCTACCGATTTACATCCAAGGCTGCACTCTCTCTCTCTTTTTCTCTATTCTATATTTCTCTCTAGCTCTCTAAAAAGGCGCGTCCTTGGCTATTTGCAGTCTGTGTGTATTTTGTGCGAATCCAACTAAGAACACAAATGTGACTTCGTTTCACGATTCAATTTCAACTAAAGCCAGCTAAATCAACAAAGCTGAGGCAGCCGCAGAAAAGCAATGGAAACAGAAACAGCAACTGAAAGAGCGCTTCATCCTTGGAACGATTCTCTAATTAGTCGAGCGTCTTGTGGCCTCTGGCCTCTGGTTTGGTAAAGCCTCTTTGGGCCCGTATCTTAGGTTGGCACACTTTCTCAAGACGCTCTGCACATCTTCAAGAGCGATAACTATAATGAGACTTAAGTTGCTGCCAATATGTGTGTGAGAGTGTGTGTTTGAGTGTGTGTTTGAGTGTGTGTGTGTGTGGTGTCTGTGGTGTGTGGCTAACACCTAAATATTTAATACCCAACACATACATTAATGACACTCAATTGGCTACAAATACTCTGCTGCCATATTCTCAATGATTTATGTGTTGTTGGTTGGTATTTGGTTTTTTTGAGATACAGTTTGAACAAAAAAATTATTGGTTCTCGTAATTGTGTATCTTCAAAATGCAAAATTACTTTTTTGTCTATTTAAATATATTTTTTAAATTTTTAAACTCAACTATTTAGTTTCAAAACGAACATATGAGTTAAATGGATACTTTCTTTTCTAAGAGCAAATTTTTTCTTTGATACTAGGTAATTATTTCGATCATTTGTATCATTAAGTTGAGTTGAGTAAATATATACGAAATTAATCGAGTTATATAAGAAGAAATTGTGTTTCTGTTGGCCGAATTTAATTTCCTCCTCGCCTACTGTTTTGGCTTCTTCGTATAATTAATGATATTTTGCTTGTGGACAAGATTAATAAATATTTATTGGCAACATTTTTTTTTTCCCAAGATTCTTATTGTTGCTGTTGTTGTTGTTGTTGTCGTTGTGCACATCTGTTTGTTTGTTTCGTTTGCCGCCAGTGAAAAAAACATCAGCTAGTAAATTATTTAATAATTAATAACAATCTGCGACGCATGTGGAGATGTCAGCCCTGTTGACATTGGGCCAACAGTAACAACTAGATTGGGTCTTCGCTTTCTTAGTTTTTTGAACACGAGTACAAAAGAATTTACATTTTACCAAAATTTATATATAAGATTTATGGCAACGCAAATACTCAATCAAGTTGTGAAAAGGGATTTGTGCACAACAATACAAAATGTGAAGCTTAAAAATAAAACTAAAACTATTCTTGAAAGTTAAAGTTAGTTAGGCTAAATGTTTTTATTTAGATATCTTTAAAGCGGTGTTATTCATGCAAGTAATCGATTTTTAACGATAACGGTAATAAGTATAATAATAAGCAACGTAGAAACATATCCAACGAACAATGCGAGGTATACGAGAACTTATATACAAAATTTAAAGTCGGGAATCGGCTAGGAGTGATTAATTAATGTACTTTATGGGTTCGAAGAGGATTCATCTGTGACGCACATTTTCCACATCTTCAACTTTACGTTTTAAAGTAATGCAAGTTATTTCTTTTCATTAATCTCGTTTTCAATTTGACGCGAAACACAGCTAATCGATATGTTATCATGCAAATTAATTCTGAAGGTCCCCTTGGCATTATCCTGCCACTCAACTGCGTGTGTGTGTGTGTGTGACTGTGTGTTGATGCATTTGTGTTGCAATGCAAAAAAGTTTTCAAATGCAAGTTCGTCAAAAATGAAGCAATCGGAAGAACGCATCAGAGACTGGGGACACAGCATGGGTGGGGTGGGGTAGGGCGGTGCGGTGCGGGGCATCGATATGAGAAGCTGTCAGGTGGATTGACGCACCGACAGATGAAACGAAGGACAGGTTGACAGTCTGCAGCAGAAACTATTGCCGTTTAGGCGGGATGCGATGGTGTTTGGTTCTCTGGCGGATTTTTCTCTGAAAATTGCTGTTCATTCGTTTATTTTGAATTCGCAGTGTTTGGCTTTTTTTTTTTTTTTTTTTTTTTTTGTAGCTGGCGCAGAAAACTGTGCTATGCGAAATTGCAATTTACTTGCTGCAATTTAATAAACTTGCCAACGGATACGGTTGCAACCATCGCCGCCGCCTGCACCCCTCGCGTGCATCGTGGCTGGCCTAAATGCACAAAACTATCTTATTCTTATTCGCTTACTGCTTGCCGCTTGTTGCATCTGGCCACATCTGCCGCCTTGAGCAGCGCTCCAGCTAAAAGCTGTTGAAAATAATTACTCAAAAGTCGAGCGCAATTTTCATGCCTGATGCGCAAAGCCGACACTTTGGTGAAGAGGCACGAACAAGAGGCAAATGTGTGTGTTATTGTGTATGTGTGTGTGAATGGATGTTTTTAAGTAATACCTTTTAGTTGTGACCGGCATTGTGAAGGGCTTGTGGGTGCTTATATAAGTGTTTGTCCAAAGACGTATCTTTATATGTAAATAACAATAATTCAAATAAATGCACATTAAATGCAATTTGAAAGCTCAAAGTATTAATGGCACTTTCATGCTCTGCTCTCGCAGGCATTATGACATCTCTTGTTGATCGGCAAACATTTCCTGGTCACGCCCCCGACCTTCCAATATCTGTAGCTGTTATATTACCAATAAAGCCCCCGCTCGATGCCAAAAATATTTTGCACTACCTTTGTCATATTTAAAGTCGTTTTCAAAATGATATCTTAGCTTGTGGCTGAATATTGACTGCACTCAAGTTACGAAACTCACATTCTCAGCTAAGTCTATCGAAGAATGCAGCATTTTTTTTCTTTTCTTTTTACAGCTGGCTTTAGGGTATATGATAGTCGAGCTCATTCGACTTTCTCACTTGCTTATTGTTATTATTATTATTATTTGTTCTGGTTGAGTGTTTATTTATTTTCCATTGAATCAGCTTAGACAAGCCCTTTCTCCGTCTCAGTCTTAGTTGCGGAATTCAAAGTTGGTTTCAACTTGCTTTGGGCAGCACGGCGGTTGTGCTACAACTGCGGATTTAATTGAGCGGCATGCGATAGCTTTGACACTCTTGCACACGCATGAGTGTATCATTTACACACCACAACACACACACACACACACACACTCATAAAACAAGGCAACGAAATTCGCTTAATTGAATATTAACGCCTATTGGCTAGACGACATATTTTTGGGCGAATGACATCGACGAATCGATGAATAAAGTGGTTTCTCCCCAACCCACCCACCCACTCCGCCCATCTTTCTCACGTTCGCAACTCGGTCGGTTTGTGACGCAAGCTTTAGTTGTTTGCCTCTTATTTTTTTTTGTACATATTTATTTATTTACTTCAATTAATGAAGCTGCGTATTTGTTCTTTAATTAATTTGGATGAAAAAGCCCTTTAACAATTGCAAAAAATGTTCTGCGCATTTTTCTATACCCACCACATAAAAAATAAAATAAAAATAGGTTGACACATTGTGAGTGTTTTTTTTTTAATATTATTTATTATTTTATATATATATATTATATATATTATTTTTTTGCTCGTATAAAAAAGCAAACAATATTTTTCTAGAAATTTATTAATAAGAAGTGATGATTTTGGGCATACGTTCGTATGCTCTGCATGTATATAGAGTTCTATGAGAGGGTATCTTGCAGTCGAGCACTGTTTGATTATTTTATCCGTTTCCTTGGCTACGAATGCGTGAATGAACTGCGTAGCTTCACATGAGGATGGTGTGGTGCATGGCGAGGGGAAGGTGGGCTTGGGTCAACGAACTGCGCGTTTTGGGAATTAACGGATTACGTTTTCAATTAAACATGCTAAAGACATTTCAATTAGTGGTAATCAGTGACAAATTGGTTTGCATTCATTCAGGCGATTGCGTGAAACGCGACGCAAAGATTCCTCTTATTGGCTCAAATACTAATAGCTTTATCGGCGTTCATTGAAGTTGAAAATAATCTTATTGCAGCGCATTCACATTGGAATGTGTTACTCATTGTTTGGCCGCTTGCCGCTCCTCGAAATTGGGAAAAACAATTAGCAGGAGCCAAGCGACATTTGCTGACTCTTTTTTTTCGGGGAATTTTGTCTTTTTATGTGCAGCAGGAGCAGCAGTGAAAACACAAAATAACAAAGCAAAAGCAAAAACAATAAGAAAAAACAATAATAATAAACTAAAATAGCAGTAATAACAACAACAACAGCAACAACAACAGCAACAAGCGCAACAACCATATTAAGCATCATGCAAATTCGTTTGGAGCAGCGCGCAGCTGCGACGTCTTCGCCGCCAACGCGACCGGGAGCAGCGGCGCCGGCGCCAAGGTGAACGAGCAGCTGAAGCTGTCGCAGCAGAGGCGGAGAGACAAGGGCGCGCTTAGCAAGAGAGCGCGAAACGGAGAGCGGCGAGAGAAAAACGACGGTGTCAAAGTAAATGTGCAGAGTGCATCGGCGTCGCTGCAGCAGCAGCATTCGAGTTTCAGCAGCCCAGCGCAGCAGACGTTGAACGCGACTGGCGGGCGGCAGAGAGCGAAAACAAAACAAAACAAAACAAATTAAAGCGAAAACTTAAAACTTAAACTAAATTAAACTCAAGACGCAGTCGAGCTGAGCCGAACTGAACGAGATCGCTGGCGACTCTGTCAAAGTGCAAAGCGTGCAAACAAAACAAATTGCGTGTCTTTGTGTGTGTGTGTGTGTGTGTGTGTTAGATTCACAAAACGGAAAGCGACAGAGCGATAACGATTAATCGATAGACCACAGATTTGCCAGCCAATTTAGGCAAAATGTGCAACCGAAAATGTTTCCACATGCCCACGTTAGTCATCTGCGGCGTCCTAGTGACCATCGTCCTGGTCTGCATTACGGGCATCACATTGACGAACAGCATCGACATATCGAACATTGTCAAGTTGCGTGAGAAGGTGGCCAGCGATTCGGCGGCTGCCAATGGGGGCCATCAGGCGGCACAGACGCGTGCCGCCCTCGTTGAGCAGCAGTATTCGACGCTGCATCAGCATCATTTATCAAAAAGCGATCTAAATTACATATCGGCGGCAACGCATCCAAAAAATTTGCAACGTTTCATATCCACACAACAACCAAATCAGATACAACAGCAGCAGCCCAACAAGATTGTTATCGAAATTGGTTTGAGGAGCAGCACAAGCAGCAGTCACAGCGACAACAACAACAACAACAACAACAACAATAACAACAACAATGAGAGTGGTACTAGTTCCGTTGGCGGCATCAACTTGTTGCCCATGCCGCATATGTTGCAGGCGGCAGATGCTTTGATGGATGGCAATGTTGATTCCATATCTGTGCCAGCCGCAGCCGCAACTCCAACAACAACTACAACTACGACAACAACAATAGAACCAGCTACAATAACAACAACAACAACAACAACAACAACAGCAGCAGCAGCAGCAGCTGTCAACTCATCGGATTCACTTACTTTTAAACCTGCGGCAATCGTTTTTGATATTACCGACCACAATCCAGCGAGCATTCAATTCGAGCGACGAGCCCACGTCAAACAGGTAAAATCTGAAAAAAAATAAATGAATAAAAAACACAATACGATACAAACACAACTCTAAATTCAAAACGTTTTTGATTTTTTTTTTGTCATCCCTGAAACTTGAAATAAAATTGTTATTTCCGGGATCAGTTAAGTAAAAGCGTTTTTATTCGAAGAAAATCTCAAGTTTAGAACTGTCGTAAAACTTGACATTTGTTTATTTACGTATTTAATTCAGAATCAATTCGTCCAATTTTTTTTAAATTAAATTAGGCCAAAAACTCGATATTATTATATATTATCATTGTTTAGCGTTAAGTTGTAGTTGCATTTTTTCTGTGACACACGCTAATAACTCCATTAAATTTTGTTATCAATCCCTGCTTCAGTTGGCATTGTTCGCAAATTCAATTTAAAATGCGAAATTCGAATAATGCAATTTTTGGTTTTGTGCGATGCGCCTTTTGTTTCTATCTCGATTGTGTTGTTGTTGTTGTTGTTTACTGCTATTTTGTGCGACCACAAGAACAACAACAACAATAAGATCAAAAAAAATAACAATATATAATTCTATACAACAAAATAACTCATACGCCCCATTTGAGCCTCAATGATCATTTAAAACATTGACAAATGCCTGTGCGATATACAATATGGCTTCGGTATTGTTCTGTTATTAACGGGTAATTAAACCTGGCCAACAGTTAAACAAGTTGTTAGAGTTTTTTCAAGGCATCGCTTATCGCTCCATTTTACTTATTTACTCACTTATTATTTACTTATTTGTTTACTTATTTGGTAAAATAGTAAATTATGTTTCTAGTAAATTTGTTGGTGTTGCTTGTGTGTTTTAATTACTTTTGTTGTATGGAGCCAACATCTCAGCAAATAAAACTAATAAACTAATTTGCAATTTTACATCAGACATGTGCTCAGCTAACTGTTCATTCTTGTTTGTTTACAGCTATTAAAAATCAATAAATATTAGCAATGAGAGGCTTAGCACATTTTGAAAGTTGCAACCGATCAAAACAGCTTCGAAAGATTAACCCCCCCCCCCCCCGCACCTCTTCACCCACGTCACCATCATAACTAGTTGCCGAGAGTCGCTCTACGAAACTGTTGCAAAAAGCGCAGCAAAATGAAATTATTAATATGAAATAAATATAATATATATATAAAAAAGTCAACTAACTTTCTGTAAGCTCTCTTTTAATATTGCTGGTTTGCCAAGCTTGTGCCTGATTACAACAATAATTAACATAGTTTTAATGACACTTCAAGTAGCAAAACAGTAAAATAAAACACTGATTTCCCTCTTCCGCACCCCTCGTCGTTGCCTTCTTGTTTCTGCTTAATGGGCGGTCAACCATAAATCGCATACTTTACCAAAGCCCTAATGCGATTGCTGCGACGAGAGAGTTTTATCTCTCTCCCTTTCCTTTCTCGCACTCTTACTCGCTTCCTCTCTCTCTTTCTTTGCCGCTCTTGCTTGAGGTCATGCCAAAGTTCAGAAAAAAAGCTTTCGAGCATTTTTTTTTTTTTGCAAGTGCAAAATGCAAAGTAAATAGAAATAGTTGTAAACAGTGGGAGAAAAGCAGTGAAGAGTGTTTGAAGATGAGAGGGGGGGAGCAGCTGTGTGGTGCAAGCAAGCAGTGAGTGAATGTTGCTAAATGTTTAATGCTGAAAGCTCAAGCTCCGACTGCCAACCAGCCAGTCAACCAGCCAGTCAACCAGTCAGTCAGTCAGTCAGTCAGTCAATCATTCAAAAGCCAGCGCTAAGCCAATTAACTTTGCAAACTTATTCCGTGTGAAATTAATTACTTGAATTTTGTTTTAATGCATGGCTACGCGGCTGCTTGCTGTTATTGTTACTTGTTCTTTGTTGTTGTTGTTACTGTTTTTGATTGAAAGATACACAAACAAATTAAGCTCATGAATCTTTGATGCGTTATTGATTAATGCATAACAGTAATTTAATTTATGACCTTCCGTTTTTTTGTACTTCTCTTATTATTTACTTTGATGCCCCACATCTCAATAGAAATACTATTTACTATGGTGCCCCTCAGAGACTTGCACATGACAAGTGCAAAATCTCGATATCCAATCTGAGATATAAATATGCATATATGCTAAATAGCTAACAGATTAGTGTAGAAAAAAGAAACTTAGTCAAGGCAACTGTTATATCATATAAAATAACTGTGTATTTTAATAACTTTTCCTAGTTCCTAGTTTTTGTTGTATTTTATTTTATTTTATTTTGTTTTATTATTTTTGTTTTTGTTTTTCTTTAACATATATAATATTTATGATTTTTGTTGCACTGGCAACAGTTAAAGCCATTCATTTCGGTCTCTTTCAAATTGTTACTTGCCCTTCATAGGTCTACAGAGTTTTCTTGGTAATGTTCCATTTGGAACATAACTCGTGCTCCGCTGTTCCTTGGGCAGACTTCAGATTCAGATTGTGGCCCCTAGCTCCCTGGCTTTGGGTCATACTTATGCAGAGTTTCTTGTTATGCTTTATTTAATATGCTCGTTTATCATACACAGGACCCGCTTAAGTATTTTGTATATATATATATATATATATATATATATATATATATTTATTTGGCCTAGCCCAGCATTTAGAATTTTGGGGCGCGGCCGAGGGCAGTGTAAAAGTTTCTTAATAATAAATTGCTTAACTTTTAGGTAAACAAAATCACATTGTGTTCTTACCGCTATACACACTCCCCCTTCCAACCACCCACCTCTCCGCCACCATCCGCCCAGGGGGATTGTGTTTCAGTCCGAAGCTTGACTGGGCACTCCTAGACGCCCTCCAAACGGTCTAGGGGGAAATGTTCTAAACGATGATCCTGTTATTTAAATTAAAATTAAAATTAAAATTATTGCCAGCAATTATTGTTTGGCGAGCATCTTCTTTGGATGACCATTCCGTTTTAGCCTTCCCTTTTCAAGTGCCATCCAAGTGCTTGTCATAATTGGTTTTGGCATTAACGAAGCGCCTTCAGATGCTCCGAGCCATCTACTTCATATTTCATTTAATTCCGGAGCAACTAAAGCTCGCCCACAAAGCATGGCTTTATAGGTCAGTCCAAGACAAGCACCTCTCACATCGATATACCCCAATTGATAGCGAAGATACTTCTTAGCAGAATCTCTACATATGAAAACCTATTGATAAAATTATTGAATTAATGTGAATGTGAATTAAAGTAAATGCAATTTTAAAGATTACTTTTGGATCGTCTAAAATTGTATTAGAAGAATCAATCCTGTCCTGTTAGGAATGGAATCCGTATTTTTAGTGGCTATATTTACTTAAATTTGAACGTTCACATTTTTTTTATAGAAGTAATATAATATTATAATATAATACGTGAAGGAAACGTCTTCGATCCTATAAGGTATATATATATTGTGTTTACTGAACAATCGGTCGAAAGATTTGTTATTGTTTGAACAAGTTTTTGAACATTAGAACAATAAATAATTAGGCTTCATTTGGAGAGATACCGGCATTTTGACTTCCGTCTACAAGGCTTTGTAATTAGTTATGGCCTGTCTAAGACAGACATTTTTATGCACAAAAAATATAGGTTATTTATTTCTAGAAGTCATTCTATATAAATCTTTATCGTCGTTCTGCAGTTAAGCGATTTCCCGCTTACTGTTTGCTGTCTTTCTGTTTCCGTTTTCCTGTTTCCTGTCTCATTTCATTTTCATTTTTCAGCTTCGAACTTATCCGCATCCGATGGATGCCGGGCCATAATTAATAATAACAATTGCAATAATTTATAATAACAATTGCAAACACAAATGATAAACACAAAAACTTCAATCCATATTTACTTTTGTTTAATCTATTCGCCTTTTTGCTTATTTCTTGCAGGTGAGTGGCAACTGTGTCTTTTCACACAAGTGGCACGTGGCACGTGGAAGGCTATAGTGTGGCGCACTTAAGTGCGATATTAGCTTGGTGAGTGAATAAGTGGCAAGCATTCCAAACAGTGCGGGGCACGGTAGGCATTAATCCTGACGCAAAGCGGATAGTGCAAGGTCATCGAGTGTCTAATGCTAACCAGTGGCATCAACAAAGGGCAAGCAAAACTTTTCTCTCTGCCACTGACTAATGCGTAATGCTATGTGGCAACAACACAAATACGCACATCTTAGCTAAAAGGAATCTGACAACTTTTTGCAAATTTATGGCATTAACTAAAATTGGGATTAACACGCAAAACGGATCACATTTCAAGATTCCAACAAAAATGTGCTCAAAGTGCTGTTGGGGCCTCCAAAACTGGAACAATATATTGATCGAGTTATTTGACCAGATATCTTGAGAAACCGCAAAGTTTTGAAGACAAGAAGTATTTTAATGTTGATCAAGAAAGACAAAGTTTATGACAAATTATAATACACTCTGCATAGGTAAAAAGAACGACGAAAAAAATAATACAAATAAAATAATATTAAACGTAGCGCATTGATTTAGGTGCAAAAAACTAGGCTTGTTTCTTGTCCCAGTTGGTGGTTGGTGGGTTGACATTTTGGCACCCGAAAGTAATCATTGTTCGATGCCGGAAACTATTCAATTTCCGCATTACATGAAGCATATACAAAACAGGCCAAAAAGGCACAACAGAAACTGGCTGTGGAGACACGGACATGGACAAGGAGAACAAGGACACGGCACATTGGGCGTTGATGACAAACACACACACACACACACACACACAGAAAGAGACAGGTAGAGTAATGAGTGATGAGAGAGCGAGTAGAAGCAGACCCAGAGCCAGAGCCAAACGGGCCAAAAGCAGCTGTCTCCAATGCTGCCATAACCTAATCATAAACACCCCCCACCTCCCCACTCACCCCCTTCTCTCTCTCTCGATTTG
This sequence comes from Drosophila demipolita, assembly GCA_035042405.1. NCBI lineage: Eukaryota > Metazoa > Arthropoda > Insecta > Diptera > Drosophilidae > Drosophila > Drosophila demipolita. The sequence goes on along the minus strand of JAWNLI010000476.1, from coordinate 1,069,753 downwards.
AGACAACCACCTGCAGTGCTCTGCTGATTGTTACTTTTGCCTGCTGCACGCAATTTATTATGGATTCGGCTTGCTTCACAGAATTCCAAATTGCGTTGTACCTAAAAAAAAAAAAAAATAACCACAGATGCAGATGCAAATTTTTGGCATAGGCTCTGCTGTGCATAAGCCAAATATTGCCCCAAAACACCAATTACAAACAAACTAAAGTTTTCTATTTTATTAAGCAACTTGGTTCCCTTAGGGAATTCCATATTTTTCAACAGTCGACAACATATCCTAGCCACATCCTTCTGTCTAAATCAGTGCATCTTACAGAATATATAAGCTTCGTTTCGGATTCGTTTCACGATTATCGATACAAATCGATTTTAGATAGTCATAAAGTGATGCATATATACATATTTATATATTATTATTATAAATTAACCATTGATTTAATTTGTTGCTTATTTGACATTTATTTCAGATATTCGATATAACTGTAAAGTGTGTCTTAACCGATACGATAGACATAACCATATCGCCTCGTCCAGCTTTCTCTGCTAGAAAATGCTTACTTCTTATCCACAAGTCAATTTTCTGTTGCTCACAAATGCTGTGAAGCGTCAACAAATCCTTCGTTTTCGGTGCTGCTGCTGCTGCTGCTTAGGGGTAGCTTGCAGCTTACTTGCTGCCCCTCAGGTAGCTCAAGTGCAACAAAGCCACTCTAATCGATTGTATATGGTTGTTGTTGTTGTTGTCTTTGCCAACATTCTTAAGTTAGTCCTTGCAATTGTTGTGCCACACACAGCAACACAACTTGCCTCTGCCACACATGTGGCAAGGATATGTGGCTACTGTTGGTATTTCTTACCTGTTACGCTTCGTTAACTATTTGATAGCACAAAAAGCTTTTGGCTATCAATCAACCGCCCCCCCCCCCCCCACCCGGCGCCACTTTCAGTCTCAATTGTTTAGTGCAGTCCCCAGCCATGTGTGTGTGTGTGTGTGGCATGTGTGTGTGTGTGCGACGAATGTCTGCCTCAACATGACAACATGGCATGGAATCTCCCTGGAATCTCTAAGCAACCAGTTGAAAAATTTATAAGAACTTGCAGCCATTCAATTAGCTAACTAATAGATTGACTACGCCCCTCACACCGCCCCCGTATTGGATGCCCCAATCAAATGCAATCTCATTTCTCAGTTACTCAATTCACTGCCCAGAGCACTACCTCATAGCTCATACATCAAGCTCCAAAAACATTCCATGATGCATCATTCAACTAGATATGCCAAACTTTCCTATGATTTGTACACACACAACAAAATTACACTGCAATTGATTGCCTCAACATTTTTGGAGTTGTGTGTGTGTGTATAGGGGGGGGGGGGGGATGTAGGATGTGTTTCTTGTGTTTACTATTCGTTTGTTTTACGACTTATTCTAATTGCTAGTTGCTGGTCGAAAGTGCCAGAGATAAAAGTGGGCCCAAAAAACAAAAAAAAAAAAAAACACACTTTTTCGATTGCGAAAACACTTTTGCTTTTGTATAGTTTATTATATAGACTCCGAGTACTTATCGGCCAAGTTATGGCCAACTTTCAGTCAAGCAAGTCACGCCAAAAACACGACACCAAAAAGCACTATTTATTTTTGTCGTACTTAAATTATTGGCGCGGCATAGAATCGAAATGTTTGAGTTGAGTTCTATTTTATTTGGTGTTTCGTGTTAACCTTTTTGGGGGCACAAGGAAATTGCCATCGATAAAAAGAAATGTTTTATGGGCTTTCTCTGTCTGGTGCGTGGGGGGGGGGGGTGGGGGAGAGAGAGAGGGAGTAGTAAAACGATGCGTCGAATTGCTTAGGCATGTGAGAAATGCCAATGAAATGATGGCCAACAGAGCGGACACTCTCTTAAAGCCAACAATCAGCACACACTTAAAGTAGCCAACAAGAACCTAATCAACAATTGGATTTGCTTTGATAGCCAAGTTTGCTACGATTTCAAGCCAAATGTGCCAGGCACATTTTCAGCTCAATTTGCAGGTGCAGAAAGTAAAATGGGTTCGTAAACTTTACTTCAAAGTCGTTGCTAAAATAGTATATATATATATATATATATATATATAAAATATATGCTTACAGTTATACGCTTAAAAAAAATTACAAATATATATAAATATATATATATATATATATATTGAGCACCAGCTGAGCTGCTTTGGCGGCAAGTACTTCACAGGCCAAAATATTTCTATTAAATCCCAACACTGATTTGCTGCTGGGATTCTAGCATCGTTATACTTTATATATATATATATATATATATATATATATATATTATTACTTTTTTTTTAGTGTATAACTGTAAGCATATATTACGAATAAAAAGTATAAAAGTGCTGCCACATAAATGTGTGTGTTGGAAGCCATTGTCATAGGCATCTCTCGATGCTCGTAAAATAAGATGCGTGTCGCCTTCATAAATATGTGATGAGATTTCGAAGAGAGGATGGAGAAACAGCGACTCAGCACTCTGGTTGACCTTTGGTGGGGCAAATGGATGGGTTTTGGGGGGGTTGGTGGGGCGACCACAACATCTGCAAAGCAATTCGAATCCATTTTGTCTGATTTAACAACTCACTGAATGTGTGGTTGTGCGTGTGTGTGCGTGTGTGTGCGGGTCAAGTGGAGTCGTGAAAGCCAACAACTTGAGTTAACTATTTATTTACTGAAGAGATCATCAAAATGGTTAAAACAAAGCTCATTTAATAAAAGTGTTCAATGAACATCTTCAACTAAAATCTGACTAGATTTCTAGACTTTAATCAGATTGGACGAGTATTATTTTTATATGTATACGCATAAATTTTAGTCGATCTTTGCCCGATTCATTTTTTGCTCATTTCGATAAAAGTGATTAAAAGTTTATAGGGTAACTGTTAGTCGAGCCAAGTGGAGCCTGTAACTGATTCCATTTGATTTCCGTGAAAAATGTCTTGCCACTTTTTGAACAGCTGCTGCTTTTCTCTCTTGGCAACAACAACAACAACAACAACAAACACACAATTGTAAAGCCAAAAACTTTGGAGTTTTAACTGAAATGCCACGCATTTCTAGCAATTGAGTTTTATTTTTTTTTTTTGGCTGACTGTTGACTGATGCCATGGCAAAGTTCTGCTTGTGAAGTGTTTATGTGTGGCTTTGTGGTTGCCCGCTGCAAGAGCAACAAAAGCAACAGCAACAACAACAACAACAACAACAACAACAACAACAACAACAACAACTATAACATGAGCCATGGGGCACCAGCATCTCAATGAAAATGCCACCGAAATGTCCGCAAACCCTGCCCCCCTTTAGCAGTCTTACACACACAAACTCACACACACACCACCAGACACTTAGCGGATCTAAGCAAAAATATATTTTTGTTTTGTTTTGTTGTGTTTAATTTTTAGTTTACGTTGCATAATTCTCGGCTGCAAAGGTCAGCTGCCGCATGATAAGCGGCAAAGATAAGAAGAAGAAAAAGAAGACTATTGCCAAAAAGGATGTGCAAAGAAACTGGCCAAAAGGTTGCCGCTTTTGAAATGTTTGTGCTGACAGCAGCGTTGAAAGCGCTTATCCACTAACTCCCCCCATCACCCCCACAGGACATTCTGCGTGTTATCTGTGAATCTCTTAGCCAACTTTGCCGCTCGCTCATATACGATACGTAGAACTGCTGGCAAATCAATGAGCGGAAGGAAGCAGAGAGAAGCGCAGCAGGAACAATCGTAAAACTGCCCACTGCTCCAGCTGAAGGTGATGATGATGTTGATGAGCACATCCGGTTGGGTCGTCGGTAATTGTTGTTGAACCAGGACGAGTAGGAATAGAGAAACTGTTCGATGCTCAATCATTTGATTGCCAGGACAACAGGCAGGTAATAGCAACCAGCTAAGAAACATTTGACGAGAGAAATATTTGAATAGGTAACGAATTGAGTTCGTTAGGCATATTAATACTTATAGACACACACACACACACACACATGCATTACACACACTGCTAAATATATCGCCCCAAAACTCAAAAACCTTTTAAAATGCTAATCACAAATTTTTGACACACAATTCCAAGAATACGTTTTTTTTTTTTTTTTTTTTTTTTTTTTGCAAAATACCAAACGAGAATGCGAAATGCTGGTCATATTTATTTTTCGCTGAGTGTAGCCGAAATCAAATCACACACATTATTGATGACATAATCGCTGACAGAAGCCGCAATTCATTTGCTGACCATAAGTAATATGGATTGATGTTATTTGGGGCAACCTGCAACACCTGCAATCTGCCACTGACTGTGTGTGTGTGTGTGTGTGTATGTGTGTTGCGTGGTAGTTAGGCAACCGCTATTTTGGCCTAATTTGTGATAGGCAGCCATGAATATCGGGGTCGGGCGAACCGTTTTCCACGTAATACTAAATGTAATTGCTGACAGTCAACAACAGCAGCAGCAACAGCAGCTACAGCAGCAGCAACAGCAATGAAACGAATTCAATTACATATCCTGTCGGAGCAACTCGCCTTTTGTTGTTATAATGTTTAATGTTGTTGTAAATTTTACAACGTATTCCAGAAGACTTTATGCAACCCCATTCTTGATCAAGTTGATTTAATAAAGCCATTTATGTTTCCATATATATTTTGTATATATAACCTTGCTAAATAAACTTTAAATAAATTTGTATTTTTGCTGCAATTGTTAATCGGATTGTTTAACTGTATATTATATATAGTTGCCATATAAATCGATCGACCGAAAATTCAGTTTTTGGATGAAAAACTTTTTTTTTTTTTTTTTGCATAAAACTATCTATTAAACATTTGGAGCATTAAACTATCAAATTAAATTTACTGAAATATTATTTTTAAATTATATAGAAATCTGCTTAGAAACTCTTGAATTTGTTTTCTAAATAATTAAACAATTATATAATACAATACATAAAATTTAGCGATTAAAAATATGCTTAATAAAAATAGTGGATAATTTTTATTTTGACTATATTTGAAATAAAATAATATTTCACTAAAAAACATTAAAATCAATGAGCTTCGCAGTATGTGTTGCATGTTGTTGCTGCCACAAAACGTATGGGTGAAAGATACAGATAGTGCCGCCGCCTCGCATCCGGTGCGGTGCGGTGTGGTGCATAGCGGTGCCGGATAACTGCTTGAAACAGATACAGATGAGACACTCAGCTCAGCTCAACTCGGCTCGGTGCGGCACGGCACGGATTCAAGTCTCTGACAACTCTTGTGTGCTCTTTAATGAGCACAATAACATGTGATATTTATTCATTAATGTTTTGCCTTGGACAGCTGGTTTGCTGCCGTTGTTGCTGCCACAGCGAATGCCACGTCGGCAATTAGAGAGTCGAAAATGTAAATTTTGTGTGTGCGACGCAAAGGAAACTGCAATAATAAATCATATTCATAGCTTTTCAGTTCAGCAAGCATTCAATTTAAATGGACTCTGCCATGGCGAAATTGCATTTGACCACATTCCAAAGCAGATTCCGCAAAATCCGCTTCTATTCAATTTTCAACGCCTTTTGCGCCAACAAATCAAATTTTAATAATGAGGCAGTCAACTTTTCAACTTTGTTAAGCACTTTTTTCATTTAACCCAAAACGGACTCATTTTTCGACAATTTTATTTGTGTTTATTTTTTTTTATCTCATATAAAATAGAATTATTTGTATTTTAAATAAATGCAAGTAAAAACAATTCATAAAAATTATAAAGTTTTTTTTTTTTTTTTATATTCCCGACAAAAGCTATAAATTTGTTTTCTACATATTTTAAATGTGGCACATAAAGTGCAAATATGAAAAGCTAATGTAGCCAAAGACTCAATCGTAAATATGAACGACTGACATTTTGGACAGATACATGCATTTTTTTATTCATATGAAACACACACCCCCCCCCCCCCCCCCAAACCAATTTCTTGTGGTTGCCAGCAGTGAAATGCATTGTTCTGCGATATTTTTAGCTATTGGACACATTTGCCACAACCAGAAACACCACTCCCAAAAGGTCGACGGCGAGTGAGAAATGGCATGTGCATAAAATGTCACAATAAATCAGTTTTTATGTTCGACATGCTCGGATGCAGAGATGCAGATGACATCAATATGCAATCTGGGTGGAAACCAAGAGCAACAGGAGCAACTCAACCCAACCACAAATTTAAAGTGAAATTTATATGAAATGTGTTTTGCTAATTATTGTAAATTTAATTAGTTAACCCTTTGTTGGCAGCAATTTCCATAACATTCCATTTACAATATGCATTTTTATATATATTATGTTTATGGAGTAAGATGAGATCAAAGCATTTTACCATGCCAACAATTAGTTGACAGCAGTTCGCAGTCAGCCTGGACATAGTTCGCCTGCGGCGGCAACCTTTCTCACTTGTCCAAATCATGTGAAACAGTAGCGGCGGGTAGACGGGGGCACAGGGCTGAGGAGCTGAGGCTGCAACAAGTTGTGCGCCTGCCATGTGCACGTCCTGCTCATCATGCCAAGGACGATGAGAATGTGAGTCAGCCGTGTGGCGGCCTTCCTGACTTGCTGACTGGCTGACAGGACTCGTCGTCTGTGAAATGAGCGCATTTAATGTGCGCTAACTTGATAAGTTTATTGAATTTGCACAGACACAGCGTAGCTCCTCCGACACCCCCCCGCGGACACACACCTTCTTCTTTGCTGTAGAATCTCATAAATTAGTTTTGACTTTGAGTTTGATGAGCAATATGAAAGATATTACGCATACGACCAGTGGAAAGTCAGCGAGGAATGAGAGCTGCTGCTGGTGAAAGGCCAGAGTGCAAATTGCGTATACGCAGCATATATTTGAATATATATATACATAAATATATATATACATATATATATATATACATAAATATATATATACATAAATATATATATACATAAATATATATATACATAAATATATATATACATAAATATATATATACATAAATATATATATACATAAATATATATATACATAAATATATATATACATAAATATATATATACATAAATATATATATACATAAATATATATATCTATGCATTAGGCACTTTGAGGCGGGTCGTTGGACAGGTCGAACCGTCCGGAATCTGCTAAATCGCTGGGCGTGAAATCTGTTTTATTTTTTGGCAATTTATTTTAAATCGCATATTAGCACGCTTTAATGGGCTGCACCCGATTCCCCGTTGGCCCAACCCTCGCATAGAGCAGGACAACATAGAATAAAACATATTTTTATTTATGACATCGCATAAAAAATAATACACAAAAGTTTATGGCTATCCGGGCACAAAATGAAAAATTCGTTTTACACGCGGCAAACGCCACAACAATAACAATAATGATAAAGATGAACCAGATTATGATGATAATGATGATGATGATGATGACTATTCAAATAATATTAGAGCCCACCATTTATGTACGTATGTATGTGTGTATGTTTTTGAGGGGGGGGGGGAAGGGGGAGCAGCATAGCCGGAAGCTGCACGACAATGCCCAGTCGGCCATGAATTATGGCCGCCTGGCCACAGCGATAATGTCGCACACATGTAAATGGCCATCCAATCGATAGACGATAGGCGATAGACCGCCACACTCAAAGTGTGTTCGTGTGTGTGTGTTTTTGTGTGTGTGTGTGCTTCAATTGAATAGTTATGAGTGGTTATTAAATTAATGTTAATGGCAATTTCGTATGGCAAATGACGTTAAGGGGGATCATAAATTAAAAAGTCTACAAATATATTTTTAATTACCATCTGATTTTGGGGTAAATATGGAACGAGTAGAGGCAAATTTTCAATGAGCTAATTTAATCAAAGACGATTTTAGCAGGGCAATAGCCAAAGAGTTGAGCAGTCGAAAAGGTATTTTTTCACCAGTCTGTTGACAGCACTTTGCAAAATCTTGGAAAGTGGAATTTTCAACGTGTATCCAGATTATATCGGGTTTAGTCGGGTAAAATGGTTGTAAAGTATATCAGGCGACATATAAATTCTCAACACCTCCTCGACAAAGATGCTAGGATTCGTGCAGGAATTCAAGTAGAGCTCACCGTTCAGATAGATTTAACGGATTTCAACGCATGAAGCCTTCCAATAATATTTAAGACATTTTTTTATTTTTTGCAATTTTATTATAAATATTTGCAAAATTATTCTGTTATGTGGGATAGCAAAAATTGTGTTTCTAAAAATATATATTTTTGTATACAAATTTTATATTGGAGCCCAGAACTTAAACGAGTGATTCTATTGCACTGTGTCTGTGTGTGTGTGTGTGTGTGTGTGTGTGTGTGTGTGGGTGTATATTTAAAATAGTCACTTATTTGTGCACAGAACGTTGGCGTTTTGAAATTGCAATTAGCGAATAGCGAGAAATCAGAACGGTTCAGATTCCAAACCGGATTACATCAATAAGCGTGGCAATTAGCAGCGTGCAGCTGAAATCGCGTCTGTTCGGCGATGATTTGACCAAGTAGAACATGGCTATTGCTGGAAATAGAAGCTATGATTTCATCGGCGGCTCTAATTGTATGTGTGCCATTGGGGCTCTTGGTAATGCATTCATGGCATACGCTTTTGGCCTGGCTGGGTAATTAGATTTGGCCGCGTCTAACGAACTTTGCAGCAAGAGGATAAATTTTAACCAATACGCCCGACAATCCACACCCACACACATACACACACACACACACACACTGGCAGGAGTCAGGAGTGCTCGCCATCTGGCCTTATCCAGATCCGCCTGGCAATATTTCTCAGCAGTCATAACCATAATCGCAATCATGAGCACAATTTCATTCGAGAGTTTTGCCTTGCCTTGCCAGCTTTTGCCAACTTTTAGCCAGTTCCGAGGGCTGTGCGTTTAATGAGGCTGATAAAGTGAATGTTGCTGGATGTTGCTGGCTGTTGCTGGCTGTTGCCTTGACGCCCCAGCCATCAACTCCTTATTTTGGAATTGCTATTACAATTGCTGGTTTTTAATGAGCTTATTGCATAATAATTGATTTTCATTGGCTGACTTTATGGATTGGCCTATTCCGGCTGATCCCCATAACACATCACATAGCATCCTGTGCGAAGGACAGCAACCCTCGAACCCATTAGCCGCACTTCAAATGTGCACAATATAATCCGATTAAGCGATACAAGTTCAGATTTATAGTTTCAGTCAGTTTCAGTCAGTTTCAGTCAGTTTCGTGTTTCGACATCTGCAGAAATCACATTTTGCCCTTTTCATTTTGGACTTAACGTGCTTGCAACGTTCGACACTAGCCTGCCAGTTATAACCAGGAACTGCACTTGCCAGTTATCCCATGCCAACACACACACACACACACACACACACACACACACACACACACACACACAGGGCGTGCCATTGAAGGGCTGATCGAAATGGCGCCTGAAATGGGCATAATGTTTAGTGCCTTTTGTTGTAAAGAGTTTTTTGCTCGTGCCACATAAATTTTAATGTGCGTGTAATGTGCTGCAGTAGACACACACACACACACACACACACATAGAGAGAGAGAGAGAGAGAGAGAGAGAGAGCTGCACTGCAGCATTGACCTTTAAAGTGGCTCTCAAGGGATTCTCAACTAGCTGTGCAATTGAATTTTGCAGTCCAACTTCGAGATGCCGTCACAATTAATAATACATGTAATTAATTGCGTAAAATAACAACAAAAAGCGTATATATTATTTATCGATGTTGAGCTATTGAGCTTTTTCAATAGCTATCGAACTTTTCAAAATAAATAAATAAAAATGCACCGAAATTTGCATTAATATAATTTAGTTTATTTGCCTTCGTGGCCAAACTTAAAAGTTACAATTGTTAATGGTAAGCTCCGAGTTGAGCACTTAAACAAATTGTATTTCGGCAAGCGATGTCGGATACCGCGCCGCGACTTGAGCTCCCGATCGATAAAACAGAACTAAACTGATTAGCTGCCGAATTGCAGCTGCAGCTGCTGTTGCTCCCAGACGGGGAGCAGCCACAAAACTATCTAGGAGAGTCTTATCGCTCATATGCAAAACAACAGTTATGTTAACTTGCTCTTATGCTGCGCAGAGCATAACTTATCGAAAGGTTAAATATTAAGAGAGAAGCTGCTTTAGTTGTTGTTTGGCGCGGATACATGCGTAACCAAACACAACCAAAAACCAATACTGAAAAAGGCATCCTGTATGTTTTTTGGAAAACAGACTTGAAGTAGATCTTTCCGAATAAGTACATTTCTCATTTCCATTATTATTATACATTTCATTCCATCGATACAAAATTCGATAAATGAGTGGAAAAACATGAAATTTATATTATATATATAATTTTGAATGTAAAAAATTGTTATTCCTGATGGGAAAGACACTCGCGAATGTAGGAAATGTTAAAATTGGTACTAGGCACTTATCGTTGGTAGTTAGTAAATAGTCATTAGCTGCCTCAATTGTACCTTTTAATCTTTTTCCATGTCTGTCCATGCAGTCTTTCAATTACTAGTTTCATATTCCCATGCAGTCTTGCATTAACAATGGCTGCCCTCTCCTGCTATCTGACTCAATCTTGTCTTTTTTATTTGTACGCTTTAAAATCTGAAATGTCACACAACATAATATCATAATTTTAGAGCAATTTGCTGTCCTCAATTGGCCTTAGCCTGCTGTCCGCACTTCCTCCCCTTCGCCAGCCTTTAGTTTTTTTTTACTTTGGTTTCGTATTGTGTGTCTTAAGAGCCATTAAATCTGAAATGTTATACAACATAATATCGTAATTATAGAGCAATATTCTCTGGATGCCTGTGCTTATTAGAAATTCATTCGATACAAAAGTCGTGCATTTTTTATTCCCTGAGCAATTATATGTGGAGGAATATAATCGCGGGTGCAGCACATTGAAAGGGTCGATTCGTCCCTCTAAATTTTTGTTTTTATTTTCAGATTTTTGCTGGTTAGCTGTCGAGCTAGTTTAAAAATTCCCAAGTCGAAATTGAATAAATTCTCTTGAGATAAAAACCATATGCCTTAAAAATGAGTTTGTCAATTAATGTTCGTTTTTATGATTTTGTTAATTTATCTTATTTCATTTGGAGCTGCAAGTTTTTGTGCTCTGAGATAACATCATCCATGAGTATGCGGGTTATTTGGATATTATGTTGACAAATCAAAGCCAATTTTAGTTTCTGATAATCCACCTGTTGGCATATAACAAAGCGTGTATAATTTGGACTTACATTTTCTGTCAGTGTAGCCGCACCGTTGTGTCTTTGGATTATGATACATTTCATTGTTGTTGGCAATATTTAATTTTATTTAATATAATAATAATATTTAATAACAGAAATATTGATATTGCATTTGATACCCCAACTGCCATCTCCAAATATAAAAAAATACGTTTGCAATCAACTATCGTCTCTATCGATATCACTTTGACAGAAGTGTCAACAATAACAATTATTTTACAATTTCGTTTCGTGTGTATTTTAATGCTGACTAAAAACACGAAAAGCATTTAAATAAAACAAACTGTTTCGCAGCGTTTCGCCAGTAACTTTTGCAGCTTGGTTTTTGCTAGTTTCTTAAGCAATAAGCAATAAGTATATAAATTGAATTGGTTGTACACAAAAGCAAAACAAAAAATGGATGCAGCTTTCGAAAACCAGAACCCAGATTATCTGCTCGACGCCGATCAAAATAAGACTTACAGGCAAATGGGCTTTTTGGGAGAGGGTAGCTATGGCAAATGCTACAAGATGGTGGATGTGCAGACAAGCGAATTGGTCGCAGTGAAATTCTTGGCCAATAAAATGAAAAAAGGAAGTCAGTCAGAGAAGCAGACTTCCAAGGAAATACTCATTCATCGCAGCCTAAATCATCCAAACATTGTCAAAATATTCAGTACCTTTGCGGATGTGCAGAACAATTATATTGTGATGGAGCTGTGCCAGAATCGTTCGATGGAGCAATTGCAGCGTACACGCATTACGGAGTTCGAGACCCGCTATTATCTAATGCAGATATTACAAGGTGTGAAGTATCTACATGACAATAGCATCATTCATCGCGATCTTAAGTTGCACAACCTGTTTCTCAACGAAAAGTTGCAGGTGAAAATCGGTGACTTTGGTTTGGCAACGCGTATCGATTACAACGGTGAACTCAAGAAACGCAGGTGTGGCACTGCAGATTATATAGCACCTGAGATTCTGGACCGGAAGGGATATTCCGCCGAGGTGGACATCTGGTCGATCGGCTGCATCATGTATAGGTTGCTGGTGGGTCAGACGCCATTCAAGTCAAGAACAGTGGATATGACTTTCTCGAAAATCCGAAAATGCGAATACTGGAAGCCAGACTTCGTGAGCCAACCGGCCTTGGAAATGATGTGTGCCATGCTGCAGCCGAACAAAGCTATTCGCCCAACAATTGGACAGCTGTTGAACTTTCAGTTCCTTAAGGAAGAGCGTATACCACTTTTCTTGCCCATCTCTTGCCTAACGACGGCGCCGGACACTGCGACCATCCTGAATCTCATTCAACCCAACCCGTTGACGGATGGTAGCCTCCTAAATTCCACCTACACGACGAACTATCGCAGCGACATTGAATGTCTGTATTACCAGCTGACCTATCTCATCAATAACAAGCCTCTCTTATTGGAGCACAATCCGGAGGACGCGAATACCGATCCAGATGCCCGCCCGCCTTTCTGGATATGGAGTTGGGTCGACTGGAGTAAAACGTACTGCTTTGGATTTAGCTGTGGCTACATGCTGTGCGATGAGAGCATCGGAATTGAGTTCAACAATAGCTCAAAGCTAATACTCTTTCCCAATAAAGATTATGTGTATTTCATTAACAGGAAGGGCAAAGGGAGCGTCATGAAATGGAAGAAACTCTGCAAAAGTATGGTGAGAGAATTGAATCTACTGAGTTCCTGTTTGACCAGTAATGTGCACAGGACAGGATCCGAACATGTCTTCATCGCAGCCGATCGGATTCCGCCACATCTGCACACCTGGTTTCACGCAACTTCTGGGCTTGTCCTGCACTTGACGAACGGTTCAGTTCAAGTCAACTTTAACGATTATGCGAAAATAGTTTTATGTCCTCGCAAGAACTCCATCACCTACTTGGGGGACGGGGATAACTTTAGTACATATCGATTTTCAACTATTGCTGAAAGAGGCGTCTCCAATTTTATATTTGAGAAGATATGCCATGCCCATGAGATACTTAAGAATATGCTCGAACAGAATTTGGTATAGGTAGCACAGTAGAGCAGCAATAAGATGTCCACACTGACTGATAATACCTCTTTTATCTATTAAATTTCCATTGTACTCGGCATTATCAAGGGGGATTACCACTACTAAATTGAAGTTATTTCAAATCATATCATCCATTCAAGACAACCCTTGAAAAGGCTTAAAAATATATTTTGTATTCCCCCCTTTTTAATGCATTAATGAATAAAGAGTTTGGTCATTTATTTAAAACAATAAGCACGCATTTTATTATTTTATCAAGAGCCCAAAAAGACTATTATTATATAGGTTATAAGGCTAGTTGTAAATTACACCTATGCAACTTGTTGAGCTATTGAGCTTTTTCAATAGCTATCGAACTTTTCAAAATAAATAAATAAAAATGCACCGAAATTTGCATTAATATAATTTAGTTTATTTGCCTTCGTGGCCAAACTTAAAAGTTACAATTGTTAATGGTAAGCTCCGAGTTGAGCACTTAAACAAATTGTATTTCGGCAAGCGATGTCGGATACCGCGCCGCGACTTGAGCTCCCGATCGATAAAACAGAACTAAACTGATTAGCTGCCGAATTGCAGCTGCAGCTGCTGTTGCTCCCAGACGGGGAGCAGCCACAAAACTATCTAGGAGAGTCTTATCGCTCATATGCAAAACAACAGTTATGTTAACTTGCTCTTATGCTGCGCAGAGCATAACTTATCGAAAGGTTAAATATTAAGAGAGAAGCTGCTTTAGTTGTTGTTTGGCGCGGATACATGCGTAACCAAACACAACCAAAAACCAATACTGAAAAAGGCATCCTGTATGTTTTTTGGAAAACAGACTTGAAGTAGATCTTTCCGAATAAGTACATTTCTCATTTCCATTATTATTATACATTTCATTCCATCGATACAAAATTCGATAAATGAGTGGAAAAACATGAAATTTATATTATATATATAATTTTGAATGTAAAAAATTGTTATTCCTGATGGGAAAGACACTCGCGAATATAGGAAATGTTAAAATTGGTACTAGGCACTTATCGTTGGTAGTTAGTAAATAGTCATTAGCTGCCTCAATTGTACCTTTTAATCTTTTTCCATGTCTGTCCATGCAGTCTTTCAATTACTAGTTTCATATTCCCATGCAGTCTTGCATTAACAATGGCTGCCCTCTCCTGCTATCTGACTCAATCTTGTCTTTTTTATTTGTACGCTTTAAAATCTGAAATGTCACACAACATAATATCATAATTTTAGAGCAATTTGCTGTCCTCAATTGGCCTTAGCCTGCTGTCCGCACTTCCTCCCCTTCGCCAGCCTTTGGTTTTTTTTTTACTTTGGTTTCGTATTGTGTGTCTTAAGAGCCATTAAATCTGAAATGTTATACAACATAATATCGTAATTATAGAGCAATATTCTCTGGATGCCTGTGCTTATTAGAAATTCATTCGATACAAAAGTCGTGCATTTTTTATTCCCTGAGCAATTATATGTGGAGGAATATAATCGCGGGTGCAGCACATTGAAAGGGTCGATTCGTCCCTCTAAATTTTTGTTTTTATTTTCAGATTTTTGCTGGTTAGCTGTCGAGTTAGTTTAAAAATTCCCAAGTCGAAATTGAATAAATTCTCTTGAGATAAAAACCATATGCCTTAAAAATGAGTTTGTCAATTAATGTTAGTTTTTATGATTTTGTTAATTTATCTTATTTCATTTGGAGCTGCAAGTTTTTGTGCTCTGAGATAACATCATCCATGAGTATGCGGGTTATTTGGATATTATGTTGACAAATCAAAGCCAATTTTAGTTTCTGATAATCCACCTGTTGGCATATAACAAAGCGTGTATAATTTGGACTTACATTTTCTGTCAGTGTAGCCGCACCGTTGTGTCTTTGGATTATGATACATTTCATTGTTGTTGGCAATATTTAATTTTATTTAATATAATAATAATATTTAATAACAGAAATATTGATATTGCATTTGATACCCCAACTGCCATCTCCAAATATAAAAAAATACGTTTGCAATCAACTATCGTCTCTATCGATATCACTTTGACAGAAGTGTCAACAATAACAATTATTTTACAATTTCGTTTCGTGTGTATTTTAATGCTGACTAAAAACACGAAAAGCATTTAAATAAAACAAACTGTTTCGCAGCTTTTCGCCAGTAACTTTTGCAGCTTGGTTTTTGCTAGTTTCTTAAGCAATAAGCAATAAGTATATAAATTGAATTGGTTGTACACAAAAGCAAAACAAAAAATGGATGCAGCTTTCGAAAACCAGAACCCAGATTATCTGCTCGACGCCGATCAAAATAAGACTTACAGGCAAATGGGCTTTTTGGGAGAGGGTAGCTATGGCAAATGCTACAAGATGGTGGATGTGCAGACAAGCGAATTGGTCGCAGTGAAATTCTTGGCCAATAAAATGAAAAAAGGAAGTCAGTCAGAGAAGCAGACTTCCAAGGAAATACTCATTCATCGCAGCCTAAATCATCCAAACATTGTCAAAATATTCAGTACCTTTGCGGATGTGCAGAACAATTATATTGTGATGGAGCTGTGCCAGAATCGTTCGATGGAGCAATTGCAGCGTACACGCATTACGGAGTTCGAGACCCGCTATTATCTAATGCAGATATTACAGGGTGTGAAGTATCTACATGACAATAGCATCATTCATCGCGATCTTAAGTTGCACAACCTGTTTCTCAACGAAAAGTTGCAGGTGAAAATCGGTGACTTTGGTTTGGCAACGCGTATCGATTACAACGGTGAACTCAAGAAACGCAGGTGTGGCACTGCAGATTATATAGCACCTGAGATTCTGGACCGGAAGGGATATTCCGCCGAGGTGGACATCTGGTCGATCGGCTGCATCATGTATAGGTTGCTGGTGGGTCAGACGCCATTCAAGTCAAGAACAGTGGATATGACTTTCTCGAAAATCCGAAAATGCGAATACTGGAAGCCAGACTTCGTGAGCCAACCGGCCTTGGAAATGATGTGTGCCATGCTGCAGCCGAACAAAGCTATTCGCCCAACAATTGGACAGCTGTTGAACTTTCAGTTCCTTAAGGAAGAGCGTATACCACTTTTCTTGCCCATCTCTTGCCTAACGACGGCGCCGGACACTGCGACCATCCTGAATCTCATTCAACCCAACCCGTTGACGGATGGTAGCCTCCTAAATTCCACCTACACGACGAACTATCGCAGCGACATTGAATGTCTGTATTACCAGCTGACCTATCTCATCAATAACAAGCCTCTCTTATTGGAGCACAATCCGGAGGACGCGAATACCGATCCAGATGCCCGCCCGCCTTTCTGGATATGGAGTTGGGTCGACTGGAGTAAAACGTACTGCTTTGGATTTAGCTGTGGCTACATGCTGTGCGATGAGAGCATCGGAATTGAGTTCAACAATAGCTCAAAGCTAATACTCTTTCCCAATAAAGATTATGTGTATTTTATTAACAGGAAGGGCAAAGGGAGCGTCATGAAATGGAAGAAACTCTGCAAAAGTATGGTGAGAGAATTGAATCTACTGAGTTCCTGTTTGACCAGTAATGTGCACAGGACAGGATCCGAACATGTCTTCATCGCAGCCGATCGGATTCCGCCACATCTGCACACCTGGTTTCACGCAACTTCTGGGCTTGTCCTGCACTTGACGAACGGTTCAGTTCAAGTCAACTTTAACGATTATGCGAAAATAGTTTTATGTCCTCGCAAGAACTCCATCACCTACTTGGGGGACGGGGATAACTTTAGTACATATCGATTTTCAACTATTGCTGAAAGAGGCGTCTCCAATTTTATATTTGAGAAGATATGCCATGCCCATGAGATACTTAAGAATATGCTCGAACAGAATTTGGTATAGGTAGCACAGTAGAGCAGCAATAAGATGTCCACACTGACTGATAATACCTCTTTTATCTATTAAATTTCCATTGTACTCGGCATTATCAAGGGGGATTACCACTACTAAATTGAAGTTATTTCAAATCATATCATCCATTCAAGACAACCCTTGAAAAGGCTTAAAAATATATTTTGTATTCCCCCCTTTTTAATGCATTAATGAATAAAGAGTTTG
The DNA here is from genome assembly GCA_035042405.1 of Drosophila demipolita. Taxonomy (NCBI): domain Eukaryota; kingdom Metazoa; phylum Arthropoda; class Insecta; order Diptera; family Drosophilidae; genus Drosophila; species Drosophila demipolita. The sequence continues at coordinate 1,052,292 of JAWNLI010000476.1, read as the reverse complement.
GTCATTTATTTAAAACAATAAGCACGCATTTTATTATTTTATCAAGAGCCCAAAAAGACTATTATTATATAGGTTATAAGGCTAGTTGTAAATTACACCTATGCAACTTGTTGAACTATTGAGCTTTTTCAATAGCTATCGAACTTTTCAAAATAAATAAATAAAAATGCACCGAAATTTGCATTAATATAATTTAGTTTATTTGCCTTCGTGGCCAAACTTAAAAGTTACAATTGTTAATGGTAAGCTCCGAGTTGAGCACTTAAACAAATTGTATTTCGGCAAGCGATGTCGGATACCGCGCCGCGACTTGAGCTCCCGATCGATAAAACAGAACTAAACTGATTAGCTGCCGAATTGCAGCTGCAGCTGCTGTTGCTCCCAGACGGGGAGCAGCCACAAAACTATCTGGGAGAGTCTTATCGCTCATATGCAAAACAACAGTTATGTTAACTTGCTCTTATGCTGCGCAGAGCATAACTTATCGAAAGGTTAAATATTAAGAGAGAAGCTGCTTTAGTTGTTGTTTGGCGCGGATACATGCGTAACCAAACACAACCAAAAACCAATACTGAAAAAGGCATCCTGTATGTTTTTTGGAAAACAGACTTGAAGTAGATCTTTCCGAATAAGTACATTTCTCATTTCCATTATTATTATACATTTCATTCCATCGATACAAAATTCGATAAATGAGTGGAAAAACATGAAATTTATATTATATATATAATTTTGAATGTAAAAAATTGTTATTCCTGATGGGAAAGACACTCGCGAATGTAGGAAATGTTAAAATTGGTACTAGGCACTTATCGTTGGTAGTTAGTAAATAGTCATTAGCTGCCTCAATTGTACCTTTTAATCTTTTTCCATGTCTGTCCATGCAGTCTTTCAATTACTAGTTTCATATTCCCATGCAGTCTTGCATTAACAATGGCTGCCCTCTCCTGCTATCTGACTCAATCTTGTCTTTTTTATTTGTACGCTTTAAAATCTGAAATGTCACACAACATAATATCATAATTTTAGAGCAATTTGCTGTCCTCAATTGGCCTTAGCCTGCTGTCCGCACTTCCTCCCCTTCGCCAGCCTTTGGTTTTTTTTTTACTTTGGTTTCGTATTGTGTGTCTTAAGAGCCATTAAATCTGAAATGTTATACAACATAATATCGTAATTATAGAGCAATATTCTCTGGATGCCTGTGCTTATTAGAAATTCATTCGATACAAAAGTCGTGCATTTTTTATTCCCTGAGCAATTATATGTGGAGGAATATAATCGCGGGTGCAGCACATTGAAAGGGTCGATTCGTCCCTCTAAATTTTTGTTTTTATTTTCAGATTTTTGCTGGTTAGCTGTCGAGCTAGTTTAAAAATTCCCAAGTCGAAATTGAATAAATTCTCTTGAGATAAAAACCATATGCCTTAAAAATGAGTTTGTCAATTAATGTTCGTTTTTATGATTTTGTTAATTTATCTTATTTCATTTGGAGCTGCAAGTTTTTGTGCTCTGAGATAACATCATCCATGAGTATGCGGGTTATTTGGATATTATGTTGACAAATCAAAGCCAATTTTAGTTTCTGATAATCCACCTGTTGGCATATAACAAAGCGTGTATAATTTGGACTTACATTTTCTGTCAGTGTAGCCGCACCGTTGTGTCTTTGGATTATGATACATTTCATTGTTGTTGGCAATATTTAATTTTATTTAATATAATAATAATATTTAATAACAGAAATATTGATATTGCATTTGATACCCCAACTGCCATCTCCAAATATAAAAAAATACGTTTGCAATCAACTATCGTCTCTATCGATATCACTTTGACAGAAGTGTCAACAATAACAATTATTTTACAATTTCGTTTCGTGTGTATTTTAATGCTGACTAAAAACACGAAAAGCATTTAAATAAAACAAACTGTTTCGCAGCTTTTCGCCAGTAACTTTTGCAGCTTGGTTTTTGCTAGTTTCTTAAGCAATAAGCAATAAGTATATAAATTGAATTGGTTGTACACAAAAGCAAAACAAAAAATGGATGCAGCTTTCGAAAACCAGAACCCAGATTATCTGCTCGACGCCGATCAAAATAAGACTTACAGGCAAATGGGCTTTTTGGGAGAGGGTAGCTATGGCAAATGCTACAAGATGGTGGATGTGCAGACAAGCGAATTGGTCGCAGTGAAATTCTTGGCCAATAAAATGAAAAAAGGAAGTCAGTCAGAGAAGCAGACTTCCAAGGAAATACTCATTCATCGCAGCCTAAATCATCCAAACATTGTCAAAATATTCAGTACCTTTGCGGATGTGCAGAACAATTATATTGTGATGGAGCTGTGCCAGAATCGTTCGATGGAGCAATTGCAGCGTACACGCATTACGGAGTTCGAGACCCGCTATTATCTAATGCAGATATTACAGGGTGTGAAGTATCTACATGACAATAGCATCATTCATCGCGATCTTAAGTTGCACAACCTGTTTCTCAACGAAAAGTTGCAGGTGAAAATCGGTGACTTTGGTTTGGCAACGCGTATCGATTACAACGGTGAACTCAAGAAACGCAGGTGTGGCACTGCAGATTATATAGCACCTGAGATTCTGGACCGGAAGGGATATTCCGCCGAGGTGGACATCTGGTCGATCGGCTGCATCATGTATAGGTTGCTGGTGGGTCAGACGCCATTCAAGTCAAGAACAGTGGATATGACTTTCTCGAAAATCCGAAAATGCGAATACTGGAAGCCAGACTTCGTGAGCCAACCGGCCTTGGAAATGATGTGTGCCATGCTGCAGCCGAACAAAGCTATTCGCCCAACAATTGGACAGCTGTTGAACTTTCAGTTCCTTAAGGAAGAGCGTATACCACTTTTCTTGCCCATCTCTTGCCTAACGACGGCGCCGGACACTGCGACCATCCTGAATCTCATTCAACCCAACCCGTTGACGGATGGTAGCCTCCTAAATTCCACCTACACGACGAACTATCGCAGCGACATTGAATGTCTGTATTACCAGCTGACCTATCTCATCAATAACAAGCCTCTCTTATTGGAGCACAATCCGGAGGACGCGAATACCGATCCAGATGCCCGCCCGCCTTTCTGGATATGGAGTTGGGTCGACTGGAGTAAAACGTACTGCTTTGGATTTAGCTGTGGCTACATGCTGTGCGATGAGAGCATCGGAATTGAGTTCAACAATAGCTCAAAGCTAATACTCTTTCCCAATAAAGATTATGTGTATTTCATTAACAGGAAGGGCAAAGGGAGCGTCATGAAATGGAAGAAACTCTGCAAAAGTATGGTGAGAGAATTGAATCTACTGAGTTCCTGTTTGACCAGTAATGTGCACAGGACAGGATCCGAACATGTCTTCATCGCAGCCGATCGGATTCCGCCACATCTGCACACCTGGTTTCACGCAACTTCTGGGCTTGTCCTGCACTTGACGAACGGTTCAGTTCAAGTCAACTTTAACGATTATGCGAAAATAGTTTTATGTCCTCGCAAGAACTCCATCACCTACTTGGGGGACGGGGATAACTTTAGTACATATCGATTTTCAACTATTGCTGAAAGAGGCGTCTCCAATTTTATATTTGAGAAGATATGCCATGCCCATGAGATACTTAAGAATATGCTCGAACAGAATTTGGTATAGGTAGCACAGTAGAGCAGCAATAAGATGTCCACACTGACTGATAATACCTCTTTTATCTATTAAATTTCCATTGTACTCGGCATTATCAAGGGGGATTACCACTACTAAATTGAAGTTATTTCAAATCATATCATCCATTCAAGACAACCCTTGAAAAGGCTTAAAAATATATTTTGTATTCCCCCCTTTTTAATGCATTAATGAATAAAGAGTTTGGTCATTTATTTAAAACAATAAGCACGCATTTTATTATTTTATCAAGAGCCCAAAAAGACTATTATTATATAGGTTATAAGGCTAGTTGTAAATTACACCTATGCAACTTGTTGAGCTATTGAGCTTTTTCAATAGCTATCGAACTTTTCAAAATAAATAAATAAAAATGCACCGAAATTTGCATTAATATAATTTAGTTTATTTGCCTTCGTGGCCAAACTTAAAAGTTACAATTGTTAATGGTAAGCTCCGAGTTGAGCACTTAAACAAATTGTATTTCGGCAAGCGATGTCGGATACCGCGCCGCGACTTGAGCTCCCGATCGATAAAACAGAACTAAACTGATTAGCTGCCGAATTGCAGCTGCAGCTGCTGTTGCTCCCAGACGGGGAGCAGCCACAAAACTATCTGGGAGAGTCTTATCGCTCATATGCAAAACAACAGTTATGTTAACTTGCTCTTATGCTGCGCAGAGCATAACTTATCGAAAGGTTAAATATTAAGAGAGAAGCTGCTTTAGTTGTTGTTTGGCGCGGATACATGCGTAACCAAACACAACCAAAAACCAAAACTGAAAAAGGCATCCTGTATGTTTTTTGGAAAACAGACTTGAAGTAGATCTTTCCGAATAAGTACATTTCTCATTTCCATTATTATTATACATTTCATTCCATCGATACAAAATTCGATAAATGAGTGGAAAACATGAAATTTATATTATATATATAATTTTGAATGTAAAATCGCGAATGTAGGAAATGTTAAAATTGGTACTAGGCACTTATCGTTGGTAGTTAGTAAATAGTCATTAGCTGCCTCAATTGTACCTTTTAATCTTTTTCCATGTCTGTCCATGCAGTCTTTCAATTACTAGTTTCATATTCCCATGCAGTCTTGCATTAACAATGGCTGCCCTCTCCTGCTATCTGACTCAATCTTGTCTTTTTTATTTGTACGCTTTAAAATCTGAAATGTCACACAACATAATATCATAATTTTAGAGCAATTTGCTGTCCTCAATTGGCCTTAGCCTGCTGTCCGCACTTCCTCCCCTTCGCCAGCCTTTGGTTTTTTTTTTACTTTGGTTTCGTATTGTGTGTCTTAAGAGCCATTAAATCTGAAATGTTATACAACATAATATCGTAATTATAGAGCAATATTCTCTGGATGCCTGTGCTTATTAGAAATTCATTCGATACAAAAGTCGTGCATTTTTTATTCCCTGAGCAATTATATGTGGAGGAATATAATCGCGGGTGCAGCACATTGAAAGGGTCGATTCGTCCCTCTAAATTTTTGTTTTTATTTTCAGATTTTTGCTGGTTAGCTGTCGAGTTAGTTTAAAAATTCCCAAGTCGAAATTGAATAAATTCTCTTGAGATAAAAACCATATGCCTTAAAAATGAGTTTGTCAATTAATGTTAGTTTTTATGATTTTGTTAATTTATCTTATTTCATTTGGAGCTGCAAGTTTTTGTGCTCTGAGATAACATCATCCATGAGTATGCGGGTTATTTGGATATTATGTTGACAAATCAAAGCCAATTTTAGTTTCTGATAATCCACCTGTTGGCATATAACAAAGCGTGTATAATTTGGACTTACATTTTCTGTCAGTGTAGCCGCACCGTTGTGTCTTTGGATTATGATACATTTCATTGTTGTTGGCAATATTTAATTTTATTTAATATAATAATAATATTTAATAACAGAAATATTGATATTGCATTTGATACCCCAACTGCCATCTCCAAATATAAAAAAATACGTTTGCAATCAACTATCGTCTCTATCGATATCACTTTGACAGAAGTGTCAACAATAACAATTATTTTACAATTTCGTTTCGTGTGTATTTTAATGCTGACTAAAAACACGAAAAGCATTTAAATAAAACAAACTGTTTCGCAGCTTTTCGCCAGTAACTTTTGCAGCTTGGTTTTTGCTAGTTTCTTAAGCAATAAGCAATAAGTATATAAATTGAATTGGTTGTACACAAAAGCAAAACAAAAAATGGATGCAGCTTTCGAAAACGAGAACCCAGATTATCTGCTCGACGCCGATCAAAATAAGACTTACAGGCAAATGGGCTTTTTGGGAGAGGGTAGCTATGGCAAATGCTACAAGATGGTGGATGTGCAGACAAGCGAATTGGTCGCAGTGAAATTCTTGGCCAATAAAATGAAAAAAGGAAGTCAGTCAGAGAAGCAGACTTCCAAGGAAATACTCATTCATCGCAGCCTAAATCATCCAAACATTGTCAAAATATTCAGTACCTTTGCGGATGTGCAGAACAATTATATTGTGATGGAGCTGTGCCAGAATCGTTCGATGGAGCAATTGCAGCGTACACGCATTACGGAGTTCGAGACCCGCTATTATCTAATGCAGATATTACAGGGTGTGAAGTATCTACATGACAATAGCATCATTCATCGCGATCTTAAGTTGCACAACCTGTTTCTCAACGAAAAGTTGCAGGTGAAAATCGGTGACTTTGGTTTGGCAACGCGTATCGATTACAACGGTGAACTCAAGAAACGCAGGTGTGGCACTGCAGATTATATAGCACCTGAGATTCTGGACCGGAAGGGATATTCCGCCGAGGTGGACATCTGGTCGATCGGCTGCATCATGTATAGGTTGCTGGTGGGTCAGACGCCATTCAAGTCAAGAACAGTGGATATGACTTTCTCGAAAATCCGAAAATGCGAATACTGGAAGCCAGACTTCGTGAGCCAACCGGCCTTGGAAATGATGTGTGCCATGCTGCAGCCGAACAAAGCTATTCGCCCAACAATTGGACAGCTGTTGAACTTTCAGTTCCTTAAGGAAGAGCGTATACCACTTTTCTTGCCCATCTCTTGCCTAACGACGGCGCCGGACACTGCGACCATCCTGAATCTCATTCAACCCAACCCGTTGACGGATGGTAGCCTCCTAAATTCCACCTACACGACGAACTATCGCAGCGACATTGAATGTCTGTATTACCAGCTGACCTATCTCATCAATAACAAGCCTCTCTTATTGGAGCACAATCCGGAGGACGCGAATACCGATCCAGATGCCCGCCCGCCTTTCTGGATATGGAGTTGGGTCGACTGGAGTAAAACGTACTGCTTTGGATTTAGCTGTGGCTACATGCTGTGCGATGAGAGCATCGGAATTGAGTTCAACAATAGCTCAAAGCTAATACTCTTTCCCAATAAAGATTATGTGTTTTTCATTAACAGGAAGGGCAAAGGGAGCGTCATGAAATGGAAGAAACTCTGCAAAAGTATGGTGAGAGAATTGAATCTACTGAGTTCCTGTTTGACCAGTAATGTGCACAGGACAGGATCCGAACATGTCTTCATCGCAGCCGATCGGATTCCGCCACATCTGCACACCTGGTTTCACGCAACTTCTGGGCTTGTCCTGCACTTGACGAACGGTTCAGTTCAAGTCAACTTTAACGATTATGCGAAAATAGTTTTATGTCCTCGCAAGAACTCCATCACCTACTTGGGGGACGGGGATACCTTTAGTACATATCGATTTTCAACTATTGCTGAAAGAGGCGTCTCCAATTTTATATTTGAGAAGATATGCCATGCCCATGAGATACTTAAGAATATGCTCGAACAGAATTTGGTATAGGTAGCACAGTAGAGCAGCAATAAGATGTCCACACTGACTGATAATACCTCTTTTATCTATTAAATTTCCATTGTACTCGGCATTATCAAGGGGGATTACCACTACTAAATTGAAGTTATTTCAAATCATATCATCCATTGAAGACAACCCTTGAAAAGGCTTAAAAATATATTTTGTATTCCCCCCTTTTTAATGCATTAATGAATAAAGAGTTTGGTCATTTATTTAAAACAATAAGCACGTATTTTATTATTTTATCAAGAGCCCAAAAAGACTATTATTATATAGGTTATAAGGCTAGTTGTAAATTACACCTATGCAACTTGTTGAGCTATTGAGCTTTTTCAATAGCTATCGAACTTTTCAAAATAAATAAATAAAAATGCACCGAAATTTGCATTAATATAATTTAGTTTATTTGCCTTCGTGGCCAAACTTAAAAGTTACAATTGTTAATGGTAAGCTCCGAGTTGAGCACTTAAACAAATTGTATTTCGGCAAGCGATGTCGGATACCGCGCCGCGACTTGAGCTCCCGATCGATAAAACAGAACTAAACTGATTAGCTGCCGAATTGCAGCTGCAGCTGCTGTTGCTCCCAGACGGGGAGCAGCCACAAAACTATCTGGGAGAGTCTTATCGCTCATATGCAAAACAACAGTTATGTTAACTTGCTCTTATGCTGCGCAGAGCATAACTTATCGAAAGGTTAAATATTAAGAGAGAAGCTGCTTTAGTTGTTGTTTGGCGCGGATACATGCGTAACCAAACACAACCAAAAACCAATACTGAAAAAGGCATCCTGTATGTTTTTTGGAAAACAGACTTGAAGTAGATCTTTCCGAATAAGTACATTTCTCATTTCCATTATTATTATACATTTCATTCCATCGATACAAAATTCGATAAATGAGTGGAAAAACATGAAATTTATATTATATATATAATTTTGAATGTAAAAAATTGTTATTCCTGATGGGAAAGACACTCGCGAATGTAGGAAATGTTAAAATTGGTACTAGGCACTTATCGTTGGTAGTTAGTAAATAGTCATTAGCTGCCTCAATTGTACCTTTTAATCTTTTTCCATGTCTGTCCATGCAGTCTTTCAATTACTAGTTTCATATTCCCATGCAGTCTTGCATTAACAATGGCTGCCCTCTCCTGCTATCTGACTCAATCTTGTCTTTTTTATTTGTACGCTTTAAAATCTGAAATGTCACACAACATAATATCATAATTTTAGAGCAATTTGCTGTCCTCAATTGGCCTTAGCCTGCTGTCCGCACTTCCTCCCCTTCGCCAGCCTTTGGTTTTTTTTTTACTTTGGTTTCGTATTGTGTGTCTTAAGAGCCATTAAATCTGAAATGTTATACAACATAATATCGTAATTATAGAGCAATATTCTCTGGATGCCTGTGCTTATTAGAAATTCATTCGATACAAAAGTCGTGCATTTTTTATTCCCTGAGCAATTATCTGTGGAGGAATATAATCGCGGGTGCAGCACATTGAAAGGGTCGATTCGTCCCTCTAAATTTTTGTTTTTATTTTCAGATTTTTGCTGGTTAGCTGTCGAGTTAGTTTAAAAATTCCCAAGTCGAAATTGAATAAATTCTCTTGAGATAAAAACCATATGCCTTAAAAATGAGTTTGTCAATTAATGTTAGTTTTTATGATTTTGTTAATTTATCTTATTTCATTTGGAGCTGCAAGTTTTTGTGCTCTGAGATAACATCATCCATGAGTATGCGGGTTATTTGGATATTATGTTGACAAATCAAAGCCAATTTTAGTTTCTGATAATCCACCTGTTGGCATATAACAAAGCGTGTATAATTTGGACTTACATTTTCTGTCAGTGTAGCCGCACCGTTGTGTCTTTGGATTATGATACATTTCATTGTTGTTGGCAATATTTAATTTTATTTAATATAATAATAATATTTAATAACAGAAATATTGATATTGCATTTGATACCCCAACTGCCATCTCCAAATATAAAAAAATACGTTTGCAATCAACTATCGTCTCTATCGATATCACTTTGACAGAAGTGTCAACAATAACAATTATTTTACAATTTCGTTTCGTGTGTATTTTAATGCTGACTAAAAACACGAAAAGCATTTAAATAAAACAAACTGTTTCGCAGCGTTTCGCCAGTAACTTTTGCAGCTTGGTTTTTGCTAGTTTCTTAAGCAATAAGCAATAAGTATATAAATTGAATTGGTTGTACACAAAAGCAAAACAAAAAATGGATGCAGCTTTCGAAAACCAGAACCCAGATTATCTGCTCGACGCCGATCAAAATAAGACTTACAGGCAAATGGGCTTTTTGGGAGAGGGTAGCTATGGCAAATGCTACAAGATGGTGGATGTGCAGACAAGCGAATTGGTCGCAGTGAAATTCTTGGCCAATAAAATGAAAAAAGGAAGTCAGTCAGAGAAGCAGACTTCCAAGGAAATACTCATTCATCGCAGCCTAAATCATCCAAACATTGTCAAAATATTCAGTACCTTTGCGGATGTGCAGAACAATTATATTGTGATGGAGCTGTGCCAGAATCGTTCGATGGAGCAATTGCAGCGTACACGCATTACGGAGTTCGAGACCCGCTATTATCTAATGCAGATATTACAGGGTGTGAAGTATCTACATGACAATAGCATCATTCATCGCGATCTTAAGTTGCACAACCTGTTTCTCAACGAAAAGTTGCAGGTGAAAATCGGTGACTTTGGTTTGGCAACGCGTATCGATTACAACGGTGAACTCAAGAAACGCAGGTGTGGCACTGCAGATTATATAGCACCTGAGATTCTGGACCGGAAGGGATATTCCGCCGAGGTGGACATCTGGTCGATCGGCTGCATCATGTATAGGTTGCTGGTGGGTCAGACGCCATTCAAGTCAAGAACAGTGGATATGACTTTCTCGAAAATCCGAAAATGCGAATACTGGAAGCCAGACTTCGTGAGCCAACCGGCCTTGGAAATGATGTGTGCCATGCTGCAGCCGAACAAAGCTATTCGCCCAACAATTGGACAGCTGTTGAACTTTCAGTTCCTTAAGGAAGAGCGTATACCACTTTTCTTGCCCATCTCTTGCCTAACGACGGCGCCGGACACTGCGACCATCCTGAATCTCATTCAACCCAACCCGTTGACGGATGGTAGCCTCCTAAATTCCACCTACACGACGAACTATCGCAGCGACATTGAATGTCTGTATTACCAGCTGACCTATCTCATCAATAACAAGCCTCTCTTATTGGAGCACAATCCGGAGGACGCGAATACCGATCCAGATGCCCGCCCGCCTTTCTGGATATGGAGTTGGGTCGACTGGAGTAAAACGTACTGCTTTGGATTTAGCTGTGGCTACATGCTGTGCGATGAGAGCATCGGAATTGAGTTCAACAATAGCTCAAAGCTAATACTCTTTCCCAATAAAGATTATGTGTATTTCATTAACAGGAAGGGCAAAGGGAGCGTCATGAAATGGAAGAAACTCTGCAAAAGTATGGTGAGAGAATTGAATCTACTGAGTTCCTGTTTGACCAGTAATGTGCACAGGACAGGATCCGAACATGTCTTCATCGCAGCCGATCGGATTCCGCCACATCTGCACACCTGGTAAAAAAAAAAAAAAAAAAAAAAAAAAAAAAAAAAAAAAAAAAAAAAAAAAAAAAAAAAAAAAAAAAAAAAAAAAAAAAAAAAAAAAAAAAAAAAAAAAAACATATGCAAAACAACAGTTATGTTAACTTGCTCTTCTGCTGCGCAGAGCATAACTTATCGAAAGGTTAAATATTAAGAGAGAAGCTGCTTTAGTTGTTGTTTGGCGCGGATACATGCGTAACCAAACAATCGATTTGACAGCAAATTGAAAAATCCAATTATTATTTTAAAGTTAATACAAAATCAACTCAAATAGTTTCTGATTGAGTTTTAAATCGCATTGCCTTGAACAAATTGAATGCGAAATCATCCCAAAGGTGCTCAAAATACTGATTATGATGCATTTAAATAAATTGAAATAGTTACTATTTAATTATTATTTATTGTTCATTATTATTTATTGTTTCACACACACACACACAGACACTTTCGCCCCTTTGTTAACCTTAATAAATCAATGAATTTCAAAAATTTACATTTTTAAATTATTCATAAATGCTTTCAACACATGCAGGCTGTGGCCATTTGTTGTTGCTGCCGCAAAATGTGACAAAAAAAAAAAAAGATGCAACATTTATTTTCACTTCATAATTTTTTATAAATTTCTTTACCGGTCGTCCTTTTTGCAATATTGCGCATACGACACGTGTTCATTGTGAAACTAAGCATTTATTTGCTTAGTTGAGCGAACCTTGGAATTGACATTGGGCGTGGCCAGCACACATAGGCGTGTCCCCAGTGGCCAGTGTCCAGTGGCATACTTAATTGAACTGCACTGTCACTGGCCAACTGTTTATTCTCAGGGCGTAACCATGCCCACTTTGGCCAGCATTTAATTACAGCAGCCCAAGTCGCCGACATTTTTCCAGCAATTTTCCCCACAAGCGTTTCGAAAATGGTTTTGCCCCTAGCAACAACACTCGACGGGATACAATTCGCTCAGCAATTATTTGCATATCTCCTTTAAATCTGCTCAATTATCCTTTGGTAAATAGTCCAAGAACGCACTTGAATAGCTCATCAGCTTAAATTGTATCCAAAATTATATAGAATATAGAATAGAGAATAGAGAATATAGATTATTGAATATAGAATATAGAATAATATATATAGAATATAGAATTTAGAATATAGAATTTAGAATATAGAATATAGAATATAGACTAGAGAATATAGAATATAGAATATAAAATATAGAATAAAGAATATAGAATATAGAATAAACAATAAAGAATATAGAATAAAGACTATAGAATATAGAATATAGAATAGAGAATAGAGAATATAGAATATAGGATATTGAATATAGAATATAGAATTTAGAATATAGAATATAGAAATTTAGAATTTAGAATATAGAATATAGAATAAACAATAGAGAATATAGAATAAAGAATATAGAATATAGAATAAAGAATATAGAATAATATATATAAAATATGTGTTTAAGCATTCTTTTGTTTTTAGATTTTGCACTTGCATAAAATTACGCTGATTATATTTTCAGTTAGCTCACTTTGGGTTTGTTTACGTTTTCTTTTGTTTCAATACTAAAACAATCAGTTGAATATTTCAGTACCCTATTGTATATATATGTTTATATTAATGTATATATATATATGTGTAGATTTCTAGTCAGTGTGCATTTTATAGCTTTTTGCGTTCACTTACAAAAAGGCAAAAAGGCTAAAAGTTTTCGTTTTGAAAGTTTGTTCAGGTTAGGCATGTTTGTTGTTCTTAGATAATTGAAGTCCTGTCAACTCACTGACCTGTAAAATTCAGGTGCTTTTCCTAATGCTCAAAAAAAGAAAATAATAAAAAAAAACTTCCAACCATCTACGACAAAGTTGTAAAAATAAATCTTATTCTTTCGAAAAATGCATTAAAATAGAAAATCTGTTGCAGCTTTTGTAAGTGCCACGCTTGCGTCTCCTGCTCGACTCTGGGGCATATTCAAATAGCCCATTTAGTGGACGTTGGGCTAGTGCATTTCATTGTATATTATTTGCAGGCCATTAACACAAAGCAACAAATTGCCATTTACTTTTTTCATAACCGCCTCTGTCTTTGCCAGCTAATTAACATGTTTTTTTTTTTGGTTTTTTTTTTATTATGGCGCTATTGTTGGCACTGATGGCGAACAGCAACAATGACTGCCAAAAGGATGTTAACAGGCTGAGGCATAGTTGCTGCCACAGTATCCACAGTACCCACACCACTCCTGCAACGCTCCCCTGTCTGTTTGAGCCTTGTATTGTCGTTAGCCACGTTACGCCCTCAAATATCTCAGGCTGCGTTCTCCGTTCAGTTGTTGTGTGTTGTGTGTTTTTTTTGTGTCCTTTTCTTCTCACTGCATAAAACACTTGTTGTTGTGCGTGTTATTGTTGTTGCATTTGTCATCGTTACCTTTTTATTAAAAAAAAAAGCTGAGACAACAACTCAAGAGTGGCAAAAAACAACAAAAAGGAGGATAAACCAAAACAAAAACCATGTTGAAATGAAATCTTGTTGGGTTTGCTCAACGGTTTTCTACCCTGTTTTACAAGAACACGAAATATATATACAAAAAAAAAACTACATACCTATAAACTATATATACCAATTTATATTTGACACTTATGACTATTAAAGGCATAGAATATATCTACTAATTGGAAATACATAGAAGTGAGGATGACCAACTTAAAAAAATGGCACTTAAAGAAATGGAACACGAGCACTTTATTCCAATTTTTCAGTTGCCGAAAAAAAAATTAATCAAATATTTGGATTTGAAATTCGTTTTGTTGCACTTTTTATTTTATTTTTACATAACTGTGCTTTTACAAAATGTTCATTTTAGCAATTTTATGATTGCAGGTTGTAAGAAAAAAAAAGAGAAAAAAAAGGAACAAAAAATTTAACTTTTGCTGGTGTTGCGTTAGACTTATGGTGTTATGAATTCTGTGTGGGCTGCCACACTCTGAATGTTACCGTTAGTAGTAGGTAGGTATGTGTGTGTGTGTGTATATATATATCAACATATAGCAACAACAATAACGATTCGCATATTATCTGGGCAAGCAAGCAGCTTCAGTTGTGTGTTTCTTCTCTTTTTTTTTTTTTGCTGTTTTTCATTGTTGTTGTTGGCATTGTTGTTTGGTTGTTTATTGTCTTACTTTGTGCCGTTTTTTGCCTTTGTCATGGCTTCGTGCGCTGTCAGCTCAAAGGCACCGAAACGGCAAGACAAGTGACAAGTGCAAGAATCCTTCGTACTTACTTACTAACTTACTTACTTACTTAACGGCCCGGGCTTATTTTCAGCGCAACATCAACAATAATAACAACAAGAGCAATAATAACTGTTGGCATCTTTTGTTTGCCTTCGTCTTGTCTCGAGTTGCTCGTGCACAAAAGAAAAAAAAAACAAAAAAACACAATAATAATATGAAAATAATGCCAAAAGGTTTGTTTGCGAAAGGTTTTCGCTAAAGTCTGGGGCCTAACCAAATGCAAAGCGAGTTATATTAGTAAAGTTGCTCGGGGGCAACAATGTCATTTATTAAAGTAGCACAATTTTTTAAGGAAGTGATTTTTGTTTTAACTTTAAGTATTTTACACAATCAATCAAATTGGACTTCATTGTAAATGACAACTATTTCCAATTTAATTGTTAGTTAATTAAATGTGAACATTTAATATACTTAAAACCTATTTATTAAGAATTATAATGCATAAGAATCTGGTTGCTTTTCACAGTTATGCATTTTAATTGTCGGTAATTCAAAGTATTTAATTACCGGAAATGTTGCCCTCAGCAATGGGAGCAGCAGCTTGCCAACGCGTAACTTGATGCAGGTGCAAATTTGCAGGCCACAACCCTTAAATGTTGGCGAACTCTGTTTCTTCATTGCCGCACACGGCGAATACTTAATACCGCATTTACCGTTACCTTAAAGGTAACGTCGCCCTTTGCTACCATAAATTAAGCATAATTAAAATGTAAATGGAGCAACCGAAATAAACGAACACAAACACACACACACACATACACTTACACATACACATATACATACACATAAATTGCAATTGTTGTTGTTGTCTTTGAGTGGCTCCTTGACTTGCATTTGTGTGTTATTCGCTTATAGAGCTATAATTAATTAAATCTCATTTGTTTCTTTCTATTTCGTTTTCATTTAATTTAATGTCATTGCCGTTGCAATGTCGACTTTCTCATTCTCTCTCTTCCTATCTCTTGCTCCATTTCTCTCCCACAATCTTTTGCTCCATTTTAAGCTCCCTCTCTCTCTCTGTCTCTCTCGATCGCTATGTTCTGATCCTGTTGTTCGTCTACAAACACCCAAATTTCCCCAAGGCTTTTTGGAAGTAGAACTTTTACTTATTTGCCCGCTCATCATGCATGCATTGCAGAAAGCTTTTTAACGGTGGCTGTCGTTTCGTTTACCAATTTGTTGCTGCTCTTGTTTTCGTGTTTCGCCTGTTGCCGTTACATTCCAAGCGCGCGCGCTTTTTGCTCGCACACTCATTTTATTTGCTCTCGTTCCTTTTTCGTTCGTTTCGTTTTCGCTGGGGCTTTATGGTTAAATTGCCTCCCCCATTTGCTAGATGCCAATGCCGTTGTCTCAGTCTTAGTTTTGGGCAGTTCGGTCCACTTGCCGCACTCGCCTGTTGTCAGCTCAGCTGCGGCCACGCGTTACTCTCGCAACAAAAACAACAACAACAAAAACATCTGCAGCAACAATCACTCGCCAAGTGAAACAATAATAAAACAAAAAAAATAATAATTAAAACAATTTGTATAACACAACACATACATACAAAATAAAAGTAAACAATAACGTGACTAGTTGCATTTTCTTAGAATTTTTCATCGTCTCAAAACATCTGTGAAAAAAACAACAATTTTTGTTATTATACCCAGTTTAAAGTTTGCCCCCAAAGTAATCAACTATGTGTGTGTGTTCGTGTGTGGACACGCGTGTGTGTTCGCGTGTGTGTGTGTGTGATGTAAATGTTTCTGCGCTACGGTTCAACAAATCAGCATGTGAATCCCATACACAAATTTCTACTATGCACAACTCAAACTAATCAGTCGCAGCAACAACAGTAAACTCATAACTTGCATCCAGCCCCAAAGGTGCTAACTGGCACAGGTGTAGTGCTATACTATGGTCTTTTTGAAAAGTTTTGGAATGGGTGGTTGGTTGGTTGCTGGGGGTGGTCAGGGGAGGTGCTTATGTTGGCATAACTTTTGTATTTAAAAGTACACGGCACCGCTTGACACGTTTCTTCCCAAAGTATTTTCTTGTTGACGAACAGCCTCCTGGGCAAGTAGCCTCTATCCATTTGTGTGTGTTGGTGTGTGTGTTGGTGTGTGTGTTGGTGTGTGTGTTGGTGTGTGTGTGGGTGTGTGTTGGGTCTGTTTATATTTTATTTTCGTTTCGTTATTTTGTATATGTACATTTTGTGTGTTTGTGTTGCTTCTTTTAATTGCCGCATAGTCATGTCCTTGAGCCTCACGCCTCGCCTCGCCTCGCCTCGCCTCGTCGCATCGCATCGCTTCTCATCTCACTCATGTCGTCAGCATTGCTGCTCTCGCCCAATGTTTATATTTAAACGCATCTCTCGAGAGTTGTACAAAAACAAAGTCATAAAAAACGAAGCAAACATAAGAAAATACTCATGTGTAGCAAAATAAATTTCAGATATTTACTTTTAAATTCACTTTGCCTGCGCAAAACTGATGCGAACCCCGTAGCACCCCAATGTCGTCTGGCTTGTCCACAAGTTGGGTGCCACTTTTTGATATGAATTGATGTGAATTGAATTAAGGCAAACGGTTGCCGTTTACCGATTGCCATTCGCCAACAAATGAAAATGCATTTCACTGCACAATGGGTCTTTATTACATTTGTTATACTGTGTTAAGCAAGCAGAAAATTTCTAACATGCCACAGACAGTTGTTGCTTGCAGTCTTGCTCTCCGTTTTCTATTGAATCGATGAGTCACATGGCCACAAAGCCTGCCCCATAAGTAGGCAATACAATAAGTCTCTGTCACAGTAAATAAACTGGCCAGCAATAAGCTCCCAGATGGAGACTCTTAGCTCTCAATTGGCAGCAAATGCTCAAATGTTGCGTCTACGCAATGTCTGACAACATTTGTGTTGGCCAAGTTTCAATTAAATGCTGTAGAATGTAGAATCCAATGTTGCAACATCAAATAATGCACTGACAGCACAGAGTTGAGCAGCATCTGGTTTGCTATTGATTGTGTGTGTGTGTGTGTGTGTGTGTGTGTGTATTGAAAGAGCACTCAAGCAGCTGCCTGAGCACAAGAATACTTAAGACATTTTATACGTGAAGTAAGAGAAATTCATATTAAATACAATCAATTCTATTTAAAAAAAAATATATATATGATATCGAAAGAGCTTGATTTGACACTTGGCGCTGACTCTGTATCACTTTGTATTCAGTTCTTAAATCGATGCGGATCCTTAATAGAAAATTCAATGTGCAGAAGTTTAACATCTTCCTACATCGTCCCCCCCCCCCCCCGCCCAACTCCCATATTCTTGGCCAGGACGGGGGTGGTGGGTGTGGCTGTAAGGGGTGTTAACCTGTCAGACTTTATACCGTTATCGTTAGCCAGCTGTGGCACATCCGCGGCCTTCAAGTGCCATCGTTTACACGGAATCGTTTCTCCTCAAGGGCCAGACAATAAATGCCAGCCAGCCTTATTTTCAGCCAAATGCCACCTGCTTCCAGGTGCAAGCACAAATATTTAATATGCTCAATTTGATGGAGGAGTAGCCAAAGAGCCAGGTCTTAAAATGCTAATTTTGCTCATTCAACTAGTAGCAGTGCATTTTCTAGAAAGCCATTTTACACATATTCTATAAATTTTTAATTTCTAATTGTTCACTGATCTCATGCATAATGCTTATAATTTGTTTAATAACTGTAAGCTGTGCACTATATTAATTGTAATTTGGCATGCAATGCAAAATGTATTGTTACTAAAAAAACATGCAATTTGCTTGCTTTGCTAACCGCAAATTCCAAAAATAAAAACATGCAATTTTGTTAAAAGTCAAGGCCGAAAACACGATAAGCAGTTATCACGAATTATCGCAATAAATATAGATTGCCTCACATAAATATATGTGAATATATATATATATATATATATATATGTATATATTTTATATTTTGCGATTGTCTATCAAACACTTCACTCAAATAGTTATAACAAATAATTAGTTTTGCAAGTTGAGTAAATTAAAGTAATGTGAACACTTTTTCAACTGCAATTCGTTATTGAAAATGGAAATAAATTCGTTTTGACATAACATAAATTTGAATGTGAATTTGCATTTGGCTTGGAAGCTAACTGATTTAATGTTCAGTTGGGTCAAAAGCTGAGACACCTGCCAAACAGTCAAACAGAGCCAAATTTATTAAGATCAATCTTATTGAACTGTGTGTGCGTGTGTATGTGTGTGTGTGTGTGTGTGTGTGGTGTGTGTGCTCTAATAATGAAGCATTAAAATAAATTAATACATTTGTTAGCCATGTAAAAAACTGCAGTGCCAAAAACCAAGCTGTAAAAATTTAAAAAAAAAAAGTGAAAAAAATTTACATTGAATAAATTGGAAAATTTAAGAATCGAAAAATTGAGAACAACTGAGATGTGCCCGAAGACGTCAAAGACGACGCCAGTGTTGATGATTGGCGGCATCGTGTTCGTCATCATTCTGGTGGCCATCACTGGCGTCACCCTGATCAACAACATTAACCTGTCCAACATCATTCGACTGAACGAGCAGGTGGCCAGCGATAGCGTCAGTGCCAACGACAATCAGATCAAGGAACTGAACTATGTCAACAATCATCCGAAGAACTTGAAGAGTGCCAAGCAACTGAATGCCACTCCCACCAGCGAGGGCGATGCTCGTAGCTTGGACCAAATTCGCAAGGAGATGTCCTCCATGGTGCTGGAGCCCAAAGTGTCGCCGGTTATCGGGCGAGCGGCTTACGAGTCTCCAGCAAATGAGACCAATACCATCAACTTGCCACCGGCGGTTGCAGCAATGCCCTTTGGTGGTGGAGGTGCAGCGACGCACGCGCCGACTAGCGGGGGAGGCGACAGCTTGATTGATTACGAAAAACGCGCCCAAATTGTTAAGGTGAGTGGGCGGTGGGTAGTGGGTAGGGGGGGGGGGGGGAGTGATGTGGCAGGGCAGTACAGTCGTTGCAAAAAATGCGTATCAATTTCAAATGTCTGACCTTTGGGGGGGCCTGTCACGGCCCAACAAGAAGACAACGTGGCAGCTGTTGATGCCACACGAACTGGCATGCCAGCAAAACGTGTGGCATGCCCCTCTGCACGCTCTCAGAGTTCAACTACAAATGCGATAATAATAATAAAATGAACAGACGGACGTGGCTATATCGACTCGGCTATTGACCCTGAACAAGAATATATATATAGTATGTATATATATGGGGTCAAAGAAGCTTCCTTCTGCCTGTACAAAACGAATATACACTTTTTACCCATTTGGAATGAGTTCAGCGTATAAACAGGAACAATCAACTTAGGCAGGTTTCACTGTACACCGTAGCCCCACTGACTTAGCCATAAAATGACAAATTTAAGATCTTATCAATTATGTGTTCTACTTGCATGTACATACATACCAAATATATACTTTTAAATATATACATTTGCTGTTATCGTTATCGTTATCGTTATTGCTCTATTTAGTGAAAAAATTGCCGCCTTGGCATTGCTGAGGGCTTGGCTCGCAGCAAAGAGTTCCTGTTTTGGGGGCCACACTCACATTAGCCTTGGCCGCACTTGTTTTGCACGAGGAAGGGTGCCGGCGGGTAGGGGGTAGACTAAGAAGAACACGCACTTGACAACAGAAGAAGCAGCAGTGGCAGCAGCAGTGGCAGCAGTGGCAGCAGCAGAGGCAGCATTTGTTGTAGTTGTTGCAAACACATTGGCAAAGTGCCTGCATTCTCAGTTTGCGGTCGAAATCTTGACGTTTATTACGCTCACTTGGCTAACGGGTGCTGGCTGACTGACTGACTGACTGACTGACTGACTGACTGACTGACTGACTGACTGGCCGGTTGTAACCGGTAACCGGTGAACGTTAACCGGCAAAGATCTGCTGCCTTTGCCTGGTTCCACTCAATGCAATTGCAATTCGCCTGGGCAAAGGAAGAGGCAGAGGAAATGGATGTTGACGCCGAGATGCGGATGGGCGTCAATTGCTTTACGCTTTCACGGCTCAAGTGGCCATGTCGAGACCTTGGCAAACTAACTTGGCACTAAACAAATTTCAACTTTGCACTTGCAACAAGCAGCAAACAACAAACTTCAACTACAACTGCCACTGCCACTGCCACTGCCACTGCCACTGCCACTGCAACTGCAACTGCAATAATAAATAACTGTATTGCCCAGAATATGTGTGGCGTTTCAATTGACTTGTCTGCTTGCAACAAGCAACTTCAAAATGTTCCCTTTCCGCCCACCAAACCACTCCCAAACACTCGTCAGCAGCTGGCCGCAATTGATTAAAAGGCATTTAAATTTATATTACTAAATGCATGCCAACAATTACAATTGATTTCCATTTCCGTTCCGGAAGTAATGCTTGAACTGAGCAAATTTCATATGTCAGAAAAATGCACTCAACTTAATTTGCCATCCAACAGTTAAATAGTTTCTATACTCTACCATTGGGGTCTCTGAATATTATCGTGACGCTTGTATATTATGTATATATATATATATATATATATATTCTTGATCAGCATCACTTGCTACTTGCACTGCAAGTCCCGATCAGATCAGATCACTAATTTATATGGCTGTTAAGTTGAGCTCCTGTTTGAAAAACTATAAGGACGAATTATCCTTGCCGTTTCCTAGCAAAGCTCTCACAATTTATTTGTTCAGGAATTTCTGCAATTAATTAAAAAAAAAAAAAAAAAGAAAGTTCGTTGAACTTGTGATGCAGTTGTATTGTAAATTTGTATAGCCAAAAATAAACGTAAATTCAAATCAAATGCACAAACACACACACACACACACACACACACACACACATGCACACATACACAAGCGCAGTATGCAAACCTCCATTGAATTGAAATTCCGTTTATTGATTGTTGCAATAAGTCTTTTGCATATGCACACACGCAAACGTACACACACTTACACACACACACACACACACACACACACACATGCCCACACAGTAATTGAAGTATGTGTGTAAATGCAGGTTTGTTTAGCATGTGAATATATTCATTTGTTTATTCAATTGCGAATGCGTATGAAATTCATGACATGAGCTCGAACTGGGATTACACTTGCCTCGCTAACCAGCTGGAAACTGAAGCAGCAGGGGATGTGCCACAGACATACACATTTATATATATATATATATATATATATATATATGTATATATGTATAGAAGTTTGTTAGATTTGGTTTATTTTATAGAGTACCTGTCTAACTTTCTTGCTGCTTCCGGCTCAGCACTCAAAATATATATATATACATATGTATATATATTATATATATATATATATATATATTGCATGGGCACTCAAATGGCCAGCTCGAACGCAAACTACACGAAATTGCCAAGCACTTAAGAACTGCCCCACACACACACACACACACACACACCCAACAACCTTTACAACGTGAGAATGATAATCAGAACACTCGAGTAGTTGAGGGGGGGATGGGGAGGGTGATTTGGGCTTCAAATTAATAATAAGTTTAAATTGAGGCTCCATTCGAAGCTCATTTATTCAATCTGGCGCTCGTTCAGATATTTTCTTTTCTCCTTTCTCTTCATGTCAAATCTATCTGGATGATCATATATATATACATATATATATATATGTATATATGTATATATATAGATATATGTATTTATGCATGGGCCATTTACACCCTTGCAACGTTCGCTCAGAAATGCTGATATCATGTTTTGCTCAATGCTGTGCATTGTGTGCAGCCACTGGCCAAATCCAAGGTAAACCACTTCAACTGGCCGCCAAAAAGTGCATCAGCAACAACAACAACAACAACAACAAAAATAACTTGAACAGAGCTGGGTCAAATTGCGAAGAGAGAAGCACCCAAAGAAACGGGTTTTGTGCTGGAGATGGTATAATCTGTAAAAAAAAGTGCACTATTATATTCTGAATTGGGCGTACCATATTTTCAAATAAATCTAATAAATGTCTGCGTATTTTATGTTTAGTTGTAGAAATTACTTTCAAACAAAGATTTATACATAAATGCAATTTTTAAAATACCTACTCAGGCCAAAAATGTATTTCTTAAATTATGAAATAAATACACAGAAAATAAAATGGTGAACGAAATTGCAAATATTTTTTCCCAAGTGTATTGAAATTGTTGAATCAGCTTAATTTGAACTTTAGCATAGTTGGCTCCACTATGCAGCGCAGTCAGCGTTGCATTTATCAATGCAATCCCCTATGCAGCGCCAAAACAAAAACAAAAAAGCAAAAACAAAACAAAAGCGAACAAAAACAACAACGAAGTGCAGCAGCAGAGCAGAGCAGCGAAGCTGCTGATTTTGACGCCGAGACTGAGGCTGCCAATGACGTTGACGATGGCGCTGACGTCGCTGCTGACACTAACCCACTTTGCCTGTTTTTGTTTTCGTTGTTGTTCTTGTTGTTGGGCCAACCGTTTGCTGACCGTTTGCAACCGTTTCATTGTCAATGGAAGCCCGCGCGCAGAGCGAATTCAACTCAAAATGGCCATCGATGCGGCTATTGATGGATTGGCATTGCTATAGGATTGGGAATGCGTCAATGTGCAATAATAACATAGTGCATACTACGCCAGACGTGCTATTGCCTAACTAAAAGCGTCCCACGCAATGTGAGGCAATTTACCGATTAAAAAATATGGTTTTCAGTGCAGTTTATATGACAACAATGTGGAACTTTGACTTTGACTTAGTTGTAAACAATTTCAATATTAACTGAAACGCATCGTTCTCTGCCTTAAAAGGCATGCGTAAAATTTCAATACAATCATTTTGGACAAAGACATGCAATAAAGGTAAACGTTGCCAAGCGATTGTTCAATCTTTAGTTGAATTTCCTTCCTTCCTTCCTTCCTTTCTTCCGATGCAATTTATCAAATCTCGTCTTCAGTTTGCCTTTGCCTCAACAGCTGGCATTCCATTAGCAGAGAAAGTTGCCGCATATTTTCTTAATAGTTTGCCTGTTTTCCTCAGCTTCTTTTTATACACACATATATATATATATATATATATATATATAAATACATATATTTATTTTATTGTATTTTTTGTTGCTGTTCATATATCTTTTCCAGTTAAATTTGACTTCATTTCTTGGCCTGCATGCAAAACACCCACAAATAGTTTGTCTTGAATGTGTCTAAGTGTGCATGTGTGTGTGTGCATTATTTATTTTTCTTATTTTTTATGCCAAGATATTAAAAAAGCAGCAACGTTTTCGCATTATTTTATGGCCTTAAGGCAATTATTTTCCCTTGGCTTTCGACCAAAGAGTTTGCCCAAAACTTTTCTCCGAATACGAGCTTGGTTGTGTGTGTGTGTGTGCGTGTGTGTTGGCTTATGCATATTTTTACATCTATTTTAAAGTTACTCCTTCTTGTCTCTTGCCTCCTTGCCTCTTTGTTCTTTGCTCTTGCCATTTGCATTGTTTTGCGGCCCAGCGGCATAAAGCGTCAAAGTTTTTTGACAACAACTTGCGCACTGCTGCTAAAGTTGCATTTGGAATATGCATTCAATAAAGAAGAAGAAGACGACCACTCGCCTCTTCCCTTGCACCATCCGGAACGCCAGGTGCACATTTTTAGTGCACTTTTACAGCAATTCCAAATTCCAAATTCCAAATTTGCGTTTAGCTCGCCACAACAAACGATTTCTTCAAAGTGGCAATAAATGGCTGACAAAATGAATAACCTGACCACGTGTCACGTGCCACGTGCCACAAATGCGGCCCGCATTCGCGTTGGCTTTGGGGACCTGCTATGTGCTATGGTTCTCTGATGTTCCAGCCCAAGTGCAAAATCAGCCCAAAAGCCGACAAAACCAATTCCCAAAGTCCTCAAAAGCCTCAGGAAACGGAAGGATGCAGCTGCTGCACTGCAAGAAATCTTTAGCTTGAACTCTTTTGAATCTCTTTGTTTCATTACAATATTATTTTTTTACATCCCAAAGAAAATCTTAACAATTCTAAATCCTCTTTGTACATAAGTCAGATTGAGCAAAATAAATTAATATATTTTTTTATGCAAGTTAAGAATTTGTTACAAAAATGTCTGACTTAAGAAGATAATCAAGAAATGGCCGTCGAATCAACAATAATTTTAAATAAATCAATATGAATTTGTAACAAAATGGCGATTAGTGAATTCTTCGCAGCTAAGCACAAAATTGTTTACAGTGTTTGCTCTGTGGAGCTGTGGCATTTGGTGCAAAGTGGGACACACGACGAAGGGCGCCTCATTGGTCTGCACGTTTTCACGTTCCGTTGCGGAAATGATGTTCAGGCACAGCACACACACACACACACAACACACACACAAAGAACAAACGCATTTGGTGGGCCACGTTTCGTGCGACGTTTGCACATTTCAAGGATGTGGCTTAATTCGTAATGAAGACGTGCAGACTGAAAGTACAGTCGCAAACACATACATATCTGTTTGTGTGTGTGTGTGTGTGTTGTGTATGTTTTTACCCCATTTTATGCCTGCCACAGTACAAAAATATTCAATCAATCAGTCAAATCAATCAAGCAATTTCCGTTAAATTAGTCAAGCTGATGATTTACTGCTGCCCACATATGGCGCACGTCATGTTACAATCTATCCTTCACACACACACACACCCCCCCCCCCACACACTCCTTCTCTATTATAGCCAAAAATTGTGGTTAGTGAAATGACCGAATTGGTTCAATAAAAAAAAATAAACACTACGGCTTAAATTCGGTCCTGTTGACTTGCAATCAGATGCGGCTCATTAAGTTTTTAAAAAAAAAATACACTCAGCCAAATTGTATTTCATTTCTGCTTGATATCACAAAATGCTGTAAACAGCAATCAAAGCTGGCAACTAATAAAATTATGCCTTTTTTGTAGGAATACCAGCATAATTTCAAACTCTTTTAAGCAAATATTTTTCAGTTTTTGTGTGTTGCAACTTTAAATTTGCAACAGTCACGCTTCGCATGGAACCTTCTTTGAGGTGCTCAACTCTCTGTCGTTAATTATATGCATGTTTATAGATCAATTGAAACTTGTCTCGGAACTCAATTTGCCTGATTAACAAAAGGATTTCAGTAAGAATTTTCTGCCAATCTGTCGCAGAATCTGCGCCAAAAATCTTAAGAAACATAAACAAAAAACCAAAAACAGGCAAAAAAAAAAATTTATCACAATCATTGTCAGGCAGGACAATGGAGGTGAGGATGTCGTCTCCGTTTTGGGCCCGGCCAACAAACCGGAACGCAAGGTTTGCGAACGTGTCCGACTTTAATTAATTACCGGAAACTGTTAATATTTGCATTGCCTTCAAGGCCGGCCCACAGCTCTTAACCGACAGGGGCAAAAAGAGTGCTGCTGAGCACACACAAAGAGCGCAACGAGGCTCAAAGCGACGCATACTTTCAACCAAACCCCCTCCCTTTCCATCGCCGCCCCTCGCCACCATCAGCACAAACACCCGTGGGGCCAAAGGCCTGCGGGCGAATATAGATTTTTATCTTTTTTTCTTCTTCTTCTTCTTCTTTATACCCTATTACCATATAATGAAAAATATGTGGAGAAAACATCGAGAAACATAGTCAAGGTCATCAAAAAGTTGCACAAATTATGACTCTATTTTCAGATATTTTTATCTGCTTTACATTTTGTTTGTGTAATTTTCGAAAGAAACGAAAATATAAAAAAAAATACTTAGAAGTGTTTATGTGCTTTATAGCGATTATTATATTAGTTTATATGATGAAACTATCATCAGGAGATTAAGTAACGACACAAAATATTCAATATATAAAAACGTACATCGAATATTCAAAGAATGTATATAAAAAATAGATCTCTAAATAAATAAATAAAACTGAAAAGAATAATAATATGCTGAGCTGAGAATGTAAACGTACATCCTATATAGAAAAGGAATACATATTAATCTCTCTGAATTTATACGAACGAGGATAATCAAGTATCCAAGCATCTTTTGTGGTTTCTATAAGCTATTTAAAAAATAATATAATAAAAAAATAATTATTTTTTGTTAGGGTATCTTTAAGCTGAGCATTATAATAATTATGCCTTTTTGTATACACTACTTTTGTATATTTTATTTTACTTTATTTTCGATGTTTTTGGCTCGCAATAGAAGTTCTCAAAAATAAAAAAATGCTCTCGAAATTATGCAATGCCAATTATGCTATGCTCTCTCTCTCTCTCCCTCCATCTTTCTCTGTCTTGTGGTGCTGCATGGCTAAGCTGGTGGATTGTGTGGGTCCAGTTTGCGAACAAGCCAATATGTAATGCAAAAGGGCCAAATGCCCTGCAAACGCTGTTTGGGGCTTAAGCCAAATGCGATGGCCCAAAAAACATTTGGCATTAACATTTTGTAACGCTGCTTTGCCCCGTGTGCCTGGCCAATTTCAATTGAAATTGTGAAACCTTCATGCAGCCATTTTCAGTCCGAACTGTAACCACCCCACCACAAGCAATGTCCTTGAACAGCGTCGTTTTTGTGTGCAAGGACCTTGAACAGGTGTGCAAATAGTGAAAGTTAATTACATGTTTAATCTTCACGCTTTCCATTATTATCCATTATTATCCAGCTGAGTCCACTAAAACTGTTGAACCACCAAATAATCCAGTTAATTACAAAGATATTCGTAAACCATACAACATTTTTTCATATCTTCTACTCAACTCGGATTATCAGTTGTAGACTTAATGGGAATATTTCAAATAATATATATGTGAAAGTGAATCGATTCTTATTGTAGAATTGGAACATGTTCAGCAAGCTTTGTGTAAGAATTATAATTCAGACTATAATAAATAAATGGATATTTTTTTTATAATTTATTGATTGATGAATCATTGACTTTTGCAGATGATGGAGCACGCCTGGCACAACTACAAATTGTATGCGTGGGGCAAGAACGAGCTGCGTCCCTTGTCGCAGCGTCCGCACTCGGGCAGCATATTTGGATCATACGATTTGGGCGCCACAATTGTGGACGGATTGGATACGCTGTACATTATGGGACTGGAGAAGGAATACAAGGAGGGACGCGACTGGATTGAAAGGAAATTCTCGCTGGATAACATTAGTGCCGAGTTGTCTGTCTTTGAGACAAACATTCGCTTTGTGGGCGGCATGCTGACACTGTACGCCTTTACCGGGGATCCACTGTACAAGGAGAAGGCCCAGCACGTTGCCGATAAGCTGCTGCCCGCCTTTCAGACACCGACGGGCATTCCGTATGCACTGGTCAACACCAAGACGGGCACTGCCAAGAACTATGGCTGGGCATCCGGCAGCAGCTCGATTCTCTCCGAGTTTGGCACACTGCATCTGGAGTTTGCCTATTTGAGTGACATAACGGGCAATCCGCTGTATCGAGAACGGGTCCAAACCATACGCCAGGTGCTCAAGGAGATTGAGAAGCCCAAGGGTCTCTATCCCAACTTCCTCAATCCCAAGACGGGCAAATGGGGTCAGCGTAAGTAGCGCCAATTCTATGCCCAACTTGCATCCAACTTGTATCTAACTTTTGCCATTTTGGTTTGGTCTGAGCAGAGCACATGTCTCTGGGCGCCTTGGGCGACAGCTATTACGAGTATCTGCTGAAGGCCTGGCTCCAGTCTGGCCAAACGGACGAGGAGGCCCGCGAAATGTATGACGACGCCATGCTGGCCATCATGGACAGAATGGTCCGCACCAGCCCCAATGGACTGACCTATGTGTCTGATCTAAAGTTCGATCGATTGGAGCACAAAATGGATCATCTGGCCTGTTTCTCGGGTACGTTCTGCTCAACTTTACTGTAATCGCTACTTGTTAACCAAATACCCATGAATTGGGGCCACAATTTAAACAGCCATCGAAATATTATTAGTATTACTAAATGCATAATTAAGTTAAATTAAGAATTTATTAAGCTCATTGAGTATCTACAAAATGAGGTAATTTGATGAGCATTTGTACTTGTTTTTGGATCAATCAAATGGATTATGTGCTTTTTTTTGTCGAAGTGCATAAAAAACGTATTTTTGCGTGTAATTAAATACTTGATACATGGAAATTGTGGCCACAATTGAAACAGCTATTCAAGTAATATCAATAAATACTTGATTCAATTGAAATAATTATAGCTTCACATAATTTAAAGTAATTTGAAGAGCATTTATTTTTATGCAAAGCAAAATGGATTAAGTGATTTTTTCCAACTGTTTTTCAACTTTTTAGGCGGACTTTTTGCGCTGGGCGCCGCAACGCGCCAAAACGAGCTCACCGACAAGTACATGGAAGTGGGTAAGGGGATAACCAACACCTGCCACGAAAGCTACATACGCACACCCACCCAGCTGGGACCCGAGGCATTCCGGTTAGTTTCGTGTCAATACACAATTTGAAATTTGAAATTGAAAACTGCTTTTGCACTTGAGATTTATTAATCGTTTCGACACTTGAATTGCATTTTTTTTTTTTTTTTTTTTTTTTGCAGTTTCAGCGATGCGGCAGAGGCACGTGCGCTGCGTTCGCAGGAGAAATACTATATTCTTAGGCCGGAGACATTCGAGAGCTATTTTGTGCTGTGGCGCCTCACGCACGACCAGAAGTATCGCGACTGGGGCTGGGATGCAGTCCAGGCACTGGAGAAGCATTGTCGCACCGCTCACGGCTACTGCGGCCTCCGCAACGTTTATCAGCAGGAGCCCCAAAAGGACGATGTGCAGCAGAGTTTCTTCCTAGCTGAGACGCTCAAGGTGAGTGCAATTAATACAAACACTTAAATATGGCTAACTAAACTGATATTCTATCTTTCCCATATATAGTATCTGTACTTGCTGTTCTCAGATGACTCCGTTCTGCCACTGGATGAGTGGGTGTTCAACACCGAGGCACATCCGTTGCCCATCAAAGGTGCCAACATTTATTATCGCAAGGCGGCATCGCCGCCGCCAGCATCGAATGCGTCATAAGCAACTGAGCCCATTTGGATGCCCGTGTCATTCTAATTAACGATATATGCACATATATATATATATATATATATATGTGTGTATATATATATAGGTGTATCATTTAATATTTTTATTATTTGTATGTATTTTTTTTTTGTTTTGTGTAATTGTAGCTGTTATTTTAGTTAGTTTATGCTTAACAACTACATAAGCCAATATATGTAATCTGATCTTTAGTTCGCCTAGTTCGACGATCGTGCGACGACCACTTTCTGTGTAAAATATTTATGTAACTTAATTAACTTAACGTTAATTTTAGCGTTAGCATTAGCGAGCCCTAAGTACTACAATTTATATATGTGTGTGTCTACCAACAACCATCATTTAGCTCGTATTTACTACGTAAAACTAAAAAAAACTCGGCACAAGTTTCCAAAGTAACGTAACATAAAGTAATAATTAATAATTAATATGAGCCCACTGCTGGCTCACTTCCATTTTAAAGAGTTCAAAAAACACTCAATCACTCATAAAAAGAATCCCAATATATATATATATATATATATATATATATATATATATAGACACCAACACAAACACTCGCGCACGCATAGATGATTTATATAGGTAATCTCAGGTGTTCGAATTATAATTAATCTTGTTTTGTTTCCGTTAAAAGACTCAGCTTGCAAATATTTACATTAACTTGCAATCCTGGACATATACATTTATCTGTCTATATCTCTATAACTATAACTCTTTCTAGCACTTAATCTATCTACCGACTACTATTGTATTTGTGTGGAACGGCACCTTCTATAACCAATTAACTAGCATTTTGAATATAAATATGACAAACAACTGTCAACATTCAGTTGCACATTCTGGGTTCGAAATATTTGAGAGCTTTGTTTTGTAAATATTTTCCTAGCGACAAAATAAAGATATCTTTGACAAGGTTGGCAAACGAAGTAATTGTAAAATTATTGTTTACGTTGTAGCCTAAATATTTTAAAGTAATTATTGTAATAGCACCTAGCTTACTTTAAACAAATGTAACGCATATTACTTTACATCAGCATCAAGCGAAACAAATCTTAAATATTAAATATTACAAATAAAAGCAAAACAAGACGAAAAAATCAAGAAAAAAAATATGTAGGCAATTGTTTAAACAAAATATTTATAGAATTATACACAACGCGAAATAATTTAATTTTGAACAATGTAAAGGTTTTTTTTGTATAATCCTAAGCGTAGGATATGATGATAATAATGATATTAATATTAATAAATCAAAAAAAAAAAAAATAATAACTTAATATCAAAAATGTTTAATTTTTGTAATCTTCAGCACTTTGTATCAGCTTTGGAGCTGTGAGAAGTCATTTTAGAAATATACGTACATACATATAAAAAAAAAAAGTAATGCGAAAGTTAAAATAAAAAACAACAATTTTTTAAGCTAATAAAGTAGTTTTATCATTATGTTTTTTTTTTTATATTTTTGTTGTATTGAAACATATGTAAGAACGTGAATATTGTATAATTGCGAGTCTTAACAAATTGTAAATGCATTATAAATGAAAGACGTAGCTTTCCACACGGAATGCGAAAGAGGATATTAAGGAATGCTATAACATAATTGTATTGAACTAACCCATAAGTTTAATAAAAATTTAATGAATAATTAAAAACAAAAGTATTGGTATAAAAATACTACTTCTTGTGTTTGAAGAGGAATCTTATCAGTTCGATTTCTATGTATTGTCGGTGAATTTTAATGTGCTGTTTTAGTTTGTATCGTCATTAATAATAATTAATATGTTTCTCTGTTTGTTTTATCTCAACTTTATGTATTGTGTGTATGAGTTATTTTCAAAAGTTGTTATCTTAAATCTGTTATCAATTTCCCAAAATCAAGATAACATACGTAAGACTTAAACCAATATAATTGTTTGTTTACACTTGTCAATTTAAGTGTACTATATACTGCTCATGCATATATTGCCCCGAAACATTTACTTTTCAGACACGATTTACAATTAAGCAGCTATATGTAAGGCATAAAAAAAAAAAAAAAATGTATGTGCATTGCTCAAGGCGAACAAAGCGCTCTGAGGTTATCAACATTTCCCAACCAGACGCAGACTCACTCGCTAAACAACCCGGAACGGGCTGTTGAAGTTCAAATAAGACTGGAACAAAACGACAGACAGAGAAAACAAAGCATAGGCAATGAAACGAATAAAACGAGTAGTCAACTCACTCGCAGGAAGAGAAAAATATGTTCATATGATTGCAGATTTATAAGTCATTCCACCCACAGGGTGCAGCAGACAAAGACAACTCTGTGTTTGCCATTCACCATTCGCCATTCGCTCACCGTGTGGCTCTTTTTCATGTTCGCTCTTTTGCTTGTTCTTTTTGTGCGGCTGCTTCAGCTGTTGTTGTTGCTTCTGCTCTTTTTCTTCTTATATTCTTCTTTTTCTACCTATTTGCTGAATAGACGAGCCCGCCAGACCGGCTGAGAGTTGCTCGTTGCTGGCCGCAGCGCGTACGATTATTGCTCTTTGTTGATTTCATGCCCTAAAACCATGTAACTCGCATTATTTGATGATGTCGTTTGATTCAGCTGTTCACTTCATAAGCTATTTATGAAGCAAGAATAATAAATATATAATAAATAAAAGATTAAGATATAAGAGGTAATTTTATAATATACATTCGTATAAGAAATAATAATATAATTAATTCTATTCTCATACAGACGAACGCCAAAATCGGTCAGGCGATTAGAGTATACAGTCGTCGACTTGTCGTGACAAGTGACGCTTTTGTGTTTTTGTTTTGGTCATTGACGTCGCGTTTGCGGCGTCGATTCTAGCAAGCAAGCCACACAGTTGCCAGTGAGTTCTCAAGCGAGTCGGAGTCGTCTGGTGCAGCAGCGGAGATTTCAATACAAACTAGATTGCAAGTGAGTTGAAGAAAGCGCCAGGATGCCGTTTCCCATACATCCGCCCAAGCAGATGCCCTGCCCACACTGGCAGCACTTTCCCATCAGTCCAGTGGATAGCAAACCGTCGCCATTTGGCAGTAGCAACAACAATGATGTTTGTGCTGATGTGAATCAGCCACCAGAGCCGGTATCCTATCGCTACTGTGTCCAATGCAAGGCGGCTGGCAAGGATGTGAACACGACTAAAAAGGATTAATTTATAAATTAACGCTGTGGCATATCCACATGTCGCCACCACTCATCAGTCACTACTTACCACCCATTCCAAAGCACACCTCATCACATCAAACCGAACCTCCATCGAAAATAACAATGGAACGCACTGGTTTCGGTCCCCATCTGGACTTCATTTGTTTCCCATTTTGTTTCAAGTGATTCAATTGTTCATCAAAAATATGTTATAAATACACAGTTTATATATAGATATACATATACATATAAATATATATATATATATATATATATATATATATTTTTTTTTTATAAGCTTAATCTAAGTTTTTTCGAGCTACACTCATATTTTTTTTTGGACTGCAAGCCTAAATTGGGTATTGAAAGATAAATAGCAATATACAAATATAACACTTAAAATAAATAAAAATAAAAAAACAACGCATTTAAAAAACGAGTTTGCTTTACAAAAACAAACATACATTTTGTGTTTACAAATGCACACATTTATGTGCATGTGTGTGTGTGCGTGTGTGATTTGTTCTCTTGAGCTGCACACATTTTGCGACTTGTTTGCTTGTTTGCTGCTGCTGAATTGTGATTGTTGTTGTTATTTTGGATCGTGCGTTGCTTTTTATCAGTTTCAAGGTCAGTACAAAGACAGTAAACACAAAACAGCAAGAACAAAATCGAGAATAATCAAATTTCAAAAATGCGGTCGCGATAAGCATGGAATAAACAATCCATTTCGATTTTCAATTCAGTCTCTTTTGCTGTTTGTCTCTTTTCCCCTTCAGCTGGGGCAGCCATCGGTTAAGTGACAATTTGCTGCTTGCTGCTTTGCGGCTAACTTGCGGTGGCCGCATGCAACTGCATTAATTGCAAACGAATTCTCAAATGGAGGACAAAGTTCAACAAACTGCTCAAGTGAAAAAATAATTACGCACTCTCATTCTCACAAGCATAAATTACTACCACATTCATACTTATAGTTCTGAACTCCTAGCGAAGAAACACAAAGTATTTCTTAAGTATTTCTCCTTCCTCATACAGAGAAAGAGAGACATTCACGCCCCTTTAGATTACTGAATCGAATACATAGGATGGCAAGGCAATATGTCTTTATCTACAGGTATGCCTTTTAAGTCTTATCGGTGGTTAACCAAAATAAGAAAGAAGCATTTACCGTCGTATCTTAATAAATAAATTTCTTTATAAGCATGTGAAATTAGAAATTGGTATAGATTACCCTAATTGAAATGTTGCTAAATGTATAGCATAGTTCTAATCCCGAAACAGATAATTAATATGCATATATATAACATAAAAATTATGCTTATAAATAAAAGTAAAGTTAAGTTATGAATTGGGTTAAGTATATGGATAATTATATGAAAATAAGCAAAATAACTAGTACACTCTTAGGCTGCCAAATAAATTTTAGTGAAACCAATTTGAGAAGAATAATTCTTTGGTGCATATCAGAATATTAAGCGCACTTATTCCAGATATGCAAAAAAAATGTATGCCTACTTTTGGGATGACTCAAAAATGGACAAGGTCTTCAAAACAACCAAGTTTATCCCTCTTCATCAAGAAACCCAATAATTTATAAAAATTCCACTAGCAGGACCATAGAAAAGGAGAAAAATTTAAAAGATCCTTGTTTTCTCGAAAATATTCTATATAATTTAAATGCTTTTTAGCCATTTGCTAGTATTTGTCCAAACCAAATAAAAAAATCAACGAGATAGTGATTTAAATGGTAAATTTATTGATAAATAGTTTAAGTTCATAATAAATGCCAATCAGCACGCTTTGGCAATAAGTAAAGGCAACTTGCAAAGAATCAAACGTAACACGAGCAAAAAAAGCGTTAGATATACGCACTATTTTGCTATATATCGATATTACATTTACTAACATGGTTGCTCATATTCAACTCAAAATTTATATAAATCTATTTAATATAAAAACGAGGGGGAAAAATATACATTTTAAAATTAAGTTAAATAATTCATAATGAGTTTGATTTCCAAAAAAAAGTTCAGTTAGTCATCAAATTAAATTAAAAAAAATCGAATCCGTCCGATAAATACTCGAAGTGGCAACGCTGCTCATTATGGTCAATATGGCGCCATAACCGCTTTAACCACAGAGCACGTTACTTCCGCAGATAAATTTTAATTCAGTTCGACAAGCTTCTCTGCTGAAATGACGTACTTAAAGGACGAGATTGCGCTGGAAATGCTTGGTTACAAGTTTTACGATACGAATGGAGAATATCACTTGTTGGATTTTAATAAGGAAGTGCCAACCGATGTGCACCCCGAGGAAGCTTCGCTACAGGAATTATTAAATCTACCTTCAACATCGAAGTCCTCCAACACTTGCGGCCCGATACCGCAATCAAAGCCGGTGCCAAAGTTACAGCTAATCAAATTAGCCAATCTGTGTCTGGTTCCTGATCGCATCTTGCTCCCAAAAAAGTCTCGCGATGCACTAAATACCAAGAGCTCTGTTAATTAATATCTCAACAGTAGCATTGCATGCTCATAAGAAAGAGTTAAAGATTCAGGCATGGGACACATCATATAAATCACTACAACAATAATACTTCATAAATTTATTTATAATATAATATAATATATAATATACATCATACATATAATAACTTAAAAAGTTAATTATATTGAATAAACAACATCAGTAAAATTAATATTGTTTTATTTATAATGACGACTTGGTTTTCTATACCGCTTACCGAAAAAAAATCAGAATAAAGAAGGGCAAGCTTTTATATTATATATATACATTTGACTTCTAAGAAACTGGACAACGGCTATTTTAGATTTTGGAATTTACTTTTCAGCCGATTCCGTTAGAAATGAGCGACTTTATGACTTGCTTTTGTCTGTGACAATGTGAACACATTCTTGTGAAATTCGCCCGTTAAAAAGAATTGTTGTACACAAAAGTCATACAATAAAAATAGAATCATTGTTGTCTTAACAACTTTCTATATAATTTGAATGCTGTTTAGCTAGTAATTGTCAAAATAAAAAAAAAGATCTACAAAAAAAAAGTTTAGCCCAGGACATAAAAATAATGATTTAAATGATTAGTTATGTTTTTGAAATGTTGTTGGAGAAATTTTTGATAACTTCTTCAAAATTATTAAATGCCAATCGACAAGCTTTGTTTGCATCCATTTTGCAATATATAAAAGGGAACAGTAAAAGAGACGCTAGAGATGCACATCATTTAAAAATATATATCGATATGACATTTACCAACAGCGTTGCTAATATTCGACTGCAAAATTTGTATAAATCGAACAAAATAAATGTAAAAATGAAGAGAAAAAGGTGTACATTTTTAAATTAAGTTAAATAATTAATGAATAATTTAATTTTCAATCAAATTTAGTTAGTCAGTTTTCTAGACAGCTGATCAGTGATAAATACTCGAAGTGGCAAGGCTGCTCAACTGCTCATTCTGTTCTTCTGGTTCAATGGCGTCATTAATCGTTTGAATTTGCGTCATCTCGATATTTGCCTCAGCATGTTCAATTTAATTCAGTTTGGGAGAGTTGCTCTGCTGGAATGTCGTATTTACTTACCGAGATTGCGCTGGAAATGCTAGGCTACAAGTTTTACGATCCGAGTGGCGAATTTCACTTGATTAACTTCCAACAACCATTGCCAACCGATGTGCACCACGAGGAAGCTTCGCTAAAGGATTTTATCAATCAACCTTCAACATCGAAGTCCTCAAGCACGAATAGGTGCGGTCCGATATCTGTTAATCTGCAGGGCACACCGGTTCGTGCATTGACCAAGTTGATAAAGATGAGCCGCGACGCTAAATGGTACAAGGGACTCAAAAAGCTGATACCAAAATCACAATCAAAGTCGCATCCAAAGTCGCTAGCAAAGACGCAACTAAAGCCTCAAGCAAAGCCCCAAGCAAAGACGCAAGCAAAGCCACAACCAAAGCAGAAGCCAAAGTTGCAGCCAGTCGCACCAGCATCAACAAAAATTGTACCGCCGAAAGCATTTACCAAAGTGGGTTCGGTTCTTTGTGGGTCAAAGGAGCCAGCACTCATCGTGCTACCAAAAGCCTCTACCAATCCACGACGTACACCAGCCAAGACATTGGTTAATATCGTCAACTTCCAAAAGGAAAATATACGCAATGAACTGACACAGCGTTTGGACCACTTGATGGCGAAGGAAACCGGGACTCCCAAAGAAGGCGCACTGCTCGAATGCCTTAACTCTGAGATTGAGAAGGTCAAGGGAGAAGCACATCATATAAAGGAGTTTCGTTTGAGCTTGGAGCAGATTTTAAAAGCCACGGATGAAAGCCTTTATGAGACTTATTTAAGCACATTTGGTGCAGAATAGATACTAAATACCATAATAATTAAGTTAATAATGTGTTTTATTTATTATTAAGACTTGTTTTTTCTATATCAGAAAATTTTGTTGCAAAAAAAATTGTCGCAGTGAGAAGCAAGTCAAGAGCAAATTTAATTTTTAAGTTTTAGTTACTCTGTAATCAAATAATACATATAGAATATTCAAATTACATGTAAAAAAAATTGTAAATATATATATATTAAATTCATACCAATCAAATCAATTTTAAAATGGATCTTGCATATCTTTTATCTCTGTTTTAGCAATTGGCTGGCATCACTAGCGTTTGAACAATCGCCAACTATCGGAACGACTGGTTCGCAAATACGTGAAAAATATCGCTGTAATTTGCAATATCGTAAAGAATATCGCTGCAAGCAACTGAGAGCTCAAAAGATGAAACTGAATTTGAAACGTTGAATTGAGAATAATAAAAAGAGACCTGCAGCTGCTGCAAGCACGCAAACCAGCCGCAAGCAGCAAGTTTCTCAAGTGCGCGGCTCATATATATATATATATGTCTCTATAAATATATATAGATATATGTGGCTGAGAACATGGATTATCAGTACTACGACGAGGAGCCCGAATACGGATATGAAGATGCTGACAGCAGCCTCAGCGAGGATGCGTACGCTGATCAGGAGGAGGAGGAGACCTCCGATGGTCGCTATGTGACATATGCTGACGTCACGGATCGCTTGTGGGACAACTATGGTCACTGCATTCAGCCATCGCTACAACAAGTGCTGGGATACATATTGCCACTGGTTGTGGGCTGCCTGCTCTGCCGGCTGGTCAGCTCGATCTATGCCAGCAAGTGGCGCCTTGTGCACAGCAGCAGTAGGGCGACTACCTGCAGCTGGGTGGAAGCAAACAGCTTGAAGCTGGCACCGCTCCACTTGATCAATGCGCTCTGCGGATTGGGAGTGCTTTATGCAACGCTTGGCCAGCGTATGCTAATCCTGCTTTTGCTCAGCTGCATAAGCTATCTGCTGCTGCAGCTGGTGCGATTGGGACGTGGACAACGTGGCGCAACGGCAATTGCCGTGCTCAGCATTGGCAGCCAATTCATCTACGAGATGGCCATCTGGCAGAAGCGGGACGATTGGCCGCAATTGCGCGGCCTGCAAATGGTGACCAACATGAAGGTCATTTCGCTGGGCTACGACTTGGTTGCAACGGGGACGCCGGCACTGCGAATGACCAATATTGTCGCCTATCTGGGATACGTGCTAAATCCGGCCAGCTGTGCTCTTGGACCGTGGATAAGCTATGGCCGCTACTTGGACTCGCTGCTCCAGAAGCCACACTGGCGCCACAGCCTCTGCCAGATGCTGCTCAATGTGCTGCTCAGCCTGGTGGCGCTCTCCATCTCGAATTGCATTGCACCAGCGCTGGGTGAACTGTATATGCCGATACAAGACCACCCCTCGATCCACAACGACGGCGGTCTCTCCCTTTGGCTGCTCATGTACACCGGAGCGATAAGCGTGCGCGCCAGTCACTATTTTGTCAGCCTGCTCAGCCAGGCCCAGCTGGCTGCCGCCGGCCAGCAGCTGGATGTGGGTGAGCTTGTCGTGCGTCCCTTCCACATTGAGTGGCCGCGTTCGCTGAGCGCTCTGGTGCGCTGCTGGAACATACCCATGCACGAATGGCTCAAGCGCTATGTCTACTCCACATCAAAGCAGCACCTGCAACACCAGCCCAATTCTCGCCACAACACAATTTTGGCCGTGTTGTGCACGTATCTGGTGTCGTCGCTGCTGCACGGCATGGACTTTCGCATTTATTTGGTACTGTTGTCGCTGGCCACCTTTGCCGAGGGCGAGTCAATGCTGCGCCGTCAACTCGCCACGTTGTTCAATGCCTGCATCGCCGCCAATCCGTGCCCGGGCGCCGAACGATGTCGCTATGCGAACTGCCCACAACGACGTGGCCACCTCTGTGTCAGCTCTCTGCTGGTGGTGCTAACCAATCTAATATTTACACTGCTCGCCATTTGCCATCTGGCCTATTTGGGCGTTGTGCTGCAGAACGAGACGCTCATCGCGGATAACGAGCTGCCCTTCATGCACCACTGGTCAGCCGCTGGATATCTCAGTCACTACATCGGCATTGGCATGTTCGTCGTGTATCTGATAATATCGTAAGACTGCCCGAGAGATTGCACACACATATGTGATATGATATGATATTCGATACGATCTGATCTGATCCGATATATAAAGGTGCGTTGAGCATTCTAAAGCAACCAACCGCGAATCCTTTGGACACACGGCGACCAACAACGGAACTGATTTAACAACTGTGAAATCCCATATTAACTCTATTTGTATATCTCTAGTTGTATGTGCCCAATTTGGCTTTTACTTATATACACACACACACACACACACACATACATGGGCAAAGGTGCAACTTGTAAGGGGGGTGGGGGGGATCTACACAATTTTAATTATAAATTCAAGAAAAAAGAAAAAATACTCTTTCATAATTCCCTAAAGTTATTTGATACCATTTGTAGCGCGGCTTAAAATTATATATGCAAGTCGGCCCGCCCCCTTTTGCGCCCTTTCACATATATTTGTACTTATTATATTATATTATGTGTCCTAGCTCTGTACTTAATAAATGTAAATTGCTCTTTTTTATATGAGTAAATTTAAAAATTCCTAATTCCAAAATGTGTTTACCGAAACTGGTATTACAATAACCATTAAACACGTAAACTAAACAAGGTAAAAATATATTATTTTTTTATAATTTTTTTATTGGTTTTTTTTTTTAATGTTGTTTGATTCTTTTTGTTGTTTTTCTCATTGAGACAAATATTTATAACAATATTGTAAGTTCTACTGCTTTGTTTTTTCACTTTTGTTTTTATTTGTTTGTTTGTTTTCGGTTGTCAGTTTTATTTGTTTTGTTACTTATGTTTAAAATATTAAAATTACTACCTTAAAAATTATGCAATGACAATAAAAATATTGGTTTTTGTTTATTTGTTTATGCAACTCCTGCCTGGTTGTTATGCCGCATTTCTGAACAGCTAAAAAAGTTGCGCTCCGTTTTTTTTTTCCTTAAAGTTCCCTTTGTTTTATAATCCGAAAGTGTTTTTTTGCTCATTTGATTTCGACATCAAAAATAGATAGATATATACATGTACATATATATATATATATATATATGTGTGTGTGTGTGTGTATATGTTGTGTGCATGTATGTATGTTTGTATATATACATATATATATATCTATATAGTGTTTTTGAATGCATGAATTTCTTTCTGTGTTTGACATTCTTTTCTTATCCTTTTTCCATTTCGGTTGCGTTTCTACATATTTTTAATTTATATATAAAAAAAAGTTGCATGCATCAATTTGTTTTGCCTGCATTTGCATATATTATTTTGTTTTGTTTTTAAACATTTTTTCCTTGCCTTGGGTTTTTTTTAATCGTTTTTTGTTTTTCATTTATAACAACAACTGAGTTGATCACAAGAAATAACAAGAGTTTTTGCTTTATATGTATGTTTTTTTTTTGTTTGTTTTGTTTTGTTTTGTTTCATAGTTGCTTCTTTTGCACTTTCTTTTTTTTTTTAACATTTACAAAATATGACGAAGCTTTCGTTGATTTTTATTATTTATTGCTGTTTTTATTGTTTGATTCTTTCTGTGTTCTTTATATTACTGTTTTTGGCTATGCGTAGCTGTCAAAAAAATTATTAAACAATTGTTTATTTACAATTGCCTTTTCATATTTGTTTAATGTTCCTCATCTCCCTTATCGCATCAGCTAAAAAATACAAATAGTGTACAAATATTCGCTAACTACATATATTTAATATATAAATGTATAAATATGCATAGAGATTTATACATTTAGTGTTTTCTTTTCTTTTTTTTTGTTTTTGTGGCGTGCGCAAATTGTGTAACCTATGCTAAGGTGGAGCGGGAGGGTTTGGTTTGAAGATTTTTTGCTTTTTATATTTTTTGTATAATTTTGGAAAGAAACTGCCATGTCTAAAATTATGTAACAAAAATTTAAATAATTTAATTAAATACATACACAATTATATATACATATGTATAGCATTATACATACATACATATAGGCATATTGTTCCGCTTTTAAAACTTAATTTGAATTTTTTTTTTGTACACCCATTAAAAATGGATAAACAAATGTTTTAAAGATGTTCTCTTCCTTTTTTTTTAGTGTTTGTTTGCTTTTCGTACAAGTTTGGAGTCTGATGAGAGAATTTTGCTAGATGCTGCTTACAAATTTAGCTAAAAACTTTTGATTTTTGTTTTTTTTTTTTTCATTTGTTTTGTTTTGTTGTACTTATGCTGTTTTCGCACAATTTTTAATGCAAAAAAAAATAGATAAAACAAAAAAAAAATATTAAAACAGAGAGGAAAATTAATAATAATCATAATAATTAATCAACAGTAAAATTTACTGTTTAATTTAATTTAATTTAATTAGCAAATACAACTAAAACATAAACTTTAAAATAATATTACACATTAAAATTATAAACATAATTACATAATTGTCTGTCTGTGTGTTGTTTTGTGTCTATGTAGTGTGTGTGTGTGTGTTTGTGTGTGTGTGTTTGTGTGTGTGTGTTTGCGTGTGTGTGTTTGTGTGTGCCTGTTTGCTGCTGCTGCATGTTCGTGTCGCAAATGTTGATGGCAAAATTTGGCCAACAAGCCAGCAGCACACACAACCAGTGTGTGTGCCTGAATGTGTGTGTGTCTCTCTGTGTGTGTGTGTATGTGTGGCAACAACAGCAACATGATCATATTAAATAAATTATAAAACACATAGCGCTTTATATGTATGTTAACCATGATATGCGGCCGGCTGCAGTCGTTACCCGAACAGTCATCGTCATCGTCATCGTCATCGTCATCGTCATCGTTATCGTCTTTGTCATTGTCATCGTCCTAAACAACAACAACAACTTGCTCATCGTGGTCATTGCCATCGTCGTTGTCGTTGTTGTTGTCGTCATTATCGTCTTGGTTGTTGGTTGTTGCCAGGCCGCGGGTGTGTGTTGACTTAAAGCTGAAGTTGCCACAGCTGCTGTTGTCGCCATCGTTGTTGCTGTTGCTGCTGATATTTGTGGTGGTGTTGGTGCCTCTGCCAGAACGAACCGCCGCTGTCCATCCCTGCACCACGTTCAATCGTTCTTGGTCTGACAGTAGAGCTCCTTAAGCGACTTGAGCTCTTCGATAAGCGCTTTGTTTTGGTTCTCTAGCACCGCCACACGATTCTCCAGGCACTTGATGTACTCCTTCTTCTTGCGCCGGCATTCGCGCGCCGCCTCTCGATTTTTTTGCAATCGTATTTGCCGCTTAAGCGTCTGGTCCTCCGCAATGCCGCTGTTATCTGTTGCACAAATAGAATGCGTTGCAAGAGAAGAACAAGAATTAGTTTTTATTTTTGTTTACTCTCTCTTTGGGTATTATTATTATTATTATTATTATTTATTTATTAGTATATTTTTATTTGTCATTACTGGTATTGTATGCTATCCGATTGGATGACAAATAGAAGGCCGGGTCTGGCGCCATGTGCAGCAGTGGACTGCCTGATGTGTTGTTGTTGCTGTTGTTGTTGCCGCCGCCGCCCCCCGTCCCGCTACTCAGCTGTGAGCTGAGAACGATGCTGTCGGACATTTGGAGTGTTCCGCCCGCTGCACCACCAATGATGTTTTTGTTTCGGTTTTTTTTTTTATATTTTTGGGAGATGGTTGGAGGATTGTTGTTGTTGTTGTTGTTGTTGTCATTGGATATTTGATGCAAAATTGATTGGATTTTTGTTTTTGATTTATCGCGAGCAGTCAAAAAGAAATCAATAAAAAAAAAACAACAATAAAAATTATAAGAAAACATATTGTTCGACATGTTTTGTTTTTGATTTTCTTCATTTGTGAGGTGACAGGTGTGAGTGCGAGTGAGCGAACGATCGAACGAGAGCGAGAGGCAAATGTTGGTTGGTTAGTTTGAGAACAACAGCAACGGCGACGGCAACGGTCCACGTTGGTTATAGGTACATATGTATTATGTATTTATGTATAATATATATGTATATGCTTATGCATGATGTACTCGATGTATGAGCGATGTGGGTTGGTGGGTGGTGGTGGTGCGTTTGTACTTTTCTTTGTTTTTGTTTTGTCTAAAACTGTGGTGGCCTGTGTATGATGTGGCATCAACAACAGCAGCAGTAGTATTAGCACGGGCAGCAACAACAACGGCAACAACAACAACAGCAACAACAGCAGCAGCAGCAACAACAAGAAAGCCAAGAGAAAGAAAGACGCGCGATAAAAACAAAAGAAACCGAATTATGCAGAAACATTTGTTGTGTGTGTGTGTGAGTATGTGTGTGTGTCAGTAAATATTATATGCAAAGATAAATGCTGCGCGTTATCCTTGTCTTTCTTATCGAGATTTGAAGAAGTTGAGACTACAACAACAACAACAACAACAAGGACAGCAATAACTAATGACTAATGAGAAAGAAAGCGAGAAAGGGACACGCTCAACAAGAGATTTAACGGTGTAGAAATAACTGTACTGCTATGCAAC
This sequence comes from Drosophila demipolita, assembly GCA_035042405.1. Classification (NCBI taxonomy): domain Eukaryota; kingdom Metazoa; phylum Arthropoda; class Insecta; order Diptera; family Drosophilidae; genus Drosophila; species Drosophila demipolita. The sequence goes on along the minus strand of JAWNLI010000476.1, from coordinate 1,008,571 downwards.
AGTAACGCTTTCTGAGTATGGGTGTGTGTGTGTGTGCAAATGACAACTATTAAAGAAACAACAACAACTAACACAACAGCAATATTGTTAGCATGGTGAATAGCGAAATATGTGGAATGTATGTAAGTCTCTCGGGTGACACATGTGTGTATGTATGTATGTATGTTTCTATGGGAATGTGTGGGAGGGAAACATGAGGGGCCATGAAACGGTTACTCATACAAAAATGAATTAAGGCATAAGACACACCGTTAGTTAATTCAATGATGTCTGCGTGCAAGGAAGTCCCGTATAAGTTTTGCAGAAGCCGTTCCCAAGCTCTACCAAAAGACTAACCTACTCGATCCAAACTAAATAAGCTTACTTTACTATATTCATATATATATATATATATATATATATATATATATATATATATCGAAAACTTATAAATAGACTATAGCAGTTATTATTAATTTTTTAATTTATTATAATTTTTATTTGTCCTTCTTCTACACTGTTAAGTCTGTGGCGCACAGACTAAAATAATTTCGTACTGCTTAATATGATTGTAGTCAGAATGTGTGTGTGTGTGTGTGTGATAGTTTTGAGCGCTAACTAAAATAAGACTAAAACTCTGTTTGTTGTCAGTTGGTAGAACTTAGATGCACAGGACATAGAAACGGAGGAGATTGCGATTGAGAGCGGGACAGGTATACAGTGGATGGGGAAGGGGGGTTGTGTTAAGGCAGTTATGGCATTCAGCTTTGTTTAGGACAAAAAAAAAATCAAAACAAATTATGTATGTAGATATATATATATATATATTTATATGATGATTACCGCTAATGTCGGGTCCACTGATTTCGGTGTAGATCTTATTGTACGACGGCCTTCGAGTCAGAATATTGTGCGGATGCTGTGAATCCTCGTCCGATAAACTCTCATCGCTATCCTCCGGATGCTGGGTATTCGGTTCGGGTTTGATCTTACATTGAAAATTTGGAGGGATCTGCAAATGCGAAATCGATTAGCAACAGTAAAAGTATTGTAAGTATTGTAATAACAATCAGAATCGTAGTGTTGCTGGCGAATACTACGCACTTTGTTACGCACTTGCACTGCGTTGCCGGTGGTCGTGTGAATGACCGTCGTATTCGCCGGCTTGGTCAGATAGACGACTCCGCCCTTGTGCATCGTCGACGCGGCGACCAGCGCCTGCTGTTGTTGTTGCTGCTGTTGTTGCTGCTGCTGTTGTTGGTGTTGTTGCTGTTGTGTTCCCGCAGCGGTTTGTATGACACCTGAGTGATTGGCCGCCTGTATCACGGATTGTACCTACAAAAGCACGTAGAGATCAATATAAATCGGAGACACTTAATATTCAAAGATTTGAAAAGGTTTCTTAAAAAGCTGCAATAATTTAATTAAGTCAGTTTTAGAAAAACAGAAAATCTATTTGATAACCACAAGAATTATCGTCTGAATATTTTTTAATGTATTTATTAAAATGTTTGATTTTAGAATCGAAAATATTTTGTATAATATATTAACTGCAGCATTTCAAAGAGAGATGGAAATGGGGAGTGAGGATTGGGCATGTGACTTACCTGTAGGCCATGCGTTAGTCCCTGTATTGGGTATTGTATATTGCAATTGGCGGTTGTTGTCAGCACGGAGGCCGTGCCGCTGGCATTGATTGTGTTGGCCGTCGCCGGAACGCCGCCCGTTGTACTTTGCTGGTTGTTTTGTGATTGTTGCTGCTGCTGCTGTTGTTGCTGCTGCTGCTGTTGTTGCTGCTGCTGTTGCTGCTGCTGTTGTTGGCCGCCTGTTGCTGCTGCTGCGCCGGCGGCGGCTACGGCTGCTGTGACATCAACGTCGTTGATATTACCGCTGGATGTCGAGTTGCCGTTTTCCTCGACGATGCTATCCATTTTAGCGATTTTCAGCAGCACCGTTACGCTTTCCGATAAGTGCTTCAGTTTGGCGTCTTTTCCGTTTCAGTTTTGCCAGTTTGAAGTTGAACTTGAATGATGGACGACGACTGCAAAGGCGGCCGAGAAACGAAGACATGAAGCGATGCGATGGCGAGTGATGATGGTTGGCCAAGCAATGAGGGAGATGGAAGGAGGCGCCACAGAAATAGAAATAGTAGTAATATTTGTTGTAGTTGCAATTCACATATTCAGAGAGAGAGAGAGAGAGAGAGACGAAGAGAGAGATGTGAACTAAATTGGTTTTTAGTTGCAACAATATTGTTCGATTGTTTATTGCCAATTGGTAATTGTTCGTTAAAGCAACACCACTAACAACAACAAAAACAAATGCACACCACACCACACACACACACACACACATACACACACACACACTCACACCCGCTGACTGTCACTGTCACCAATGCTGCTGTGCCTCTACCATCAACTGTTGTTTGGTTTGTTTTGTTTGCTTGTTACAAAAATGACGACGACAACGATGACAACACAACAACAACAACATTAACGACCATACTGCCTCAACTGTTGTGTGTATTTTTATAAAATGACGTCATGACGACGTTGTGTTATAAGCAAACAAAAAAAAGAGAAAAAAAAACTTACTTTCTGATGACATCACTAAAAAACGTTGCTGCTCCTCTTGTTGTTGTTGCTGCTGCTGTTGTTTTTGCAGTTTTCTGTTTCTCTCCACTATGCGCGTGCTTGTGTTTGTGTATATATGTGTTTGTGTGTTGTGTGTGTGTTGGGTCTGAGTCTGAGTGTTTTGTGTCGCGTTGCGCGCTGTGCTGGCAACTTGTTGAAAAATTCAACTGTACGCACAGCACACACACACAAGACAAGACGAGACAAGTGAGAAGAGCAGAGTTGGAGCTGAACTGAGAGCTCTGATTTGATTCTCTATATATTTATGCCCGCGATTTTTGGTCCTAATTGTTGTTTTTGGTTGTTGCCTTCGATTGGGTGGCGATGGCGGTGGCAGTAGCAGCCTGGCAGGCGGTAAAAAAAAAAACAAAAAAAGAGCCTAAGTACTTTACAAGCAGTTGGCAGCACGACGAGCGAGCAGCATACAAAAATTTTCTGCTGTTATCGTTGCTTACGTTCTGCTTTTTTTTTGGGAGCAGCGTTTTCGAGTGCGATTTTGTTTGTCAGTTGCCTTGGCTAATGGCAAAATAAGAAGGCACAATTGTTTATTTCTAGTTTCGAACACGCGTTTCAGGTCAAAGTCAATTTTGACTACAATTTATTGATCAGATTTTTGGACCTTTTTGCGCAAAATTTTATTTTGTATTGCTCGCTCGCTCGCTCGCGCTGCTTCACTGCCTTAGTACTGGCGCAAACACATGCAGGCATTCAAAACACTCACACATCCACTCTCACACACACTCGTACACAGCGAGAACACGCACTCTTAAACACACATATGCATGCGCACGCAGCGACGACGACGACCATTCTCACAGTCGAGCGTTGCCAGATAGTTCATACACAAATCCGGCAATGATATTCATATGATTTGCTTAAGGCACTCAACTTCAGTCAAACAACATAAATTACAAAACATAAATTTTGAAAAATTTATGTGGTATTGTCAAAGAATAAACAGCCAATTAAGAACAAAAAAAAGCGCGCGAGGGCCGCCCCCAGAGCTGGCAGCACCGGCATCAGCTGTTTGGCCGTGCGACACTGCTGACGCCAGGGTTGAAATATCATGGAATTCTCGCGCTCAATATTAAGTTTTGAATACCATAAGCAAATGGTTGAATGAAACAGCTGTTACTTAATTAATGTTTTTTTTTAATTATCAAAGTAAATGTGAGAAAGTTGTTTCATTGTTATTGCTGCATAGCACAGTTTGCTTTAGTTTACGAAATGACTCATTTCCAGGCAAATGTTTAAAAGAAAACTGCAAAATGAATGCCACAGACGTGCAAAAATCCTTGCGACCACTTACAACTTGACTCTGTTCCTAAACGCAACGATCCGGAATCGGCCCAAAGCACGCAAACACCACCTTTATACCTCCCACTCGCTCGCACTCAGCCCCACAGAACGCCGTGCTGTCTGTGCGAACCATAGTCAGAGAAAGAGAGAGAATCATCTGACCAACTGACTCACTCAGTGCACTGTTATTCTTGTTGCTCTTGGCATTTTAACGCGAACACCAACTGGTTAACAACAAACTAAATGCCACCCTTTGGTCAGAAGACTTCAATGAGAAATTAATATTTTTTAATGCAGCTGCCGTTGCAAACTATTCATTTAAATGATTCTCTTTGTTTTCAAGTTGCCCAAATGATCTCATTAGTTGGGTTTTACTTAAATTTGGGGATTCAAATTTAAAAAGAATTATTTTTTCAGTTTATATACAAGAATTATTTATAGATATAATCGTTATTTTATCATTCGTACTGTAGGTCAATTAATTGTGCATCTAATGTGGAAATTAAGAAATTATGCTCATGTTTCAAGTCAGGTATTCAATTATTTAGCCGAAGATATCTTAAATATTGATAAATAGAATTTACTGATATACTGACAATGTTTGTATTTGATTAAAGAATAAAATTACATTTTTATTTTGATTGACAATTAAAATGTAAGACTGCAAATCGAGTGTTGATAATTTTGCTCCTGTTTTTCTTCAATTTCGGACAAGCCGAGTTTCAAGAGAGGAAAGGGTTTCCCCTTTTCCACAGCTGATTAAAATTGCATTGTTGTTTTGCCTTTAAATTGTATTTGCTGCGCTGCAGATAATGACGAGCCCAGCGCGGCAGTGAGGACAAAGAGCAAAGAGAGGGAGGGAGGGAGATTCACAGACAGCATAAAACATTAAGCACAGTAAGGCTGCATTAAAAAATTATGCCAAATTTAACGATGCTCAGTTGTCAGATGAGAGCAAGGAGATAGGCGAATGAGGGAGAGAGGAGTGCGAGAGCTTCGCAAAAATGATTGTGTTTGTTGACACTGCTGGAGCTGAGATGAGCGCGTGACTAGACGTGAGTGAGACGAAGAGATTGTGCAAAAAATGTGATTTACATTTGAAAGCTTTCAACTCTGTTTTGTTGACTTCGACCATTGGGTCAGACAATTGTGAATATATATAAATTTATACTTTATATTTAACTTATATTTAATATAGATTGTAAAGGGCTAACTTTTATGTTCTTGTGAGCCTCTAAGAAATATTCAACTCAATTTAACATTACGCACTCATCTCCAGCAACACAACATTTAAGGAGTGAATCATCGAGCCTTTCTCTTTTCCTTCTTTACTTCGTTTTTCATACATAGGTATGTATGTATGTAGATTTTGTGGGTGTCCTGATTGAGTCGGTAAACAGTAGTAATATATGCTGTTGTTGCCGTGAGCGTTATTGCGATGGTCACGCACTCATCACTGTCACCATTCATACATATGTAAGTATAATGTGAGATTACCATCCCCCGCACTACACCCACGCAACAATCACTTTGTTTGGCATTATTTAGTGTTGTGCTTAGCATCAGTACGTAAGCGTTACTTAAAATACTGGTGGTGTCCAGTGAAAAAGGTAATTGACACCATAAAGCCGAGCACAACTACAGCTGAACAGAGAGGCACACAAATTGCGTGCGATAGTGAGCGAAAGGGAGATGGAGAGCTTGAGCGAATGACCAGAGCGAATCGAAAGCGCAAAGTGAAAAACTTGAAAGCATAAATACAAATCTGGCAACGTCATCAACGTCATTGACATCATTGGTTACGTGAAGTCAAAAACCAAAACACGCGCCACGTATATGTCGTTTGATTAGTCTTCTTATTGTGGTTCTTGTTGGTGTTGCTGTTTTTATTTATTTTAAATAAACACCAAGTCGCAACCAGCAGCAACAGTTAAGTCAACATCAACAGCAACAGCAGCATTTGCCTGCTGCATTTTAATCAATTCCAATCAGCCGCATTTCGCTTTTGAGCTTTGGCTTTGGCGGCTGTGGGCACCGGTTCTTCTTAGTGTGTGTGTGTGTGTGTGAGTGTGTTCGCTCTGTTCGCTCGTACGCAAAATGTGACGTCAGCATTATTTATTTTTAACCCATCTCATGCGTTGCATTTTACGTCTTCTGCTTTTGTCTGAACGAATTAAAGCAAAATGAGTGCGCAAACAGCAGCAACAATAGCATCAGCTACAGCATCAGCAGTGAAAACAGTTAATATATGCCATGCGAATGGAAGGGATTGGAAATGAAATTGAGAATGCGAGTGCGAATGCGAATGAGAATAAATAAATATAAAAATATGAGTGGGAGGGAGAGAGGAAGTGAGTGAGTGCGAGACTGACTCGACAGGTGAAGCTGTCAAACCTATGCATGTGTGTGTGTGAATATAAATATGTATAAATGTATATATACAGTCGCTATTACGCAGGGTTGCCAGCGTTGTAAATGACCAAATGAATTTAACTAGCCAATCTCATCAATACCATTCACTTAAACACACCATCACACCCCTCTCCATGCTTCATTTTTAACAGTTTTGTGTGGATTATCAGTAATTTGATAATACAAAAGTTTGGCGTCGAATCTGATACACTTGTGTAAGCCTGCATGCACAGATATGTGTATGTATGTATGTATGTGCATACATATTTTTGTACACGAACATACACACACACAAACGGACCGATGCGTTATCAATTTGGGGGGCCGGTTATCAGTGTTGTTGTATGTATGCATGCATGAACATGGTTCAGCTTCGTAAATCAGTTGTGTGTTACGAATGGCATGTTAAATATTTACATGCAAAAATTTTTTATGTAAGTTAACTTACACATATACGCAATATATATATATATATATATATATGTGTGTGTGTGTGTGTAAATCTAATGCAGAAATAGAAAGCAGCTAAATAAGATTTAGGATGAGAAACCTGAAAAGTCAGGAAATTACCACATTTAATCAACAACTAACTGATTGATTAAGTAACAAAATTGGTCAATCAGCCAATTAAAGCTAAAAAAAAACAAGAAAGACTTATTTAGTCGAGTGAGCTAGACTACGATATACCCCGATCATTGTTGTTATATATATTCTCATTTTATTGGCAAATATTCCCTTTAAAAGGCCGTTTCACAAGCCCCAACTGATCCCTAATTGTCTGGCTAGAAACACTTGCACAAACATACATACATGCGGGGTTCTGCAGAATACACACAAAAACATATTAATGCTCGCGGTGATTATCATGCCATCTCTTTCTCACAAATGCGCTCGCTTATTTATGCATAGAGAAAATGCTGGCGGCTGCTGGTAGAAATTATATCTATATGGGAATATCTCTTTGACAATAGCTTGGGTCTCCGATGTTCATGAACTTTAATCAATAATATGCGTATGCATATCTTATGTTAATTAGATTTTTCAAATATATTCTGCTGATATACGAGAACCTATGTTCTCTCTCTAATTGTCTGCAGCTTTTATAGTCTCTGAGATCCGTGTGTTCATACAGGCAGGCAGACATGGTTATATCTATTTGGTTGTTGATCCTGATCAAGAATATATATACTTTATTGGGTTCGGAAATGCTTTCTTCTGCCTGTTACATACATTTACACGTAACCATTATACACTTTTTACCCTTTTTAATGAGTTCAGGGTATAAAAATATGACATTTTCATAGTACAGAATGATGCTATTATAACTTTTAAAAAGTCTCAATTGTAATGCATTACAAATTCAACACTTTAATAATATTGATATTTTTTTTATTTATTTATATTTATTTTTACAGACATTTACATTTGTTTTATTCGAATGAACTTGGGAAACCGCAAGTGCGAATCGGTAAATGTTTGTATAAAACTTGTAGGCGGATTTTATTTTTTCAACATTCTGGAATTTCTAAAAATGTTGTAGTTTTGCATGTAATTTTCCCATAAGGGACAACATTTTGTACTTTAAAAACCGCAAATTCTCAACATACAATTCCAAATATTTGAACGAAGTATTTGCGTTTTTTTTGCAAAAGTTTATTAAAGAACGTTTAAATATTAAGAAAATTATGATATATATATGCAATCACATTTTTCCAGAAAGGTATAAATTTATTTTGTAATTATTGGATTCCTTGCAGAGAAGTTGTTATCGCTAATTCTATATTTTAATTGACAATTGTATTATTAATCATATTGCAGATATAAATGAATATTAGCTGAACGGCTGATTTATTTAAATCAAACGCTAATTTAATGGAACCACCAAATGTAGCAAATGGGATTGTAAGGAATCTTTGGCATTGAGGAAACATTAGTCTAAATTGTACACTTATCACAAATACCGAATTGCCAATTATCTGTGTATAAACGGATTACGTTTGAGGGAACTCTTCCCATGGAATTTATTACCAAAGATAACAATCAACTGGATAACAAACACAATGTGCTATATATTAAAATAAATATATATGCGTATATAGATATGATAACATTATAATATTACGCAATGTTCGTAATAAATCCGATAAGAAAATGAAGTGAACTTTTTTATCCGGTTCATTCAATTCAAAAGTTAGATTTATGATATAAGAACTGTTTGAACTATTTTACGATTTCTACGACAGATATCTCATGATATCGTATTCATATACCCAATAATGCTCGATATTATGTTCATAATTAGCTTATTCAACGATTGATTTATCATCCCAGAAGTGGTTCTTATACAACACTAAAACCAAAAACAGGTATATGAGCAGTAAAGTCTATTTAAATTGATCATGTATAAAGAATTCGAAAAATCTATTTAAATTGATCATGTATAAAAAATTCGAAAATTTACCTACACAAAACGTGTTTCAGGATAGTCTAAAAAATATGTGCTGTGATTAGTTAGTAAAGTCTTCATTTTGTATCCAAATACGAATGAAAAATGAAAAATTTCTGGTTTCATTGTCGTTGTTGTTGTTGTTGTTGCTGTTGTTGTTAAGGAGTGCAGAGGAGAGTAAATAACTTGATAATAGAGTCATTAAGTGCACACTTCTGTGAACTTTTAAAAGACCAACAACCACCCCGCCCCCCAATGATATTTTACCTATTCGGTTCGGTGTTGCTGTTACTCTTGTTGCTATTGTTGTTGTTGTAGTTGTTGTTGGTGATGCCGTTGCCGTTGCTGCTGTTGCTGACTAATAACAATGAAATTCTCCACAAAAAAGCAAATTTTGCGTAACGGCAAAATATTTGTAATTTTTGCCGCTTAATGAGATGTTTTAACGGCAATATATATGTAAAAAACACACACAAAGACGAAAAAAAAAAAAAAAATAAAGAGCGTGGAAAAAATAAACTGCTTTTGTTGTTGTTGTTTTTGCTGCTGGTGGTGCTGCTACTGTTGCCTTTCATAAGCGTTTTGCGCTGTCGTTTTAGTTTTTGTTGTTGTTGTTATTTTTGTTTTTGTTGTTATTTTTGTTTTTGTCGTTGTTTTTGTGTTTCGTTTTTTTTGCTTTTCATTGCATTGCGATTACGTCAAGATTTTTGTTGTATTACCGATTTGTATTTGATTACAATACATACAATGTTCATATTTATAATATAGTGTATATATATATATATACATATATATATATACACATATATATGTGTATATGTGTGCAGAAACAAAAAATGTTCTAGTTAACCGTTTAGCGCTCTCCCACTAAAACTGAGCGCGTAAGTGTGAGCGAGAGCGAGAGAGCAGCTATAATTATTACTTGCTTAATTTTTTATACGCGAAAGTATTTAAGAGCAACAACAATGGAAAAAGTCACATACACATTCACAGACACACACAAACATTCACGCACTTGAACACTATCAAATGAGTTGTTGTTGTTTCTGCTGTTGTTGTGGTACTGTTATATTTTTTGGCGCTCAAATTTGTGGGGAGTGCTTCTTCTTCTTCTTCTTTAATGGACAGCACTCGTCACCTTTTGTTTTTATTGCTGTTGTTGCTGTTGTTTCTCTCGATATTTGTTGCTGCCACCGGCGCTCGATGATGCGACGACTGCGCGACTGACAATTGAGTGTTGTGATTGTATGTACATATGTATCTTATGTATTATTACGATTAAAATTGTTGTTGGTGCTTTGGGGGCTGCTGCTGCTCGTCACCGCTGCTGCCTCTGACGCCTCTTTACGTAGTCAAACTGAAAAGCTATACAGACGCCGCTGACTGACTAAGCGGCCACGACACGACCACGACTACGACTACACACAAAACATACACGCTACGTCGACGTCGAAGTCGTCGCAGCCCCACACGTCACCAGCCAAGCACCCAAGCAGCCAGCAGCAGCAGCTAACCAGCTAGAAGCTAGCAGACCCACTAATAGTGCTGAGCGCGTGTTCGCTTATTCGATTAATCTCACAAAAAACAACACACAACCTGCAAAATGGTGACATTTGTGTTTTTTTTCTAGCATTTATTAAACCCTCAAATAAAATTTATACATAATTTAATTGGGGCTAGCAATCAATGAACAATACTATTTCAATGATGTGATTAAAATATTCATGCTCATTTCAGCAACAGATGCGTATTTGGATATGTACATACATATGTATTTTTATATTTTTCACTCTCTATACATAAATAAGTATGCGATTGTGTGGTTCTTTGGCTGTTTCGTAATTGGCGTACTTTGTTATGCCATGTGTTTACATACAAACATATATATGCATGAACTGCAGCAGCAGCAGCAACAGCGAATAAACAATCAAATAAAACAACATCAAGAACAACAACAAACAATAATAATGGCAAAGCATGAGCATTAAACGTTATCGTGGCCACGTCAAAGTCACGACGCCTCACGCTGACGTCGATGTCGGCGTTTCCACACTCACCTTTCCCGATCAGAATCTCTTGCTATTTTCTCATGTCTCTGCATCTATCTCGCTTGCGCTCACCATTGCTATGCTGGGCACTTACTCATGCAGAGCGGCGATAAACATACACGGTCGAAATATTTTTAAATACCTAACGACAAAGTCAAAAACTGACATATGTCTGTATGTGTGCATACTACGGAAATTATTTGCATATATACATACATACATAAAGGCATACAAACAGACACACATACATACAAAGACAGAGAGCCATATGCACAGCTGACGATGACAAGTGTGCTGTGTGCCGCTATCGCTTTCTGCCGTCTATTGGCTGTGGCTTGTATTTTGTTCCGCGTGTTTCTTGTTTCTGTGTTTAGCGACGACGCAGCCTGCCGACTCGCTTGCATACACACAAACATACACACACACACAATGAACGCTAACTCGCTTGCACATGCTTGTTAGCAATTCCAGCTGATTGGTGTACAAATTAATGCTGCATACTTTCAGGCATACTGTCCCAATGTTATTAATGAAGCAAATTTTGTATTTTCAAGTTATTTCGCGGTACTTTAAAACTGTCTACATTCCGTCTTTGTTGTAATATCAATACTGAATATTCTAATTAAAATTTAATGAGTGCCGAATTAGGGCTAGTACGTGAAAAATAAACAATTGCTGATAATCAGCTCAACAATTTCATGCAGCACATTCCGCTGTGAGTTTGCTGTAAAAGCGGATAGGAGCCGCAACCCAATGCAAATGCAATGCAGGAAAATGTGATGAGCTGAATTCAAACATATTGTTTACAAAACAGTGAATACCCGTCACCAAATACCAGTGCCAAACACATTTCAATTTGGACAACTGGGCGTATGCGTATTGTAATAATCAATGTTATCGCAGTCACCCACACACGCACATACACCTGCCCACCTAACTTGATTGTTGTTACAGTTGACGTAGATATATTGAAAATTTTACGTATGTAGCTGCTGGTGTGTTGCGACGGCATACATGACGTATGCTTCATAAGCATTGGTTAAATTACGTATACGCGGCGTACTACTGCGTATCGGCAAGCGTTGCCCGTGCAGCTGAAAGCGACAGCATCTGTTAGCAATAACAAAACAGAAGCAAATTTGATTACTGCCAAACCATCCGCTTGCTGATACTTGCCGCAACCCTTTTATTTTGTTAGCTGTAATGTGATTTAAAAGTGAGCTGCTGATAGCATTTATTTAAGCGAAAATACGCAGAGATGCGTTAGGCGGCCTAATACATTTAAGGCTAAAAGCTGCCAGATAAGCAAAGCGATTCGTTTCGCCTACACGCCACACGCCGCAGCCTGAGGAACTTGCCACCCGGACTAGACACCATTCATGGCCACAAACAGAATGCGAAGGAGTCTGAGCATCGCAGCAGGAGAAGGCAGCCAGTAACCATAGGAGCAATCGATGGCATTGAAAGCGTCTGTAAAAAGTACAAATTATAATAATGTTGTCAAAATCTACCGCTGAAAAAATACTCTGTTTCCAGTATTTTCGTATTTGCAGTTGGCAAAATTTACGTAGCTTTAATATTAACAAATACGTTTTAATTTTTCAACTGCTCGAAGTATACAGCTGCGATCAAAATAATTGTAGTACTTCCTCATAAAATGAATTATCCTCTAGTTGTGTAAATATTTGTTTTAATTAAATTCAATCCGTTGTTAAAGTCGAACAAAAGGATCCTTACCAGATGAAATACAGAGAATAAAATTTTGATTTTAAATGGTGACAAAGAATATGCAGATATTTATGATTTAATTTTTTATGTTAACTTAATAATTACCACTTCAAAATGATGTACATAAAAGATGCAGATTTTCATAAATTAATGCAGAGTATTTTCAGATTTTTATAAAGCTCTGATTACTTTAAAAGTTCAAAAATGATATGCGGATTTTTGTCTGATTTGTTTTTTTCAACTGGTTTATTATATTATGTTATTATATTACCAACTGAAAGTAGCATTGCCAATGCAATAATAGATTTGAAAACAAATTTCAAATAGTGCACCAAATCCATTTACTTTAATTTCATTTTGGAGTTTAACGCTAACAAAAGCGACAACAAAAGGATCAACTGCACTGACAGTGTGGGGGTGTGTGTGTGTATGTCTGTGTGTGTGTGTGTGTGTGTGTGTGTGTGTGGGTGTGCGTGTGCACGTGCAGGAAGTGTGGTGTGTCAATAGAAAATTGTTGGAATGGTGTGGTCAGTTCAGAGGGTCGGGACGTGTATTTGCAAAAGGCCAACAGCCGTCGGCCAACAATCAGAGTCCGGACTCGGTAAGAAGTCAAAGCGACCATCAAACTAACTAATGTGGCTTCATCCAGCTGTTCAGCTGAATAGATGGTAAACAAAATCATTGATAACCTCTTTGAGGGCATTTCATATTTGCTCTTGCTGGGCAAACATGCAATATGCTTTTATGGCAATTGCACAATAAACACAAATCCGAACATTAAAAACATTTCATTTATTCATTCGAATGGTTCTCGGAACTGCAGTTTTTTATTTGACACGTCGACAGGCAGAAGAAAGCATCTCCGAGTATATAAAGTATATTCTGGATCAAGAATTAAAGCCGAATTGTCAGTCTGTATGAACACGCAGATCTCAGAGACTAAATTGAAATTTGAATTAAAGGTTCTCGTATATCCGGCGCTGATCAAGTTTACTTCATTTTATCAATAACTTCGTTTGCCGATTACCGATACATATCGATTTCCAATAGCAGTTAATGAAACAATTTTAAAGACATATTTATAGTATTGATCAGATCGGATAAGAAACAACCAAGTTGTGGTCCTCAAGATATTCCCATATAGATATAATTTCTACCAGCAGCCGCCAGCATTTTCTGTATGCATAAATAGGCGAGCGCATTTGTGAGAAAGAGATGGCATGATAATCGCCGCGAGCATCAATATGTTTTTGTGTCTATTCTGCAAAATCCCGTTAGGTTTGCGCAAGTGTTTCTAGCCAGCCAATTAGGGATCAGTTGGGGTTTGTGCAAACGGCTTTTCTAAGTGGAAATTTTCCAATTAAATGAGAATATATATAACAAGAGTGTTCAGGGTATATCGTAGTCTAGCTCACTCGACTACAGCATTATGTAATTATCATAAATTCGCAAGCAACACAAAATATTCCTAATAAGGAACTATGCATGTTTACACCATGCATATCACGATATGTTTATCATGTAAAATTCGCATTGATTTTTTCGGTGATATGCTTATTGCATAAATATTTAAACTTCAAAAATCGTACGATTATTGTGACTGTTTTTGGACATTTACCAAATCGATTTAAAGTGTAAAGCAAAAAACTTTATTGAATCCAGTAATATTTTTAAATATAAATGTTAGCCTTTAAAGTTTGTGGTTCAATGTCTTATGACTATTCAAGAGATAAGAATTGTTGTTAATTAAATATCTTTAAATAAATTAAAACATAAACTTTCAGCAGATGTATTAATTTTGTCGCTTCTTTTGATTTACAGACAGTATTTCATTTGTGATTTCCTTGTCACGCTAAGCTCTCGTGTATAAGCCTAATCGTGAATAGAAATCTACACACACACATGCACACACACACACACACACACACGCACACACACACATACTCCAATAGATTCACTTGCGTGCTGTTCCAACTGTTATTCACTTGGTAAACAACTCTTCGGGTACACAAAAATTGCAGAAATTGAGTTGACGTCTGGCACGCAAAAGTTAAGCTGTCATCCACATCAAGGCATATGTGTGTGTGTGTGTGTGTGTGTGTGTGTTTGTTTGCCTGCTTGCTTAGTGTTGCCACGCAACAACTTGTTGCACGTCCCCATAAAGAAGCCCACCAGCAGCAAGTCTTGAATTGAGAATGGAGTATTTGGAGTTGGTCGGGAAGGCGGCAGTAGTTGCACGGGATGGAGGAGCGTGCAGGAGACATGTGGGTCTCATAAGTACATTGACAGCGGGAGGATAAGTGCAAACACACGCACACACACACACGCACACACACACATTCACCGACAAATAAGCAAAGTGTTTCTAACCGAGAGTTTTCTTGCCAGATGTTAAGCTCAAAGAAAAGCTCAAACATGTGCGGACTATTCCTATTTTTCCTAATATATAATAATTTAAAGTTATGAACTAAATGAGAACATTTATTCCGAATTGAGTTCGTCGTTCTGATCAGTTGCTTCTATATAGTTTATATAATAGATATTGGCAAATAAATATATGTATATATATACATATTTAATTAAGATGGTTTTGTGTCTCAGAGACGAACAAACTTGACCATCTTGCGACTGCTCTTGCGCAGGAGAACCTTGCCCAGCGGCTGACCGAATCCCTCGTATTGCTGATAGACATGGAGGCCGCGCACCACCGTTGCATGCACCACGCCGCTCAGCCTTTGGCCCGTGTAGGGCGTTGCTGTCGCTTTGCTGGCCGTGTGTAGCTCCTCGGCCGTAACGGTAAACTGTTCATCGGGATCCCAGATGCAGAAGTCGGCATCGTAGCCCTCGGCAATGCGTCCCTTGAATCTGGACAAGCCACACAGCTCCGCCGGCTGCCAGCACATCAGACGATGCACATCCGCCAGCGTCAGTGGTTTCTGCTCCTGCCTGCTACGCGTCCACACAATGGGCAGACCCAGCTGCAGCGAACTGATGCCCGGCCAGGCGTTCATAAAGTTGCCACGTCCACGACCATAGGTCAAACAGCGGGGGCCCGCCGTGGCCGAGGAGTGATCACTGGCGATCATGAGCAGCCCATCATCCGGCCGATGAAGTGCCTGCCACAGGCCACTCTGATTGGAGCGCTCTCGTATGGGCGGCCAGGTCTTAAACTCTGTGCCACAATCGGGCACCTCCTCGGCACAAAGTGCCAAATAATGTGGACACGTCTCGGCACTCAGCTGAGCACCCGCTCCCCGACGACGGCAATCCGCTAGCAGAGGTACTGCCTCCGCGCAGCTCAGATTCATAATGTGGAAACGACGATGTGGGTTCTGAGCGGCCAGCCGGCAGATTAGCTGCACCGCAGACAGTTCCATGGTGGCGGGTCGGGTGGCCAGAAAATTGGCATAACATTTCGATGAGGACTCATCTGTCGATGTCGCCTGGCACAACTCTGGCAACTCAGCGTGAAACTGCAACGACAACGGATTGAAAGATCTAGCTTCTATATATATATATATATATATATATAGAAATATATAATGATTTAGTTACCGCTATAACTGCTTCGATTTCTTGATCGTTGAGCTGCTTGAGGGCATCTGTTAGTTGGGACTCGCTGATGGCCGCAAATTCATCGCCGACGGGCGGGGCACTGCCACAGAGGGTGCACTGCAGTCCGATCACGCCGGCGGCGAGTAGCGGCGCCAGTTGATCCCCATTGCCGGGCACCAGGCCGCCCCAGAAGCCAACGTCTACGTAAATCTTGCCACGGGCGGTTGACGTCTTTGCTTTTAGCGCCTGCACGTTGCAAGTGGTGGGCGTGGCATTGCTGCGGGCGTTACACTGTAGAAAGGTGTGTGGGGTGTGTGTGTGTGTGTGTGTGGTGTGAACGCCAACAGCATAGACCGCTACTCACGTGGGTCGATCGATGATGGTGGTGAAGCCGCCGGCAGCAGCCGCCTTAGTGGCCGACACAAATCCCTCCCAGTCCTTGCGGCCGGGCTCGTTAATATGGACATTCGCATCGATAAGTCCGGGCATCAGCACCAGATCCCCAAAATCATAAACAGCCTCCGATTCCGTGTTATACAAATAGCTGTTCACCTCCTGCGATGTGCGTAGCACTGCACCAACAAATCGTTAGCGATACGACATGAAAGAGAAAGAGAGTGAATGAGAGAGCGAGCGAGAGAGAAAGAGAGACAGACTTCGAATGATTATAAGTACAGTGGCAAGTGACTACCTATCTCCCTCTCACTCGCTTTCTGCAGCTTTATTTCCATCTCCCGTTACCTTAGTCTTTACATTTGTATCACTCTCCACGCAGCCCACTCTTTACTCGTATGTTCATATTTATCTCCTGTACTTGTTTTAGCTTTTGTTTCTCTTTCTTCTCTTCTCTGTTTTGTTTTGTTTTGTTTGTTACTTAATTAGTGCTTATCTCAAAAGAGGCACAGATCCAAATGTTTTGTACATTAAATTATGTTTCTCGAATTTATTCAACGTCAACGTTAATTGACGCCTTTGATTTATAATTTTGTGGGCGTGACAAACACTCTTTAGAGTTCATTGTTAATCCAATAATCCAATATTTGTTTGTCTATCAGCAGCTACAACTTTTAATATAAATTGTTTGATATGAACAATACAAATATTTTAAGAACTAAATCAATTTTAAATGGAGCACAAGTACTAAGTTTAATTATAATTTTATAGTTTAAAGTTCTATATATCAATCAATAAGAGAATTTCAATCGCAAAGCTGTTCTGATAATAATACCTCTTCCCCGTTCGCCCACTCTCTCTTTGACTCGTGCTATCCCCCGTTCTCTTTCTATATTTATATATTTTGTGAAGAGCAAAGTTAAATTAATAAGTGCCAAAGATATGCTAATAGTATGCACAACATATATATATATATATATATATATATATATATATATATATATATATATATATACAGATATCTACACACAAACACATACGTAATAAATGTGTAAGTTTTGCCTACCTCGTCGAACGATTCCTTGGGTGTCCACAATAATGCCACCGTGGAGTGGCGCTTCGTGGCTGCCATCGCCCAGATAAATGCGCCGGCTGAGGAACAGCAAATCCATTAAAGCGATCTTCTCGAACCGGTAACCAACAGAAGACTGAAAATCGCCAAAATAACTTTGCTATTTTTGTAGAAAATAAGATCAAGATTTTCTCTCTCTCTATCTCTCTTTCTTTCATCTCTTGACATCTAAATTGCATTAAATAGGATTGCGAACTTTTAAAGCTTTACAGTCATCAAAAAAGTAGAGTCAAAAAGAAATTAATTGTGGCCAAAATTCTACATAATCAAATATGAAGTGTGTGTGGCTTGGTATATTTATATATATGTATATATATATATATATTTTAATATATATTTGCCTCCAGCTAACTTTTTTACTGAATGCGGACACATCCGTTTATTTCTAATTAATTTTCATATTTTTTTCCATGTATTTTTGTGCTTTTCTTGGGTGCGTGTGTTAATTTGGCGAGCATTTGGTGGCGCTACCCAGCGGAAGCTTTTCGCTTATTATGCAAAATTGTGCTTTTTTGTTGTTCTGTTGTTATAATTTTTGCTGCTGCTGCTGCTTGTTTGCAGTTGAGCTGTAAAAATTTGAAGGCAAACCTCAAAACGAATGCGAAACTGAAACCGAATACGATTCACAACGAACAAATACACAAAATACGAGTGTTGCTCTGCTTGCATGTGTGTGTCGTCGTCTCTCTGTGCGAGTGTATGTGTGTGTGTGGCTGTGTGTTTTCACGAATGCATAAGCCTAGAGCCGAATGGCAAATGAAGTTCCACTTGTTGTTGTGCTGGCGACGCTGCTGCAGAGGAATCGGCGTTGCTGCCGAAACTGTTGCGTCTCTGCTGCTAGATACACACGGATAGGAAAAAGCCATGTCCTTAACACCAACACCAGCGCATGCTGACGAGGCTGCAGCAGCCGAAACAGCAACAGCAACAGTGAGAGTCAAGGCCCACCGAAACCGGCCCCATAATCAAATAGAAAGTGAAGCGATTTGAGTTCGAAATGCCTTCCTCGTTCACATCTTCGTCGTCGTCGTTGTCCTTGTTGCCGTCGTTTGGCATTGTCCTTGCCATCGTTGGCTGTGGCGTCGGTTCGTCTCGCAGTGGCCATCGTTAGGCGCGTCATTCTCGTTCTCATCGTCGTCGTCGTCGCTGGCAACAGAACTCAGAGTTGGCGCTGCCGTGCGCCGCATCCTAAACTTCACTCTGCTCTGAGCAGCCTCGCGACAACCAGTTGAAGTTCTCTCTATTGACGCCTTGACGCCAAATCCTTCAGTTCAAGTTCAATTCAATTTTCAATATTATTTCAAATTAATTGACGTCAGTTAACGTTAATTTAACAATTTAAACTAATCCAATTGGCCGTTAAAATTCGAAATTAATTTTGTCAAAACAAATCAAAAAAAAAAAAATAAACAAAAAAAGCAAAGAGAATCATAAAAAAAAACAAGTATTTATTCAAGTGTGTAATTTGAGTTTAACGGTTAATCTCGCAGTGAATTGGTTCTAACGGTGAGCGCAAAAAATTCAAATGACGTTTTTTATATGTGTTATTGTCATAGGCAATTAAATACTTACATGATGACATCAAAGTTATACTTTTTTTTGCAAATTTTTTAATGTTATTGAGGCCATAAATTAAGCAAACGCAGACAAAATGACGAGTGACAAGAAAAAATAATTCATAAATGCAAAAAAAAATGATTATAGTAAATTATGGAGTAAATTTAAATTAATAAAAAATTATATTTAGGGATATTCTGTTTCTCCATATTTATTTACACAAATGCTGTGAATTTTAATCATAACGAAATCTTATATTATTATTAATGATAAATATATTTTGAAGTATATGTTTTATCAGCCATCCCTTTGTGAAATATTAAAATACACACTTTTTAAGCCCATATTAAAAATTAATTATTATATGAAAACTTATTATAAGCTGCTTTTTGTTTACAATTTGATTAAAATGTTTTCTTCACGCATTTAATTGTGACATTTTCCAAATATATATCATATTCTGAGTAGCAATTTTATAGAACAGAAATTGGGTATTACTGTCGACTTTGCTTACGGTCATTTATTTACCTGTGATCCCATCCGTCGATCTTCCATCTGACTTCCATAACTTTTAGCGAGTACTGGAAATTTTGTTGCATTGCGCACATAAATAAATTTGTCAATGGACTTTTTTTGTTTATTTATTGTGAATTGCACTGCTTTTATTTAATTGTTTTCCAAAATAATAACTAGTCAGATGTGCAATAAAAATCCACTTGTTTTCGATGGGGGCGTATATTCCATAAAATAAAACTAATGAATTTTCATGATTTGCATATCTGTTCAATTTATACTAAAGCCGATAGATGTTTGTCTGTTTAATATTTACATGGAAATCGATTTAGTTAATAGTTTTGAATTGTCAAAAGTTTATTTTATTTACCAGAAATCTACAAATACCTAAAGTTATTTGCCTTAGTTTGCTAAAACACAATTTGATCAACTATTTAGCTGGCAGCGTTTTTCGAATTTCAACTTTAAGGGTGGTCTTAAACTTTGTCTTCTTTGTCGGTCGTAATCAGGGCATAAGAAAATTTTTGTGGTTTTCTGAAGTACTTGTGTAAAGTTTATTAACACCTCGCAAATATTGATGTATTTAAATTCCGCATGATATTTATGCATTTATGGAAGCAAGTAAAATCATCTTTTCGATTGTTTTAAAGCTGAAAAATAATTGGGATGCATTGTGAAATTGGTTTAGTGGAAAAGGCTCTTTGCATACCACTTGATTTTATTGAAATGGCAGCTTAATTGTTGGCTGTCCTTGCCGCACCTATCACCAGAATCGAAGCGAAGCGAAGCGAAACTTATGGCCTCAGGTCTGCAGCATGCACAATAAATTCCATTTTATTGCGCCGCCAAAAAATATGAAACTCACACAAAATATACATATAAATATATATATATTTATTTATATATATATATATGTATGTATGTATGCATGCGAGTGTGGGTGTATGTTTCATAGTGCGTTGCGTGTGTTATGAAAGTTGTCGAAAGTGATTTATATACGATTTAATGCGTTTCTGTTGCCGATTCTGCTGCTGTCGTTTTCATTATTGTAGCTGTTGTTCTTTGACAGCTGTTGCACTTGTTGTTGCAGCTACGATTTTCAACAAAATTAATTGCCTGTTAACCATTTTGTAACATTTCGCGAGTACCGCAAGCCAAATGATTGTGCGCCGGTATGTGGGAAATAAATTTTACAAGCCATGCAAACAAATAAAAAACAAGACAAACAAAAAAATATGAAAAAAAGTACCAAAGAAGCAGAAGTCTAGCGTCAGAAGAAGCATCTAAAGTCGCATCAGCATTAGCCCCAGTATCGCATATAAATAATAATCAAGTAAAATAAAAGCAGCGTAAGGTAATAAAAATAAAATATAAAAAAAGAACATATAAAATAGCGAGACAAAGAGGGAATTCAGAGTGTTTGTGGCACACAGCTAGCGATGGCGTGGGGAAGCCAAAGTGTCAAGTAAGCAAACATCTAATTTTGATTTATTATTAATTTTCACGCAGCACGCTCACACGCTCCTCCTCCCATACTTTTTGCCACTGACTGCGTTTAAAACCGTAATAGCTTTATGTTTATGTTGATTACTTTGCTCTTAGCTTATTGTTTTTTGTTTACATTCAGTTTTTTCTAATTTGATGTGTTTAATTTGATTATTTGTATGTGGTGTTTTTTGTTTATTTTTGGTAAAAAGGCCAAAATAAAGGTGGTTTCAAACCGTTAACAGAACACGCCAAAAATATTGTAATTACTGTTTTCCATTTTTTGAGAGATTGTTAATCAAAGAACAGGAAACGCAACCAAAAGCAGTTAACACACATACACAATGAGACGCACTTACATACACCGAGACGCACTCAAACTGAGGGACATAAAGTGTAGCACACAAAAAGGGGCAAAAGGAGGGAAAATGGCAATGGAAAGTGGCGCAAAGTTGTGCAAAAACGTGCGTTTATTTGCGTAAAAACTTGCCATGCCCCCCATACCTCCTAATTCCCTGCTTCACAACACTCGCACTCGACTTGTTGTGCCATAGCTGTGCTCTAGGAAAGCGGATAGGACGGGGTGCGAGGTGTGGGGGAGGCACTTGATCTGCTGCCCATCTCGCTTGCTCTTTGTAGCTCGCTGTGTGGGTGTGTGTGTGTGTGTCTGTGTTTCTGCTGGCTTAAATTTTTGGTTGTATGAAACAAAAATAAAAGAAAAGAGAAAAAAATTTTCTAATCCAGCTTTTGTATCTCTTTCTCTCTCACTCTCTTTCCCGCTGTGTGTTCGACGGACAGCTGTAGAAACTCACCCAACATGTTTTGCCTCTTGCCAGGCTGCCTTTTATCGCTGTTGCCTTTTTGTTTTATGTTTATTTTTCTTATCGTCTTTGCCGTTGTTGTTGTCCTTGTTGTTGTTGTTGTTGTTGTTGTTTTTGTTGCGTCGTTGTCATTCTCTTTGTCTTTGTCTTTGTCTTCGGCATTACTTTTAATGATGTTCGCAGTTTAGATCTAAGGCTTTAATTGTATTGATTAAATGCTTAATTGTAATGCGGATGAGACAAAAAATGAGAGAAAGCCAAAAAAAAAACAAAAACGCACACACAAAATAAGAGCAAAAAGGGAAATAAAATAAAAAGAAGGCCAAGAACAATAAGAAAATGACAGCAAAAAGGCAACATTTAATTGTTATTAACAAGCGCGCATTAATTACTATGATTAAAAACGAAACGAACGACAAAACGGACATTCACAATAATTATTCCGATGGACGCTCAGGTGTTTAATTAATACTAATAGAGTCAAGCGAGAACAGAGCGAGAGCGGATTGGTCCGACTAGATACAGAATAAGAAGAAGCGCAGACGATTTAAACGTGCAACAATTAAAGGCGATGCCATAAAAGTCAAGGCGATAACAGAAATCGCAGCAACAGAATCAGCTGAATCAGCAGCAACACAACTGCTGCAAGTAACTAACAAGGGCAGTGCAACAGCAGCAGCAATAATCACACTGACTAGGTGACAGCAGCAGCAACAAGGTACATCAACAACTTACAACAACAAAAATAACAATGAAAACATTGAAATTGTTGTAGTTTTAGTAACGATGCAGCAAAAGTTAAGTCATTCATGAAGTGTGGAAACTGTTCCTGGGGTGGCTTGCTGTCCCGCTGCCCCGCTTCCTCTCTTGTCACCTCTTCACGCCATTTCCTTCAATTGTTCTATTCTATTTCTTTTTCTCATTCCCATTCAGTTATGCCCTGCTCTGCTTTACTTGTCCATTTGTCTGTCTGTCTGTCGGTCTGTCTGTCTGTCTACCTGTCAGTTGTGGCCAAGCCAAGTCAGGGCCATGCGGTAGCCCTGGTCGGTACGGCAACAGATGCGCTCTGTGGCAACATATGTGCCAGGGTCTTTAGCGGCAACTTCACCTTTACCGTTCACATTAAATTTCCGAATAATGCAAGTCTATTTCAATATTTGATTTATAATTGCTTTTAAATTATGCTGTTAATTGCTAGTTATTGGAATTCATTTCAGTTGCAAAGCAATCAAAGTGTGTAATTGAGCAACGCATTTTGATACAATGAAAACTATTCAGTTGATTATGCTAAAATTCCTAAGATTATTATCAAATTCGAAGACATTTGTCTGGCTTGATTAGTCAGTTAATTAACATTTTCTCATGTTTCAGTCAATGACAATTCGTTTTCTTCTTGACGTAGATGAAAAATAAAAAAACCCAGCTATTTATTGACATTCGGATGAAAGTTGGATTTTTAACTAGGCGCTCGTTGAGAAGCTGCTGTCAATTTGTAGACAGAGTCGCACATAATTTGAACACTTTGTTGACAAGTGGATAAGTGAGTGAGTGAATCGAAATGTATCCCAGAAATTTCGAAAAGGAAATAAAAACTAAATGTCAACTAATCGTAGATACTTTTCCCATCATTTCCAACCATCGTGCAATTAATTAAGTAATTGCACATTGCGATTTTCTTGCTGTGCTGTGTTGAAAACAATTCTCAGTTATTTGCCGTAGAAATTTTAAGCTAACTGCCAATACAAAAGCTTAAGTTGATATGCGCTGACCACGAAGGGGTGGTCATTGTGAGGGCGGGGCGTGGGGGTCGCACCTTATCGGTTCGAAGCAGCGTTCGGCCCCCAACCTTGCCAACCCATACTACATGGATGGAATTTTAATCAAGCTGGCAACTGGTGACAATATCAAGCGCTCTTAATCCTTTTATCTTTCAGATCTTAGGCTGCAACATGCAGCATGCAACATGCAGCATGCCGCACGTCGCACGCAGTAAGCAATTTCACAATTCGCAAACTGACCGTTACATGTCGAGTAATGTTTAGGAAGGGGAATTTCGTACAGCACAAAGCTGACACAAAAATCTCATTACGTTACGCAACGTCACGTCACGTCACATCACGTCATGTCAGGTGTGTGTGTGCTACGTGTTCGCCAACAATGTCGACGGCGTCTACCAATGTCCTCGTCATCCTCGTCCTCGTCGTCGTCGTCCTCGTCTCTTAGATGCGTGTTCAGATTGCTGAGCTCATCAAAATTGTTCCAAGCTACTTTTATGTTACTCCTTTCATAACCTCCATCCAATTCTATATATTCTATATTCTCAATTCTCTTTTCTCAATTCTCTATTCGCTTCCAGTTCTGTATTATTTTTTTTTATTATTATTATTTGCCGTTGGTTTTTGAAGCACTTGTTTTTTATTTTGTTTTTGTTTTTGTTTTTGTTTTCGTTGCGTTCCTTCCATAAGCCAATAAGCTCATATTAAACTTAAGCGAGCAGTTCACTCGTTTGAGCAGGGGGGTTTTTTGATGGGTGGGGCTAAGCAGGGTGTTGCTGCTGATGTTCGGGTTTTGTTCTCCTTGTCTTTGGATTTCCCTTTGTCTTTGGTTTGCGCTGGAAATTTGCTAAATTGCAAGCGATTTATTAAGCTGTCGTTGTTCTGGTTGATGTTGTTGTTGTTGTTGTTGTTGATCTGCTTCTTATGGGCTATAAACTCTTTGGCATCGCAAGTAGTCAACAGGCAGCTAAGGCAAATACACAAACAGACAAATACAAACACGATGCAATTATTTGTCTTGCCGCATCGCAAATCGGCGATTATTTTTTTTAAATTTGCCATTACAAATATATGCAATGATAAGAAAAGCCGATGTTTGAGTGGTTTTAGGGCCACAAAATGCTACTACCAATTCATTGAAATCTTAACCGTCTTGGGCTTTACCACACACAGACGGTACATATTAGGCTTTCTATAATGTTTATCGATTTGGTACCAGTGTTTACCAATGAACGGAATACTGTCCTCATATGTACTGAACGAAACAGATTTTATTCTTGGCTACAACTTGATCAATACTTAAGACTTAAATGCTTTCATTTCGATATCTTACGACTTAAAGGTGATTAACGTTAAGTCTCGATTCGAATTTAATCGATTTTCTATCGATAAAATACACTTGATATTAGAGAACTTGTACTTTAAATGGGCAAATCGCCAGGACTGTCTCGGTCTTGATCAGAAATATATATATACATTATGAGATCAAAGCAGCTTTTTTCTGCACAACTGACTTATCCCATTTTTTTTTTTTAATCATATTCAATGGGTTCAGCTTGGCTTAGATTGACTGATTGATAATAAGGCAATTAGACGAGCTCTCAATTAGTTCTAATTAGTTTGCGAATGTGAACTTCTAGAATGATGTGATTTTCTCACTTCCCTTGAGTTTCTCACAACATCAGATCGTTGGCTAATGAAATGCTTTTTGCGTGTGTATTGAGTCACAATCTGCACCGAAATCTCATGCATGAATCTTATTGACTTAGTTGGGGCAGCATATCCTGTGTTTGGGCATTGAAGCAACGCTTTAAACGCAGAACAGCAGACCCTAAAGCATAAACGTATATACACATGTATATGTATGTGTATATTATATATATGTATGGGGTGTGCACACACACAGTGGCACACACAGTTACACACAGCTGGCAGTCAGGCGAATCCATTATTGACACCGTCGTCGTCTTCGTTGACTTGTTGCGTGTTTCTTTTAGCTGGCAGACGTTGCGACGCCAACGTGCACTTAAAGAAATTTCCAAGCAAGTTCCCAGCTGGCACACACACACACACACACAGGCACATATAGCGGTCTTATAATCTGCATGTATGTTTGTGGATGGTAATAAAAGCAAAAAGGCGGAGATTGCGATGCATGACAAGTGAAGTTGAGTTAAGTTAACACTAGTTAGTTGGCCATCTGGCAGTTTCATTTTCGTTGACGACCATTTTGTGGGGCAGAGATTTGAGGCACAATTAATTAAGTCAGTCGCCCTATATGCGTCGTTGCATGCTACGCTGCAGCTGTGGCCCGAAACGATGCTGAAGAAGCAATTAACGGAAAACTGCTGGCCGAGCGGTTTTATACGTTGCGTTGCGTATACGCAGCGTAGCATGCGCCTTACTTGAGTTTTGCCCGTAAACCCATATCCACAGCCACTCCTCCTCCCCCCGTCACGCTACCACTTGCAAACCGCAAGCCGTTTAATTTGAGAGCAATTTTGACAGCTATTGGACAGGCAAACGAGGCACCGAACATTTTAGCTGGCATCCGGGCTTGTGGCTGCAGTTTTGAGGCTTGCCAACCAGCGATGGTTGGGTGCGATGGGTGTTGACATCCAGCGACGAGTAGCGACAAGGATGCGCACTTAGAGTGCTGGCCAAAAACCTGTCAACGGCAGCCGCCAGTTGACAGGGCAGCGAAAACAGGCCTTAAGCCGGCCTCAAACTGGCCAATCGAAGACAAAACAAATTTATGATTAATTTCATATATATATATATATGAATCAAATATGCTTCGAGGAAAATAATAATTGTGGTATCAATTAATAATTATTTAATAATACTGTTCATTTATCTCGGCATATTTTATTTGATATTTGCACATTTATTTTCGATTAGAAAATACTTATTTAATACTAATAATAATTAAGTCGAGTTAATTTTGATAAATTACCTGCATTTGCAATCATTTCGCACAATTCAATAATGCCTCGACTAAGCCTCTTTGTGCCAGTAAACGCTTTCAAATTTATCGCCTGCGGCGTGTTGGGGCAATGAGGAGCGGGATTAATTTCGGATTCAATGCGGCTATTTTTATTACTTTTATTTTATTTGTTAAGTTTTGTTCTTTATCTGCTCGCTGCCATTTCGGGCAGTGGCTACTCAGCAAAAATAAATGGTACATTTTAAACTGGATGGGGGGGGGGGGGGGTTGTTGGGGTTGGTACATAATATACAAAATATGTATATGTCTGGATGAGGGGCTCGTAAAATGTTATCGATTTATGCGTCGTCATATTGTTAATTTCATTCCGCTGCTCGCACCATTTAACATGAATTGTTCGTTGTTAAATTGAGGATTATAACAATATAATAAATTTGGTAACTCTCATGCCTGCCAAATATATATATATATATATATATATATGTATATATATGCGCACACATAGCACACATACAAACATATTTACAGCTGTCAATTGCAGATGTTTTTTTAAGTGCGCACTTTAACAACTCCCATTTTGGTTGTAAATTCGCTCAGTTTCTTTCGCGCAGTGTATGTGTGTGTGTGTGTGTGTGCGTTTGCGATAACTGGGATTTTCTTTAGGTGTGACACGGCAACAGGCCGCTACCAAAGACATCAACATCCCCAAACAGTGGCACCAACAGCACAGAGAAAATGCAAAAAAAAAAATTAAGGGAAAACCGAAAAGTTGGCAAAGCAACAAGCTGCGTTGCTGACGATGAGATGAGAATGATAGAAATTTGTGGGTATGGCTCGACATGGTCACAGTTGTAGTCCCCCTCTCCCTCCCTCTCCCTCTCTCTCTCTCTCTCTTTCTCGCACTCTCATCCATTCTCTTTCTCTGTTGCTGTGCATGTGTTGCGCGTTTCAGTTGTGTCGCTGCCTGTTGCGCCTTTTGCGTGTCACTTTGTGCGGCTCAGTTGCTTACAGTTACTTAAGTCAGTCCGCCAGCCCGTCAGCCCGCCAGTCCGCCAGTCCGCCAGTTTGGCAACAAGACAGCCAAAGTATAACAATGGGGCCTGCCAAAATGACTCGTTCTGCCTTTTATAACAAGACCTGTTACCAGCCTCAGCAGCGCACACTTTATGAATACATCCCTCATCCCCCTCGTTCCTCATCCCCCAATAGAGCAACTGCTACTCTGTGGCGAAAATAGCTTACCCTAACAAATCGAATTGGTTTTATACAAAAATACCAATACAATGAGCATGGGATCAGCTTTGCTATGGCTGCTATAACATTTGCCCAACTAACTAATTGAAATTATTAGCTGCGCCAAATTACAAGCAGTTTCAGTTGGCAAACTCAACTTGGCTATATTTGTATCTTAAGGCAACACTTCTCGACAACACTTCGAACACCCAAGGCAAGAGTATTTAAGCAGAGACAGAGAGAGAAAGAGAGAGAGAGAGAGAGAGAGAAAGAGGGAGATATAGAGAATTGAAAAAGGAACTCTACTTGAATGTCTGCCTAGTTTGTTCAACTGACGTCGCTTCTATTAAAACAGAGAGCGAGAGAGAGAGAAAAGGAAAAAGAGAGAGAGAGAGAGATAGAGAATTGAAGAAGGAATTCTACTTGAATGTCTGCCTAGTTTGTTCAACTGACATCTCTTCTATCGCCTCATTGTTGTCTGCCTGCCTGTTTGCTGCTGTGGCAACAATTTCAGAAATAGCTCCCGCAATGCCAGCGCGCAACTTTTGCGACCTTCTCGCCCAAAAAAAAAGAAATTTATATATATATATATATATATATGAAACACTAATACCAATAGGGGACAATTCGAATAGCACTGGGCGCCATGGCGTAACAGATACACAAACCCAAGTTAACTGAGTGTGTAAAGCAATAGAAGGGCGACGGGCGACGAGCTGAAAATTGTAAGAAATGCCAGTGTAATACAAGACGATGTTTTCCCAAGGGATCCCTCTGCGTGTATGTGTGTGTGTGTGTGTGTGTGTGTGGATGGGGTTTTTGTGTGTAGCCCATTATCACTGGCTCAGCTGTGTTTCGACTTAAGTAACATTCCACGTTGCGAGGTCGACTTCGTCCTCGTTTCAGAAGTTTGAATACAATTCTACATATACATAAACATATAAATATACATATAAATACACACACACACACATATATATATATATATATATATGTATATATAGTGGCGCA
Organism: Drosophila demipolita; assembly: GCA_035042405.1. NCBI lineage: Eukaryota > Metazoa > Arthropoda > Insecta > Diptera > Drosophilidae > Drosophila > Drosophila demipolita. Next base: position 979,601 of record JAWNLI010000476.1, on the reverse strand, counting down.
CAGTGTTGGCCAATTGAATGGGGACATTTGTGTGATTGTGTGCATCGTGGGAATAACGCGAATGCTTCCAATAGGTTTGCAATAAGTTAAAGTTAAATACTAAATTTTAAATCATTTTCGGCATTATCATCATCATCATTGATCAATTACAGTTTTAGTATATGTTTCTTGAATTTTGGTTAGTAATAATAATAATAATATTGCAGAAAACTATATTCAATTTAAATATTTTACGTTGTTCAATTATAATTTTTTAGTAAATTCTTCTGGGAATTTGCAAAATAAGCTGCTCATCTTTTTTATTTATTTTCTTAGTAATCCAATCAATTTTAATTGGTAGTTTTTGGAGTATCATCACAATCCTCATTATGTTTTCAATTAAAATTTTCAGTGAATTCTCATTGGAATTTGTAAAATAATCTGCTCATCTTTTTATTATGTTTACTCCTTAATTATTTTCTTAGTATTAATTATTAACCAAGCGTCAGCCTTTAAATATTCTTTTATCGAACATAAAACCAATTAATACATATATTATATTTTTTAATTAGAAAATAGCTAGAGTGCATTTTCCTCTTAATAAATGTGTATTTTCAGTTTTTCGCCTTTGTAGGATTTTCTTTGATGCATTTGCATTTCATTTTATACTCAGCTGCCAATCGTTAATTATTTGGAAAACAACGACGAAATTAAAATTGATGAATTCCATTAGTAATTCAAATGTCAGTGCGCAATTGAAATGCACATAATCCATTACATTATTTGGACAAAACAAAATATTTCGAAACAAAATAAATGGAATTCGTAATTTAATTATTGTACAATTTCGTTGTTTTTAGTTTCGATTTATGTTCGAAATCATAAGCTGACACAGGATTTAGCACTGAGCACTCGGTGATTTGTAATTTTATGTTTCCAATTAGTCAATTTTGTTTTCAATCATTTGAGTGGCACTGTTAAATATTTCGTATGACTTTAACTTTTATGTATATATATATATATATATATATTAAGGCTGACATTTGTGTTTCCTTCCTTCTTACGCATACAATAATCAAAATTTATAAGTAAAGTTAAGCAATGCAAAGGAAAATATTTTCAAAGTTGGGCCGCGTTCATTTCGCGTCTCGCAAATTGCAAACTAAATCAACTTAAAACCAGTCGATGGGTTCACTCCGTCTCACTTGGGTCGAATAAGGTTTGGGTTTGGGTTCGGATTGGGTTGGGTTGGGTTCGGATTGGGTTGGGTTGGGTTGCGGCCTGCGTTGCGGTTGCTTCATTATTGCTAAAAACCCTAAAAGCAAAGTCTGACCTTGATGATGGTGATGATGGCGATGATGATGATGATGATGATGATGATGATGATGATGACTATGACAATGGTAATGATGAGCATGATGATGGAGTGCAGCTTTATTGGCGACGTCGTCTGTCGAACTACAAAATATTTGATAAAATTTTCAAGAGATTTTCCTTCATTTCTTTTCTCTTTTTTGCTTTTCGCAATTATTTTAAGGGATCAATAAAATAAGTTTACAAATAGCTAACTGCACACAACACAGAAAGATGTCGGGGCGTGTGATACAAACAGAGAGCAAGACAGATAGAGAGAGAGAGAGAGAGAGAGAGAGAGAGAGAGAGAAGAGAGTGGGAGTGGGAGTGAGCAAAAAAGAGATGAAAAGATTGCTTTGGCCGTTTTCAGTCACAAAAATCAGCAGGCAGCTAAAGAAAAATCAAGTTTAGGCAACTTTGTTTACTCAATTAGTTGTTTTTATTATTTGCTGGTTCGCTGGCTTCGTTAAGGCAGCTTGATGACCTGCCGGGCGACGAAAGGGGCAAGTGAGTGTCAGCGGTTGGGGCAACTACCACACTAATTGGCTTAGAGCGACAAGCGAAAATTAACTTTTATTTTCAGTTGAGCTGCCTCTGCAATAATGTAAAATAAAATTTTCCATGCCCATGAAGTAAAAAGTTAACAAAGCCAAAAAGTTGCCCACAGCAACGGCAAAGGGAGCGTCAGCAGCAGCAGCAGGAGCAGCAGGAGCAGCAGGAGCAGCAGCAGGAATAGCAGGAACAGCAGGAGCAGCAGAGGCAGAGATGTAAGTGGACGAGCCATAGAAATCGGGAAAGTCAACAAAACACACACAAGATAAACATGGCCACAGCCACAGAGCTAAGAGCACAAAAGCAGCAGCGCCAATTCTCATTGTGAGGCGCCACAATGCGAAGCCGACCTGTTGGTTATTTGGTTGGTTGGCTGGATGAGTTGGGTTGGGTTGGGTTGGGTTGGGTTGGGTTGGGTGGTTCGACTGTCTGCCCCACAGCGCGTATAAGTGCCACTTGGCCTGGCGCATTGAGCATTGAGCATTGGGCACTGGATGAGAGTCAGCTTGAATTTATGTTGGCCAAATTGCAATATCAATAAGCAGGTAGCCAAAGAAGGCAAAAAGTAACCGTTAGCGATAGAAGATATAAGACCAAGTTTTAATGCGCCAAATGCGCATGTAATGAAACAGAAATAGAATGTAAAAAACTCAAATTGAGCCAACAAGGGAGTTGAGCATTTTGATTCCATACATAAATCAAAATATATGAAATGAAAATCTACATAAAAAGTGCAGAGCATATAGAAAAACTTCTGATGTGATATATGATATATGTAAACAAATTCGTATAAAATTGTTGTCAAAGCAAACATTGAACACACACACACACACACACACACACACGCACACATCTTGAATAGGGGAACTACTCGGCGTTTGTGGAATATATATGGATGGCAACAGACTTAAGTTTACTGCATTTTGCTGGAGTTTTAAACATTTTATCCAGCTATCGAATTATGGCTTATACACATATTGGCAAACACAAAGCCACAGCATTGTATGGTATCAGTTTGTGTGATAAATCGATTAAAGCACAAAGCCACCAAAGCGCATTAAATTACATTTCGCAAACAGTGTCTTTTTTTTTTCTTTTTTGCACTATCTGTTTTTAATTTAATAAGCTTTAATTTTTCAATGTGCATTGCTTGTGCAATTGTTGGAATTCGATGAATAAAATAAATATAACTTCAGCATAAAATTGTCTGCAATTTGAGTCCCAAGAGCAGAACAATTCCAACAATTGCCGCACGTGCAAAACTACTTCAGACTGCGTCTGTGCTGCTCGTTGTCCACTTGTCCAGTTGTCCAGTTGTCCAGCTGTCCAGTTGTCCACTCCTCAAGTTTGCCCAATATAATGTAATTATGTGTGCAGAGCGGAGTTTGTTTAAGACAAGTGGAGAATGTGGCTGAGTTTTAGGTGAGCTTCCCATTGACATTGCCAATAATTTAAAGCTAAAACAAATAGTCAAAATCAAATGGGTTCTAATATTTATCGATATGGCCACAACTGATATTCGCAGTTATTTTCACAGTGAAGGACAAAGTGAATTGTTGGGTTGCGCTTGTTAACTGTGGAAATGTGAAAATGTAAAAAATTCGAATGCGAAGCGGAATTGGAATATGAGCCAAGCAGCCAAGCAGCCAAACAGCCAAAGAGCCAGTCAGCGAGTCAGCCAGAGCCTTCTGCGAATTCCCCCAAGTTATCATTGCTGCATTCCCTGACACATGTTTTATTTTGCCCATACTTAGCATTCTCGCGCTCTTCGCATCCATTTCTTAGCAGCTGCTTGATTGGGGGTTATGGCCCTGTTTCTTATGTGTGCTTGTGTGCATTGCATTTGGGTCAAGGCTGCTACTCGCTACACGCAGCCGGCTCTTTATGGCTCTTGCTCTTGCTCTTGCTCCTCCTTCTGCTTCTGCTGCCACAGCAAAGTTTGATAGTAAATGCGTAAGAGAGCTGCTGGCCAATGCCAGCATCAAATTGACATCAAGATCACGGCCAACTGGGGACAGCAATTCATTTTATTGCATTTCCCTGTCATGATGAAGTGCAAAAAGTATAACATACTTTACAAGCAATGTGGATTAGCAAGTTAAATTACTTCTGCTTTGTCTACGAGGGCATTCAGGGCAAACCCCATGCCAACGCAACGATGTTGTACTCGTGGACACACTCAAACTCCTATAAATCCTGCACTAAGTCCAATTTCAAGTTCAGTCCATGCCAATTTGTACACGCCGCCGCAATTTGATCCGTTTGAACGGCTTAGTTTGTTTGTTTGTCTGTCTGTTTGTTACCAACGCTGTTGTTGTTGTTGTTTTCCCTAAATGGGCGTGACTGTGAGCTTATCAGCTGTGGCACAGACTGAGCGCCACTGCCACTGCCACTGCCACTTAATGATCATTCAGCATTCATCCAACTCCTCGCTGGCCACGCTAATGCTCATTTAATGGCCCATCCATGCTCTGATAATTATGCGATTCTTGGCCCAGTTATTTTCCCAGTGCTTTTTAATGGGCCAACACACTCGTTGTTGTTGTTGCTGTGGTTTAGCCAGAGCTGTGCCCGCAATTGCTCTGTGCTTTATTGATGGCTTTATGGCAGCTAAGCCTCAAGCTTCCACATGTAATGGCCATGTTTGTGTGGCTCTAAAATTTATGCCTCCATCTAGCTGCAGCTTCAGGTTCAGCTTGAGCTTCAGGTTCAGGTTCAGTTTCGGCTTCGGCTTTGGCTTGGTCCTTTCACTGCCTGGCCATTACGGCCACTGGCTAACGTCATTTTATATATCTTCTTCTTTTTTTTTTTTACTGTGCTGTGCCTAGCCGCACAAGTGGTTCTGTGCCGAGGGCGCGTCGCATAACTTGATTTATATCCCCATACAGTGGCAAGGGGGGAAGACCAAGATGAACTGTCCTCAGCCACAATGGACGGCATTGGATTGTATTGGACCAAAGTGGATTGGGCAAGTGCGGGGATTGGAGCTGCCATTCTGCATCTGACATATTTATAATGCACCCCTATGGGTCTTCCATCCAGGACATCTAACTTGAAGCGCTATGTGTTTAAAAGGTTTGCGTCCTGTGATAAATTTTGTTTATGCCTGACAATTCAAATAATTCGAATTATGCCAACGTTTAGATATTCCACTGAGCTGATTTCATTTAAGTGTGAACATAAAAAACGAGAGTTCTCATTAAATTTATCAAAATGAAACTTATTACAATAATAATGAAAATAATTATATATTCAAATGATTGCCCAGTTGTTGTGGTTTTTTGGGAACATAGTAGCAACTTTCATAATGAGCTTAGTTTTTGTAGCTCCTCGCTGCAAGCTAATTTCAGCTCATAATAATTTCATAAACAGAGTAAATGAAATGTTTCTGTCTGAGCCAAAAACAACAAAACTGGCACAGAATTGTCGAACAAACTTTTGGAATGAAGATGATTGCCTCCCAACGAAAATAGGATAATATTTTATGATGATTTTTGTACACACTTAACCAATGAAATTGCACGAAATACGAAACAACATCAATTTAAATGGGAAACAAATGAAACTCAACCTCTCGAATAGCAGCCCAGAAGTGGGAACAGTGTGCGCTAAAAGTCCTGTGATAGACTACCATCAATTGCTGCTCTCTTTTTAGATGGGGGTTGGCGAGTACTTTACTTCTTGCCCATAATCGAGTCCATTATCGACAGATACTTGTGGAAAATTGCACTCAATTTGGCGCATCATGTGCCAATTTTGCAATCAGCCGCGAAATCGGCTTCAATTGGGCAGAGCGGACACCAGCATCGGTGTCCAGTGGCTGCCATTGGAGCCCGTCGGCGAACGACGGGCTTATAGCTGGCCAGTCCGGACTGACCCAGTACCAGGAAGTACCCGGATATGGCAAGATTATGTTCATCAGCGCTGGCTGCCTTCGAGTAGCGCCTCACCAAATTTTCCGCTTGAGCGCGTCACCCGATTTTGGGACTCAAATATAAATTGAGTTTTTAGATAATTTGAATTTGGCGTGGCTAGTTTACAGATTGCACAAATATGTTTTGAAAATCTATTTCTTAACGATTACTGCTTTAGTTCGGAAATTCTGACGGAATCGGACAACTGACTGTTGATCATGGTCAAGAATATATATGTACGTTATGGGAATATTAATTAATTATGATTTTGTTATAAAACTTTTCTTCAGTTCGTTATTTTTACAATTGATCAATATTTTGAATCCAATTTTGCTGATGTTTCTTTAATTATTATTTTGTTACAAAACTTTACTTTATTTTCATAGTTTAATTCGTTCAGTGTAATTCATAAACGAATTTATTTCTGTTACATATTTGGAATTTTTTTACTAGTAGTTTATTTTATTGAAATTTTTTTTACATACTTAACTTAGCTTATAATCATTCACACCATTTTCGGTCAAATTCCATATTCTGACAAATTCTAAAATTGTTAATTCTTGGAACCGTTCCTCTCTGCAACGATGTTCCCTTTGTTTGACATGTTATTATATTTATATATTTATTTTTATATTTATCTTTATTATTATGTTCCACATAACATGTCCTTTTATACACTTCTGTTTCTGTCAGAGGCAATATTCAAATTGCCAAATAAACCGTTAATTATGGCCATTTCAGTGCCATGAGTACTAATAGCCTTACAAACATTCATCCCCATCTTCAACGCCCACATCCATGTCCATGTCCATGTCCATCTTCATTCCCACTCTCAACACCAGCCACACACACACACACACACAAAATTCGCATTTGACCGCGTGTGTTGTGTTATTTGCTTTTTGATTCTAATTCTGATTCCATTTTAGCCTTATCATTTTTGCATTTGTCATTCGATATTGATTGAAATTCAGTTTTTGACGCGAAAAACAAGGCAACAACAAGAAAAGGGCGTTTCAATCGCAATCAGCGAATGGCCAAGCTGCCCACTGCCAATTTGAAATCACTTAATACATACTATTACCAAAATAACTGTGAATGGCTGACTGACTGAGTGTGTGTGTGTGTGTGTGTATTTCTGTGTCTGTGTGATTACATAAAAGGCACTTTATTACCATTAACTGTATTTACATTTTATAGAAATGAAGCACGATTGAAGTGACAAACGTGAAAAGGGTAAATGGGTTTCATTCGTGTATCAGCAACTGTGTGTGGGCGTGGGTGTGTATGTGTGTGTGTGTGTGTGTGGGTGTGTTTGTGTATGTGCGCGTGTGTCCTAAGTCTGTGTGCGTACGTGATTTTTTTCCCCTTTCAATGTGCCTGTGTGTGCATTCGAGCTTGTCTATTTTCAAAAGCATATTCAGCAGAAATGTATGAAAATCCCTTATGCACCTTGGCAATTCCGCACTACAAAATACCCTAGAAATATATAAAAATATTGCTATTTTTTGGAGTTGAAGTTGTCCATAAATTTCATAAAAATTAATTAAAATTTATACTTTGTGGCAAAGAGTTGGCAAAGAACTTCGCCGATTACAAGTAACATGAAAATTTTCAATTAAAAAATATGAATATGACAAATATGAAAAATATGAATTAATAATTCAAAATATTCTCTAAAGGATTCTAATTTACAGTTGTATATTGTGATTTCGATTTTGGTCCATTTGCTTTGCTTATTGAAGTACGAAGCTTTGTAGCCTGTGTACACTTTATATATACTCCCACACACACACACACACACACATACACACAGAGAATAAATCACATCAATTCTACTTGAAAAATTCAATTTGCATTTATTTTTTTTTTTTTTTTTTTTTTTTTTTTTGCTACTGCAGTAATAGAAAGTTGGACAGCGAAGAGCTTCGGGGAAAATGCTGCCCGCTAATCTGATAATGAGTGTAAATTTATGATTATGTACATGCATTTAATGGGGCACACTCAGGCAAGTGAAGAGCCTTCTAACAGTGCTCATGGCAAACAAGTCCTCGGTTCTCGGTCCTCGGTCCTTGGTCCTCGATTCCCAGCTTAGCTTAACGCATGCAAATTGAGACACTTGTGTGTGCAGCAAACCAGGCACACAAAATGGGGGGGGGGGGCGGGGTGGTGCTATGTGTATGTTGTCGATGAATGTGGATGTGGAGTCTGCTGGCACACGCCTAGGGGATTACATTTTTCATAAGACCATGGCCAGGTTCGAGGACAACACATCGAGGACAACGACGCGACAAGACCAGACCAAACCAGACCAGACCAGACCAGACCAGACCACGCCAGACGAGACAAGATGAGACGCGTCGCGTGGCATCGACACTCGATGATTCTGTCAATTTGAGTAAATCTTTTAAATGGATCGCAAAAATTAATCGTGTGGAATATATTTGAAAGCAAAAATCAAAAATCACTTAATATTATTCCACCATCTCTCTCTCTCTCTCTCTGTTACTCTCCATCTGATGGCTGAAATTTGCCCATAGTTATGTGTGTGAAAATCGGTCAATCAATTGTGCAAATGCGAATGCGAATGCAAATCCAAATGTTTTCAAAAGTTCGTGTTCTCGTATAAAAAGTGACACTTAAGTTATTAGTCAAGCGTAAATTTATTTGAGTTTTTTATTTTTGCTGCTACTTGCCACAGCATCAGGCAAAGGCAGTAACCGCATGTGTTGCAGCAACAGGAAGCACGACTGATTAAATTGCACAACACAGCACTAAAATAAATATATGTTTCTACATATAATAACCTTGTGGAAAATATTATAATTTTGGTTTCAAGTTTTTAGCACATTTTTCTGCATTGATCAGTTGCAACTTTGCATTCAAACGTTTTTCCGACGGAATTCGATTGGGCCAAAATAATAACAAAATATTCAGTTACCATTTAATTGTGAGAAAACAAAATAATAAATGTTAAAAGTAACTTTCTTTAAATCAATTAAATGCTTTTTAAAGGCAATTTTCAACAAATTTTGTAACTTCTTCAAGCCAGGTATAATCCAAGGAACACATTAAGTGACGTAGGAAGTTGCTGCTCCAGTTTTGTATTTATTTTATCATTCACAATATACGCTCTCAATTTCAATTGTGGCTCTGCTCTTTGCTTTCGACTGTCGTCAAAATGTTTCATTTTGGCCTTGAAGTGTTTGCCTTGCGACAAGTGCCACTCGGCCAAGAAAATGCCAACGAGATAAAGGGCAAGTGGGAAAGGTAAAGAGAGGAGAAGAGAAGGGCTGAAACCAAGAGCCTAAAGAACGCTGCTTCTATATTGGAATTGTGTTGTGGTTTGGTTCTATCAAGCAAATAAAACTGAGTGTGGACATTGGGTTGAGACAGCTCTGACAGCTGAAGGGCTTGAATTGAATATGTTGCACTTACCCCTATGTATAACATGCATTCAACACACACACACACATTCGAAATTAGCTTCAATCGAGCGTTTTGTAAACTTAAACCTATATTAAAATAATCTAGTCGATAAACGCAGCTCTGATGTCTTTCAAATTGAGATTAAGTGTTGAACAGACAATAAAAAAATTAAATCAAAGTATACATGTAATTGGAATAATATTTAATCGGTCTCAAACTAAGGCAGACAAGTGAATCAACTACAATTAACAATTATAGATTGTAATTTAGCCAGAAACATGAAATTTGTATTTACATTTTGCATGTATTAAATCAATTAAACATTTTGCTTAAGTTGGCAAGCAAAAAGAGAAATGTGTAAGTAGTTATTAGCTAAATAGATTCCCTCAGATCGGTGGTTAGTAAATTATATCCCAGACTTAGATAACAAGTGAGTTCTATTAAAAAGAAAGTAGTTTGAATTTTATGTGCAGAGCCACAAACTTAATTTGGGGAGTGCTCGGATGTTGCTTAAGTAATTGCAAATGTGCCTCGGCTATAGATTTCCCTTTGGGCAGCCGCTGAATTTTGCATCGGCGAAAGATTAATTTGAAAAATATTTGCGGTATGTGCAAAATAAACTTTTGTTGTTGGCCCCCAAAATCGAGCAGGCAGGCTGTTTATGGCTTCTGGAAGCCATTTCTTATTGATTGCGCCGCCAAACCCGAATTCTTTCTAAAATTAATAAAAAATGATTGCGAGACTGTAGCAAATAATAAACAAGAAAACACTGAATGAGCCGTGGTCGACGCTTTAAACTTTTGGTCAATTCGAAAGCGTGTGCCACAAATGGTATTTGCCAACCATTCCCTGTTCCCATGCCCGTCCCCATCTCCATCTCCATTACGATTTCCATTTCCACTTCCATTTTCATTTTCGCTTTCCTTCTCATTTTCAATTTTTATTTGGGTCTTGGCTTTATTTGTTTGCATTCTGCCATAAATCTTTAAAAGTAACACAGCATATGCGGAATGGGATACAAAGTAGAATCGAGCTGCGTGGGAGTGGTGACGGGGGGGTGGAAGGGGCGTCATATTGGTCATGGCCACCAAAAAAAGGGGGGGGGGGTATTGTGGGTGTCGGTGTGGGTGGTGCCGACGGCCAACTCCAGGGACTGGCGCTGCTCAAATATTCAACAATTTATTTCGTTTATTCTCACACATTCCTGGATGTGAGTTGGAAATCTCATCACGATGAATTTTTGGTAACTCGAAGTGAATTTGCAAACCAATCGAAACTTATTGATTTTCACATCGCTCGTGCTTAACTTTTGTCTGCTCTCGATGAAAATATAAAATAATTATGTGTTATTAATACCCGATTTGCAGCGACTTTGGTAAAGTTTGAAAAATTCATTAAAACTGGTGGATTGCTGCATAAGCATAAGCGAAACTACATTGAAACAAATGAAATATAATACAAAAATAATGTGCTTAAAAGTTTGCAATGGTTTCTTTGAAAACTGCAATTTGGATTAAATTGATTGCAGCTTTTAACTGAGTAACTATTGAAAACAATTTTAACTGATTGCCAACTGGTTCGGAGAAGCAGCTCGAACTTCTGCTGCAATACGCTTTACGGGGAACACACAAAAAATGAAAAACTTTCACTTACAATCTACTCACAGATGTTGGGTGCGGATGGCGAAGGGAGTGCGGATGGTTGGACGGTTGGACGGTTGGACGGTTGGATGGATGTTTGGTGTTGGGCTAGGAAATTTCTGTTATTATGTATTTGTTTTGCTATTGCTGCGGAGTAAAGTGCTCCAAGTAATGTTGACTTATTCTTTTTCAGCTTTCACTCAAAATGTCTGTTCGTCAATGGGTAATGGGCATGGGGAATGGGAGGGGATGGGGAGGGGGCTTAGACAAGCTGCTTGGTAGCTCATGGGTACATAATAAATTTTTAATTAAATGAAAGCAGTCAGGAATCTAATCGATGCGATGCGAAAGCAACCACATCCGCAACATCAGCAACAGCAGCAGCAGTTGCTGCCACAGCAGTTGCTGCCACAGCAGTTGCTGCCACAGCAACCGGCGGATGTGTTTTGCGGCTTGCGCAACACAGTCAAACGAAATGGCGAAGAACGAAGAAGGAAGTTGGTTAGTTAGTTTGGAATTTGAACTGATAACTTGGCAAAAAAGCTGGCCGACCACAAAAATGTCGTACAGCAACCTGGCGCGACTGCAACCAAATACAAGCATTTAAAGGTGGATCAATAATTAATCATTAATTACACTGTCGATAATTAAATGGTTAATTATGCATCTAGTTTAATATTTGACGCCTGACTTTAGTTGACGTTCAATAAATTAATAAATAGTAAATACACATTGAATTATTCAAGTATCAAGTAACTCATAAATCATTGCATGTAAATGTTTATTTATATCTATATTTTATTTATTCATTTATTTACTTATGGTTCAATAATTGCTTTCTGTCGAATGCAAACACTTTGCATTAACTTACCACATTATTATTTGCATTTTATGTTCATTTTTGTTTTAATTAATTTTAACTCCCGAATGAGTAAAACAAAAATATATCCAAATTTAATAATTGCAAAATCGAACGATTATTTTAATTTGCACAACCATTTTTTTTTTTTTTTATATCCAATTGTTTTTATACACTGACTTTAAGGGAACCAGAGTATATTGGCCGTAATGCTGTCCGTCCGTCCGTCAAAGACATTAATTTACGGGTAATGTGAATGTGTTTTTACTGTACGAACTTTCTCTGTACGTTTGCACATTTCGATAACTGTAATTTCAAGGCCTTCCTTTCCTTTGTTCTGCACAGGATATTTCTCAGTTGGGTAGGCAGCCAACCAGCTTTTTTCCCCCTTTTGCAGTGGATATTATAATATGGTTGCCAGGCTTGTAACACACACACACACACACACACACAGGAAACTGATGGCACGTGTGTGTAATGTGTATAAATACTGAAATATTTATATATATATTTTTTTTGTGTGGCATTGCCCGAAGGCAACTCAAGTATAATTAAAACCTTAATACACAAATGTGGTTGCAGATATTAAAATTGTAATAAAAAGTGCGGATAAATTGCGGATAAATTGCACTGCTCACAGTTATTTGAAGAGCCTGTTGTGAAAGCAATGGTAGCAAATATCAAATGTGATGGTCCACTGCTCCACTGGTCTGCTAATCTGCTGGTCTACTGGTCTATGCCTAGGCAATGGATTACAAAATATGCCTCAAAGGCAGTCCACCTGCTTTCTCAGCACACTCAGCATCTTTGTGGCAGCCATTGTTTAACCCATAAGCCGCTTACACACTGCCGTTAACTCTGCTGACTTTCACTCAGTTGATGCTTTCGCTGCTTCCGGCCACACACACACACACACACACACACAGAAAGCACTGGCCTGGTTGGCTGATCGTGTGGACATCAACAGCTGAATCTTAATTACCATCCAGATTTAATTACACAAAAAAGAAATGAAGCACAAAAAAAAATCGATATATATATATATAGATATATATACGACTAGGACAAATGAGAAATGCGATTGTCAGACAATTGATAAGCTTTTGTGCCCTTTCTCTGTACAAGCAAAGGGTCTGTGTAAAATTAAAATTGGTTCTATAATCCATAATCTGTACAATTCAATGAACAACTTGCGAATCTAATTGGATTCGATTTGATTAAATTGAAAGCAGGCCCCAAGAATAGCCAGAGATTCGAAGGATAAGGACCAATGCCAATCTGAATGCCAATGCCAACATCAACTCAATGCCAATTCGAATTTATATGGTTTGCTCTGCTCAGGTCTGTTCTGTTCTGTTCTGGTCTTGTTCAGTTTTGGATATGAGCCATAAAAGATTCACAGCCATATTCTGGCCCCGGCTCTAAAGGAAAACTACAAATGACACACATTGTGGGCGCATTGCTGGACAATGTGTAGTCATCTGAGGAGGCCATGTGGAGGAGGAGTAGAAGGAGAAGGAGTATGCAAAACAGGGCAAAACTGCAGCTGGCCAGATACCCAGGCTCGGATTGATGAATTTACAAAATCCTTTTGCTCTCGATTGTGCAAGGGATTAGCGCAACTTGATCATTGTGCAGATGGATAATGAAGCATGTGTTTCCAAGGCATTTCCACTGTACATTTCATTAATTACGGCAACTGCAGTTCGGATTATGAAGAACAAGGGCCGTACGTGTGTGTAAGTGTGTGTGTGTGTGTGTTCTAAGCGTATCAGAAAAATTCTGGGCAAGTTTGTGGCAAGCACAACAATTTTTGAATACAACAAAAAATGAAAATATCTTTCAGTAAAAGAGCTCAAACAGCACTTGAAAATGTGAAACTAAATTTGAAATTGAATCAAAAACTTTCTAATACATTTCCTGGCTGTTGCCATCAGACAACAACTCTACCTATTAAAATGTAATGCTGCTAATGGATTTTCCGATAACTAGATAAAAAAATAAAAAAAATGCAGTAATGCAAAAATGCAAAAATGCAAAAAAAAAACAAGACAAAATAAAACATGAAAGAAATCGGCAGATGGTCGATAAGTCCCTGGCTGGACATGGCCAAAGGTTCAATGCCAAAAGCACCTTAGCTTCTTTGCGACTTCTATAAAATTCTAATTTTTTCATTTCCCTATCTGCCTCTTTTTCTGCTTCGTTAGTGGGCATGGCTGGTGTTGCTGTTGCTGTTGCTGTTGCACTTGTTGGTGCTGCCTGTGTCAAATGCATTTACGTGTTAATTCGTTTAAGAGCAAAAGTGTGTATGTGTATGTGTGTATGTGTGTGTGTGTATGTGTGTGTGTGTGTGGGTGTGTGTGTGTGCTGGTTGATGCTGGTTGATGCTGTGCCATGTGCTGCAATTCAGTTAAGTTTTGATTGCTATTTTCGCTTCGCTTCCTGCCAGCGGCTGCCGCAGACTCGTTCCCTATTTCAGTTCACGTTGCCTCGGCACAATGTTGCCAACAGCAGCAAATGTGTGACATATCCGTTTCCGCTTGCCGCGTTAATGTATTATGGCAGTCCACACACACACACACGCACATATATTCCTTCCAGCAATATCACTCACACACACAGAGAGAAATACAGACAAAGCAGTGGAAACTATTTGCAGCTACTTTTTTGTTTTTGTGTTTTTGTTTGTGTTGGTTTTTGTTTTATGGTTTTTTTAATTGAGGCTGCTTTGTATATTGTTGGAAAACAATGCAACTGACAGAAAGCATAAAATACAAATGTGATGCGTGAGACGGTGGCACAGTCGATTTGTGCTTTCATGCAACGATAGCATTGTTTGCTTTTGGCCTGCAACACGCAGTGGCATATTACGTGGACTGACCACCAACGTTGCAACCAAGATCCGGAATGGCCTGGAGTTTTTGGTTTTTGCTTTATCTTGCTTTGACATGTGGCTTTATTGAGATCCCTTTGTTTGTCAAACGCAACGGCGCAGCCAGTTGCTGGCCAGCTTCCGTTGTTATGGCCCGCTCAAAGCCAAGGCAACCACAATTCGGTATCAGCCAACAAAACTTCCAGCTGGGCGTGGCTTGCCAATACTTCCCTTTTGCATCACTGGTTTTGCACTTACACACACACACACACACATCAAATGCACTCCCAGCATAATTTAAATATTGCGCAATACAATGCAAATTCCTTGCGAAATTGTTGTTAGGCAAGTGAAAGCTGATCAACAAAGGGGAATAACGGTAAAGGTAAAGGATTATTATTGCATTTTACACTTCTCTGTAATACGAGCGAATTCCTTGTGGTTGTGCGAAATCAACAAAGCGGAGTAACGGTAAAGCATACCTTAATACGATATGCACAAATATTTGCAAGCATTAATTAAATGAAATTATTTGTTTGATATTTGAGTCCATTGCGGAAAATGTATGAGAATTGGATATAAGTCGACTTAAGCTTGGTCTTCAAATTATGGCTGAATGATGATGTATGTGTGTGTGTGTATGTATATATATGTGTGTTTTTGCTGTTATTGTCTGTAGAGGCAGCAAAATGCCAATGCCGTAAACAACAGGTTTATAATCCACAAGCCCAAAATCTCAGTCTGCGTGTTGTGCATGTGTGTGTATGTGTGTGTGTGTGTGTTTTTACCCATCAAATCTCTCATTCTTGCTGCTGGTGAATGCATTGTGCATGCATGGGAAATGGATGATTGTTGACGCTACATTGTAGGAACTGCCGGAGCACAGTTGCTCCATGTTTCCCATGTGCGGAGTACCAACTCCAACTCCAAGCCGCATGACAAAGTCAGTGTGGAAAGCCGCAATTAGGTGAGTTTAGTGGCCCAAACGTTAGCGCCCTCCACTCAAAGTCATAAACACACACACACACACACACACACACACACACACACACACATAGACACACACAAACAAACAGACACACTCAGAAATGCACTTAAATTGGATTTAAATTTTGAAAGTATTTTCCAAGTTGTGTTTGGCTTTTCTGTACTTGTTTGCACACACATCGAATGCAAAATGCAGTCGAGCGAAGTAAACACAATTTCTGTGCACAATCAACTAGTCGAGCAGCTGGCTGATATCAGTTGGACATACCACATACATACATATATATATACACAAACATTTACATCTAAAAACACCACTTGGTGAATTGTCCTTAAAATTGCACAAATTGCAGCCACAGCCAAAAAGGCTATCTGAGAGCAAAATAAGAGAAATCAGTTAGCGACGATTTAAGAACTATTCTTTTCCAAGTTCCATTTTCTATCCATGTTCCCTCAGTGTACTCAGACTCTCAGATTCAATGGCAACAACAAGCTGCCACCAACGTATTTTGCTTGTGCAACTTGATATGCCCTTGTCGAGGGTATGTTGCATTCGCCGAATGAGACGTCTTCGATCCCTTCAACTATTTGTATTCTTCATCAGGAACACTAGCCAAGCCAAGATCTTTCGGAAAATTTGTTTTTGTATGAGATATATTTTTTTTTGTTTTTTTTTGTCAACAAGGTTTCAATCGTCAAATATGGTTTTATTATATTTTCCCTCATGTGGAGAACAAATTCCATACATTACAAAAAGAAAAATCGAAATTTTAAAAATCGCCCAAAAAATGAGAAACTTTTTGCTTGCTTTCAGAATTAATTTCTAAATAAAAGAAAGATTTTTTTTGTAAACTAATAAGACCTTCCCTTAATCGACAACCCAAAGACATTTCCATTTAAATTTATTTTATTTTTTTAATAAGCATGCAAAAGCAATCTGAATTTAAAAGATCATCGAAATAAAATGTACTTTCTCAACTACTAGTTATTTCAAGTGAAGTGTATCAATTTTATAAAGTATTTACTAAATAGGACAGAATTTCCTAAATTTTAGAAAATGTACACCAAAATCGGGAAATGCAACCCATAAAAAAAAGCTAAGGCGACGCTTGTTTTTTTTCCGAGTGTAATTAGCTAATGTAACCAAACTCATTTTACATATTGATACAAAATATTAACAATCGGGGTTTTTTTTTTTAATTTGACTCGATCTGTCTTCGGTCGAATAGAGTATTTTCTATTTGGCGTGCGTAAAATATAAAATTTTGACAGATTTTTCGTTTTGCATTCGCATTGTCATTGATTTTGGGAAATTGCGCAATTGAAGTCCTTAACTGAATCTGTGTGCATCCATGTGTGCATTATCTGTGGTTGTGTGTGTTCCTGATAGCGATGGATATATGACATGAGATGGATGGGTATTGCTAGGGCCATAATTAATGCATTACAACATCGAACAAGCTAAGGCCTAAAACATTTAAGTTGCTTCAGTGTTAACGGAGTTAGGAAAATTCCAATTCTTGAACAAACTTTCGCAGGCACTTTAGGATTTATTCATGCCAAAAAGTAGTTAGATATATATATATATGCAACTACTGAAAGTTTGCATCTCTTAAAAGAAGTTGTAAATGTGATTTATAAAAGTTTACTGTGCCAGTCCATTAATTGAAACTATAGATTGAGTTGGCAGCCAGGATGCAGGTCAACAGCATCCGGCGGGCAGACTGGCAAGAAAAACTACTAACAAATGTCACAGAAGTGTCAATCTGGTGTTTCTGCAAATCTGTCAATATGGCAATCTGACAAACTGTCCATCGATCAATAATTTAAAATAGTTTGTCTGACATCTGGTCAGCGATTCAGTCGAACAATCAATCACAATGCAAAGCGACGCAGAACAGAATCAATACATATACAAATGCAGCGTGCAACAAAATGTGTGAGAGAGAGAGAGAGAGGGAGAGAGAGGGAGAGGGAAAGAAAGCCAGAACTAGTGAAAAGTTCGAGCTACAATTTGAATTGAGGCCTTTGCCTGGGCTTAAAGCAGCGATTCACCCACAGGACAGGACAATGGACAGGACATTTGGGTTGAAATGTTTGTGGCAAGGCATGGCAAGGCAGGGAAGTGACAGATGTCAAAAGGTAGCTTTGTTGTGGGCGTGTTTGCATGCGACCGAGCCAAATTGTAACGGCATTGACATTATATAATTAACCGTAACACAAAGCGGCAACTTTGATGTTGATTGCCAATTATGAAGCCTAATGAGACCGCAACTGCAGCCCAACCGGACCAAGCCAACAAATTTGGTCAACTGACCAAAACAATTAACAATGCAACAAATGCAACACATGCAACATAAATGTATAAAGCGGTCACAGAATCCTCAGCACAAAACACAATTTTTCTGCGTATCTAATGACCATTTGTGAATGTTACCGAAAAGACACATTTTTTGCAGCTCTACTAAAACTAATAAAAAAAACACATATCTTTTTGGCGACGCTTCCATCATTTCTGTATTTTGTAACCCAAATTAATTACAATATGCATATTTCTTGGTGGCCTTGCCAGCTCTCGTCATAACCCAGAGATTTGGTGCACAGCTGCAACGCCAGTTTGTTGCAACCAGCCAACGGTAAACATATAAGCAAAAGTGATTGGGATAATTAAAAAACTTATAATTATTTAAGAGATGCGCTGGTCCGCCAGGTGTACGTTTCAACGGTGGCCCAGGCCAACCACAAGCACAACCGCAACCGCAACCGCAATCGCAATGTGCCGGAAGAACTAGAGCCGGAGAGCTCTGACACTTTTCCGAACCGTGGCAGTTTTGGACACTGATTCGCCAGTTAATCCGCATAACTTTAACTTTCCTCATAAGCCAGAGATTTGGTTCTAGCTGCAACGCTAATTTGTTGAATTCAGTCAACGGATAAAGAACAACTTTATAATTATTTAAGACCGCTTTCATGTTTACACCTGCTGCATGCGGCATGCCCCACCCTCTGCTGTAAACTGACGTCAAAGCAAAACTAGCTTCTGATAATGACAAGCGTGCCTGTTGCAAGGAGTGTCGTTGCCGGAGCAACCGGTTGGTTAGCTGGTTAGCTGGTTAGCTGGTTAGGTTAGTTAGTTAGTTAACTATGAGGCATATTGTAATGAGGTGTGTATATTACTTTGCAACACAGCAGCTCTCCATGGCTACAGCCACCGTGGCACACCCCTTGTGGCATTTGAAATGTAATTTCAACTTCTGCATAAATTTATGCTTATTATGGCCACTGCGTGGGCTCAACCCCAGCATTGGCACACACACCAATATATATGTATACATATATATATGAATTCAATATGAAAACAGTAGCAGATCTTCAGAATCATCAGATTCCAAGACAGACGATAGCAAAGGCTTTAATTACTTTGCCATTTGCAATTTGTAATTAGCAGACTCAGCTGAATACGAGCTGTATATTTGATACCCACCGCACACACACACACACACACACACACCCACCGCGTATTGACTGACTGTTTATTTAATGTGTAGTTTTCTATTGGCTTTTGCAGCAAGGACTCGCACAGAGGTCGAGCAAATCCCCAACTGGATAGCAATTGAGCAATTGTTGAAATGGGTAAGTGTGCGACAACAACACTAATGAATGTCTATTGAGGGGTGTGTATGTGTGTGTGTGTGTGAGGGGGGGGGGAGTTTTTACTCCGTCCGCCAATTAAAAATGCTTAATTTTTTTTTATTGTACATTTTCTGGTACAGATGGGCTTCGCTCGCGTGGTCCGCCGTTTGTGCGTTTCAACGGTGGCCCAGGCCTACCAGCACCGCTACCACATCCTCATCCCCATCCCCATCCCAATCCGCATCCCAACCCGCATCCTCATGTTCATCCGCAGCAACAGTCATATGCTCCGGGTTATGGTGGCCAGGGGCTACAGCAGGAGCCGCTTATCGTTGTGGAGGAATCCAATTTGCCGGAAGAACTAGAGCAGGAGTGTTCGGACACTTTTTCGAATCGCGCCAGCTTGGACATTGATTCGCCAGTTAATCCGTATTTATTGTCACCGTGGCGTGATCCGCGCGAGTCGCGCAAACATTCGTTGCCGTCGCAGCAGGTGACCGATGGCATCACCGCCAGCCAGGTGCGTCGTCTATCCGAGCGTGGCGGCGAGGGCTCCGGTCCGACGCCCAAAGAGGCCGCATTCCTGGCCACCATTTCCCAGTCGACTGCTCCGGCGGGCCGTCGGCACTCGGTGGTCACCATATCGAAGATGCCAACAACATTTTTTGGACGCTCTCGTCGCGAATCTGTCTCCGCATATCCGACGAGCCATGGGTAAGTCAAAACTTTGATTATTACCATCGATATTTTAATCATCACATTTTGGAACATTTTTGCAAAACTGAATGAATTTTCTGAAGCAAAGTTTTTTAATCAGTTTTTCGTTTGAAGATTTATGGACTCAATTCGAATTTAGATTTGATTTCTGATTTCTGATTTTACAATTTTACAATTTGGAATTATTATTTTTGGTTGAATTTTCAATTTTCAATACAGCAGCAGCACCCGAGTGCTGAATTCCCGACGGGAGAGCAACGCTGGACCGCCGTCGACAGACCCCATTGGGAGCATTCATAATCTGCAGCTGGACATTATGGATGACATTTATTTGCAGTCGCGCAAAGCACGCTTGAAGCTGTGGACATCGAGCAGTGAGAAGGTGTGCGAGGTGCAGACGGTGGAGGAGGCAGGAACTGGTGCTCCGGGTAAGCGCTATACCAATCGACGCTACTCCGAGTGCCCACCGGCCGGTGCTGGGGGCGCTAACGTATTTCGTCGCGCCTCGGAGTATCCGCATCCGCCGAATGCCTCGCCACAGATGTCGGCATCGGCACGTGCATCGACGCGTCGCAAGAAGTCCGGCAGTGGTTTGGGTTTGCTGGGCAGCCGCACGGATTTGGCTTGCATCTTTGGCTCGCTGACCGGTTCGAACAGTTGCGTGGATCCTGGCGGCCGTCCAGATCCAGATGGCGGCTCGTCTAGCAGCCATTCGTCGGCAGCCACTGGCATCAGTGCCACAAGTCCGTTCTTGAGTCAGACATTCCAGCAGGCGGCACGTGGACGCACCACCAGCGCCGCACCCACTCCCAGTGCTGGGCAGGGTGGATCGGGATCGGGCATGCTGCTTGATCCGAACGCTGGCCGCTCCACACGCTCGAACAGTTTTGATGTGTCCATATTGGACAATGCCAAGCAGCTGGTCACCGATGCCCAGGACAACAGCTCGGCCGCAATTTCGGGTTGGTTTGGCATGAAGACGACTCCAGTCACTCCTCGCAAGAAGAGCGTGCGCAGCAAGAGCAGTGCCATGGCATTGCCAAAGGATATGATGGACCGTTTGCAGAAGAAGGATCCACTTGGTGGCGATTCGGGCAAGCCGAAGCTAAAGCCGCGCAGCAAGAAGAAGAGCTGGGCTGATGCCACCAAAGCAAATATTGTGGATGCCACCATTTTGGGCACCGCTCTCGAGGGTTTTTTGCGGAAGAGCTCCAATGCCAGCATGTCTGGCGGCAACAGCGGCAATCCCGCCGGCGCCTCCACATCCACTGGCATCCGTTCGGGTGCCACCAGGGACAGCAGCAAGGGCGCCGTACCAAAGGACTCTGGTGCCAGTGGCAGCTCCGGCGGTGGTAGGCGACGCACTCGCCAGTCCGCTGTCAGCTCAGCTGCCAGCACTGCTCAGTCGCACGCCGGACGTGCGATGCGCACCACGCTCGGCTGGTTCGGCAAGAGTGACGAGGACGATTCCAAGGATACGTGTGACGCCTCTTTGTGTGCCGCACTCAAGGATCTCTTCGTTAAGTAAATTTTGAATTAAGAAACGCAAGTAGACGGAATGCTGCAGTTGATGGAATCATGCTGCGAGCGACGGAACAACAGGTAATTATTTTTCACATTTTTCTCCCCCATATTCTAAGGAATTCTTAGGTATTCAATTTGTTTGCCATTTACTATTAATTAACTTCCGTTCTATGCATTTACAGTGGGCTACTTGCATTTCGAATTGCAACATTTTGGTTGCAAGCACAAACAGTTTTTTCCAACACATTTTTACAATCGTCACGGCAAACGCAAAGTGGATAAAAAATAAATAAAAAACAAAAAACAAATGTACTATTTGAAGCAGAAGCAGAAGCAGTGAATTTTGGGACGAACATTTTAGATAAGTTTTTACCGAGAGCAGAGAAATGATTAAGATACAAATTTGTATTGCAACATTGCAGGTGAGTTTTGTGATTATCGCAGGGCAGGGAAACGTGGCGAATGAGTGCCGATTGACATATTACCTTCATATTGTGAACAATATACATACAAACAAATATACATACAAAATGTATTTCGATTGATATACATGTATTTACATACATTTACAATTTTATCTCTCATACAAATAACGAAAGAAAAACAAAATAATTAATTAAATATTAACCGCAGAAACGAGCATAAAAGTCGAGTAGATTAAAGAAAAGGCAGAATAGAGAAATGGCAAATATATATATATATATATAACTATTTTTTAGAAGTGGGACAATTTTTGAGAACATTAGCCAATATAAATGTGTCAACTAACTATAAAATATATAACAACATATGCAATGGTTATAAATCCATTTGTTTTTTTTTTGTTTTTTTGAGATATTGAATGTGAAACGAAGAAAATGAGAATAGTTTCCCATATCAAGGTACGCATATATACAGAAAGCGATACATATACAAAATAATAAAGTCAAATATCTATATACATATATATAAAATACACATACATATATACACAAATACAATTATACAGCAAGAATACAATCGAATTCGTTGGGTTCAGCTAAAGCTAAAGCTAAAGCTAAAGCTAAAGCTAATTAAATAAATATATATTGAGTAATATTGAATATTGAATAATGAATATAAATGTTATATAAATGTGCAATGATCTTGTGTAGCAGTTCCTAATGGAATATATATTGTAGACGTTATTAACTTTATTTATTGTCTTGATTTGTCGCACTCGAGATGCGTGCAGATCTTAAGTGCAGAATCCATAAACCGAAATACAGTTTCCATTACAATAATAATAATAATAATAATAACAATAATAATATTATAATGTACTAAAACAAAGCAACTTGAATAATATTCAAGTCTGTCGCAGTCAGATATTTGTGTAATTTGTTTAATTTGGCATTTGTCCAGAAATTTGTAAATTGTACAACAATTGTAATTTGCATGCACATCAGAATTGAATGATTTAACAGTAACTTTGCGCAATTTGAGCTTACTAACGGAATCACATTATTAACCAGATGCTAATTAATATCAAATTAAGTGAATATTAATAATAATTTGCATGGCGATGCAATCATAGTTTTTTATTGATGTTAAATGTTTTATGTATATGAAATATACATTTATTACGACATACATACAAATGTCATGCAGCCCAAATTGGAACTCATGTTTAGGGCTGGGTTGAGTCAATGTGGGCGGTGTGGCATTCACAATGGTGGTAAATTGCACGGACAACTTTGTTTATTGAACTATGCTGAGGCAAGGCAAGGGCAAGGGCAAATTAAAAAAAAATTTGAGAGCTTTAAGGAACTGGCAATTTTTTGTAGAAACGCAATGAAAAGACAAACAACAAACAATCAGTCAATATTGCAATCAATCAAGTATGCTTCAATCATTCTTATAGGTCTACAACGATCTTGCACACACAGAGACACGTACATATATATATATATATATATATGCATACATATAGATGTATATATTTGTGTATTTATGCGCATGGTTGGTTTGTATAAATCGAATAATCTTCACTCTGTGGTAGAGTTGCAGGTGAAAATAAGTAACACATATTTATATCCGTATATGTATCTAATCTATGTGTTGGCACTCATCCATAATGGTATCAAATATGAATATAATGTACACATATATATATATATATATATATATGTGTACCGAGTGTACTTCTCTATCAATGTGCCCAATTAACGTATTTAGATTTCCATGTATGTTTTTTAAACACTACTCGAAATCTGTGCGCCAACCCAAAGTTAACTTTCACTTTCAATGCTAAATATATACATTCAAACGTAACTATTCCCATGACAAGATATATATTCTATAATATAATATAATAAAATAATACACATATATATATATATATATATATATATATATATATATAAAATCAATATGAATGTATACATTTTAACTATTTACAAGTCAATGCGACCGTTATTGGTCCTTATATATATTAAAGAAACGTATTTAGTGATTAAATGTTGTTCTAGTTTTTTACATGTCCATTTTTTGCTCGTGTTAGTTACAACTGTTGTTGTCATTGTTGTCGTTGTTCAAGTTGTTGCTCATGTTGTTGTTGTGCAGCGTTTTTTTTCTCTCTTCCCACCGCAGCAACAACATGCCGAACTATTTATATACAATGAATGTGTACAAGAAAATAAAAACAAATCCTAATATATATATATATATATATACAATACAATTATATTAAAAAAAGAAGAAGATGAAGAAAACAAACATTTACAAGGTATTTGTAAAAATTCGTAAACAAAAAAGAAATAATGAATAAACTAACAAAATCTAAACGTAAAGTTTCCTTTGTTCTATTTTTGATAGTAGTATTCTATATTCGAAACATTGCATGTACTCATGCCCAACAATAAATGTATTTTCCGATGCCCAACCTGATATATGCAATCAGTGCGCATCGATTTATAAAATGTTAACTCTAACTGTAAAGACTCTTAACTATCCAATAAATAAAATAACTAAAGATACAATTATTAACAAATTTACAAATGTCCAAGCCTGAAAATACAGCTTTGCTATTTCTTTGTTTTTAAGTTCTTCAAGTCTGACAATATCATTTAATTTATACTAAAATTTGACAATGCCAACATTTACATTTATATATATATATATATCACATGTTTTTTTTAAAGTACAATCCCTAACCTTAACACTATTATAATATTTCATTTAACGTTACAAATAGTGGTTGGCAATAAGAGAAACTGCATGTAAACCACAATAAAATTAAAATCTGCAAAAAAAAAAAAAAAAAACAAATTACTTATCTATAGTAAAAATTGCCGAACAAAGTATATTCTAAAGTGATCATCAACCATTTTCGCTTTGGCTTGCATTTATTTGATCATTTTTTTTATAATGAACTCAAAAAAAGTTGGTATAGAATTCAATAGATCGTCTTAATCTTGACCTTAAATTTTTAATAAGACAACAAAGTTTCATATCTATTTTTATAAATATATTCTTTTTTAACTTACATTTGGCATTTCCACTTTAGGTTATTTTTGCCCTCTGATATGCATACCAATTTTTGTATCTGTCTGTTGTCGTCTATGTGATATGTGAATCACACTGGCAAATAGCACACATGATAGCTCCATCGGTGAAAGGCCTTTAGTTTATTCAACCACTTTTTAACCACCAATCACAGAATGAGGATAACAAACCAAGATGCTTCTAAAGAGTTAAGAGTTGTTAACTTAATGCTATGCAAATGCTTTCCAAGTGATTTCAAAATGCAAATCAGGCAAGCAATTTTCTTCTTTTTTTTTGTTTTGTTTGTTTTGTTCTAGGCTTTTGTTTTTGTTTGCAAAATCAGACAGACAAAAATGAAAGAGTTGCCAAGGACGAACATGAATCAGATATATGTTTTTTTCTGACACTTTATCAAAAACAGTTGTTGCTAATGCTGCTGCTATTGTCAAATCTAATTGTTGTTATTTTGTTGATGTTGTAAGCTGTGACTAATGCTAAGACTACAGAAAGCAAGCGGTTACCACCGACTTTAAATACTTTAGTAGTGCTAACTAAACATACCATAGAAACCCTGAGCTGCATTGCAGAACCGAATTATTAATATGTGTGTTGACCTGTTTGTTATTCGTTGTTTAGCAGTGCAATAGCAAAATGCAAATTAATGATAATTACTTTACGATTCTCGTCGTTTTTGCATGGCTGCTCAATAAACATAAAATGCACTTTAACAAATTGCATAAATAGTACATACATACATTCACGTATTTGTGTATCTTTGAATCCACATACCACAATTTAAACAATGAGTCAAGCCAAAAATTATGAACTATGTGTTTTAGAAAATATTTTGGCACATTGTGAAAGCAATAATTGTAAGCGTTGCAAGTGATGGGAATGGAAAATTAACGAAACTTAATGAAATTTAATTTTCGATTATTCGATTTTTATTTTTATTTTATAATGCTACAAGCTAAAGCCTATTTTATATGGAACTAGTCGTTATGTAAATTATTTTAATATGACTTAGAGTAAGAATTTGTTTTAAGATTGATATTAAATGTTTATATCTGAAATAATTTAATTATGGGTTGATCATTTGCAAAAGAGATCTTGTTTATTTGTAGTATTTAAGTTTTAATTCAATATTTATATATTTAAAATTATTTTTAAATTATATCTTTTTTAAATATAAACTTTTAAAGTTTATGGAATTCGCAATTTTATGAATTTATTGAATTATACATTTTGATTTAATTTTTAGATATGTTTTTATGCATTTCTTTGGTGCGCGATTAAATGGCAAAAAAGCAGCCAAACGAAAAATAAAAATAAATGAAAAAATAAGTTAGATGAACACTATAAGAATCAACCAAGTAAAAACATGTCAAATATGTAAATTGCTAAGTGGTAAGAGGAAATAGAATCGCTACTCTTTGAGCAGCTTCATTGATTTCTTTTGTTGGCTAAGGTGTTGGTACCCGGGGGAAAAGTGGGCAAAACTACGCATAATTTAGAATACAATCCTAGGCAAAGAGAAGTCAAGGACAACCGATGTCGTATTTAGGCAAGTGCATATATAAAGTATATATATATATATATATATATATATATATATGTTTCGCCGCATACTTATATAACGATGTAAATAATGTTAAAAAAGTTTCTCGCCGATAAGAGAAACAGAGAGAGAGAGAGAGAGAGAGAGAGAGATATGCGTAGAAGAGGAGTCAGAATTAGGGAGATAGGGAGATAGAGAATATAAGAGATATGCAAAATGTATAAATCGATAAACATGTTTCGAAAACACAAAAACAGAAAGAAAACAAAAAAATGTAAGAAACAAACGCAAAATGCAACTGAATGTAACAATCATATGATGACACATAATAAACAATACAAAAGATACAACTATACATAAGTATATATATATATATATATATATATATATACACAATATATAGCTATAAATTAAATGTATACACATACTTACACATGTAAGCACTATATATTTACATATATATATATATATATATATATGTATATATATGGGAAGTTCCCACAGCCCCTACCCCTTACGTACATACGTATACCCAAATACCAACGGCATATGCATCTGTTTGTGTGGATTTGAGGTCCACATTTGATGCGTACGCACTGATGTCCTGTGAGGAGCAGTTCTTTAGCTGCCCCATTTACATACATACACCTACATATGCTGTATTTACAAACATACAAATACTCACACATATATATATTACCAAATAAATAGTTCTGTGTATGTGTTTGTCTATTTATTTTGAAACGGGTACAGATGGGGCTCCTCGAAAACAGAAGGTAAGCTCACGATCCAAATATTATTTTGGAGATACATTTGGAAAAAATCTTGGAACTTAAAAGACTGACCGTTCGATGGGAATGCCCGGATTAAGAAATGGAACAATATTACACATGATTTCTGTCTCGGATGATTTTGCTTGTACATATAGTTTACGAATGACCAATATTCAGATAAGTTATGTTTGCATTGCTGCAGCTTTCGATTTGTTGCCAGTTTTGTACGTGATTATTAATAGTCTCCATTGAGCAGCGCAGCTCGATGTTGCAGCAGCAGCAGGTGGCACAGGTCAGCACGTGTGTGTGCGTGTGTGTGTGGGAGTGTGAAAAACAAACGGTCATAAATCAAACATGCCACGTTGTGTGCAACGCAAATTTGTACTGGGCAATCAGCAGTTATTAAGTTAGAGTGAGAGAGAAAAGGCAGAGAAAAAGACAGAGAGAGAGAGCGAGAGAGAGAAAGAGAGACAGACAGAGCGACAGTTACCCGGACCCAGTATTAAATCTGAACACGCTTCAAGTGAAAAAATTTGGCATCGAAACGAGCCTCCAGCAGGATTAGGCGCCCAGCTGTGAGCAGCATTTGGTCAGCTGATTGACAGAATGGCCAGCGAACTGAACAAAGTTTGGTTACATGACCCCGTTGCGTTGGTCAGCTGCGCCTCATGCTGCACCTTGTGGGCGGGGGAACGCAAATGCTCGGCTTGTGCAGATACAATCTATCAGAGGACATCCGAGAAACCCTAAAGATGCAGTAAGTCGCCCAATAAAATAGTATGCATTTAATATTATTCATTATATGCACGTTATAGCAATAACATGTAAGACTGCTATAATCGAGTGAGTTTCACTTCGAGATTCCCACAGCCCAATTGTTAAATATTATACTCTATTTTTTTTCCTTTAAACAGTTATACAAACTCAAACTTAAGCAGATGTGAAAGTGCTTATATTTATATTACATACCAAAAATAAATACATATCTGCATATGCATACACATATTTATTAATATCGCTGCTTCTGCAGAAAACACACGCATTTGCAAATATTTACACACGCTGCGATTATTGCGCTGTTTCCCCATTTTCCGGATACAGAAATGGCATGCGCCTGCCGAGTGTTGTTACAATCAATATGGGCATACATGTTGGTTAATAACTTTACAGTTGTCTGTCAAAGTATTATTGAAAATGACGTTGAAAATTTCGCAACGAAACTGGTTATTGATCAAATATAATAAGCTTGATATGCGCATGGTACACGAAAACATTCATTCAATCACAAATTAATACTATTTCAAGAAAACCTTTTTCATTTGCAATAAATACATTTTAGTTTAGGGTCAACAATTCCCTAGCTGTGTACAGAAACAGAAGCAGTGTTAAACAAAATTAAAATTAATATGTAGACACTTCAGATAATTGAGGAAAGTATGCTATACAATAAAATCAATTTGAATATTTACTTAAACTCACAAAGTAAGCAATAACCTCGTCTCATGTTAACGCGTCCGCACAGATAGACGATGTGTGGGGGGACTTAAGAAAATGTGTTTGCTGAAAGTCAGAGCAAGACATTTTCTATTTTCCAAATAGTAAAGATTTTTCGATATAAAATAAAATAAAATAAATACTTTTTAGTAATACTTATTACTAATGTTAATATTCTCATTATTAGTATTGCTGTAATTTTTATATTTTCTTACTTTAAATGGATACGGGGGAATTTGTTACATAGATCTTTTGTGTTTACGTAATAACATGAAATGTGCGTAAAAGTGCTCAACTAAACATTACGTTGTGCTGCAATGAGTAGTCGAGACACAACCCACTGAAAGCTTTGAGCATGGACACACACCTGGACGCATGCGAATTTACATTGTCACATTACAAATAAAATATAAAGAATATAAACCATAAACACTACTTCATAAGGCTTAACAACTTCAGACCGATACTGCCTACATCATCTGTTGAAATTCTATGGATTACTTGCAGGTGAAGAGTGCATCGGATGGTTTTTACATTCTTGCGACTGTGTTCAAGTTCAATTCCAGCATATTGTCTAAATTAACAACAAGACAATTTGCATCATCACTGAATTTAAGAACTCCCCGCAGAGTTGAACAGAACAAGAGAATCTATCTTTTTTTTTGTCTCTCTTGCACTAAGTCTGAATTGGCTAATATGCTAATATCCTGTTGGCTGCGCTGTGCAGAGGATCTGCCCGAGAACGCAATGGCAGTGTAATCAGCATACGTAATAACTCGACAGCCACCAATTTCAATAGTTCAAAGTAGTTTGCGCCAATAGTTTAAGGTACAATCAGAAATTATGAAAATTATTTTATTTTCTATCACAGGTTTGCACCAAAGATTAATAATTTTTTGCTGCTCGTGCTCGTGCCTAAAAGTATGCAGCACAAACTCCTTGCGATTGGAAAGTATAGTACGATTTTTTTTCGTTACAAATATTGACGCTTCCTCAGGACCATCTTATGACTATATTTTATATTCAGCTTTTTTCTCTATATCTATTTTTTAGTTTCCAATTGTTTGCAAATGACATGAATGCATTGGCACAGAAGTATCATACATATAAAATATAAATACGGAGCATAGCATATGATTGTTTTATAATTGCGTCTGTCATTCAAATAATAATAATTAATAATAATCTCAATTTTGTTTACTTGCTTAGGTTTCCAGCACCTCTTAAGCCTTGTAAGGTAAGTAAAACCGTACTTCAACAATTCTCCAACGTGTTTGCAGTGTGACATAATATATTAATATTACATAGCCGCATAATAACATTATTTAAAATCATGAGTAACTCAAAAAAAAAAAAAAGCCCATCAAAACAAATAATAAATTTCCTCTAGGGCACGCTTACACACTTTGTTCAATGCAATTTTTGGACTCGTCATTCGAACTTGGAATTTTAAACGCCAAAATTATGTTATGATGCCTAGTCTGGAAGTGAGCCCTCGTTCCGGCTATGAACAAATTTTATTTTTAAATTGAGCTGTGGAATTCCCGTTACGCAACATAAAAACCAAATTTCCAGAAATATATTTAAATAACATATAATCCTCAACTTCAAAGCGCTTATGAATCATGACACAGCAGACTATCAATGTGTAGCATTACGTTATAGTTCTTGATTTGTAACAACATAAATGATGGGAATACACAATTGCAGATAATGAATTGATATTTTAATGTTGTGCCATTATTTTTTAAACGTGATGCAAACTGCGTGCCCGACATCTCGTCTGCTTGCTGTCGAGCAGTTGTGCTGATAGCAAACTGAGCGTTTAGAAAAAACCGCAAGAGGTAAAACACGCGCTATGATGTTCTAATCGCAGTGTTATGATGTCGTTGAGACACCTTCAAGAGCAGCTGATAAGAGATAATTAAATAATTTCGTCTTTGTACAAACAATAATGATTTGTATTCAAATTGGGATTTTCCGCATTGCTCACTATTAGATATATTGTGCCGCCTTCTGAGGTTATCGTTCCTTCATTGTTTTATTAGTATTTCAAATTAATAGAAATTATTTTTTTTGACCAATTTGACCAAGAAATTTGAGCATAAAATTAAAAGAGTGAGCAACGGAGAGATGTTTAAACGAAAACAAAGTGTCTGACTTACACACGCCACGCGTCTGACTGATGCGCAAGCAAATCAAAAAAAATATATAAATAAAGCAATTATCAATGGGATTATTAAGAATGGCAGCCGGAACAGGTAGTTAGTATAAATTGACCTCTGACGCTTAATTAATGAATGGGTACTCATTTATAATATTGACTCAAAAAATAATGAACGCTGCGATTGCAACGATTCATTCATATGTTGCACATGGTCATCCCAACAACGGATACGAATTGCTACTGTGACTGTGACTGCGGTTGTGCCTGCGGGTGTGACTGTGAGTGTGACTGCGGATGTGATTGTGACTGTGACGACAGAGGCAGAGGCAACGGATGTATACTTCGAACATTGAGGACGTCACTAAGCAATGCACTCGTCATTTCTAAATAAGTAACAATCTGCAAAGAGTACCACTAACGAGCTTCAAGTGACGCTGCCAACTTATATATGTCAATACACAATACAATATGCAACCCCAACAACAACAATTGCCTTATATATATAAATATATATATATATGTTTGTGTGTGTGTGTATGCCCATACATATACATATGTACATGCGCAGAGAGACACAGATTAGTTGATATCGTTGTCACTTCGCACCTCATGTGCGAAAATTAGCAAATAAATTTAGTGCGATGTCATCGCCGCAACAGGAGGAGTTAGGAGGAGGATAGGAGGGATAGGGGCGCCAGCTCTAGACAGGTAGACAGGCGGACCTTTAAAAATAAGTATTTTAATCATTTACCTTTGGGAAAGTTTATGACATATATTATTTGTGTCTCATAGGCAAATTGTAGATGTATATTTGGGAATTATGCAAATTGAAGGGTATTTTTGGATGTAATCAAATAATTACTGTTCAAGTGCTCACTTCTAAATTCAATTATGAATTGTTCAAATTGTTCCTATGGTAGCTATATGAAATAGTTGCCCGATGTTGACGATTTTGCATTTAATCGAATCACTTCGCATGTGATTCTTCTGGTGGCCCACAAATTCTCCAGGTGGATGTATGAGTGATTTAGGAGTGCATTTAGTAGCAGAGTCGACTTAACTCGATTTGAGTCGACTTGATTCGAGTGTAGAATGCAACTCTTATACAACATTTTGCCATTCTCTCCATTGTCTTCAGGCACAATATTTACATATGCCAATTGTCGATTGTTGTTTACTTTGCACACACTGTAAAAGCGCGCAGATCGGAAATGCCAAAGCCAGCCGGAAGGCAATGTATAAGCATTAAATACAATAAGTAAAGAAAGCAAGAAAAATAAATAAAACACACACAACAAGACAGAGTTAAGTGCATTAAAAAAGTATGTGAAATTATATAGATGATTCAATATAGATGATTAGTAAATCTCAAAAAAAAAAAAAAACATATTAGCCATACGCAAAGTGTTTAAAGACAAATTTAATTTTCATATGAATGGTGCCAATTGTTTTTTATAGTGCATTTAATTATGCATCATAAATTAATAGTCAACGAAACTAAAGAAGCTGAAAATACTTGCTACCGATTTAAAATGGGTAAGCAAATTGGTAATGAGGTAGTACGATTCCACAACGTCGAGTTGATTGAACAAAAATTTATTTTCAAATCAATAAACCTTAATTTTGAAGTAATTTCTCGCAGAATGAATGAAAGTGAAATAGAAAATAAGTTGCTAAATTTTTTGCCAACAATATATGACGAATAAGCTCACAACTTGGAGGGTATTTGCTTGACCAAAATCGCCTGTGCAACTTTAATAAAGAATGACCGCTTGTGGGTGGAAACCGGGACTCCGCTAAGCGGAAGACCGGAAGTGCAGAAAGAAGAGGTGACTAGAAAGCAGCGCCGCACAGCAACTATGACACAGACAGCCTGAACAACAACAACAGATACAAATCTAACTAAAAATCAAGAAAATAAATTGGCAGCGAATGATGGCATAATTCAATGTAACATCCGTTTGGGGCATGCAACGTGGTGTTTTCCGAGCGAAGAACGAAAGTAGAAGCAGTAATAAGCAACAAATACCACAACCAAAACAAATTGCTCTCTTGTCTCTTGCCCTCTGTCTCTATCTCTATCTCTCTCTCTCTCTCTCGTTCACTCACTCTCACTCCCTCTAGCAGCCAGCAAAGCTCACAGACTCTCTTTCTCTCTCTCTCCGCACATCAAACCATGTCTGCGTCGGAGCTTTTCGTGTACATCTTTGGCTCTGTGTGTGCTTGTGTGCGTGTGGTCGCTTTGCCAACACACGATTGGCTGACAATTACTGTCGACCCAGTGTCGTCATCACTTGTCTTCGCCACTTAGCACTGATGTGCACTTGTTGATATTGACTTGTTGTCTTCGGACTTCGGGCCGTACTTTCGTACATTATTTAAATGCTGCGCGCGCAACCAGATGTTAAACAGTTAATAGATCTTGAAGTGTTAACTTGTCTCGCTCGCTTCAAGCCACAACATACAAGCACTCAAAAATTGTAGCAAAATTAAAATAAACAAACACCCAAGAAAATTGCAAATCAGATTTGCACTCACTCTTGCAGTATAATGTGTAAGTTTGTGTATAGGAACTCGCGATAGGGTTTGCTCGTGGCCACAGTTGCTGTGCTATATTCATAGCCCAAGATGATTCACATATCGCTCTTTAATAAGCACGCGCCTCGCGTAATTTTAATCTGACTTGTGTCCGGGTGTGCGTGAGTGGATGTGGATTATGTGTGTATTTAATGGACTACACAGTCACAGCAGCAACCACGGATCAGCGACAATATCGTCATGTCATAGGCAATTTTCACGTTCCGATTAGATTGCAATAAACGTGATTCAATGCGTTGGAAAACCTGGGAAAACATTGCTTAAGTTACTTCGAGCGAAGGGGGAGAGATAGGGGGAGAAATCACACACAAATAATGATAATTAGAGAAATTAAAAAATACCAAGTCGAGGAGCGTCTTATTGACTCGACTCTAGATTCTGATGAGGAATATAGATACATATTTTATGGGGCTTGGGTGTTGCCTAAATTTGCCGTACTTTTATTGTTTTCTGGATTTGTTGAAAATAGAGCAAAAAATAACTTTAACTAAGTGTAAGTTTGTGAATTGAGATAACTTAGTTGAGAGTATTGAATAAGCAGATACCCAGTAATTAGGAAGTCGTTTTTTTTGCTGAATGACCAATAGCTTTAGAGATATTAAAATAATGTTTTTATTATATATAAAATAGTGAGACTTATTAAAAGATTTTAATTAATTGTTTGTCATATTGTTACATGCAGGTACTAGCAACTATTGCCTGCTAGCCACAGTGCTGATATTACTCACAACCGGCTACTTACCGAGCACAGCGGCGTCGCCACGTCGAGCACTTGGTCGCCACTTGATATTGCCACATCGTCATCACGTGCACCTGCGGTCGGCAGGATTGGAGCACGGCAAAGAGAAGTTGGGGTTCAACTGCAAGCATAACATGGAAGTGACCGTCGAGACATTGAAGCATGCGGAGCAAGTCAGCAATATAACTTGCAGATGCATTGAGGAGCTGCTGATCGATTGGGTGAGTCATGCCACCACCCCAAAAACAAAATCAGTGTATTCCTCATTCTTGCAAACTTACTAAACCCATTTGGAACTGTTCGCTTTCTACTTGCAGCTGGATAGGGAGATGAAAATGACGCTGCACACAGCCGTGGAGAGGTATAGTTGGCATAGGTTGCCGATAGACTATGCGCTAATGAACGAATCTTCCCATGAGTCATACAATGGTAGCGACACAATGAAGCCTGATGACGAACTGAAAAAGATGCTCAGTTCGCTGACAAAGATCAATCTGCTGTTGACACGCGTAATCAAAGAATTGCCCTTAAAGTCGAATAGGGACATCTTCAACATATTCAAGGAGAAGCTGGAGCACAATATAGCCGAGGCCGAAAGCATGCTGGGCTGCAAATGGATCGATGTGCTCCCGGAGCGGAGCTTTCCTCTGGCGGAGTTCTGCATTGTCAGGGATGTCATCCGGCTGCTTAAGGTAATCAGTGTTAAGTATCGGGTTATGCACGATCGAAAGGTGAGGGCAGACTCTTAAAACACTGCGTATCAACGATCCGCACACTGCTCCCCAGCCATGTCCCCTGGCGCATGGAACTGTGCTCCAAACCATGTACTAGAAAATGTCAAAAAGAAGGAAGACAAATACTAAAAACAAAACAAACGATCTAAACTAAGCAGCTAGTTGAATTCTACAGCATTCCAAATTTGCTAAATTTATAATTAATTATTATTGTTACTTCCCACATGCCATCGATAATTACTAGGCCAATTTTTTTATTTTAATTTATTTTATTACATTTTCACTTATTTTTGTTATTTATATATTCATAGATACATAAATCTTACTTAATATGTTATACTAAATTTTAAGATGCATTAAATCTTTATATTATTATTTATTATTATTATTACTATTAAATGTAAACTTAACCTATGTTTTTAAAACATGACTTTAGTCAGCTATTTTATATATATTGATATAAATAAATTAAGTTAAGTACATTTATTTTTAAATTGACTTGAGTTTGGATTTCTAGCTTTTTGATGGTTAGACAAGGAAAAACGTCACAGTTTTTTAATTGGAGTTGCAAAAAAAAACAAAATTCTCTAAAGTAATGTCGTCAGCAACAGATGATAACATTGCTAAGAAGCAAGTTAAGAGGTAGAAAAAGGCACGCAATTCAAGATAAGCACAACGCATAAATTTAAACCACTCAGAGAGAGAGCGAGCGAAAGAACAAGTGGGAATCCCCATATAAAATAATACTCAGCCATATACAAAATGAATAAGTAAAAACAACAGCGATAACTCGAGCATCTGCGGAACTTCTTGTGATTTCAATTGAGAGCTTTCTCGGATGAGTGCAAAATAAACATATGTAAAGGCGAAACATTAAAAGGTAAATATTAGTATCAATCGGTACGAGCTACGAGCAGCAACTCTTAAGCAATTGAAGAGTGTAACATTCGAAGTCTAAATAAATATAAATTAATTATTAAAATATTTGCATTCGGGATATTTAATAATATTTAAGAATCAATAAAAACTACAATGGCAACCACAAAAGCAACAGGATTGTTGAGCGCCTTCGATACGTGCCGCAGTGATGAAAATCAGCACAGAGTGTCCTGTAAGAAACCAGTGTCCTCTGTGAAACCAGTGTCCTCTGTGAAACCAGTGTCCTCTGTGAAGCCAGTGCTCTGTCGTAGTCGTCCAGTGGCCCAGGCCTGTCCACGCCTCGGCGCCCAACAGCCTTGCAGCCGCATGTGTAAGTTTGCGATAATGTGCACTTAATACCTTTGATGCATCATACATTTTACATGAGTGCGTTATTTTCATAATTTGTTTGTTGATGTAAATGTGTACACGATACGGAAAAGATATTCACAAGAATATTTACAGTAGCTATGATTACATTGTGATAAACGGCTAGCGTAACTTTTCTATAGTGCAACCAATTAGCGCACAAAGTGGACAGAAAGAGCAACAAATGATTTATTGCTGTTAAAATTTATATTGATTCAGAAAGCTTATGTAAATCTTTTATTAAATTGGGTATCTACGAGGTGGTAAAATTGATTCAATGTTTTCTAATTATGTGTTTGTTTTATTGTTACTTGCAGGTACTAGCAACTATCGGCTGCTCGCAACCGTGTTGATAATACTAACAAGCTGCTATTTGCCGAGCACATCGGCGTTGCCCGCTCCAATGGAACAGGGTAGAGTGGTGTCGGGGTTCAATTGCACAAATCTTTCGACCGCCTCACTATTGAAAACAGTAGCGAACCGCAGCAAAAATATTTCTGAATCCAATAAAGATCTGCTGCAAGAATGGGTAAGTTTTTTCACAGTCACAAAATTAAATGAGGTCTCCTCTCCTAACTAATGCCAATCTACGCTTCTCTCTCTTTCTTCTCAGTTAACAGCCACAAAAAACATAACAATTAAAAGGGCTCCGGAATTTTTCAAAAATTTTAATGTGTCGCTACAATATCCGCTCTCGAATGAAGTATATGAAACATTACACCGCCCATCCATCAATGAAACCCCTGTGGGTGACATGAGCCAGATTGGCCAGTCTCTGATGAAAGTGTATTCTCTAGTCATTCGGATTACTAAGAACATTCCTTATAACTCCAGCAGCAATAAAACTGATAAGGTTTTTTATACGGAACTTTTGGGAAAGCTGGGGTGGCTACTAAAAGATGCTAACGAAATAAGTGGGTGCGAATGGGTCGCACAGAGTAAGAATTCATCTATAGATTGGGAAAATATGAAGACGCCTGTTGCCATTCTTGTCCATGGGCTGCTCAAAGTTGTCAGTGCTTCCTATGAGGATATGCTGCAAACAAACACTGTTTGTACCTGTGCAAAAGTACAATAGAAAATAATAATATCGTAAGTTATGGTTTAAGTTTAGTTGTTTCTCTAATATTATTATTTATTATCCATCCTAAATCGTACTTTCAAAACTCGACTTTAGTCAACTCTCTTCATTATTGCCATTGCCTTCAGAAGGTATTTCATATATGATAAGATGTAGACAGCTGCACTTAGTGCTTCGGTTGTAATCCTAGCCACCAAGTCAATGAATACGCGGACTTTGTTTTTGCTTATTTTGATCTCAGATGATGATAAATATTTATTTATCTCTGCGGGATTCTCAAATTGCATCGATTTATGCAACTGGAAATCAAAATTTGTTGGCCTTTATTCTTAATCTTAAGTTCAAGTTTTAGAATTTAGAATAAAATTATATATATTTATAAATTTCTATAAAAATATACATGTTTATTAAAAACCAGATTTTATATAAATCAAAAATTGATTTGTTTTAAATTAATTCTTCTCAGTGTACATGTGAAATTTCTATGGCCGCTGCATATTAAGTTGTGTCAGAGCCGGCGCCATTGGTTTAGACCCACAACAATTTCTGGCTTTCCAAGGCTGGGCGGCATCCTGTGCTGTGCAGTGTCTTTGTGTGTGTTTGGTAATTGGTAATCGAATCCATCTGCTGTTTGTAGCTGCTCGTGGGCATGGGGCTCCCAGCGAGCCAGTTAGCCAAATCGTCGCCGTCACTGTTGAATTTCGACGTCACTGTGTTGCTAAATATACGTCACAAGCGCGTGGCCATTGTGTCGTCAGCGATAGCGGCAGCAGCAACGGCAGAGCGATAACAGGTGAGCGCAATGTTTAAATGTCAACAAACAAATCCGGTTATGTGCGCTCACCCATAATCTTTCGCTCACACTCTCGCGCTCTCGTTATGAACGCTCTTTCACTCAGAATGATAGAGAGAGAGAGAGCGCGAGCAGCTGAGTGAGCGCGTTTCGTATGTTGGGATTGGTTGGCTCGCTGAATGTTGCTGTATCAGCTGAGCGCAATTCAAAGTGACTATGCACCAATAAGCAAGGCGACTCACACCAACACATATGAACATAGCAAGACACACACACAGTCACTATAGCTTTCCCTCTCCCTCTCTCTGGTTTGTGATGACGCCCCAGAATGCTGGCTACTTAACATATGTGAGCTGACGCAATTATTATTGTGCTTACATTTGAGCAGTGAATCTAATTGTGATAAATTTTTAGGCTTTTCTGCGTCACAAAAATATGAATAAAATAATATTTATGTCATATTTGACTCTAGCGGATTTTACAGCCATGTCAATGCCCCACTCATCGGCCTTGCTGCACCCCTTGACGAGCACCGTTAAAACCAAACAAACAAAATTGTCCTGCACATTCATATTAAACAATGTTTTATAAAACGTTGACAGGCCACACCTGAATTATGGGTATTATTATGAAACCCGTCAACAACAACAACAGCCGAATGTACAACTTTTGTGTAGTAAATAAAAATAATTCGCCTCTCGGCATCTAAAATAAAGCCATAAAGTAAATTTTTTTTAACTTAAATTCGTTTAAAAGGCACGCATTCTTGGACAATTTAAAAACTATAACCAAATTATATTCATAAGTTGGTTGGACATAAATGAATAAATATTAATTACGAATCCTTAAAATATAAGTGCAGATCTGAGCATTTTTAAAATAGAATCACTTTAAAGTGACCAACTTACTTCATTCAGGCGATAATGATAATTTCCATGACCGATGCCAATTGCAATGCTAATTTGACAAATCAAACAGCAGCGGTAACAACAACAGACAGAAACAAAACAAACGGCTAACTAACCGTTGCAATCCATCCTCGGACCAGGACAGAGACGGATACGGGACACCTGAAAGATGCACGCAATGTGAGAATTGCAGTAGAAATCATGATAAACGAAACGATTTTACGCATAATCAAAACAGCACTAGCCTCTAAAAACTCACACCTCAGTGCAGTTGTTGCACACCCACAAAAACATACATACACAACACCGGCCACGACTCCATAGAAGAGGAAGATTGAGGCTGTGACTTGTGTTCGGGATAGGTTTTGGTTTCGGTTACCGATTCGGTTGGTCTCTGTGTGCGACAGGAGCTAAGCAGCGTGTAATGATTGTACCCTATAATTGCGCTCGAAATGGGTGTATCAGTGCACAACCCACAACTCTTTACACCATCTAAATGTTATTTACAAACATGCAGCCATTTAAATCTACTTTAGCAGAAATTATATACAAAATTCTTGACATAAATAAAAAAAAGTGAACTTTTAAAAAATCCAAAATTAAAAATATTATTTATGAGACCCATTAAATAAAGAAAGAAATCAATTGTGTATAATTGATATATAATGGAAAACGCAAATAAGTCGCACACTTATAGGGTATATATTAGTCGATGTTGTGGCAATGAAGCCGAGCTCGGTTAACCATCCACCGGTCTGCCCCGACCGGTACCCGATACGAGGTCGAAGGTGTTCGCCGCTTGGCGTTGGCTGTGGCAATTTAAGCGTATCCTTTCGATTAGATACGGCTGGTAAAGAAAGGAAAATTACAACATGACTGCGGATCGGGGACCGCACACAACAACTCAATTTTGTAGCAAAATATTTTGTTGTCCAGAACGAATCGCAAGTAAAACATTTGTGTGAGCGACTGTGGCGAGGTCAGCACTAGGAATGGGAATGGGAATGGGAATGGGAATTGGAATACGAATGCGAATGCGAATGGGACTTGAACTACGACTGTGGCAGCCGACGCATCGGGTCCTTTGCTCGTTGCGTCCTGCCGCGCCTGCGCACTCCCTGTATGCAGACAGCAGCAGCAGGAGCTCATCAATGCAATAATCGTGTTTGTTGTCCGTGTAGATGAAGTTGTTTGGTGCGAATTGGACAGTTACATTTGTAGATACGAGCACAAATACAGATACAGATACCCAAGGGATGGGCTGATACAAAAGACGCTGCCATATTGATATATGTGCCTCGCAGCGAGTCCAGGTCCTGTGTGTGTCCTCAGTGTGGCGTGCGGCAAAAATCAAGGCGAGTATCCCCGCTGAGCGAAATGGCTGCTTCCTGCTGCTCCTACTGCTGCTGCTGCCGTTGCTGTTGTTGTTGTTGTTGTTGCTGAGGATTGGGCTGATTGCAACAATTGCACTTACGGTTACACGCAGGACTCTTGGCCCGCTCGCCCGATGGCGGCTCCCGGCCAGTCTATAGCCCACGTCCCGCACACAGCTGCATGGGCTTAACAATGTGTCCATAATTTTGTAGCAAAATCACACAAAACAAAACCATACAAAACAGCAACTAAATTTAATTAGCTTGTCAATTGTCCCACTTCGACGGCAGACATACAATTGTCCGAGCTGCAAATTGGCGAGCCACTCGATGGGGCAGTCAACCTTAAGGCCCAGGTCAGTTATTTATTGACCGACCGACCGACCGCCCAGCAATTGACGCCAGGTACTCCAGACACAAGTAGGCGCTGTTCATGGGGCGTTCTCGCCATTTATATAGGTAAAAAAGTGACATTTAGCATTTGCCGAAAAACAAGCTAATCATCAAAATACAATCTGACCTGCAAGTGCTGCTGATTGCAGCTGAGGATGTGCCAATAACAGCTGGCAGACTTATTTCAAGGCGTCTCTCTCCCTCTACATCCATCTATACAATTATATATATATATATATATATATATATATATATATATGCATATATATTAATTAATGGAGCATAAATATGCAAAGCGCGTGCTTTGATCAGTCAGTGCGTAAAAGTGAACAGAGCTCGGATCGAATGATTATAAATTATTAAGCAACATTTAAAACAGCGCAAGTAGTTCATAGTTAAATTTATTTTATTTTTATTTAATTTTTTACTCTCTAGCTGCCTATGAACGCTGTGAATCTCACTTATGAGAATCATTCTTATCTATTTGTAAACTAGAATAAACGAGGATAAGGATCGCCATAGTCAGTCAAAAGTATCAGAAACTATTGAAAGAAATTATTTATTTTGTTAGCAAAATTTAAATTATTATGCAATTCGAGAAAGCTTTATTCACTGAAAGAAAATGTTTGAATTGAAGGCTTACTATGGCAATGGTTTTTTTTCTAGGTGTGTAAAATAATGTATTTATAACACATTAATATTTTAGATTTAACATATTACTAGTTAATAAATTCATTTAAATTTATTTAAAAATATTATAATCTGATTTTCAGCGCTATTTATTTCTGAGTGGATTTATATTATTTATATTTTGTATTATATTGTTGTAATACTTCTATATTCCAATTATGTTATTTTTTTGGTATATAAAAATGAAATGTAAATTAAAAATATTTGAAAAAATATTTCTAATCATTTTAAATAAGTTCATAACAATAAAGAACATCATTTATTGTATGGATGAAGTTTATGCAATGAAACCAAAGTAAGCATACTTTTCGGCGATGAGAATTCCGGTATAAGCTGACTCAGGTAAGTGAGCTTTTAGCCCCGTTAAGAGACTCGGCGCAATTGGGAAGCCAAGGTCGTCGGCGGACGTACAGTGCAACAGTTGACAAGAGCACGAGATGTAAGGAAAGCTAGCAATCGTATGACAGAGAGAGGATAATATGTACTGAAAGAGACAGAGAGGGATGGCTGCAGAAAGAGAGGGAGAGAGACAGGCAGCTGTTGGCTTGGGGCAGGCACAATGCCTCCGCTCAGGTAGATTTCTATGAGTGCACTTTGAGTGAAATCTTTTCATTGGATAAGTGGCAAATGAGCCTGGTGCCTATCACCACAGCAATGGCGACACACTCGCAAGCACACGCACACAAACACCCACACACACACACACATACATGCTGGGACAGGGACCGGCTTAAACCGTGCTCGACTGGCTGGCTGGTCTGCCATACGTTGGCGTTCGTCGTTGGTCAAAACGAGCATATTGTTTGTGAGTGCATTAAGGGTGTGTGTGCCTGTGTGTGTAGGATGAATATCAGGTAAGCGGAATAGAGCGGGGCAGGCCCAGGCAAACACTCGATCAGGCCTGACAGGCAGGCAGACAAATGGACATGGACTGTCAGGCAGCGCTGCCACACTAACACACACACACACACACAGATACACACACACACACATCCATAGAAATTCAGAATCAGAGGCCCGACTCGGGCCTGCCATGGCTGACCTGGTATGGCCTGGCCTGGTCTTCAGTCTTTATTTTTCTTTTACGTACCGTTCGTTTTTCACATGGTCTTTTCGCTCTGCCTCCGACTGACGTCGCGCGGTCGCCTCGGTTTCGGTTATCGGGTATCTGCCGCTGCTGCTGCCTCTGCTGCTGCTGCTGCTGCTGCTGCTGATGTCGCCGCTGCCGTTTCTGTTTCTGTTTATGCTGCTCAACAAAGAAAGCTGGTCGAATTCAGCGCAACTTTTGGCTCAGTTCGGTTTTGTGCCTGGACGTGAACAGTAGTGCTCGGAAGAAGTGTTCTTCAAACTTCAGCTCAATGAAACAAATATAAACACAGCAGCAGCTCAACA
This sequence comes from Drosophila demipolita, assembly GCA_035042405.1. Classification (NCBI taxonomy): domain Eukaryota; kingdom Metazoa; phylum Arthropoda; class Insecta; order Diptera; family Drosophilidae; genus Drosophila; species Drosophila demipolita. Next base: position 936,658 of record JAWNLI010000476.1, on the reverse strand, counting down.
TCATCAACTGAATGAATGCAATTATAAATATAAAAAAAACAACTTAAGAACAAAATACAACATTCATATTCGTTGCAAGTTTGAATCATCTTTTTTTTTGATCGTGTATTTAATTCAAGTGCAACACAATTAAATAATTCGAATCCAACAACAATCACAAAAAACAGCGAAAAAACGAGGATTAAACTGCGAATTGTTAATAACAGTTTCAGCGGACAAACTTTTCATCGATAATGCGGTGTGTGTATTAGTTTTGTTTTGAAAAAATAACAACAGTTTTAATAATATTTTTGTTAAATAATAATTTTTTTATTAACCCAATCTTGCCTCGAATTGAGAGCTGCGCATGCGCACAGTTCAATCATTTGTATATTGGAAAAGAGCAGCTTAATTTAAAATTCTTTTTGTAATATTTTGAACGCAACTCGATCTTGCTCGTTTCGAAATTTCCTTCAATGTACAACACATTTCAAATTAAATTATCTGCTCTCAATTCCAAGATTCTCTAAAAAACATGTATATAGAAAAAGCAAAAAGGCGAATGGCTTGGAGACTTAACAAAATGTTGCAAGATCTAACCACAGTTCCACTGCTGTTGCATTGACCTCAAGTCCTGATCAAAATTGTAATTCAACGGCGACAAGAATTATTTGCAATGTTAATCACTAAATAATAATTCGATGTTTGTATATTTTCGATTTTTCTTTTTGTTTCTGTGCTCCCGAATTACATTTGTAAACCGATTTCTAACGCAATTTGGCAAAACTATTTTTTTGGCCCACTGGCCCGCAAAAAATCCACAAATGACGAAATCATACTATAAATTCAAAATCGCAGTAATTAAAAAATATCGTCATATATATATTTATCTAACAGTTGGTTGCCATTGCGCTGCAACCAAAGTTAAAGGCAACAAGACGGCAGCGCTAAAGACATCAACGAGGACACGGAGGCCGGCGACGGCAGGATTAAGGACAAGGATAACGCATATTGCGCGGCAGGGCAATGCGGATATGTGGTCCACTCTGCTGTTGCCACTGCTGCTGCTCCATTTCGTGCAACTGCATGCCACGCTCGCAATGGCCACAGCCAGCGGCGGCCTCACCGTAATCGAAGGCGCCAGCACCAGCAGCAGCAGCACCACCACCACCACCACCACCAGCAGTAGACACAGCAACAGCAGCAGCAACATGGCCATTTCCACAACCAGCGCTGTGACCGCTCTCAATCAACGAAAGCGGCATCGCAAGCGCAACAGCAACTGGTACGATTACCGTAACTACAGCGAGAACAACACGGCTGTCGAGTGGATGAATCCTTGCGGCGGCTCCTATTACACACCCTCACCCACTGAGAGACGGCGCGCCCAGCGGCCCAAACAGGTAAGCAGTACTAACCCAAAGCTCTCCTGCTGGCTAATTAACAAAGGTTTCTTTATATCTGTTTTTTTTCTTCTGTTGTTGTGGTCTTGATTAGATCTTCAATCAGTTGAAGCATGCCGCTGGCATCGAGTACCGCGAGCTGAATAACACACAGGACCACAAAGGCATCTATATTGGGGATATAAAGGCGTGGTCGCTCCATAAAAGCAACTACAAATTTCTGCCAAAACTTAAGCCCAATTCAACGGTAAGTTTTCAATTAGCCAATGTCCAAATTTCGAATCGAAAGCTATCTATCTCTCTCTCTCTTTCTGTCTTGATGCTGTTGCTAACAAATTCCGCTTGCGGTATTTTTTTTATGATTTTTTATCGTTTACAGATCGCGTTGAAGCGCTGGTATCGCAACATGCAGACGTATGTGGCAAGCTTTGCGTATTTGCGGCGCGTGCAAATCAACTGGGATAGGCAGAATCTGAAGCGCGAATCCGCCATCGCCAAAGAGCTGAAGAAGCTGCTGTTCAGCTCGCGCAGCATGCTCTGCGAGCTGGAGACGGCCGTTAATCGCACATACCCAATGCCGCCGACGCTTGGCGTTTCGGGCAAGCAGCGACGCCAGCAGCAACTGCCACAAATCTCGCGCAATGACATGAACAGGCGGCTCAAGCTGCGCAGCAAGTTGCGACCAGCAGCCGCACCGGCAGCAACTGAAGCAGCGTCTGTAGCAGCGGAAATCAGTGAGGCATCTCCGATGGATATGCGTTTTGTGAAGCATCATTACTATGAGTTTCTGCGCACCATGTGGCAGCTGCTGCGACGCGACAGCAAACGCGAGCGCCAGCAGCGGCGTCAGAAACGCCAGCGACGGCAGCAGCGCCAGCGAGAGTTGCAGCAGCACCAGCAGCTACAGCAAGACCAACAGAAGCAACCGCAGCAGCAGCAGCAGCAGCGACAGCAGCGACAACAGCGCCAACGTCAGCGCCAGTGGCAGCAACAGCATCAGCAAGTGGGGCAACAACAGCGATTGCAGCAATCGCTTGATGGTGCTGGCAATCGCAACGAGTTCAACGAGGTGTCCAAGCCGCTGCCCCTCGATGCGGCAGGTGCCGCTGGCGGGCGACGTGGCAAGCGACAGCAGCCGCATTCAGCAGCTGCAACAGCAGCTGCAACAGCAACTGCAACTGCAACAGCCAATCAGCGACAACTACGACTACGACGCGTGCTGCGCACGTGAAATGACCACAAAATAATGCATCGTGTACAATATTCATTCCAAACGCCGACCTAAAAAAAACCCAACTAATTTAATTAAATTACTTAATTTTTTACAGAAAAATTTTGGTTAGTTTTCCTCCCCCACCACCCACCCCCCACCCTAGCCATTCCTACCAATCTCTAACTCTCTCTCTATTTCCCATGCTTAAGTATTATTTTATTTTATTAGTTATATGCTTAATAGTTATTTATTTATTGAAAACAACAACAAGAACAGGAAAAAACAAACAACATCAAAATCTTGGCTAATTAAATTATATGATCATAATCTTAAGCGATTAAATTACATTTAAGCTAGCACACACAAAATATCCTTCAGCATCAGCTCAGCAGTTGCCGTTCTAGTCACATAAGAGCAACCGCCGGAATTAACATTCAACATACAACATGCAGCATGCAACATCCAAGTTTTACCAATACTACATTCCTATACGCAACATTCCTAGCTATATATTTAGATATGTTCAGCAACTATTTGGCATCCAAACCAGCTCAAAAGTATTACAAAACGTTTTCTCAACCTAATATTTATATCCTAAATATTTTTATATATATATATTATATTTTAGTTTATTTTTTAGGTTTATTAACATATATATTTATGTATATTTTATATGCTTATTTTATATATACGTATATATATATATATATATGTGTATATATATATATGCATTTTTTTTGATTAGCTTATAGGTTTCGTTAAACTGTGATATAGTGTCTTGAGTGTTAATCGCAATATGCTTACCTAGTTTGTATCTTTATTTTAATGTGAGAATATGAAATTGCAAAAAAATAAATATATTCCCTTTTTTTTTTAAAATAACATATACATATAGAAACATGACTTGATAAGCTGTAAAGAAAGCAAACAATAAATTAAAATATTGAAAAATACAATCGAAAACTGATTTTCTTTTATGCAAGTAAATATACAATTTCTGCCTTTTAATGGAAAACACAATTTTGATGCATTAAAATGTAGGTTTATTTTTGTTCCTTCACTGTTTGAAGAATGTTAAAAATGCATTGCATTAGACATATATAGATATATATCGTATATACACGCGTAATACACGTGATTACTTTCTGGATTCTTAAAAACAAAGAAAAACTGTACTTATTATAAAATAAATGAATTTGCTTATTTAATTATTTTATTTATAAAACTTAAAATAAATAAAAATTACACCTAAGTACTTTAATAACTTTACTTATATACTTATATATAACACCACCAACTACCAGTTGGGTGGAAATTCTTGATCGCATTCGAAACTTGTCGATTAACCTGGAAACCAGGATTCATATCTAGTTGGATAGTTCATCTGTTGACACTTCAGCATCTCAAAATGCTAGTCAAACTGCCTATTTTTATTCACCCCAGTTCGTTTATGATCAGGCAGTTGTCCCTTTTGATATTTATGTGGGGTCCACTGATCGACTTGTGTTTATGGCTGCAGTGCATCGAGCGAGCTGAGCAGAGGGTCGCAAGTCGCAAGCGGCGTCAAACTGTTAGCACGTGCAGCAGCCAAGAATTGGCCAACGGCAGCTGCATTTGAGTCAGCTTGAGAGGAGTGGGAGTCGGAGTCGAAGTAGTGGTTCCCACTATTACCACTGCCACTACCTGTGCCCATTGGCGGGCAGGTGAGCTCAATGAAAACGTCGTCGGCATCGATATTGGCCTTGAGCCATTGTCGTCAGCATCTCATCAATGAGCTGTTGATTGCCGCCCAAATTTTGGCTTACAGCTTATGGCTTATAGCTTCTGATCAGAGCCAACTAAATCAATGAACTTTGGCCCGAGTGGGATGAGCTGCCGTTTAGCTGGGCTAAGTAGCCCACAAGGTAAGTGCACTTGTTCCTGGCTAAGCCCCTTCCCGCTTGCTGTGGTTAAATGTTTGCAATAACTATATATATATATATATATATATATATATACATATATATTTGAATATATATATGTATATAAAATACTCGAAATCCTTTACATTGTTTTAAGAGGATTTATGCAAATTTACTTTTTAATACCTTGGCTTATTGAGCCTAGTATTGAGCCAAGCTTCGTTTAGGGCGCTTAGTGGCACCTCTGGGCAGAAGATCCTCGGCAAGGATTAGCGCAAGCAAAGCAAAGCGGAAGCTGTCTATCGAGCTGAACGGCTAGAAATTACAGTCCACACAGCACTACACTGCACTGCAGCATGTTCTGCTGACCAGGGCCAAGTGTTGACACGCAAATGGATTACAGACCGGACTTGCAACACACAACAGCAGCAGCAGCAGCAGCAGCAGAACAAAATAATATTTGAATATTATGATGCTGCCGCTGTGGCTAAGCCGTTTATTGATTGCAATCGAGCAATCCTGCGAGGACGGACGGGACGGTCCGGCCAGGAAGCTGACCGTGTTAGTTAAGCCCGGCCAAGAGCAACAGGCCCTAAGCCGACCTGTGCTCAGTGTCAAGTGTCCCCGTTGCCGGGCCAAAAGGGTCTGCTTGTCCAAAGTAGGTGTTGTTATGTTTTTAGCTGTCATAAATATTATAAAACTTGGTAAATATTTAAACAGCGTGCACAATAAAGGCAAATGGCAGAGGCTAACTCGGTTTTTGGTTTTTGGTTTTTGGTTTGAGTTTGTGTTCGACATTCGGCTTGTTGTCTTCGTTTGCGACTCCTTGCTGCCCCCGGGCTCTATTGTCCTTGCCTGCCTCGCTGCCTCTCTCAGCAAGCCAATGAATAAGAGCGAGCGAGAGATAGAGAGAGAGAGTGAGAGGGAAAACACTATAGAGAAATATTTTACCTGTGTGCGTGTGTTTGTTTTACTTACTTTTGAAATTTGAATATGGTCAGGGCCATGGCTAAAGATTAACAACATTTAATAACCCATCATTTTTCGGGGCATTTTTGGCTCGTCCTGTTCCGTTCCGTTCGTTGTGGTTCGGCTTGGTTCGGTGCCTTTGTGCACAATTTTTAGTGCAGATAACTGCATTTTGTGTCTTGGCCATCCTTTGTTCTCCCAAATGTCTCTATCTCTGTTGCAGTTGCAGTTTCGGCCACTTTTTGCCATTGTCCTTTACATTTTACAATTTCTTTTTATTTTATTTTGTTTCTTTTTTTTATTTTTATTGTTTTGCTGCAGTTAGTATTTCCTAGAAACTTTAATACCGCCTTGGTCCGTAATGATATTAAGAGCGGGACAAAATGAGATGGCGCATCAGTTAAAAAAGAGAGAGATAGAGGGAGAGAGAGAGGGAGAGCGAGAGCCTTGTGGCAAATAGCAATTTGCTCAGTCGGCCGCCGAGTGGCAAATAAATAATCATTTGTTGACACACATTAAATTAAATTTTAATTTTTTTTGTTGTTAATTATTTATAATTTTATCCATGAAATTTTAATGTGTTGAATTGAAATACGCCTTCCGAACATATTCAATAAACATTCAGCAATTGCTAATGGAACTGAGAATGTATATGTTCGGTAAAAAATTGAATTTACTTTTCCTAAAATTCGGAATTGTTTACAACTTCAATTCATTTTTTGTTTATATTTTGTGTACATTAATAAAAAAAAATACATTGGTTTTTTTTCAAAAATATTTATTGATATGAATCTTTGAAGATTGCTGCTGGCATCAGTGATTATTGTTATTCTTTGTATTTAAGTATTTCTCGACTTTCATTTGATTTGCAGTTGTGGATTTACATACTACGTTTTATGACGTTTTTTTTTGTTAAATATCGTTTTTGAAATATCGATTTTGTTCTACGCCATAAATGAATATGCTAAGTTCTTTTGCGGCAACTCTAATTACATAATATCTGTGTGTTTGGCTGTTATTTTTTCTCGTTTTTTGTTTTATTAACACACATTTTTATGATCATTTATGTAATTTCATAGAGTGCGGCACCATAAATCAGAAAGCGAGTTCTCATTTAACAGTCGGGACCGGGCTGGGGACTGGGACTGGGACTGGGGCTGGGGGTTCGGGGGCTCAGGGCTTGGGTCTTGCTGACAGGCAGGCCTAACAAATTTTGCGTATGACTTAATAAACATGTCGTTGAACTGTCGCCAGCAGCACTTTGGTTAAGTTTATAGTGTAGACGAGCCAATGTTGTTGTTGTTGTTGTTGTTGTTGTTGTTGCTGGGCTTTTAAGCACCTCAAAACACTTTTTAATTGTTCAAAATTGTTTGTTGTTTGTTGTTGTTGTTGTTTATGTTTTTTGTTTTGCTTTTCTTTAAGCGTGCACATTGAACTTGAGCCGACACCGAAAATAAAAGCAAAAACCAGCAAACAGCGCAGCACAAAAATTGTAATTACCATGAGTAATATTTTATTACACTTTGACACTGAAGGAAAAACTTCACAAGAACAACGCCTGGGGAGTGACAAAAAAAAAAAACAAACAAACAAACAAAAAAATAACCAAAGCAGCAACAATTCACAAATTAAAGAAAAACCGACGAGCCGAGCAAAATGGAGGCAATAATAATAATAACGAATTTGCTATGCTCTACAAATTGTTCAACCAGTTTTGCTAACAAATCATAATTTTGTACTTAAGGCTAAGCATTGTTGGCCACTCAATACAAGCTGGAACTGGTGAAGGCTATTGATAAATGCGAAAGAGAATCAAAAGATGATTTAACCCACTGTGAAGTAAAAATCACACAATAAAATGTGCAACAAATTCGTAAATCTTTGCAGTACTCTCTGTGCGCGCAGCAACAACAACAACAACAACAACAGCAGCAACAATACAACTAACTTAAGTAGCGGTAGCAACAGGCTACTAACATGTTTATGCTACTTTTATGAGGTGGCAATAAAATCGAACCAAGTACGAAAATAAAAATGAAAAAGGCAAAGGCAAGACAGATGCGCGCTTTCATTCGCACTCAGCGCAGAGCAGGCAGCAGGGCTGCAACGCGCTCTTTCGCACATCACTGGCTGGCTGACTGACTGACTGGCTGGCGGGCTGGCGGGCTGGCTGACTGGTTGGCTGGCTGGCTGGCTTGCAGAATAGCCGCACACACAATGACTTCATCGATTTATAGCGGTCACGAGTGACGACGACTTGGTCTTTGCTTTGGGTTTGCGTTTTGAGTTTTGGGTTTTCGACTGGCAACTGGGACGCAGACTGCTGCCGGCAATGGCAATGGCAATGGCAACGGCACCGGCATCGGCACCGGCACCGGTGTTGGCATCGGCTCTCTTAGTTTTGCGCTTGGCACTCGGTTATGGGCCAGTTGCGTTGCGTTTTTATGATGATATTGTTTTGCATTATGCGCATTGAATTTTTTGTTTCTTCGTTTTCATTTGTGTGCGGTGCGTGGATTAAGCTGCGTCTAGGAGCGTCTAGGAGCGTCACCCAGTGCACAGACACGGACGGAACCTGGCCCGAAATACGTATTCCTGGAAGCCATGGGCAACAGCAGCAGCAGCAGAACTTGTGACGCCCTCTGCAAACGCGCCTCGGCCGCATTTTATGGTTTGTCGTCATAATCACCGGCACAGCATCTCCTCCATTTATCCAGCACTCGGAATCTGCAGCGTCTTTGTGCCAGTGACACACTCAACGCGCCGTCATCGTTGTTGTTGTTGTTGTTGTCACATCCCGCTTCACAATACACACACGACTTGCCCGCAAAATTAAAAACAAATTATTTATAATTAATTTTTAAATTTTTAAATTTTTACCAAATTGTATTTACTAGCAATAGAAGCGAATTTTTATTTATATAATTGCAGCTTATATTGTTTTTCTTAATTTTATTTATTTATTGAATTTTATTGAGCAAACATGTCCAAATGGAAGTTGGCCAATAATATTTGCCGCATTTGCGGCTCAACTGGTTGTTGTTGAGAAGGAAAGCACCGTTAACACTTCCGTTATGTTGTTCCTGCCTCGGACTTGTTGATGCCACACTGGAATTGTCTGCTGTTCTTCGTGTTGTTGCAGTTGTCGTTCAGGTGTGCTGAGAGTCCTGAGTCCTGTTAAAGTCCTTTGTGGCAGATGCCGTTGTCAATAGAGCGTAACAAATATCAGGAAATGTCATCATTTTTGTAAAGCAGTGTGGAGAATTGAATAGGACCGGGCCGGGGAAATTGAATTGAAGAAATTGCTGCACACACACACACACACACACACACACACAAGCACACACAGCATGATCGTGAGCATGCGAAAGATAGAGCGAGTGAGGGAGGTAGGGAGGTAGGGAGGGAGGGTGCGCATGTTCGCACGCAGGATTTGCAGGACCACCGAGCCACACATGGCGCAAGTGTTGTAAAGAGAGTTGTCTGCTATGACACACACACACACACACACGCACACACACACGCACACGCACAGCTATCACAATCACAATCGATACGCATCCACACAAAATGTCACAAACCAGCTGCGCAGTCGCCGTCGACGTCGAACAGCATCTTTCCCTCAATTCCCCCCCCCCCCTGTTGTTGTTGTTGTTGTTGTTGTCTTTGGCTCGTTTGTTGTATCAGCGTCTTTTCTACTCTTGTCTTGTTTGCATTGTTCTCGCTCAACAGATTTGATCAGTTTTTAATGAACTTCATTCATGTTTGAATGACTTTGATCAGTTCCGCTTTGGCCTCGCCTTTGCCTCTGCTTCTGCCTCTGCCTGTGCCTCTGCCTGTGCCTCTGCCTCTGCCAGTGCCTCTGCCTGTGCCTCTGCTACAGCCTTGGCCTTAGTCGTTGCTGTTGCTTTTGCCCTCCATCCCTCATCTTTGGCTCTGGCAAACAATAGCAAATACACAAACCTTTTAAACGCGTGCGGCTTGTTGTTGTTGTTGTTGGTGTTGTTGGTGTTGTGACAGTGACAAGAAGATGTTGCACGCATAATGTGTGTGTGCGTGTGTGTGGGTGTGCGTCTGAATTAGAAAGTTCAAATGGCGCACGGGTCGTATGTGCAATGTGCATTGATCGGGAATGGATGGATGGATGCCGGCCGGCATTTCGTTCTGATCCGTTCAGTGCAGGAGGCTAATCCCGGCAAGCGTTTAAGCCGCTTTGCTCGGCCTCACCAGACAAAAGTCGACAAAGTCAACCCAAGTCAGTCCAAGCGCATCAACATGACCATGATCTTGATCTTGATCATGATCATCGTGATCATGCGTCAAGAGTCAACGAGGCATACAAAATACTTATTTTCACCAAGTGCCGACCGACGACGAAGATGGCCCCAAAGAACAACGGCCACGCTCAACGCCAAACAGTGCCACTTTTTCTGTTGAGTGTGGAGAGAAAGAGAGATAGAGAGATAGAGAGAGAGAGAGAGAGAGAGAGAGGCAGGCAGGTGGTGGCACACATTGATTGAGGGTCCTTAAAAGGGTACAAATAATCAGAAAATTTTATTAAATGTCCCACATAATGAAATGAAAAGAGCAAGCATAGCAATACTGACTCTGACACCGCCGACCGACGACCCCCGACTCCCGTCACCCGTAACCCGTCACCCGTAACCCGTCACCCGACACCCGAACCCCGACCCTCGCTAACCATGATCATCATATATAGAAATTGTTATTGTGCATGTCAGAATCCGCAGCTGGGGCAGCAGAAGTAGTTGTAGAAGTAGAAGAGATCTGTTAAGACGACGCGTTGAGCGTGATGATGATGATTATCATTATTGAGGCACTCTTGCTTTGATCTCTGGCAACAAACTTGCGCCCAGCCAAGCCTTCGCATTTGCCTTTGGGCCCTTCCACTGTTGTTGCATGCAACCATGGGCGCAGCAAGTGCAGCCAGAGCTGCACCGCCAAAGTTGACGCATTGTGTCATTGTCAAGTGCTGCGCCGTGTCTCTCTCTCTCTCTCTCTCTCACTCTCTCTCTCTCTCTCTCTCTCTCTCTCTATGCGTGTGTGTGTGTGTGTGTGTGTCGAATCTGCTTCTGCTCTATTTGTATTTATTTGATTTGTGATTAATGCTGGATTGTGTGGCAGACTGTGAGACTTTAAGAGACGACGGCCAGCACCCATAAGCACATATGTGTGTGCGTGTGTATGTGTGTGTGTGTGTGTTTGTGTGTCGTGTGTGTTTGCCGCGCATTTAATCAGCCATGGAAACTATCTGCGACTTTCTGCATAAATTTTGCTATTTTCATATTCAAAACGAAAGTTGTTGCAAAAGAAAAATGTTTTTCTTTTCTCGCTTTATTCCAAGCAATTTGAAGAATTTGTTTGGTGTAAATGAACTCAATGGACAAATATCGGATATAGACATAAATTCCAATTGATTAAGTGATTAGTCGAGGCTCCCTTCACACTTAAAGCCGCTAATTGCGGTCTGATTTAATTGCTAAACAGACTGTTGAGAGAAGAGAACTAAGCGAAACAAGGCACATGTTGCAAGAGTTTCTCAGCAGTTATCCCATTGCGTATACGCCATGTGAGGCCCTTGCAAAAATGGGATAAAACACAAAAAAAAATTAATTATAATAGAGAAGTTCGCACAATGTGAGACAACATTTCAATTTGTGAGATTGGCAATGGTCATCGTGAAGGGACACACCTGGCGCAGTGGGAGTTAATTGATGAATTGACAAACCTTGCACCTTGCTGGCTGTCCGTCTGTCCGTCTCACCGTATGTCTGTCTTTCTGTCTGTCTGTGCCTGGTATGCTGCCTAGTTGGCTGGGTGGTCCTAGGCAAGACACTTTAGACATTTTGTCGTTGCCTTGCAAATTGAGCCAAAGAGCCACAGCAACAGCAACAGCCACAGCAAGAGCCAGAGCCAGAGTCAGAGAGTAAAGCAGCCAGGGGCGGCAGAGGGGCGTGCCCTGCACAGCTGGTTGCCATGTTGTTGTTGTTGTTGTTGTTGTTGTTGCCGACGCCGACGCAGCCGCCGCCGCTTGTGTAAATATTTCCTCATTTTATTTGTGGCACACACAAAAGAAGCAAAGCAAATGTGCAGGCGGCCTGTGCCTGTTCATATTGTTTTAACACATTAGCAGCGCAATGCAACAAATAATTTCCATAAAACGCTGCCACGACAATGACGACAACCGTCTGTAAATGGAGCGGCAAACGTCGACAGCGACGCCAACAGCGCTGCCAAATAGAGTTGAAGTCAATTTCAATGCATGAAAGAGATATGTCACAGGAAGAAAATATTAGTCTTTGTCATTAGGCAAAACAAAGCAAAACAAAACAAAATACAACACAACAACAACAACAACAACAACAACAACAGCAACAACAACAACTCTAACACCAACAAGCCTCTAAAACACATCCATGGATGGGTTACAGCTTTGGACGCCGCACTTCGGGGCGGCCTCCGTGGCCCAGAGTCACAGTCACAGTCACAGTCAGCGGGTTGGGGGTATGGGTATTGCTATTGGTAAGGCTATATGTATTGGTATAGGTATAGCCATGGCTGTAGCTAGAGCCTGAGTTTCGGTCTGATGTTTGCCCACCAACAAAGTTAACACTGGAAATGTCCAAGAGCGGTTGTTGCCACATTCACATGATTTAAGCAGCAACAACAACAGCAACAACAACGCCAGACAAAATGTTTCCCATCATAAAAACTTCTTCGTCTTCATCTTCATAAAGAGTCCAAAAGTCCGAAAACGAAGAAGAAGAAAAAACAAAAAAAGCAACAACAACGAAAAAATAAACCGACTTTAGACAAAGCAAACGAAATTAAAAACGGTTCAAATGCTTTGCTTGTGTAAGCAATTGGCTTGTCCCCTTCTCTCCATCTCTCCATCTCTCCGTCTCCATCCCCTACCCAACCCACAACCTCTCACATGTGATCTCCCCCTCTCCCTTTTTCAGCGCTGCGGAAATGCCATAGACCATGCAGAGAGAGAGAGGGGAGATCAGATTTTCTACGTACTTAGTTGGAGTACTCATTTGTGCTCATCCCACAGGTGATTGGGAAAATATTGTGATTTTTCTCCTTTGTTTTTGTGTTTTGGGCTGTGGAAGGAAGGGGGGCAGACACCAATTGCGCTTGGGTGTGGGGGGTGTGTTGATTTGGATGTGTTTAAAATCCGATTTTTTTCGTTCTGTGGAAAAACCCAGAGCAGTCTTATGTGAATTGCTCGTTGCATATAAATAGATGCATTACTAAGTAGCATTTGCAACGAACAGAGGCGTGGCAGCGGGAGAATCACGCCATCATCGCCACACTGCACACGGTTTGATGGGTGCTGATGAAATCGAGACATCGCATCACATCAATTGTTCATTTATTCACTTACAAATTGATATCCCTTGGGGGATTCACCTGAATGTTTCTTTTTATTAACTTTATGTAAACTCAACGCAAATGATTTGTGCCAAAATCGATTAGGAATAAAAAATTGTTGTCTTTTTTTTTTTTAGAAATTTTATCTGGAAAACGAATTTTTTGTTGTCTTTTTTGAGAACAATTTATAGATTGTTTGGCGATTTTATTTTAATAATTATCAAAATGTTGCTTGGTTTTTAAGTTTACACAAGAAGAATTTGCCATCTTTTGTACACTTTGTGTTGAAAAATATTAGAAAAAGACATCGTATAGATTCACAATTGTAATGAACAATTTTTTTATTCCATATATAGAAAATATTTTAAGTCACCAGGAAAACCACAAATAAGATGAAACTAGATGAATAATTTATACTCTATTATTTTTCATATTTCAAGTATACACAAATATTTGTTATTCGCCAAGTTGGGCGGTAACAAAACCGGCATCTTCAGCAGGAAAGGGATGTAATTAAATATTTGTGTTGATTGTGACGAAAATTATGCTCATTGCTGATTATTATGGAACTATGAGTTATGCTAAAAAAAAATTATGGAATGTCCGGTGTAGCGGCTTACATAACTAATGAGGAGTATGGAGAATATGTTATCAAAAACTTATTTTCAACTTAAGATTCATAACATCTGAGGGCGGGTAATAATAAATATGATATTTAGTCATTGTTTCTTCAGTTACTTCGACTTGACGACGGAAATACCAAATAAGGGCTAATGCAAATTTTATAAATTGGGTTTTTATCACTTTTATTGGCATACATATTCCGATAAGAAATACAAAAATATCAGAATGTCTTTTGAAATACATTGATCGAAATTAATTCGATTTTAAAAAAATAGCTGACAATAATATCGAATATCGACCAGGAAATCCACCAAAAATTGTTCTACTCTGAAGTATTATTAGTTACTTACCTATAAATTATATTTTATATTATTTTATGTTTATTTTATAGCAGCTGTTGTCCTTTTGTATGCTTGTACAGAGGGCAACATTTTATGAAATGAGTCTTTAAAAATAAATAAAAATAAATTTCTTTAAAATTATGAAACAATATTTGGAAGCTTTTCATGGTAGATATAAATGAGAAAGTTTTTGAAATACAGTTTTGGTAAACGATACGAATGAGTACCCTTCCGATGCTTCCAAATGGGAATTAAATGCCCTTTCGTCCACTGTGCTGAGCATTGAATCAGTCGTTCTGGTGTCAGGTCCGTCATCCTGTTGATTTGTGTTGAGGAAGCAAGTGCTTATGTCTATGCGAATGTGTGTGTGAGTGTGTGTGTGAGTGTTTGTGTGTGTGTGTGTGTGTGTGCTTGTGCGTTTGTGCGTGTGTTGCTGTGTGTTATGAATGACGGCGGACCTACTTAGCCAGGGCGCTGCTTCTGCTGGTGCTAAAGCTGGCGATGATGATGCTGGTGATGATGATGATGATGATGATGATGATGCCAGTACCGCAGCGCTTAGATGGATGGCCAAGAATATTTATCATCATGTGCGCCAGAAGACAAAGTAGCGGCCAAAGCGGCCAAAAGCGTTTACGGCGCATGCGCAAGGATCTAAAAAGCGGAGAAGGGCAAGAGGGGCAAGAGCCAAGAGCCAAGAAGCAAGATGCAAGTCTCAGTCAAGGGGCACAATTAAAATGTGTGTGCAGATGCAGATGCTTCGCATGCTTTGCTTTTGTTTTTTTTTTTTTTTTTTTGGGTCTGCTCAGTTAAGATCCCAACTCCAAGAGCAACTCGGCTCAGATTTGTGTTTTTTTGTATTTTTTTTTTTGTGGTTCGTTTCGAGTGTTGAAAAGTAAGGAAGCTTTAACAAATTACCGCCCAGTTGCCGGCACAACGAGCTGTTTATAAAAGTTGTAAAAATTTGCCAAGCCAACACCAAATGCAAAAGCCATGGTCCAAACCCCAGACATACACACACACACACACACACACATTTCCAAGTCGGCTGTTGTGCCTAGCGGCAAAGTTGGGCGCACAGCGGGCAGAATGTGGGCTTAAGGGGGAAAAGAGGAGTTTGTGGTCGGAGTGGCGGAGACTACCACAGAGACGAAGGCGGCTGGCATTAAAGGAGCTGCAAACTCCACACTTGGCGCAGGCGCATCACCTTGCCAGACAAGACGCAGAGAGGGGCTGAGACTGAAGCAGATGCTGCAGCTGAAGCTGACAATGAGACACAGGCTAAGACTGATGCAGAGACTAGGTCTGAGCCAGGCCCAGACCAGCATCGCGCGTTCTTGCCTTATAAAGTGAGCGTTGAGCGTCGAGCAAAGTTACTCATGTCTTGACAGCAAACGAGCAAGCAGCAAACTTATGACTGAGTAATTGCTGGTGATATTTATGCGACGAAGCGTCCGACGATGTGACGCGCTGTAGAAGCAGCAGCAGCAGCAGCAGCAGCAACAGCAGCAGCAGCAACAATAGCAATAACAACAACAACAGCAGCAGCAGCAGCAGCAACTAGCAACAGCGGCAACTTTAGCGTTGACGTTGACGGAAACTGCGTCCAAGTTGCCGCAGCATCATTGGCAGTGGTTGCTGCGACTGATGCTGCTTATTATCGCTTGCCCCACAATGCGTTGCTTATGGCATATTGATTGGCCACACTCAAAGTGTGCCAGTGTTTGCCACATTTTTCACAAATTAAATTCACAGAGTTTACTCTGATAAATCTCATTACAAAAATCTGCATTATCTGCAAATTATAAAAAAAATTTAGAACAACAAAATATATTTAATAGTATATTTTGTGTTAAAAATACTTGTAAATATAACTTGTAATAACAAAAATTTAAAGTTTTAAATAATTGTTTAACTTGATATTTATTTATAATATTAGAAGAAATATGCAAATAGATAACACTTTTATGATTAGCAAAGTTTCAGGTTTAGTTGTCAGTGCTTTAACTTTTATTATAGTGGTTAAAATATTTTAATAAAAACATGTATAAATTAAATAAGATTATAAATAAAATATTTATTCAAAAAGAGGTTTTAGGGTACTTTTCCATTGTTGTTAAATTTGTGTAGGTGATTTTGAGATACGTTGGGTTTATCATATTTTCAGTGTGCTGATGCCCGAAGCGTTGTGGATCACACACACACACACACATACAGAAGACGCGTGTGCGTATTGTTGGTTTGTTTTTAGTGATTGTTGTTGCTGCTGTTGCTGCTGCTGCTGCTGCTGCTGCTGCTGTTGCTGCTGCTGCTGTTGCTGCTGCTGCTGCTGTTGCTGCTCGCATAACATCACATACCGCAAAACAGTGTGTTTGCTGTCTTTTGGAATGTAAATCATTCGCTAAGTACGCTTGATTTAGGCGACCATCACACTACATTCTTCGACGGAGTCATGCGCTGAGCCGGGCCGAGCCAGGCCAGGCCAGGCCGAGATGGAGATGGAGATGGAGTCTCTGCCTGTTACTGGTACTGACAGATGGCTGCTCGTATGCAACATACGTCCCTCTGCCCCCACTGTCTGCCCCACTGCCTGTCTGCCTGTCTGTCTGTCTGTCTGTCTGAATGTTTGGATGTTTGGATGTTACAATGCAGATACATGAGTACTTTCGAGGCTGCGGCGCGTCGGTGACGGCGATGATGACGATGTTGACGAGACTCTGGCCTGACGACGAAAGCAATACGCCATACATAACTCATCGCACATAATGAGACTGCAATAATTCACTTGCTCTGCATGCTCGTGATCCTCGCGGCGGCCACTGCATATAAAGACACAAGCCAGCGAGGCACTGTTATAACAACAGCAACAACAACAGCAACAGCAACAACAACAACAAGGAGACCAAAATGGACGAAGACACAGACCAAGTCGAAGACAGAAACTGAAACGGAGGCCCGCCGTCTAAGCGCGAGCTGGCAAGCTGGCAAGCTGCATGTTGCAAGCTGGATTCTTCCGCAGTTGGATCTCTTCATGCACTCCTAGTTTTCTGTAATTAAGTGTAATGAGCGTAATTGCTAATGTGTGTGGAGCGCACGCTGCTGCTGGCACAGAGATCAGCTCCGCTGCCTGCTTACTGGTTGCTGCTGCTGCTACTTGTTGTTGGCCAGGTCTGTGTGCGATTTAGTTATAGCCTCGTTCGCTTTTGCTTTAGTTGCAGTTGGAGTTGCTGTTGATCTTGGCTTGGTCTGAACTGGGACTGGGACTGGGACTGTGACTGGGACTGGCTTTGGCTTTCGTATTGGCATTGGCATTGGTATTGATTGACATTGGTATCGACTCGATTTCGTTGCATTTTACTTGGCCAGGCTTGGGCTTGGCTTGGCTTGGTTAGCTTGGTTAGCTTGGTTAGCTTGGCTTGGTTATGTGGACTGGACTCGACTCGACTCGACTCGACTTGGCATCGTGTGCACAGCAAGTGAAATTAAAATGTATGACAAAGTGCGTGCAATAATTCGTGCAAGTTTAATGAGTCTCCGCAATGTGGACATTTGTCGTCGTCTAATTGTACTAGATATGGATATTTTAATTGAATGAGAACGATGTCTTATTAGTCGCTGGCAATTAGTCTATGTGTGCCTGCAGACTGCAGACTGCAGACTGCAGACTGCAACTGATTCTCCAAACTTGGTCTCTGGGGCTCTTGTCCACTTGTCTGGCCTTAACATTTGTTAATCAAATTGCGCATTCAACAGCCCAGCATATGGACCATATCAGGGACTTTGACTCGATTCTATATATGCATCACTATATGCCAAATGTAGATCATTGTGTAGTCGACTTGGCCATGGAATAGAATTGCCAACCCTGCACTTGCACTTGCATTTCAATGCCCATTCGGGGAGTGAGCCAGTTGCATTAGCCACGACTGGTCATAGTTTATTGAACTGCCAGTTGGCAGGACTCTGTTGGCCAGATTAGCTGGTTAATGGCCAAGTTGACAAGAAGTTAACAAGATCATAAGATAACACCACACATTTCACACACACATTCCAATTGTTGTTGGCCTCGTCGACTCGTCTCAAATTGGTTAAATATTTGTTTATATTTTCTATATATTGCTTTGCATTTCCATTTGCATTTGTATTTGTGTGTTTGTGTATTTGTGTATTTGTATTTGTGTATTTGTATTTGTGTGTTTTCATTTGTATTTGTGCATTGCATTTGTTTGCTAAGTTGTTTCGCACGTTCGCAATCCTTTCAAAAGGATTGTGTCAATGTTTGTGCAGCCACTTGTGAGGCACGTTCTCCCGCGCCGCTCTCCCCTAACTTTCTCTCTCTCTCTCTCTCTGCCTCTCACTCGCGCAGGGGCACAACCTGTGTGTGCCCTTTGACTGATTACTTGACTGTTTTGACCGATCGATTCGGTAAGGTTCGGTTTTGCCATTTGTTTGCTCTTGTCGATGCGGAGTTGTGATAAGGCGGCTCTCAAAAGGATATCGTTCATCAATTGCCCCGTTTCCTGTGCGCATTTCAAATATGGCACACATACAACATACATAAATTTCAAATATACACACACACACACACACATGCATACATACACAAATCTCAGATGCAAAGTTCGGTTTTGGTTCACAGGGCCCCTTTGGCCGACGATTGCATTCCTGATCCCGACGCTGGCGCCAGCCTGGCCATTAATTATAATGATTCCGTGCATTGTCACACACACACACACACACACACACGCACGCACACACATAGGAGTATGCATATGTGTGTGTGTGAGGCAGATATGTATAGAATACACGCAAAACACGTACAAGTCAAAAATGTTTTGCTGCTTGGATTGAGCATTTCTCACCTGGGTGGTGGGCAATTTATTTCACCTTTTGCAGCGCTGAACTGCACACGGCAATTGCATAATAACAACAGCAACAGCAACATTCACACAACAATACATAACAAAACAAACAACAACAACAACACGCTGGGCAGCCGCAAAAGGTCAAGGGTCCAGTTTCGGATCGTTTCGGTTCGGTTCGGTCTGTGTATTCATTGACAATTAAGGACATTTTTCTGGTATTGATCACTTTATTGTCCCTGTCCTATCCTGTCCTGTCCTATCCTGTCCTGTCCTGTCCTGTCCTGCACACTCTCAGCTGTCCCTGTCCTTGTTCCATTGTGCGCTCCCAATTGAATTAAATCGCAATTGTTGTTCTGGAATTTTGAAGTGGGCGCGTCACCTTTGATCTTTGGCAAGTCCTCTCGAGATTCTTTCATAATTTTTGTCACTTTACATCGCACAATGGGTCGGTCAGGGGCTGGGGAGGAAGCTGCAACTGGAACTGGGACTGGGTCAGATCACCAACTGCCCAATATTGTTTTGCAACTGAAACACCTTTTTACCTTATTAAGCGGAAAACGGCACACAATGAGCCGAGCCTATGCCAAAGGTCCGACGGATCCCCATTGTTAACTGATCATAATTTATGTGGGCCAAGGCGCCGCACTGACGACCCACAGTCTACACAAATGCGGTAGTAACTTGGCTCAGTACGTCCAAATTCAATGGCTGCAAACAATGCTGACAATTCTTCAATCAGTTTTCCTCGAGAAAGTTGCCACAAAACTCGTCGGCGCAAAAATCAACAGATTTTAATGGGGTTGAGAAAAGTTGTGTGTTGGGAAAAGTAAAAAATGCCATAAAAATACAATTCCAAAAATTTGTTTTCCTCTCACTGAATATGTTGAACAAATCGTTCACTTTTGTCTTAGAAGAGAAATTGTTTAAAAATGTGAAATACTAATTTCGGAAATAGGTTAATTAATTTCTTTATTATTGTCATAAGTTATGAAATTTAATTTATATATATATTGAGTCCATTTCATATCATGTTATAAATTAATTTTGTATATATTTTCCATGAGAATTGAGTTAAAATCATGGAAAAAAATGAGAAAAGGGTATTTAATATTCTTGTATATGATTTCAATATCATTCTGATTTTTGGGAGCACCTTGACTAGTTGCTAGTTGGTTGAGCAATAAGTCACACACTCTAATTTTTAGGTACTGTCAGCATAATATTCTCGATTTCTCTCACACTTTGATGAATATTTATATATATATATATATATATTTATATGTGTGGATTTTGAAAGATGAATCTCTGATTTGATTGCCTCACAGCTGCGAGGCGGTCTGTGATTCTGCGAAAGCAGAAACTGCTGAGGCTGCGCACAAATTGAGAGATTTCAACACCTATTCCCAGGCGTCCAAGAAGTGTCAGAAGCTGAGGCATCACTTTCCGAGCATTCGTCGTGAGACTGTCAAAATCTAAACAAAAACCGCCAACCAAACATAAAAATTAAAAAGCATTTTGCAATTTATTTCATTTAAATGTACAAATTGGGGGTTTGGGTTAATTGTGCGGATAAGGGGACGGGGGGAATTAAGTAGTCGCTGATTGCTTTGGCCATTTGAGATGCATTGGGCCTTGGGCTGTTGCTCTTTGTGTGTGTGTGTGTGTGTGTGTGTGTGTCGCATTTAGGGCCCATAAATGTAACGCCATTATCTATAAATCTGCAGCGGAAAACATAACTCAAAAATAACAACAAAAAAGAAAATAAATATAAAAAAACATGCTAACAGAGAACATAAACGAAATAAGATATTTTTAATTAATTGTCACTGAAGGAAATACATACAAAAGCAACTACACTTTTTTTTTATGAGGAGCTGCACGTGACCGCCGGCAAAACCGAGCAAGCGACCGAGGTAACAAATAAAAAACAAAAAAAAAATGATATATATAAATATATATGTGTATATAAACTAAAAAAGAAACCAAATAAATATTTAGATTAAATCAGTTCCAGTCAGAGGCCAAGACCCAGGCGTAAGTTCATTGAGGAACACACAGGGCAAAAAGGTTTCAGAAAGGAAACAACAACAAAATACAATATACCAAATAAGAAACATACAAAAACGAGCCTAAAGTGGAGACAACAATTTAGACATTTCTCATAGAAAGACATAATTTTCAATTTAATAAAGTGCAACGCATGAAAAGGCTCTAAAAAACCTATCAAAACTGAAGATAGATGAGCGCTACGTGCACTTGCTGGAAAGTCCATTAAAACGGCGCTTCAGCAAAGGGTTGATCCCTACAGAAACAGACAGAGAGAGAGACAGAGAGAGAGAGAGAGAGAGAGAGAGATCATTATAGGTGTATCATAGGGGCGGGGGGTGGCAGCTAAAACTGTGCGACAAAGAATTTAGTGAATGGTTTGCGCCGGACGCATAGTTGCATGTCTCTCGACCGTTGCTGGAGGGTTGTAGAGAGGAGGGGAGGGGAGGGGAGTAGCACAGGGGATGGATGTATGGATGGATATGAAAGAGGCTGCATCGGGGCCCACAATAAAATCAAAACGATAAGCATCTTTACTGTTGTCCCAGGGGCACTGAGATGCTCGCCCCTTGGCCCGACTCCTCTGCTGCTGCCACTGTCACTGCTGCTGCTGCTGCTGCTGCAACTGCTGCTGCTGCATATTAAATTGTTGAATCAGTCACTGAGAATCCAAGAGACAAATCGGAGCACGTACGCAGCGTCCGAAATTAATGACAATTGCTGATTGTGTGCGATAAGCGAGCGAGGCGCAGAGCAATAGGTGGAAACCGCGACAAACTCACACACACACACACACACGCGCACACACACACACACAGACGCACACATGCACGCACGAACGCACACTCAAATGAGGTGAAAGACATTAGTAACACACAAAGGGAAGCCCTGAGCACATCGCAGCACATCGAAACCTCAGATGCCGTACACCGTCAAGCAGCGACCATCATCATGAGCCGTGCACCATGCACCATGCACCATGCACCATGCACCATGCACCATGCACCGTGGACACCGTGTCGGGTCCAAGTCCAGGGTGTGCGTAGATGCCTCTTCTGCGATAAGACCAAAAGAATCAGCGCTCCCAAAAAAAAAAAAAAACAACACAACAACAACAAAGAAATAAATATGCCGTAGCAACACCAAAAACACACAGACAAGCACAAAATTGTCGCTGTGTTCGTGTCGTTAAAATGCTCGAGATGGATCAGAACTGCAGCAGCAGCAGCAGCAGCAACAACAACTGCAACAAGAGAAACAACCGTAATCAGAGTTGAGTGCAATGCAACTGAGGAATTATTATATGGCTCATAAAATATTTATACAAGTCTATAAATGCCGCGTAATTTACTTCTAGCTGCAATTAAATTCAGTCGACAGCAATCCGAAACAAGATTGCTTTGGCTTTTATCGTGCGCATACCCTGCTCGTGGGCAACACTGGGCATATTAGTTGGGCATACATTAATTAACAGCATAATTATTATTCATTATGATTATTTATAATGAATTAAATTTAATAATATTTGTTAGCACTAATTTTTCAGCAACCATTTCGAGGGTAGCTCTCGAGTTGGCATACCTTGACTCTGTTTGAGTGGCATAATCAACCTGAGATCACATTGCAATCGGGCGTACGCGGCGTATGCGCAATGCAGCTGCTCTGCTCTCGACTGTGGGAATAGATATCGAGGCACTGTAATTAATATGGCGCTATATATTTCGATTTCAAGAGACACTGTAACCGATATGGCGCTAAGCGAATGCACCACACAAAAGGACCACACACGGAGCGCCATCCATTCAAATAAATAATTAAATAATTACTGGTCCAACAAATCTATGAATTATTTCCAATTCGTAATGTTTGTCTTATTCAAAAAACATTGTAGCATATATATAAATAAATGCAATGGAAAATCAATTAATTAAATCTATGCTAGTTTTATTGAAAATACGGATTGTAATGAGATTGTAATATGAAAATACAATTCGATTGCAATCTTGAAAAATTAGTGCAGTTTATCAATAATAAATGATCATATTTTATATCAATTGAAAGAATCTGATTTTCAAATTGCACATTCGTCGAAATTTCTAAAACGGGATCAGTTATCGATGAAAAAATATTGTTCCTCATAAAGTCGCTGAGATCGGCTGTTAATCCTGATCAAGAATAGTTCTATATACTTTAAAGCGTCGCCGATACTCACCTCTCAAAATCAAATGAAAACTCAATAATTTCTGTTTGTACTAAAATATATAGTTATATATTTTCAATAAAAAAAATCGTTCTCAATAGCAAAACATGCTTTAATAAAAATATAAGTACAAAATCAATCTGAAATATCAGATATATATAAAAACGACTTGTTGCTAAATGCATGTTTTGCGTGCATGTGTTTAAATGTGTCTGTGTGTGTGTGTGTGTGTGTGTGTTTTGTGTGTGTATATGTTTATAGCAACTAGTTGAGATACTTGCTTCCAAATTACGTGTTATTGGATTGGTGTCGTTTATCAACTATTATCACAGCATTGTATTACAAGGCAAAAGTCGTGCTTTTATAGTGATTACATTCACTTCGGATCTTAGGATCTATTGGATGTGCGATTTTTTGTATGGGTGAATGGGAATGTTTTGCAAATAAATAATTCGGCGAGGCTTTAGACTAGCTAACAAAGAAGAAGACGAATGTAAATGTTAATCTTAATTTTAGTGTGAATGAAAATGTAAAAGTAAATGTAAATGTAAATATATATATATTCCCAATACAATGAGAATAGCTAATTATTTGTATAATTCATAAATAGGCGTATTAATTTCTAGGCTAGAGTTGCTGGACATGTTCGATTGCGTTTCGAACTTGGCATTCGGATTCGGATTTGGATTCGTTATGTCATTCATAGATTGCTTTGAGAGGGGGTTCGTTCTATCCATAGTTCGAAATAGTAATAAATTAAATTTAATATTAACGTGGCAACAACACCCACTGTGGTGGTTGTTGTCTTTGTTGTTGTTCTTGTAGTTGTGGCTTTTGGACTTTGGCTAAGCGTGTCCTTTGTCATGAGAATTGGACTCGGAGCTGAGGCTACTCGTTTAAGCGTTGCTTTTGTTACGCTCCGCGACGAGTTGTGCATTTCCTTTTCCGCTGCTTCGCGAGCAGCTGCGTTATGTGCTTCACATACTTTGTGTAGTGGTATTTGAGGAAGAGCGCATCCAGCTCTAATGGCTTGCTCGGCTGCGTCGTCGACTGATTGTTTGCCGCCAGCACTGCCAGTCGATGCTGTGCAACCAGCGGCGTTTGGAACTGATGCAACCGCTTCTCCATCAGATGCAGCGGCACCGTCTTGATCTGCTGCTGCTTCCGCATGGGCGCATACAGCTGACTGGTGACACTGATTCCCCACTCGATGAGGCACAGTACGGATCGAGCACTCGTCCGCAGACGTTGCAATTCCGAGGAGAGAACGCTTTGCCTCTGTATGTTCTCATAGTCCCAGTGTAGCTGGGCGTGGCGCAGATAGCTGAAGGCGGCCACATACAATTGCAGATCGTTGTGGACGCGACGCAGGGCCAGCTGTAAGTGAAACAAAACAAGTGAAAAAATTATTACATTAGCTTCAGAATAAGTAGAAGGAGAAGTTAATGAGTAAATAAAAACAAAAAATTAAATAATAGTTATATAAATTTTTAACTTGTTCATATCGGGTTAAATGTTGTGCTTTTGTTTAGCAGCTAACTTTAAATAATTAGTAAGTGAGAAACTGACAAGTTTCTGTTAGCAACAGCTTATCCACATCCACCACACGCACTCGCACACGCACGCATACACTCCCCTATCCCCCCCCCCATACACATTGCAATGCGCGCAAGTTGAGTGAACTCTGAAGCGTCGCACGAAGCTGATTAATAATTAAATATCAATCATACGGCACGCCGCCAGAAAGTGAAAAGCGATCGTCAATGCGCCGTATAGTTAACCTTCACCCCCTTTCCAGTTCACACCACTCACCACTCAGTATTCACCACGCGCCCGACCGTTTGCCTAATTGTGCTTTCGGTTTCGCAAAGTATTTCGCGTTTCGCGTCGTGCTTATGAAGTCGGTCGCTCGTCGTTCGCCGCTCGTCTCAGTTGTTGTTTTTTGTTTTTGTTGCTTTTGTTATTTGTTTGTCGGTCGTCATCGTCATCTTTTTCGCCTATCGACCTTCGTTTCATTCATGCCGTCGCTTGGGGGAATCCACGGCTCGGTCATTCGCATGATTCATACGCGCGCGCGCTTCGTATCGCTCGTATCTCTCTATCGTTCTGTCTCTGTGTGTGCGTGTGCCTGGCTCTCTCTCTCTCTCTCTCTCTCGCGCGCTCTCGCTGTGTATGTCATTTACAATTTGCGAGCGCACAGATTGCTTTAGCATATCAACTTCGCACACCCCTCCCGCCATCACCGCTGGCGTATAAACTTGAAATATGTGTGAAATGATTTGCTTTGGCTTGCGCTCAACTCAGCCGTGACGTCAAAAGGCCGCACGAGCTACAAGCTCTTAGATAAATTGCCTTATGCATTTGAATAGCTCTTGCAATTGTTGCTATTGATGCGGTTGTTGTTTTATTTAATATTAGTATTACTATTTATATTTGTTTAAGGAGTCCAGATTTAGACCCCAAAGTCCATAAATAACTTCGCTATGCTGTCACACTTCTACTTATTCGAACTGTCATCGATAATAACAAGAATAACAGTAACACCTCGAAATGTATGTAAATAAATACAAACATACATACATATGTACTTGGATATGAGTGCATCATTTTAATTGGTTAGCATGTCAACAATTGACGTCTTTGCTTTGCTTTGCTTTACCTTTTTTGCTATCGCAAACACTTTTCGGGTTTTTTTCCTATGCGCCTCTTTCTCTACTTCCTGTTATGCCATTATTAAGCACTTACACACACACACACACATACACACACACAGAGTTACTTGATAATGAGGCTGAATATGATGAGGCTGGCTGGCTAAGTATAGAACATAACAAAAGACACAGCATCACCTGTTATTGGCAATTAACCAGCACCAGCACCAGCCGCCAAGCTCAGACAGGCAGACAAAGAAAAGGGAGTGAAGAAAGGAGAGAGATAGATGAAACGCGAGATAGAGAGTGTGAGCAAAGATAGAGTTAAACAGCATTTTGTGATTTTATCTAGCGGCAAAGTCGAGGAACAGTTAAGTTGCTGTTAAGCAAAGTTTTCACATTTGGATTTATAAATGCAAGCCAGATCCAAAAGTGAGATATTAAAGAAGTTAGTCTGAATTTATGCTTAATTATCGGTGCTATTTTTTTAAAGCGCAATATGCAAACCTAAGAAAAGTTTGGCATTATTTTGAACTCGCTTGGATTTTTGCAAAATACATATGTATTTTTTTTGTAGCTTAAGTTGACTGGCAATTATATTTATCTCATAATGTTTAACTAGCTTAAAACCTAGTTGCGGATACGTATTGCAGATAAGCCCACAAGCAATCGCTGCTGGCTCCCCAAATGACACACTAACTAGCCAGCCCGATATATTATTCATAATGTTCTTCTTATCTGTTTTCTAACGTTTATTCGTCAGCAAATACGATTTCCAATAAAGAACATGGCGTATTTCAAGTGATTCGCTGGCTTCAATGTTTAAATGTTTGGATTTCAGCTCATCAAGCTCATCATGTATATATATATATATAGCCCAAGAACATATCTTGAGTCGGTCAGTGTGACACGTATCGTCTTGTTTATTCTTGGCTGTGTATTTGTTTATTTGCCAAGCGAATTGAGTTTATTTGTTTCCACATCAAATTAGCCATTTAGAGGGCACATTTGGCTGGCATCCCATTTTTGCTCGCCTTTGACAACTATTTTTACTTTTGCTTTATATTTTTTTTATCAAGTCGCGTGCCGCATTAATTTGCGCATATAATTTGTGGCATTTATAAAAAGCTGTTTTTTTTTCTTTGTCTGCCAGTTTGTTATGATTGTTATAACTGCCCTCGCTATAAATATCTATATCTATCAATCAAATTCCCAGAAACTCATATGACTTCCCCACCTTGTGACGCAGTGTCACTTTTCAATTTTGCAGTACGGTGAAGTGGATCCTCATGTGACCCACTTTCAAGCAGTTGGCCATTGCCTCTAATCGCCTTTACGGCTCTTAAATATGGATGATATTTGGACTTACTTGATGCTCGGAGGTGTTGAGGCGGGGCAGGAATTTGTAGTTGCTGCTGTGCACACGCCACACGCCGATCTTGGATAAATCAAGGGGCTGGCTGGAGGATGTCCCCTGCGCCTTCAGCGAGTTGACATGTTGCCGCTGTTTGTTGTTGGTCCGCAACTCGTTCAGCTCGTTGCGCGCCATTTTCTGCAGATTTCGAAGCAACTGCAAAGATATCACAAACAACAAAACCAATTAACTAAATATGAATATCATTATTAAATTGTTATTTTCGGCTAATCACGCAACAACAATATTGCCAACTCATGCCACAAATGCAAATTGCTCAGGTTACGTGGCAAGCAGGCTCGTAAAGAACAGAAAAAATCAAAACCAATTGCAATTTAAATATGAAAATGAATTTTAATTGCAATTGTTTTGTTTAGATATGCATATCTATTGATTAATATTACCGTCTTGTGCTTGGCGCAACGGTTGTGGGTCCGCAACGTCGTGTTCTGTTTTGGCTCGGGACCCGTCCAGTTGCCACCGCAGACATTGCTCCAGGGGAGTTCGGTGCGCCTCAGTTCGCTGTAGAAGCGTGCCTTGATGCTGAGACCGTTGTCGTGGCGCTTCTGCAGACGCGTTCGATTAACCGTTGGGTCAACGGTGCTGCTCGACTGCAGCAGGTCGCCAAGTGTGGCAGCTGTGGCTGGGTGCTGAGCGGGTGCAGGCGCTGCTAGGCCAACGCTTACGGCGCACATTAGTGCGGCGAGCATCAGCAGGACTGCCTCAGGTTGTGGACGTCTTCGGGTGCTGCGCGGCAATTGCGGCCTTGCCTCCGTCGTCGTCGTCGTTGTCGGTTTCGTTGTGTTGGCCGTTTTGGTGTTGTTGCTGTTGGCTGCGAGCGGGCCAACCGTCGTCGTCTGTCAATTTAGCAGGGTGGATTCCCGTTATTCGAGTCACAATACAATACAAGATTGATGAATGTGTGTGTGTGTGTGTGTGTGTGTGTGTGTGAGGGTAAAGCAGGTGAGATATGGTTTGGGCAGAACGTGCCGCTTCTCGTTATCGTTATCGTTTGTTGTTGTTGTTGTTGTTGCAGTTGTGTGTCGGCTGACATAATTATTTAAAATTAAAGTCTTAATTTGGCTGAATCATCATGGAGCAAATACGAATCCCAAACTTACACTGCGCTACAAAGTCAACGAACTTCGGCTGATTCGAGTTTTGCGTACATTTGTGAAATTCGTCAGCGTCTCGAAACAGAGTCGAAGACGGACTCAGTTGGACGTTTCTTTCTTATGTCTTGTGTTCCTCTTCCTCTTCATCTCCCCCTCCATCTCTCTCTCTCTCTTTCCACCGCTCTCTCTAGCTCTCTCGCTGGCTTGAACCTTGTCCATGCCAAATTGTTGACGTCGTTGCTGACGCATCGCCTGCACGCTCAGACTTGTTGCTGTTATTGTTGCCAAACACATTCCCTCCCCAAGCCCTCCAATCCCCGCCCCTACCACCATCAACCATCACACCATGGCTTTTTCAGCAGCACAAGAAAATAAAGCGAGAGCAAAAAAAAAGCAAAGAAGAAGAAAATACAAAATAAAAACAGAAAAATGCCCGCCCCGAACGTGTAAATTAATTTCACATGTTTCGCTTTTGGCTTTTGATTTGAATTGAAAATGTTTTGGTAACTGCTATGCCGGTAGCCAAGGGCCTTTGGTTAACTTGGCCCAGACGCACGCACAGGATATGGCTATGACTATGCCTTATGCCCTGTTATCCTTTATGTACAATAACAAAAAGTTTGTCAAGTTTCGATTCTTCAATTGTGATTGCTTTTAAATATGTGAATTGAGTTTTGAAAAATAAACGAATTGCTTATTTTTGGATTTACAGGGTATTGCATGGTCGGGTTGCGCAAAGTATTTAATTGTTAGTTGCACTGTGCATTGATAAAAATGCAACGCTTTTCCTGGAAAACATTTGATAGCAATTTATTTTTTATTGCTAACGAGAAAAGTGTTTTGTTGCTTTCGTTCTAAGCAACTTGAGGAATAGCAAATATAGGTCAGGGTTGCCAGCTGCTCTGATTAATGATAATGTTCGACCGACGCGAGAACTTTGTTGTTGTTTGTTGGCAATCTGAAATCAACACCCCCCCCCCCCCCCCCACTTAACTTGGCCAACTTGGCCCTCGTAATCCCTTTAGCATTTGTCAGTGTGTTTTTGTGAATTTCATCAGAGGCAGCGAAAAGTGGGTGAGTTATCATTGGGTTAAACACGCCTTTTTTTTACCGTTGCCAATCAAAATAATGCACAATAATAATAGCAACAACTACAGCCACAACAATAATAATAATGACTGCTTCGATAAGGCAATTTGTGAAATGGTTAAAAAGCTAAATAAATACGCACCATTTACACATAAATTTCCAATGAGTCCTGTGCCAATTGCGCTGGGAAATTTGCTGCGTCAGCGCCTTCTTCGTCCTTTTAAGACTTTAAGCACTCGTTTTTTTTTCTCTCCTCTTTCAATTAAAACACTTCTCAATTGTAGAGCAATAATAACACCTGCCAATCTTACGAGTTAAATGCACTTAAAAAAAACTATAGTTAAAAAAAAAATCAAAAAATGCCGGAAAAATGCCGACGCGATGCGTTCGGCTGCCTGTTTTCATTTGATTTGAGTGGCTGGCGATCAAATTCGTTGCTTTACGAGCGTCGCAGTCGCTACACACAAACTTAGGTATTCGCAAGCTTTTTACTTTCGCAGCAGAGAGCAGCACAGTTACTGTCTGCGGCAGCGCCAAAAGCAGAGCAGAACTAAGTTGAGCAGCGACAGAGACAGCGACAGAGCAGACCAGTAGAAGCAGGCAGACGCGTCTGAACTCTTCTGTTATTATGAGCGTACTAATGAGGAGTACGTTGAGGAGTCACATCAGCTGCAGAAGTCATATTTGTACTAAACCTCTTCGTGCGCAGATTCGCGACCGCGTCACCTCGAACAAGTGTGTGTGTGTGTGTGTGTGACTGTTTGTGTGCACGCTGAGTGTATTGTCTGGCGTGTGTTTGTGTGTGTGAGCAGTGCCAGTTTGCCTTTATTAACATTAGGCGCAAGCAAACGACTAATGATAATCATGTTGCCGTTGTTACTCTGTTGATGACGATATTGATGAAATGAGTGTGCAAACCTTTTATGGAGAGAGCGACCATCATCTGCTCATCTACTCCCCCGCCACACAGTCCCGTAACCTTCGTAAGAATGTGTATGTTTCTTAACTCTCCAGCTGAACAGCTGATCATCATACATATACGAGAATCGGTGAAACCTGATGAGCCCGAGACGAAAGCCGAGCAGCGTTGGCGAATCGACAACAATTGCCGAACAGCTATCAGATACAGCGTAAACAATGAATAACTGTTTCCTACACTAGGCCACATATGGCAAGTGGGTGTCATACAGTCGGGCATATCGATAGCGTAATGCGGCGGCATGCCAATGCCCATAATAAATAATTAATAAACATACAAATAACATGGACTCATTCCAAGCGAGCATATCGATATCGCGATGCAGCATGGCAAAAAGTGCACAAATTCAGAAGTAGCGCATTGCTGAATTCGTTGTAATGTTTCCCTAAGATTTACCGCTACAATTTCGTACTCACTCTCACTCTCTCGCTCTCAGTGAGCGCTAACACCT
Organism: Drosophila demipolita; assembly: GCA_035042405.1. Lineage (NCBI taxonomy): Eukaryota > Metazoa > Arthropoda > Insecta > Diptera > Drosophilidae > Drosophila > Drosophila demipolita. The sequence continues at coordinate 906,020 of JAWNLI010000476.1, read as the reverse complement.
GTTGTTCGTTATTCGTTGTTATAACACTTATTTGTGCTTTTTATATGTGTGAGTGACTTTGACTGGGGCTCTCTTCTAATTTATTTGCGCATTGACCACGACAGCAATTTCGATTCGCTGTTGTTATTCGTCTTACCTTTTATCGCACACACACACACACACACACAGACGATCACACAGAGCCACAGACACTCAAAGGGATAGTGACGAACGATCAGCTACAAAACACAAACCAACACAAAAATTATAGCAAATTGTTGAAAAGCCGGCACTTTGCCGGCTTTCATGATTTATTAGCACCATAAAAATATATATATAAATATATATGTACATATGTATTTTGGTATATAGGAAGAGTACGTGTGCTCAAAGAATTTATGCCATATCACTTCCGATTTTTACAAAACCAAAGCAAACGGAAAAGGCGCCAGACAGTGGGCGTGCGAGCATTATTCATAGCTGCATGACTGGTGTATCGTAGGTTAACAATGTTAGGTTCCACACGTAGTGAGAAATAGAGAGAGAGAGAGAGAGAGAGAGAGGATGAGGGAGAGCATGCAAGCTAATCAGTGTTGTCGACGTCACAAATGTTCGAACATTTTAGTTATTTCCGTTCAATTTCACAAGAATTGAGATATTACTCATACGCGCCGATGTCTGGCATACAGCCGGCTCAGTCAAGCTCTCTCTTACGCTCTAATAGTGACACACACACACACACACACACACCTACACAGACCACACACATAGACAGTCGTGTGGAGGTTCATTCATAAATGTTTTGCACAACGTTGCACGCGAGCGAGATGGACGCATTGAGATGAACAAAGACGGACAGAGAACGCGGATATCGTCACAAATAGCGGAGTAAAATTTCACCATTCCTTAACAAGATCGATCTACACAATTGTTTGATCGGCTGTTACTCATGCAGACGGAGCCCGACATACAATTCCGGCGTTTTGTTCGTATGATTGGGCCAATCTATTTTTAAACGATTGTCATTGCGCGGGCGTCAAGTTTCCACTTGGTAATTTCCGTTTTTGGTGTTTGTTTTGCTCTCATTTTTATTTTTTTATTTTTTTATTGAACTGTTTGCATTTGGGGTCGCCCAACGAGCGTCAATTGTGGTGGTGTCGCCTCCACAGCGACCTCCAGTCATGTTTGGGGATTTTTTTTCAAATGCATTTAGTGTGCATATTTGGCATGCATGTGGAATCTATTTACCCGGCCGTGTGAGGCAGCTGCCAAATAGCCCCAATGTGTAATGCCTGGCTTATGATGCTGTCGTATGAGTAATATTTGTCGAATGACAAATTTCGGTTGCATGCCCATACAAATTGGTGGAAATCAAGCTAAGTATTATTGTTAATTGTTGATAATTATTTAATTGCAGCAAATAATATCATTACAACATTTCAATTGAGCTTGTATTTTATTTAATCAATTTATATTCATTTACATTTTACATTTTACATTTACATTTACATTTTGATTAAAATGCATGAAAATTATTTAAATTCTTATTGATGAAATTCCAGCTTAATTTAGTTCACAATTATATAAAATTCATATTAAAAATTAAAGTATTTAAATAAAACACAGCATTAAATAAAAAATGCCAGCAATTCAGTTAAATTGAGTGGGAAAATGTATTTTCTAATAATTCCCATTGGCATCATTTCAGATCTGGGTTTTTTTTAGTGAGTCAATAATTACTGATACAAAAACACAACAACAGCTCAAAATTCATTAGACAAAAAGATACAAATTGATAAAAAACAGCTTTAGTATTGTGTAATACGAGTTTCTATCTGCGGAGTGCTGCCGCCTTTAAACTTGCTGGAGCACTGCCAGCTCTGCCAGCTCTGCCAGCACTGCCAGCTCAGCGCGTGACTGTGAGTAAAACAATTTGTGTAACCGCATAATGCTAATTTATTGACCAATCGATTTGAAACAGCAACTAAAAATGCAGCGATGACCGTCGGCGAACGGCCAATCCAATACAGTGACTCATAAAACATATTTCACGGCTAATAAGGAACTTGTGTTTGCTCATCTGTTCTTTCTCTTCCGTGCCCCAAATTGTTGCCGAGTTGCATTTCGATCGGCAGTTACTCATAGCTTTTCATCCATTTGGCCAAATGGGGCGTATGCGTAATGCATACTCAAATTAATAAGTTTGAAATATTGATTTACCCAAAAAGCAGATCAAAGTCAAAAAAATCATATTTGTATTTGTTGCTGCTGCTCGCTTCTCAGTGTTGCAGGGGCTCAGGGGAGGAATAAGATATATTTATATATATATATATATACATAATATAATATATATATATATATATATGTGTGTATAGGGATGCTGCCCCATTAATGGCCGGTAATTTGGCGAGCGCTGCGCTCTGTGTTTTCATGTTTGCCGCAACTCGAATTTAAAAGTTTCACACATAACAAAGTGCGAAGGATGCAGATCGGTAGAGCCAAACTTAATTAGCGCCCATTGCAAAAATATTTACGGCAAAACAAAATAACACCCAATAAGGTAAAAACAAAAAAAAACACAAAACAAAAACATAAACAGCGCTGAATAAAAAGGAGCGCAAACGCGTGATGATCACTGGGTAACGCCCCTGACAAAGCCCAATACAGACGCACAGACGGATGACGGATGATGGGGGGAGGGGGGAGGGGGGAGGGGGGGCGGTGACTGCGCAGGAACTACGCTGAACAACAAGGGGCAGCAGCCAAAAACAAAGCACATCCAAGCCATATATTTGAGCATCAAATGCCGCCACAGGAGCGCGCTGCAGCCTGGTCATGGGAGGTGCAAACGCCTCAGTCTCAGCCTCAGCCTCAGTCTCTGTCTCAGCCTCAGTTTCGGTCTCCGTCACAGGCACAGGCACAATCACAGGCAGAGCCAAAAAGACGCAGAAGCAGACACAGACGCAGACGCAGACGAAGACGCAGTCTTCTCAGTCTCAATCTTGGTGTTAGGCCGGCTCATTGTCCGTTCCGGCCGCGGCCGTCATTATAAGCCGTCACCTTGTTGTGTAGACTTTGGCCATGGCCACCGCGCAAGAGCGCACAGACAGACAAACAGACAGACAGACAGACAGACAGACAGACAGAGAGACAGAGAGACAGAGAGACAGAGAGACAGACAGTCGCATCCAGAAAGAGCAACAACGGCAAACAGACGATGCAAACTGCTAATCCGGTTCGGTTTCGGGTACGGCGGCAATCGCTGAAGTGAAATCAACTCGTTAACTCGTTACCAAAACTGATCCCATTTAGCGGCGCATCGCAACGCGGCGCCAGCCAGGCAGGCCCAACGAATGCGCTACACTCTGCACCCAGCACCTGGGCACTCTTCCATGTTCGATCTGCTCACAATTTGGCAATGTTGGCCAAAATTGGGTTCGGTGTTTAATGCCATAATTAATTTTCAAGGGTAGCGCAAACAAAGTGCGCCTTGGACGCAGGGGCACCTTGAGCGCATGGAGGCTGGGCCAGTTTGGGGATTTGAGGCTGCGACGGCGCATCCGCGTCATCGGCAACATCATCGGCAACACCAAGGGCCAACTTCAACATCAACAGCAACACCAACACCAACACCAACACCTTCATCATTATCAGTGGCGGCGGCGGCGGCGGCGGCGTCTTCGACTTGGACTTCATCTTCGACTTTGAGTTGGAGCTGATGCTGAAGCTGAAGCTGTAGCTGAAGTTAAGGTTGGAACCGAGTTGCGTTGCGTTCCGTTGCGTTGCGTCGCCTGAGGGCTGAGGCAGAGGCTGGGGCTGAGTTGGCGCTGCTGCTCTCTCATTGTGGTCGGGCCCGCCAATTGCGGTGATATGCTGGGCTCGTTGCGAGGTCCGAAAAGTAGGTGGTTATGATGATATACTTTGGCTGTTTGGCTTAGCTGTTGAAAGCGACCTTATGCGGCTTCCGCTGCGGCAGCAACAGCAGCGGCAGCAACAGCAGCAGCAGCAGCAGCAAGTCGATGAGTTTCACAGTCGGCAATATTGTTGCATGGTTATTGTTTCTGCCAAGGCGAGAAACGGCAAAGGATAAGGATATGCCAGTCTTTGGGTATTTGCCGGCGACGTCCATGTTATTAACTTATTTTCAGCCAATAAAACGGCAATGAAGCGAACGACTCGAACCAGGCAAACGAGCCGAACAGAGGCACAAAATGCGGTTCCCACAGTTATTATTTTCATAGGCTGAACTATTTGGTGTGGAAGTAATGCGATGACGGCGGCGCTGACGATGACGCTGATGGTGGTTGTTGTAGTGGTAGTGGTGGTGGTGCTGGTGCTGGTGTTGTTGGTGGTGGTGGTTGTGTGCTGTGCTAAGCTGTGCTCGCTTCGGTGGTGGCGACCGTTGACGATGGCGACCGATGGCGCCTCATTTGGCATTGGTGTTGATTGGCCCAGGCAAAGTGTCAAATGACAATGGCAATGACAGAGACAAGCACACAGCCGACGGACAAAGGATGAGCAGCTGCGGCAGAGCCAACAAAAAAAAATACAAAAATAAAACCAAAAATAAAAAAAATAATAAGAATGAAAAAAAAGCAAGGGAAGCGTTGCAAGTGTTTTATAAAAATCGTTGATGGCGCCCAGTTGAGGTTCCCTGATTAATTGCGTAGCCATTAATCTTGACCAGCCATGAAGAAGACGCAGCGACAACAACAAGAGAGTCAACTGCAGGAGAAGCTTTGACATTCAGCAGAGAATACTCAACACTTGGAGGACCACACAAATCGGGCGCGGTAATTGCAATACAACAAAAAATATAATAAAAAAAAAAAATACAATAAAAACGAAGACAAAAGACAAAGGACAACTTATACCCTAAACCAGATTGACAATTATGTACAATGATAGTTCCTTTTTGTCGTCGTTGTTGTTGTTGTTGTTGTGATCCTCAGCCTCATTCCCATTCCCATTCCAATGCACATATAATCTTCGTCATCCAGTTAAGCGTCGTGTGTTACACGAGACCCGGATCGGACCGGACCGGACCGGATCGGATCGGTTTGAATTGAATCGAATCGAATGGAATCGTCGTCGTGTGTTTTTGTTTTGAAGTGTACAATTTCACAACATTTAATTCAAGATTTGACGGCAACAGGTTCGGATTCAAGAATTTTGAGCGACAGGTACACACGGACACAACACAACACAGATGTGTGTATGGCATTTACCTACTACTTCATTGCATCTTCTTCTTCCTCTATATATATATATATATATATATCTGTATATACATATATATTTTTTACAAGACCTCCCGCACATGTAAAACATGCCGATTCATAATTCTGCATTTTATTTTTTAAGGAGGCAAAACGAGAGTGGAGTAGTTGATGATGAGCAGCCGCCGCCGCCTCGGACGCCTCGGACGCCTCAGACGCCTCACACAAAGGTTGAATGCTTGAATGACAGCGGCGGAGAGTGAAAAAAACACACACACACACAAAAAAATAAAAATAAAACAAAAAAAACGAAATAATAAGAAAATACTAAACTGAACTGCCTCACGAGATAAACATCGCCAGAGACGACCACCCGACCGATGGAACTTACACGCGTAGTAGTGCCCGCTCCAGCCAGCTGGAATGACAGATTGGACCACCATTTGCACATGTGACGAGGATGAGCCTCAGCCTCAGCCTCAGTCTCAGTCTCAGCTTTGGGCTCAAGCGAAAGCCTGAGGACAAGCGAGGCAATGCTGCGACGATTGTCGTCATCCGAGACAATAAAACACAAATCGGCGAGCGAGCAGCGAATTTCTGCTGGCCCAGCGGCTGGCAATGGGTAAGCGGGGAGCGGTGAATGGTGGGGTGGGGAGGGGGCGCAGTATTAGCAAAAAGATAAATGATAGAATTGGCAGGGGAAAGACAGCCTCACAGCCAGCTGCCTAGCAACCACTAAATATGCATTCAAATCGATCAAATACGGACGAGAGCAAAAGTTGAGAAAATTGGGTTCATAAATATATCCAAATATTTATTCATATCTTATCAATATCATTTTAATAATACATAGCTAATAGAGTTTCAAAGAAAAGAAAAGTATTATTTTGCCAATGCTTTTGCCTAACTTTTATAATTATAATTTTAATTGTTATCTATAAGTAACAGATCTGGAAAATATTTAAATTTTGCAAATTACAAAATAAAAAAGATTTCGTCCAGGAATTGCATTTTTTTTTTTATGTAATTTACCAATACAAAATATACATTTGGAAGCACAATATAAATCAATCGATGTTTAAATAAAGATATTTCTGCGAAACTCAAGTTGAAATTTGAAATGAAGTAAACTTTAATAATTAATTAATTTGCAAACTAATGTGGCTTTCAAACTTAATTAGTGAGCCGATGATTGGCATCGCTTTTATTAACATATACAAATCCAACATGCCTATTCCCAAACCAACGCAACCCATCCTATCCCATCCCATCCCGTCCAGGCCCAGCCTTGTTCCATTCCATTCCATCACATTAAATCGAAAGACAAATGAAGCAGCATCTAAAGCAGAAATACGATAATTGAGTGCTCATTTGTCTTACACGCAGAGAGCTTGTTTCACTGCGTCCCAAACCAGGTGCAGTGGCAACGGATGGGGAAGGGTGGTTGGTGGTTGGACGAGGGGGGGGGGGGAATGTTTGAGGTGAGAGACTCGAGTGAAAGAGATTCGGCCAGTGGCAGGTATAATATATAGTATGGTATCCGACAAACACGCGTTTTCAAGCCCACATTGACGTAGCCCAGGGCACAACAATTTTTATGACAGCGCCTCGGATTTGTGAGCTGCCCCCGTGTGCCGCTTCTCTCTCGCTTCCCCTCCTCTTCACCACTACCACGCTCTCTCTCTCTCTCTCTCTCTCTCTGGCGCAGCCCTGCATTACTGTATCGAATATCCTGGCATTTGGTATCGGGCAAACGAGTGCACTCAGCTCTGTCCTACCCCTCCCCCCTGCACACCCCTCTAAGACTCTCTCGACTAGCCACTTATGCAATGGGACTTTTTCAGATGCATTCCACAGCCAACTGAATACCAAGCTCAATTGTTGTCGGTTGTCGGTTGTTGGCTGGTCGATTGGCGTTGCAAGTTGCAAGTTGCTGCCTGTTGCCTTGTTGCACAGACATACATAGGCTGCACACACACATATATATATATCTATTGTCGGTCGCTTGCTGCATGCTGCTGTTCGCATAATTATAGACACATCAGCTGTTTGGGCCACTTGCAGTTATAGTTTAGAGCAGCACTGGCCGTTGATTTGATTTTCCTCAATCTCAATTGTTTTGTAATGCACTGAAACGGGGTAGGGGGCAGCAGAGATTTGCAACAGCAACTGCCATAACTACACTCCACATGTGGACACAAATTGATAACAAAGACTTGTACGAGGAATTGACGAACTGACTGAGTGACGGACTGGCAACGACAACGACGATATCACTTGCCGCTCATTTGATGGCAAATTAATATAATTATCATTGCACGAACCGGAATTCTACAACAACGACAAAAAACACAATCCAACAATCGACTTCGACTTCGACTTCGACTTGGACTTGGACATTAAGTGCGACTTCGACTCCAACTCCAACTCCGACTCCGACATCGACTCCATCATCAATGGAAACGACGAATGAAAACAAACAAATAAACAATCAAAGAAACAGCGAAACCCATAATTAACGCAACAAACGCAAATATTAAGCCACAGTCCAAGTCACAGTTGCCAGTGGCAGTCACAGTCACAGTCACAGTCACAGAAAAGTGACAGTCACAGTCACCGCCAGAGTCACAGTCACAGTCTCAGATAGCCACAATCTGGGTGGCTTGGCTACTGGACTGCTATGCAAACAAGTAATTTTGAGATACGCATTGCATAAAGCTACACATACACACACACACACACACACACACACACACACATGTGCAGCAGTCATCAGAAAGTGACGCTAGTTGGCAACTAACTGGCTTAGATAATAGCCAGATATGGCCATACTCAAGGCGCAAATAACAGTTGGAGGGCGTTGTGAACACCATCTTAACGTCTTCAATTATATCAGAAGCTGCTCTACACATACCTACATACATACATACATACATACACCCATAAACAATATACATATTTGTGTAATTAGTTAGTTCTCTTTTCTCATATAGAATCCTTCAAGCATTTTCTAGTATAAATTGTTGGTCAAAACAAGATTGTTACAAATTTTATTTATAGTTGACAATTTAACTATATTTAATTATTTATAAATAATAAACAATTAATTAAAAGATGCGTTAAGTTTCCGTATTTGCTTGAAGAGAAAACATCTTTCAGTTAAAAAAAGAAACTTTAACAAATTTGATTTTCGAACAAAAATCTATTTTTTTGTTTAAGTTTTAAATTAAATTTTAAATATAAATATTAAGTGTTGACTAAAATGCAGATGTTAAATAAATCAAATTCCACTTATTTGAAGTTAGTTCAGTAATTGAAATAATGTTGTTAGTGAAAATATTTAAACTCACCAAAATCAGTAGAGAATTTGTATAAGAAATTTCAATTGTTTTACTAAAATTATGTTAAAACTTAATACAAAAAGGAATTGAATAACCAATTATTATTAATATATATATATATAAATAATATTAATAATTAGGAAATATTCCTCAGTTTACAAATAACTTTCAATTGTGATTATTAACATTGATTACAATTTTTAGCTGATTTTGTAATAAAGTAAAATCTCCGCTTTGAAGACAGTTCTGAAGAACATTTTTACTCTGGTTCAGTAAATGAAACCAAAATCTTAATGCAAAAATGTGCAAAAATTAATGAGTTAATACTTAGTGTAACTGTTAACCAGTCAGACAGACCGACCAGTCGGTCGGTCAATTGGCCACTCTCAGCTGGGGGGCCACATTTGATGGACATTATGGCCAAATGGCATTTGCGAAATTTTTACCACTGATTGAGTTGCAATTGCTGTCAAATTTTGGTTTCGTTGTTCGTTTTTTGTTTAGTTTTCATTTGCATTTTCGTTTGACAAGCAAATGCAATTAAATGTAATTAGTGCAACTCGAACAGTGCAGAACAGTTCAATTAGAGTGTTGTTTAGTGTTGAGGAGCTGAAATTTGGTTGCTAGAATTATGCGAGCTGAAACGGGGGCAGCAGCGGCAGCAGAGTCAGCAACAGACAACAGGCAGAGGAGGAGCTGTGTGGCAGTGTGGCAGGGTGGCAGGGTGGCAGAGTGGCAGAGAAGTTAAGGTAGCAACAACTGCAACTGCAAGTTCTTACTGTAGAAATCGTGACTGTGGCTCGCCGATCCGATAAAGCTGGCATAAAAGCGCAAAGCATATAAGAGAAAAATTTACCCACCAGCAGGATATTTAAGATTGCCCCAAAAGACCACAAATGTGCAAAAGACGCTAAGACGACGACGACGACGACGACGACGACGATGGCGATGGCGATGGCGAAGGCGAACTCAAATGCGCAGTCAGATGCAGACCCAACGATGGCGACTCTCGCGACGCTGGTGACGATGATGATGAGGCACAAAACGTTCGCTGCGACAGTCAGTCGGTCTGGCAAGCTGGCAACCTGGCAGCCTGGCAGCCTGGCAGCCTTGCAGTTGATTAAGCGACCGCTTCGACGGCGGCGGCGGCGGCGTCGGCGTCGGCGCAGAAAACAGATTTGCATATTTCATTGAGCAGTTCAATCAAATGGAGGACACCAAAGCCGGGCCTGAAACAAAACGTGGACACAGTCGCGGCAAAAGGTATTCTTTTTTTTTTTTTTTTTTTTTTTTTTTTTGTGTTGATTCTCTGGTTTTCCTTTTTGCAACATGGCGAGATGCAAGCGCTGCGATTAAGTCCCAAATAACTCATTCATACGCAGCCGTGAAGCTGGGCAGGATATGGCAGCGTCACCACACATCCGTCCATTTGGCAACAGTCTCTACTCACTCTCACTCTCTCTCTCTCTCTCTCACTACCCCACTCGCTCTTCCTCTCCCACTATCTCTCCCTCTCTCTCTCTCTCTCTCTCTCTCTGTCGCTGTCTCTCCCTCTCTCTCTCTTTGGGAGTTTGTGTGCCTAATCTTTGGAATGTCATCACTGCCTGGCAGCAGCACAGAACAATGGCCATGGCCAAATGCAAGTGGAGCCACAGTCAGAGACTGCGACTGAGACGGAGACGGAGACGGAGCCGCAGCCGCAGTCGGAGACCAGAGACCCAAAGTCGCAATTGACAGTCCAAGATGGCGAGATCAGCAGCCATCGTCAGCCAAGATGGCGATGTGCAGAGCATTTGCATAAAAGCTCGCCCACTCGCCAAAAAAAAAAAACAAAAAACAAATAGATATACAAAAAAAAAACACAAAAAAAAAATGAGAAAAAAAAAACATGTGTCTATCTCACTCTAGCACGCAGTGGCAGTGGACAACTGGCGAAGCGCACTTAATGCGGGCGGACACTAAGCCACGTGTGAAATTCAATCACTGCCTCATCTCGGCTCAGCTTGGTTTGGCTTGGCTTGGCTGGGCTTGGCTTGGCTGGTCGCCTCGCTCGCACCGTCATCAGAGCAGAGGCTCGAATGTCGTCCGCCTGGACACCTCGTTAGGAACTCCGACGACGCTGACGCCAACACACCGACTTCGGCGTCAGCATCGGCATCGACGTCGGCATCGACGTCGGCAGACCGGTGTGGGGTCCACTTAGTCCAGGCGCGCTCGTTTCGGTTTCGGTTTCGGTTTTCATATTTTGAGGTTCACCGATGTGTTAACAGGCGGCGGCTGTCGCATATTAGGCGGCCCATGGTCAGATCTCAGCTCCCCAATAACCAAACCCATTCCCATACCCATACCCAGTTGGCTAAGCTGATTCAGCCGCTGCCGTCCCATCCAAGGCGATCTCACTGACGAATTTCGCAGGCAACTGGCTGAAGACACTGCGATAGCAAGTGTCACGTCAAGCACATAAATTAAATGCACAACAACAACAACAACAACAACAACTAAAGCAGAGCAAAAAAATAAAAAAATTTTGGCTAGTCGCATTCTGATTGCTCTTGAGAATTTCATATTTTTTTTATAAATTTATAGAAATTTTGACAATTATAAAAATGTTTTTTCTTTAGTGAATAATTCTCGCGACTAATATTTGTTGCCATGGACTAATACCAATATTATATTAAATTAAATTATTATTTTTTAAACTTTTAAATTTATGCTTGATGGTATTCGAAGTTTTTTCTGTGCACTTTATGGTTATTAATAAATAAATCAATTTACTTTAAAAGCATTATTTATATTTTAATTAATTAAATAGCTTAATTAAGGTAATCTCAAAAATTTGAGTGTTTGTGATGAGGAATAAAAAAAATAAAGCCGTTGAAGTGTCATTTTATCATTTTATACATTTATTTTCTATTTTTTTGTGCAAATAATTCGGCTAACAAAAAATTGAAATTGTGCATTTTGTTAATATTTTGGCCAACGATAATATGAAAAACAGCTAAGCTGATGGCAATCATCGAAAGTGTGCTGCTGCTGCCACCAGCAATCATTATTCAAAAGTCAGGATACCCGCCAGGGCCAAGGGCAACGGACAAAACCAAAAAAAAAAAAAAAAAGAGGAGCAGCCAAAGAACATGAATAAGCAGCCGATCCCAACGAGCACAAGTCAAGATAAGCAGATAATTTTCTAGGCAGCAGCAAACGGCGGCCACCGCAGGCAGCAGTCAGAAGCAACAGGAGCAGCAGCAGCAGCAGCGGGCAGGAACGGGCAGCAGCGGGCAGCAGCGGGCAGCGGGGCAAGGGCAGAAAAAGGGACGACGACGACAACGCACGGCAAAGCCTCCAAATTGGACCACAGAGGCTGTGCCCCATACCCTTAGCGGCGGCGACATGATGTTTTACTAACCAGCGAACGGCAAACGGCAAGCGGCAAGCGGCGAGCGGCGAGCGGCCAGCGGCAGGCGATGGACAACAGACAGTGGACAATGGACGGCGCACAGGCGATGAACGAGGAGGCTGCTAATAATTTGTGTACGCGACGCCGCCACCGCCACTGCCACAGCCGATGTTAATGTTGATGGGCAATGCCAATGCGAAATGCGAATGCAGGTTGAGGTTTGTGGTGCTGGCCAGGCTTAAGGGGCATATACAATGGAGCAGTGCTTTTGGCATTGGCATTGGCATTGGCAGGGGCCTGGGGCCTGGGGCCCATTGTCGTCCTTCGTTTCATGCTAAACGTGTTGTTGCCAAATTGTGAACAAGATTCATTCATGTTTCAACACATTGAGCAACACGAAAGGGCGACGACGACGGCGACGACGGCGACGGCGACTGCGATTGCGACATGGCAACGGTGACGATGACGATGACGATGACGGGGTTGGTGTTGGTGACCAGAGCCAGGGGACTCCGAAAGATGCTGAGGATGCGCGGTGTCGTTGTCATGGCCATCAACCGTCACCATCACCGTCGTCGTCGTCGTCGTCGTCCTCATCATTATGAGCAGCAGCAGTTGCTGCAGCAGCAGTTGCGGCAGCAGTTGCTGCAGCAGTCGGGGCGTGTGAACAGACAATGGACCCTTCTGCCCCCAGCTTCCCTCTGCTCTGCTCCACGCAGCAACTTATTTAAATTTGTTGTGTGTACTGTAAAATAAATATGAACAATTTAATGTAGCTGCGGCCAATGCGGCACATGCGGCGTATGCTTAATGAAATGAATATCAATGCGGACGGACAGTAATTAGGGAATTGGCAACATTGACCCACATTGACAAGGGGCTGCCAATTGCTAGCCACGCACTTAGTCATCAATCCAAGCAGTCGGTGATCCAGTGAATCCGCTCACCCAATCCGCGCCAAAGAAGTCAGATAACCAACATGCCCTTTGAAACCCCTTTTACACGGAATTTGGTTCAGTTTGAAGAATTTGGCCCAGCGGAAATGTCAATTCGCCAGCACATTTTACGCACTTCGCTTATCAACCAATAATTATGGCAATTCGAATTACGATATATTTAATAAATAAATAAATGATTGTGTTTGGAAGGGGCTTTGCGAACCCAAGAGTTGAAATTGAAATTCCATTGGAAACCACACATCGACCGATAAGTGAGTTATTTACTGTCATCATTCCAAGCATTTTTACGATGGCGAATAATGACATTTTTGTTTTATTTTTGTAATTCATTAATTATTTTGTTTCATTGTTTGGTTAAACACAGGTGCACATCCAATTACATAACACACACACACACACACACACACACACACACACTCAATTACTATAAAGTCATTTATTAGTCAGTAGATTCGATTATCTTTTTTCCTATCTATTGGGGTCAGTATTCTACTAGAAGTAATTTTCCGCAACATTTTAAAGGCGCCCCCCGAAAGAAGAGAGGAGCGCAGGCCTAACCGGAAATGCCTGACATTCCACTCACATACCAAGCCAGTGAACAATAAGAACAACAATAAAACTAACAATAAGAAAAAAAGAAGAAGCAGAAACAACAACAACAACAACAACAAAACACACGCACACAAAGTGTCCGCCGTGGACATTGCCTGCTTTCATTTATTGTGTTTCTGAAGATGTTTCTTATTATGAAATTAGACTGAACGCCGAACAGAAGAGCAGAGCAGAGCAGAGCAGAGCACATGGAGACAGTGGGACTGAAGGGACAGACGACAACGGCGACACTTGGCCAAGAGCTCAATGAATGAAACCGAAATGAGAAATGAATGATATCATGCGCATTGTTAGCTCACACGACAGACACGGCTGAGGATGACGCTGATGCTGATGCTCAGCCTGAGGCTGAGGCCTGCGGGTCGATCCCATGCAACCCAGCAAACGAGATCAAATGCGATAGCGCCACGAAACGAGGCGGCAGGCAGCAGCAGAAGTAGCAGCAGAAGCAGCAACAGCAGCAACAGCAGCAGCAGCAGCAGCAGCAGTCTCCTGCCTCCTGCCTCCTGCCTCTAGAGCAACGTGTTGCTCATTTAGCTGGCAGCCAGTGCGGCCATAATTCAACGCTTTTGATAACTGCGTTAGGCACCGGCACCGGTGACGGCACAGGCAACCGGCAACCGGCAACCGGCACCGGCGAACGACACCCGGCACCCGCAATGCAGCAACGACATCAGCAGCCGCAGCGACAGCGACAGCGGACCAGGATCGGCGCGCGTCGGCTCTTGGATCCGGGCAAGGGCAAATCGAGAGCTGCGATTCTTCAACCCCTTTGCGCCCCTTGCACAGTGCTTCAAAAAATGCTGATCATTTTCAATAAAACTTCCAGGTGACAAATATGCTCAGCAGTTACCAAAAAAAAATGTGCTTGAATTTGTAATCAGCAGTTGAATGCATTTTATAATTAAGAATTTATTTGTTAACACAAATTTAAATATGCAAATAGCTTGTTTAATGTCAATTCAAACTTGTTAAACTGTTTAAATAATTAGCACGATTTATTTAGCGTTGTTAAATATGTAAAAAAAAAGAAAAAATTTATAAAAATGTAATACATTTTTGAGTGCTGATTATTTGTTATATAACTGCGCTTTTAGCATAATTGACAGGAAATTATTTGCCATTAAAAAATATAATTTTTTTTTCTTATTTTTTTTTTTGCATTCAATAATGCTGAAAATAATTTTATTGAATTGGCATTAAGACTTTAATTGCTATTCGCCTGTTTAAGTACACATAAGAATGTTGGATTTATTTGATTGAGTAGATATCAGATTTGGTTCCACTGTATCGCTGTGTCTATGGTGTCTTCGCTGCTGCCCCACTGCCCCGCTGCCCCGCTCCCCTATTGCCTGATGCTGCTGGGTTTGTACAAAATGATTTTGGTGTTTGCCTGGCGATTTGTTGTGTTTGATTTGCTGATACGTCGCCGTCTGCCTCGTCGTCAAGTTGGTGTCTTGCTTTTGGTCTTGGACGTCGAGCGACATACACAAATACACACGCACACACACACACACACGTTTACCGTCGCATTCCTGCGTGCCGCGCGTTTGCATTGTTCGCTTTTCGGTTCATTCAAATCCTTTCGGTAAAATTCTTTTGTTTGGTGTCAAGTTTAACAAATATTTGAACGGCCGGCCAGGCAACGGCGTCTCTTGTTAGTCCCATGTTTCTTGCGTGTTGTGCTGCTTGTCATCTTGTTATAGTTCTTTTTCTTCTGCTTCTTCTTCTTCTTCTTCTCGTTGTTGTTGTTGTTCACTTCTTTTTTATTTGGTTTTTTTTTTTTTTTTTTTTTTTCTGTTTTTTGGCTTTGTTGCTACTGCCAAGGTACATGCTTCGTATGGCATGGGGGCGTATGAGTAATCAGCGCTGCCTGCAATTAGTTGGCCTTAGACAAGCCGAGGACGACCAAACTAGGCAGCGATTAGCCTTAGTTGATTTGCCAAGTGTCGTTTGCCCTGATGTTGTCTTTGTTGTTCTCATTGCTGTTGTTGTTGCTCGCACTGCTGGCTGGCTGGCTGGCTGGCTGGCTGGCTGGCTGGCTGGTTGGTTAGTTGGTTGGTTGGTTGGCTGGTTGGTTGGTTGGTTGGCTCCATTGTTGAGTTCTTATCGCGCCGCGTGCTTTTGTTGTGCGAAATTTTTTACGCCCCGCGGCGCATCGCACAAAATGCCACAAGAATTGCATCGTACAAACTGGCATGGAAACGAGCCAACTGATGTGAAGATCGCACGTCGCCGTTTGGGGCGCGGGTTCAACTAGCTGCGACAACAACAACTGCTGCTGCTGCAACCAAATCAAAAAAAAATTGTTCATAAAAACGGATGAAAAAAAATTGAGACCGTAATTGTTTGTTTATTATGGCAATGCTGGCAAGCCTTGACTTGATGTTACTGTTGTTGTTGTTGCTGTTGTTGTTGTTGCTGTTGTTGTTGTTATCGCGTGTTATTGTTGTTATTATTGTTAAATGCTAAAGTGCTACAAAATATTTATATTGGCATTGTCTGCGCACTTTTAGCCACTGCTAAAAAGAGTGTTCGACATTGAAATGCCCTTAAAAAGAAATACAACATATTTTAAGTTATTACAAATTGAACTAAACAAATTTAACTATTAGTGAAATTCAATTAATTATAATAAAATCTGTCCATACATGCAAAAGCGTCATTATTAAGTACACAGAAAAAATACATAAATCAATATTTAAATGTATATCATATGCTCGTTAATTAATTTGCTAAAAATTAAGATGTAAATTATTTATGGTTTGGTGACTATTTTTTTTTATAAATAAATATATTGGAGTAAAAAAGGCACAACGGCGAAAACACATATTAATGTTAGTTTGAATTTTTTTTTTACTTCAGCAAATGTGAAAAATATTTGAAACAATTGATTTATTTGAAATAAAATATACGCAAAATCCGATATTGAAATGCACTCTAAAAAATATGCTTGCATATTGAAAATTTAAATATGCATAATGAAATACAAAAAAAAAAGTGAAGAGCTAACATTTCGAATATTTAGAACATGATATTAACTGTCCTACGAGGAAACTTAATGAAGAGCATTGAAAAATGTTGGAGGGTTGAGTTTTGGAGGCATTACCAGACTTTTGCTTACTTTCAGTTTTTATAGTAGAACAAACTTGCAGTGTCGCAGGTAGATAATCATCGGGGCTCACACAGGCACAGACACACACACACACACAGGCACAGGCACAGGCACACACGCACACACTCGCTATGTGGCTGTGGCTCTTCTGACACTTCAATGGGGGCTTAGTCAAGACCTCGGCGGGCACAGTGCATTCATCCTCGTGCTGCTGTTGCAGCTTGATGGTGTCGAGGAGTTGCCGTTGCAGTTGCCTCATGCTGTGGCGCTATGCAGCGATTATGGCAACGGATTAACTTCCTCTTTTGGTTGCTGCTGCTGCTGCTGCTGCTGCTGCGATTGTTGCTGTTGTCATTATTGTTATGCTTATTGTTATTGTTATTGTTGTGGTTACAATGGTGTCACTGCTGATCGTGTTGTTGTACTTCTTGTTGTTACTTCTTGTTGCATTGTGGCTGTCGGTCTCGTTGTGGCTGTGGCTATTGCTGTTGCTGTTGCTGCTGCTGCTGCTGCTGCTGCAGTTGGCACCACCCGCTGCCACTTTGTGCCGTGTCCCTTTGTTGGCTGCTGATGATTCTGATGATTCTGATTGCCGCATAAAGCGAACCATATTAACCACATGACACACATACTTAATAATACTTATGTACACCGCTTACACATATATAAACTGTACACACATATTTATGAAAGGAAATCTTTGCCGCCTATTAGGCGCTGATTCGATTGTGCTTATTGCATTATTGATTTGATTTGAATCTCTTTTTTTGACGGCCGATAACCTGTCCAAAAGAAAGAAAGTCAACAACACGTGCACAGAGGGAGACGGAGCAGGAGACGGAATCAACTACAACTATGCCATACACTATATATTTATAAAATACATATTCCAGATCAGCATTACCACTAAAAATGGGCAAAAATTATATTTTATTTACTATTAGTGAAATCTTTTTTCTTACTGTCTGTGGATTATGAATGGAGGCTACTGTCAATACTCGAATTGCTTGAATAGCAGGCATACAAATCTCAAAATTGAAATTGATTAAGTGAAAATGTTGTCGAAATGAGTTATTTATATTGATCGATGATTAATTGGTTAAAACCAATTTTCAACTGAATTCAAATTGTTTCATCTTTGGCGCGACTCGTCTCTCTTGTCAAAGATTAAGGACACAAAAAGAGACACGACTCACACACAAACCGAGCCAAACCAAAGCAAAACCAATCCGAACCGAACCGATACGAAGGGAACCGAATCGAGGTGAGGCGAGCGACACTTGATCCCTTTGGCCGAATGCCTATCACCGTCTTTGTCCTGCTGGCCAACCGTAGCTGTTTTTTTTTTTTTTTTTTTTTTTTGGCCGCAATTTATCAGATGCCACTTGTAGCCGGATTTTGATCTAATAAAAACTGTCAAAACGTTTGCAGGACGCTGGGAAAATATTTACACGGCTCACAAAGGCCAAGAAACACACACAAACACAGAAACACACACATACACACACACAGAGGCAGCAGGTGAGAGACAGTTAGGGACAGACATGGTAAAAACAGTTATTGCTAGACAATAGCAACAGGATCAAGGATGCTGCCTAGCTGCCTAGCTGCCTGCAGAGCGGCAGGTCGCTCGAGACTTGGGCGGTATGACACATCAAGAATTTAGACATTAAGGTAACTCTCCTCGAACACTGACTGCTGACTGCTGGGCCCGTTTGGGTGTTCGCCACAGTTTGGTCGCAACGCATTGAAAAGATGAAAGTGAATTTCACTGCTACACCAAAATGATGTGCAACGAAGGCAAAACAATGCTGCATCGGTCAATTGAAATAAAATGAGCGACCGCTGGGAAATCGAGATGGCAGACAGACAGAGCCTGGCGAGGGCGCTTCACTTGGCTCTGATTCTGATTCTGACTCTGACTCTGATTCGGATTCAGGCTGTGGCTCTACTTCCACTTCTACTTCTAGTTCTGGTTCTGGTTCTGGTTCTGGGCGGCCCCTGCACGTTTAGCTATTTTTATGGAGTTCCACGGAATTATCGCTCACTCTGCTTCACTCACTCAATTTTTGAAACGTTTCTATTAACACATTGTTGGACGGGACAACATTTCTTATGTATCTCATATATATATATATATATATATATATATATGCATTGTATATATAATTCTTTTTAGATCTATTTTGTTTTTTTGTTTGAGTTTGTTTTTTCTACTTTGCCGACAACATTACCGCTGGGAAAACTAAAGCGTTGTCAACGCCGACGCCAAAATATTGTCCCGATATGTTTTCCCTCGCACCATGTTCCTCTCTTTGTTGTAATGGATTAAAGGATGTGCACTTGAATGCCATACAATGAATCGTTTGCCGAGCATAAGCATTTCCTGTGCCCTCGTCCAGCTGCCAGAGCAGCACAGGAACACATTTCTCAATGTGTCAATGACTCGCGAATAACCAAAACGCAATCCGATAAATTCAAGCAAACATTGCATAAGCGCTAAATGCTAAATGATAAATGCTAACCAAAAACCCTGAAACCGAAACAGAAACTGAAACTGAAACTGACACAAAGGCAAAGACTCCTGCTCCGACTCCGACTCCGACTCCGGACTGACCTTGTTGTCGGTTCATTGGCAATATTCAAAAGAGATTAGCCAAAAGGTTGGCAAAATTCTTTCGCTTTCGATATTGCAAGCATAAAAAAAAATGCTAAATGTGTGATTTATGAGCGTTATGTGATTACGAGCCATCATCTACTTATGGTTGCCGCCAAACGAGGCATTTGCCACAGTTGTGCCAGCAGGCAGGTAACTTCGCATTGTTGCGAATATCCACAAAAGTGAAATCAAAGATGTGTTTCACATGAGCCAAGCTCCTCCATAGATGACATAGTCATCGTGCAAAGTTTGCTAAATTCAAATTGATGTTACCATTAACAAAATAAAAAATAATAAATTCAGTACAAATAAATTAACCAATTTTATAGATAGCTTTTAAGTATTTGGGAGTTAAAAGTTGAACATTTAAATATGGATTCAGATAGATTGATTTGAAATCGACTAGTTTTTTGACGAACTCCTTATTCTTCCAATTCATTAGTCATTTGAAATATTGTTTTTTTTTTTTTGCTGCTTTCTTGATCGATATTGAGCAAAAGTGCTTTGGATATATTCACCAACAATTCTAATTGATTTTATTATATGTGTAGACGATTTTAAGATCATATTGAGTTAAAGATTAGTCAATGCATGGGGGCGGGGGCGTGGCCTCAGATTCACACTCACATTTACACACGCACACTGCTGCTAGCGGTGCACCCCAAGCCGTACAGGTTCTCTAGCAAAGCTGAGAAAGATTCGTGCCCCACAGTGAAACCTAAAAGCCGACTGGGTATTGTGTGTGTGTGTGTGCCGAGTGTGGCTGCTCTTGTTATTGTTATGAATAAGTTAATAATACGGCGGAAGGCGGCCTTTGTCGTGCCTCGACTGATGCGCCTCGCCTCGCCTTGCCTCGCCCCGCAGCTGAGGCAGCCAGGCAGCTCTTATTAAATGATTGAAGCCTTTTGTGGCGAGCCGAGCGTCTTTTTTTTTTTGGTCAGCCATAAAAAGGTGGAAACTTTTCGCAACGTCGAAGGCGACCACCATCAATAACTGACCACAACGAGCTGTGTTGCAGGACAGACTGGGGACAGGGGACAGGGGACGGCGGACTGCGGACAGTGGACAGTGGACCCAACAGCAATATTTATGATTTGTTAAGCAAGCGGCAGTCAAACGTGCGAAAGGATAATCACAAGCGCCTGCTGGAACGCCCCCCTCAAGCAGCAAGCAGCAAGCAACATGTAGCATGCAGCATGCAGCATGCAGCATGCAGCATACATAAACTGGCTCCGTTCCACTCTCCACTCTCTCTACTCATTTGCTGCACATGCCGTCCCCAGTTCCAGCTCCATCTGCATGGCCCAGCATCGTGTGTGAGACATTTCCAAATTGAGTCAATGACTTTTATTTTTATGACTCTCTGCCATGAGCCATGAGCCATTACCATCTCCAACTCTTTATATATATATATATTCAGAGCTGGAGATGTGCCGAATCCAGGCCAGCAGGAGTCAGCGGCTTAGCAAATTGATGGGAACTGCAGTTGGTGCTGATGTTGGTGTCGATGCCGATGCCGATGCCGATCCCTGGGATAGGATATGGCGCTGCGTTTTATGACATTGCGAATTGAGCTATTAGCCAAGTGTTTGGCTGAGATAATCCAATCCAAAAACAGAGTTCAGAACCGATTTAATCACTGCAGCATTTAATATTTAGATTCTATCAATTATCTTTTATGGCTTTACTAATTAATGGCTTAATGTAATTATAGTTCCCAAATGTATCCCAGATGCTATGCCAAAATATACAAATGAAGTAAATAACTATTTTGAAAAAAGAAGATTATAAATAATTAAATTGTATTTAATATTGGCTGAATTTTGGTTGCAACTTAATGATTTCAAAACATTTTGAAATTTATATTAAATTAATATTTTGATTATGATTTCTGTTCTGACTTTTTTTTCTGCAGATAAATGTTATTATAGAAATAGATAATGTGAAAATACTGAAATAACTAATAATCCCTCTGCATTCGACATTTCTTTATTTGGTTCAACATGTTTAGTTTAGTTGCCACACAATTTGAAATGATATTCAGGTTTTGGGACCACCAAGGGCGTCCTTGATAATACGTTGCGTCCTTAATTTCTGTTAAAAGTGTGGGCGTTAAAAGGCAATAGCAACAGTAACACCAACAGTAACACAAACAGCAGCAACAACAACAACAACAACAACAACAACACTAACAATGGATGAGAATCAAGAAATCCGAGTCGATGATAATCGCTTCACCCATAAGCACCGGCAATCGGCATCAATTATGCACTTCAAAATTGTTGTTGCTGTTGTTGTTGTTGCCGTTGCTGGCAGCAGCTGTCAATGGGCGACAACAGCAGCAGTCATGAATCGAGGGATGAGGGAGTCGAATTCGAATTCGAATTCGGATTCTGGTTCGCACAACGCGCTGTCTAAGTCGAGGGCCGGCATTAATTGGGCCTGGACAGCCGCCTCATGATTAGCAGATGAATAGAATCAGCCAGAGTGAGAGAGCAATAGCCATAGAGATAGATATATATATATATATATATATACATATATATATATGTATAGATGAAGAGGGGGGAATGAGTGCAAACTTTATATGTGGCCTGTGAAATTCCTGGCTGGCAATTTAATAAGCGCCGTTATCAATGGCAAGGTTGACTTTTGGCGCTTCTTTGTTATTGTTGGTGTTGTTGTAGACGTTGTTGCTGTAGCTGTTTATTGGTTGTCGGTTGATTGCTAACGTTGAGGATTAAGAATCTCTGATCGCGCGGATCGTTGATCGTTGATCGGGTGAATGGGAATGGGAATGGGAATGGGCAGTAAAAACGTTAACAAGCTGCGTAGCGCCGTCGGCGGCGTTAATGTCGAAATTGGCGCAGGCGAACGTGTTCCTTAATGAAACAAAGCTTGAATTTTAAATGAGAGTCATAAAGAACAATGAAAATGCAAGGCGCAGAACAACAACAACAAAGCAAAACTGAATCAAAAGCCGCTGCGGCTCAGCGAGGTGACCAAACAGACAGCACAAAAAAAACAAGAATTGAAATAAAAAAAAAATACAGATACAAATAAAGAAAAAATAAAATAAAAGAGCAAAAATGTTAAGTAAGAGAAAAAAAAAACAAACAAAAAGCTCCCCAACTTTGTCCCTCCATCACTAACCATCTACATACCCTACCCCTGCCACTACCCCTTCCCCTAACAACATCGCATCAGCCACCCTCGCATCTGACATAGAGTCTGTCAAATGTGCACGAAACGCGAATGTGAAAAGATAACCGCAACAATGCCGGTGTAGCAATAAAAAGGAACTGCAAACTACAAAACGAAAAACTGAAAGAGAGAGAGAAACGAACGACAACGACTTGCAAATACCCTGCATAATCATTCAACATGCAATTAGAGCACTTTTGTGCTACAAAATACAAATAAATAAAAGTTACATTTTTAGGATATGTGGCAATTTCTGGCCCGCATAAGAGATGAATGACAAAGTTGATAAACTTATGGCAAGTGTATGAAATGATAACCATATCGATGGGATGTAAAATTTGCCGTCGCGGCTCAAAAGGATCACAAATGATTTTGCGGTCAATGATGAAATAAAAATCAAACTAAAGCCGCGGTTGGATCGGGCGGGGGGTGCTTTGCCAGAAACGTTTCGGACTCTGGTGCTGGCCATAATTGGTGCTCATCTTAATGGCATTAAAATTGCATTATCGCTGTATTTATTGAAACGGTTTGTTTTAACAAGATTAACTCGATGATACCGCCAAGCGAACCAGCAATCGAGACAGGCCCCAAAATGATTAACAGCAAAAGCCGACAACCTACACAAAAGAAGAAAAAAAAAATATATACAAAAAACCAGAAAGCGAAAAAACACATAAAAAAAACAGCAAAACAGCAAAACGGATCGAAAATCGCGTTAAATGCGATGTTTTTGTTGTTATTGTTGTCGCTTGATTGGCACTCCATTTATTGTTGCTGTTTGTTGTTTGCTGTTTGTTATTTATATATTTATAACATAATTTCATATCATTTAATTTAGATAATTAGATTCAATATGCGGACCACTTACGTACGTACAGCAGCTTTAAGAAAAAAGCACCGATATTAATCAAAGTTGCAAGCAAGCAGCTTCGTGCGTTGGCGTTCCCGTTGGCGTCACCAGTAGCAATTGTTGCTCTTGGACTTTGTGTTGTTGTTGCTGTTGTTAATGTTGACGTTCATGTTGTGTTGTAGCTGTTTGCTACTGTTGCCTGCTGCGATTTTTGTTATGTTAACTTAGGTGTAATTGATTAGCCCATTTAATGCACACAACTAAGGTAGACTTACAGCAACAGCAACAGATTAAACGTGTGGCAGCGTCTATTGCAAGATATCAAAAGCAAATAACGGTCTACTCACCCATTCAATAGTGCAATCCCTATTTTTGTACTCCTTCAAGCTGAGGCGTGACTCATTTGGCTGTCAGCGATACTTGTGCACTTTGCATGTAAATTATATGGCACATATGCTAGATTGATTGCAAAAACATTTATTAATTACACTTATTGTAAGTACATATGTATATATATATATATAAAGTTTTCCATATGTTTATTTTTATATCTTTTAACATTTAACAAAATGTAGAGAATACTTTTCCAATTGATATGTACAATATATTTTCTCTTTATTATTCAATTTGAATTTTTAATATGAGTGTTAAAGTACATCAAAGTGAACAATAATTCAAATTATTAATATCGAGAGTCACTTGGAAATCTTTAATAAATAAAATAAAATAAAATAAATATTTGTGTTAATAACACAAATATTATTGTCAAAAGCACTTATGACCATATTATTAAAAACGTGTCTTCTTCTTCTTCTTTCCTTATCCAATATATATATAAATGTGTCACTTGAACAAATCAAAATAGATATTATAATTTGACGCTTTTGATAAGCTTAATTACTTTATTTGACTTTATTTTGTCTTCAGCAATCTGTTCATAATTATATTGTAATTAATGTTTGTTACTTGATATATCGATGAGTTTGAGTCCCTTTTTAAAAGCGTTTGTGGTTTCTGGCTGCCATTAATACCGATCGGCATCCCGATCTGATGATGCGCTTCTGCATTCTGAGAACTTAGAAACCGCTAAGCCACTTGGGCACTTCCTTTCGATAGGCGCTTGGTGTTCTTGTGCCTGTGAGATCCTATACATGATCCTAAAACTCATTGATGATCCAATCGCAGATCGCCAGCGAAATAACCTTAGACAAAAAGTGCCGCGCACATTTCCGAGAAACGCACATAATTATTATTTATGCATACAAATTAAACGGTGCGAAATATTTGAGAAAATCCGCTCAAAGTGTTTATTTATGGAATTTCAAAGCTGCTTCTTGTCGATCTGGATGCGATCTCAGCTGGCCCCAACAAAAGCGCAGACGATTTGGCAAAGGGTTATTTCTCTAAGCCCCAAGCAAAGTCACTTAACATTTCAGCGATCACAAATTTGATTGTTTTAACCGGAAATTATTTCGCCATGCGTTTATAACTGGAGCATTGTAACTAAGATAAGAAAAACCATAAGAACAACCATTCTGTATTAGCGAAATAAATTTCTTAAACATTTTAATATCAAAATACCACAAAATTTTGGGAAAGAATTGTTTTTATTTTTTAAGAAATTACATTCTTATGAAGAGGCAATATTTTTGGAAGTATACTTATAAATTTATAAGATGGGTAACACTTGGCTTGAATCTCAATAAATGCACATATTCCGTTGCTGCTAATAATATTCAAGGATCTCAACTGCCTTTTGAAATTCAAAAGATTGAACATAAAAAGGAAATCATTACACTTAACTTTAATTATTAATCAACAAATAGCTATGAACTGTATAAATATAATGTTGTAATAATATTAAATGCCTGCTTCGGCGATCATCAGATGCGAATGACGCACAAGCAACAATTAGTTGATTAATAAATTGCATTTTGATATGCGATCGCAGTGATTAACAGTTAGTTGCCATTTAATATTGCAATTGCCTTTCGCACATTTAATGTGATTAAACATTAATGCCACACCATAAATAAATCAAATGGCAAATGACTTAATTAACCACTGGACGAGCCCTCACCTGTGTGTGTGTGTGTGTGATATGAGATATGTAGAAGTGTAGTCACATGTAATATATAGTTTGCCATGCAAATTGCTGCTTGATTTATAGTTAGCGATGAGTCAGTCAGTGTCCCTCACTCCGTCGGAGGCTCCTCTGGCTGCGTAGATCGTTGCTTGCCCCGCATAGTGACACAGTTTGATTTGCAATCTGCAGTCGCTGTCGCAATCGACTAATGCGAGTCGCGTGCCTGACGTCATTGGCACACTTTGTCGCACTTTGCCACAAAGGTCGCAAAGGTCGCAATTGTGGTGAAATTCTCGCTAGGCGCACTTATGAATAGTGTCCGTTTCCCATACTATTTTTGTATTTATTGATTCAGCATCGTCAGTGAAATTGATAATTAATTTTTAAGAATTCCGCTGGGATTTAATGCACACAACTCCCATATGTTTGTTGTTTTTTTTTTTAATTTCTGACTAAAGCTTCAGTAGCTAAAAGTTAAATGTTGTGAAATTATATGGGGTTTTCCTAGTTTTATCTGAATTGAGTGTTCTTAGATAATTGTTAGGTAAATATTCCTATTACAGTTTGTATTCAAGTGTCTGTCATAACAACTGGTACTTTTTGTTGTGCTAGGTTAGGATTTTCCAACAATTCTGAGTATATGTGTACAAATAAAAATAAAAAATAGTTGTTCAGCGTTGTTCCATTGAGGTTACACGTTCCACGACGGTTTTCAGCTCAATTAAAGTCACATTGCGAAATCATAATATGAGTTTGTCGTTTTAAAAATAGCCCAAAATATTTGATAACCAATTGAAGAGAATGTCGCCTCCAAAGGTTTTCATTGACATATAATTAGTACGAAATTGATTTCCTGTGCTGAAAAAAACCGTGATACAGATAACCAATATCCGCACTTTGACAGCACTCACTATAAAATATTAATTATTGTGTAAACACATAATCATTTTATTTATAATGCCTTTGCGTTATCAATTTTGTTTATGCTTCGAATTTTCAATTATAAACAACATTAAAATGCTCTATCAATGCTCCTTTGATAAGCTGATTAGTTGCAAAATTTAAAAATAAATCAAACAATGCTTTCCAGAAACATTTCTTTTAATTTTTATTTCATAAAATGCTTGCCTAATTTTATTGATTGAAAAAGGTTTAAGGAATAATATTTATAAATTGTATTTATATTTAAGTAGATATTAAATATTATAATTTGCATTATCAGAAAGATTCTGAGACTGAGGCCAATTTATGATAACTATAGAAAATATATTCGATTAAAGAGTATTCAATCTTCGGCAATAAGTATGCCCCAAAAGGTGTCAAAACATTTCAGTAGCTTTTTTGACTTTATTTTTTTTATTGCTGTTTTCTTTTTTTTTTTGAAGCGCCGGCAAACGAATCGGTTAGTCAAGTTTTTATGATGAGTGTCAGATCGACGGCTAATCAATTGAAAGGTTTATTTCTGGTTATGCTTGAGGGCAAGTTTGTTGCCAACGCAACTGGCTAATGTAGGTGTTGTTGTTGCTGTTTTTATTGTTGTTGTTGTTGTTTATGTTATTGTTGAGCTCCTGTTCTCATTCATGCGTTGAACGCAGCTGGCTTCGCTGCTTTGGCTGCCCCATCGCTACCAATTTGGGTCATTTTGTAGGTCAGGTTGGCAACATCAGTGACGTCATTAGGACGCTGCGCGCTTAACTTTATGCCTGACTTGGGTAAAGTCTTGCATTGCGAATTGTCTATCCCACTCTCTCCCTTCCTTCCTCTCTCTCTCTCTCTTTTCTCTCTCTCTCTCTCTCTCTCTCTCTGTCTTCCTGTCTCTTTTGTGCTTTGGCGTCATTCGCATGACGCATTTGGCCCGGATTCTCAGCTGATTTTGCTGCTGCTGCTGCTGCTGCTATTACTGCTGCTTGGCTGACATTTGATTTTTTTTTGCGTAGGTCGTGCAATCTCTAATTGGGTTATTAGGAAATTATTTGGAGCGAGGACAACGATACCGATTCGACATTTTCTTTATTTTTGGCATTTACCATGGTTTTAATTAGCCAAATGGCTGCCGCTGCTCTGGCAGGTGATTAGCACGGTTGGCTGCCCGCTTAATGAATTAAATCTCACGTACCACGGATCCCTGATTCCAGTACCTTATCTGCTGATTTGCAGCAACTGATAACACGTCACCCACTGGTGGTGTCGTTGACTATTTATAGGGATCAAATTTGTTGCAAGCCACACAACCAGTAAAGCGCCTATTTTCAACTACAGATTTGAAGCTAATCCCAAGAACTCGCTCACAAACACACACACACACACACACACCCACACACACACACATACAAACACTGTTAACCTCCATTGTGTTATTGGCATGTGTCATCGCCAGTTACCATGTGGGGGGCTCAATTATGCGTGGACACAGACTGCATTGAGAGCTCTTCCTAACCAACTCATTATTGCTCCCTCCAACGTTGCTGCGACCATGTTCAAGTCGGTGCCGAGGTCCATATCCATATCCATATCCATATCCATCTGCAGTCCGCCGCTACTCTGCATATGCAGGCCCAAGCAGGTCGCCTTAAGTTCAAGAACCTTTTGCTCGGTTTCAAAATAAATGCAACTCCAGTCAAAGTCCCAGTCCCAGTCCCCAGTCCCCAGTCCCCAGTCTGTGGCTGTATCAAATTTGTTTAATTGTCTGAACGTTGGCGGCATCTTGCTGTTGCTGTTGCACTTGCACTTGCTGCCGCCACTGGCTCTGGCTCTGGCTCTGGCTCCGTCTCCGTCTCTTCATCAGCAAACTCCAACATCAGCTTGAAGTTCGTCTTGCGTCTGGTCAGACATGGATTCTTCAACATTGTAAGCGCTTTTGCTGCGTTAGCAGCTTGTCAACTTCTGCTTGCACCTTCCCATCCTCATCCTCATCCTCATCCCCATCCTCAGCCCCATTGCCTACTGCTGCTGCAGCTGGTTTCTGTTCCAGTTCTTGTGCTCCATTTGTTGTGCAAGTTGTTTGCACTGTAAATCGATACATTTGCGCTCTGGCTACTTACAACCGTCCAATACGATCAAGAGCAACAACAGCAACAACAACAACAACAACAACATCAAAGACTCTGCAACATACCGTGGCTCTTCTTTTGGCTCACGAATGTGTGGCTGACGTGATATTTGTGCGGCTTTGACGGTGGCCATTGCATACTTACAACCAAAGCTGGACCCAACCAGCACACAGAAGCGCAGATCTCAATGCAACACATCCATTTGCGAGGGCAGTACCTAAAGTACATGAGTGCAACCTTGTCGCTCAACACCCAATGTTTGTGCTTTAAGTTTGTTAACTACAATTTAAGTTCAAAATTTATTCTATAATAATACTGATTGGAATTCGATATTATTAATTTTGAGTTTATTAATTATAAAACTATTTCACATTTAAATAAATTATTTTGTTGCAATTGTTTTTCCCTGAAATCTCAGCTTAAATGTAGACTGAAGAGCCCTAAAAACAGTAATTAAGTTGTGGCAAAATGCAGCTGATATCAATTTGCAACCACACCCCTCCCTGGCAGGGCATTGAGTTGAGCTCGTTGGAAGACCTGTTCTATTTACCCGCTTAGGCAGATCATTAGCCTTATTACATTGGCACATCAGCAGCAGCAGCAGTCGGAGCAGCAGTCGCAGCTGCAGACTGCAAGCAAAAATACTACTTAATAAAAAAAAAAAATAAATAAATAATAAACTGGGCAATGTCCAAGGAAACTGCGACAATGCCAAAAACAACAGTAACAACAGTAACAACAACAACAACAACAACAAGTGTGGGAGCCCAGACACTGACTATGGTCAGGCTTAGACTTATTGCCATGGCCAGAGTAGAACCAGAACCAGAAGCAGAACCAAACCCGCACTCGAACCCGAACACGAACCCGAACCGCAACGTAGGCGGCAGCTGCTGATGCAAACAGTTTCCCTAGAGAAAATTGGAACGTCTTTCAGTGTTTGGCTGCAAGTTGCCGTCAACAGTCTCCGCACCCGCGCTCTGATTTCTGGGTCATATTTTGCCCAACATAAAGTGCCAATTTGAGTGTGCCTCAGTGACATTTGAAGCCGCCGCAGTTGCCGCAGTTGCCAGTTGCAACTTGCAGTCGACAAAAAAAACCAAAACACCAACAAAAAAAAAAAAAAAAAAAGGAAAAAAAGAAGCTTCACAAAAACGCCACTCAAGGCACAAGCATAAGCACGACATGGTCAGGTTGTTTTTAACAGCAAAACCCAGAGACGGAGATTTATTTTTATTTTTATGACCTGCCGTTGTTGCGCCGCATATGTAAATCAACTCGATGCGTATGGAGAGCGGCATGGAGTATAGATTATATGGTCATACATATATATACCCTTACTTACACACATAATACACTTATGCTTATGCTTAGTACCCTTTGCATATATCAGTATGGCTTATATAGCCCTAGTCTTCGTCATCTTGGTCATCGCTTCGGTCTTGGTCTTGGTTTGGGTTTGGGCTTGGTTTTGGTTTTGGGTTTGGGTTTGGGTTTGGGCCGTACGTGTACGTGAAGAATCTTGAATTGCAATTTCAATAACGAGACACGAAACACTTTCAAGTCCGCTCTGCAAGCCGATGCCAGTTGCACTTGAATGCAAAACTGCAACAAATTGTCAACAAACCAAAATCAACCCAAACAAAATAAATGCCATTTCTAATTCGCCTCATACATGCCCCAAATAGTGATTTGTGTTTTGTGGCACAACAAAAATTTGATTATGTTTGTAGTTTTTGTATATTTATTAACATAATTATGACAAATATTAGTTTCAATTAATAATTAACATTTATAATAATTAATGTATTACTAATTAAAAATATATTTCAAATATCAATCGATTTTTGTTTTAATATAATAATTTATCTTGCAAAACTACAAAGTTTTTCATATTAAGAGTTATTGCATTATTTGGAATAAGAATAGAAAAAAACTATTAACAGCTATTAAACATTATATTGTAATTTTATACCAACAAAAAAAAAAAAAAAAAAAAACAGATTGTTTAACAATCCCAAGGCCTTGGCGAGGCGAGGATCGCGTCAGGAGTTTGGTGAGTTAAAACGGAAGTGTTTGCATGCTGTGTAAGACTTGCTCAGTTGCTGAAACGGGAGAAGATGGCCGAAGAGGGCAGAGGAGGGGAGAAGAGAAGTTGACATAGTTTGCAGTTACGCTGAGCTCAAGAGAAAATTGAACAGCGATTTGTTTGGCATTTCGCTCAAATCTGACAGTGACAACCAAATGTAATGAAAATCGATTTCTGTATCTTTGTATCTGTGTCTGCCACGGAAAGAGTTGAGATATTAAAAAAAAAAACTGCAACTTGGGAGTGAATCTATGTAGTGATTAACGATAAAAACCATTCGAATTACTAATAACAATATTATTTGTGTTCTTAATTCCACGCGTATTTTGGCGAACCATTGGGTTTTTCTCAAATGGAGAGTAAGCAAATGCGACTGCTGTCTAAGCAGATGACTAACTTAGCCAGCGACACCTGTGGTTGCAACCACACGCCGGCTGCTGGTGCTGCTGGTCTGTGTCAGCAATCAAAATAACGAAAGGCACACGACCACCGTTGACACATTAGGCGATGAAACCGCAGCAGACGCAGAGCACTCGACACTCGACACACTTATCAATTAGTCATCGAAGCGGTGGCAGCAGGCGGCAGCCCCTCACCCCTCGATATGTCATGTACTTGCTGCTTGTTGCGTCTTTTAATGCAAATGTCATATGGTGAATGAGCTGATTGCGTTTATTTGATTGTCTGCCCATATGTGTGTGTGTGTGTGTGTGTGTGTGTGTGTGATTTGTGTCGACTGATAAGCATCGCTTTCAATTATGTCCACAATTATTAATAATATAATCAGACAAATCGTCGAATCAAATTTACGCATTAAGGGGTGCGATTTGTTCGCATTAAATGTGAACACGATACAAACGACAACAACAACAGTAAACAACAACAACAACAACAACAACAATGACAAAAACAGCGAGATTCAGTGATAAAAGCGGCAATTAACAAGAATTCGGAAATTGGCCTACGTCACAGGACGTTGCTCATACGTCACAATATATTGGAACGCGTTGCCCTCTGCCCTGACCCAGCGATAAACATAGCGCCAGGTAAACACTGCAGATATTTATACATTGCCATTTGAATATGCCATGTGGAGTGAGGAACTCATCCCTGCTGCAGTGAGTCAACTTCTTGCCCACTTCTGCCGAGCCAATTGTCGCCAAAATGTTTGCTGCTAAGCAACTGTTTTGGGGTGTTCTTTCGGTTCATTGAACGTGTGTCACTAAATAGCTCCACTTTAGTCAATCCCCGCCCCCCCCCCCCACCATCCCCCACCCACTAATTTATTATTTAATACTCTTACATCGTTTACAATAGGCTTCTATATCTTTATGTGTCCATAGGTATATGTTTGCTATCTAATCAAAGTCCTTAAAAGCTAGTCAATTTGGCCATAAATCAATTATTTATTTATATTTGTTTGTATATATAAATATATAAATAGATATTAATCCTATTCAGTTTTATTTACGAAAAGATTTTGGCAAGCATCGGTTTAACGTGTAATTTCAATATATATATATATGTATATATATATTAAATCACTTATCAGCGACGAGTTTGTTCAACCTAAACAAATCAGCGATATTGGTCAGGCGAGTATTTACCTTTGTATATATTATATATATATATATATATCTTTGCCGAGGGGGGATTTATTTTGGAGAAAACATATCATTTGTGATTTGTGCATTCAACCCCAAACTAAGGTGCCAAATTTATATTGTCATCATGATTTTGAACAATCATAGTTATAATTATAAGCAGTCATGGTTAACTCGTGGAGAAACACTGATAAAAACATATATAATTATATATTTATATTTTTATGTATATATACTTCCAAGAATTCAATTAACTCATTCACTATTACATTTTGTAGCATTACTGGGTTTCAATATGCAAGATCCGCCTCACGTTATAAGTCTGCCAGTCTTTGGTCAAAATAGAGCTATTGGCCAGCTAAGGAGTTTAGTAACAACATAGCTGGCCTACTAGACAGTTATGGTGCTAAGTGGTACCTTTCTTTATATATCGTGAGTGGGAGAGATATATTATTTGTTAATGTAATAAAATACTTAACCCATGCCCAAGAATTACAGAATTGTTTTTGATATGCCACGTAAGATATAAGAATCCCATGTGTTGCCAGTCGTTGCCAGTTAATGGGTTTTACCTCGTGTTGAAGATTTCAGACTGAGAGTCAGTTGTGTCAAATATTTTTGGATGACTAAGAAGTTGCGAAACTGCTTCAAAGAAATGGAGCAGCGCCCATAATGCAGTTAATATTAAGAATGAGCTGATTGAAGTTGGCATTGTCAGCATTGACGCAATTCCGGAGCTTCTGTGATAAGGTAACAGGAGGGCAGACGTGCAGACAGGCAGGCAGGAGTAGGTGCTGAAACCATCATCAACTGGAAAAGTTTCCACATCCGAAATGTATGTCCCCTGCACCTTGTGGGTAACGCAAGGAAACTCGGAGGGGTGCGTTAGGCTTTATGGTCATGATCATAATCGTTACGGGCAAAAAGTGTGGTGTCCAATTAAGATTTGAAGCAAATAAAATATCACTTGACAAATACCGTACATTCATGCACAGTACGATGTGCGCTGGCTGGTGGGCGTCCGTTGAGGTAGGGTGCGGTGGGTTTGTGTGTGCGAAGGGGAGCGATTCTTTCGTACAGTAGAACTGACGTCTGCGTCTCCACCAACGAGTTGTTATCGGTGGAAGTGACGCCAGCCGACCGCGATGCCGGCTGCGATGCCGGCTGCGACGCCGCTAACGATAGCAGCAACAGCGAAAACCAACTATCAATGAAATCAGCAGCAACAACCACACCAAAAGCGACTGCGTCGCATACGCCAACGTCGACGCTGGCGTCTGCGTCTGGGACTGCCTCACAGGCGGCACGACGATTCTGTATAAATATAAATTACTATGGCATGCTGAAAACATGTATCAGTCACATTTAGACGCACGCCAATGCTAATCGTCGGCTCGCGATTCCAGTAGGGAACCGAACCGAAACTAAGCTTTAAGTCTAACTCTAAATATCGGCGTCAGAATTGCAAAAGCATAAAAACATAATACAAAAAGTAATTAGTCAGTGTGCTATAACGTAAAGGTTAACAATAAAATTAATTAACATTAACATTCAACCAATCCGGTGCCAAGTGATTTACCAAACATCTGACAAAATGTGCCATAAAAGTAAGTACTGCTCATCAAGTGCAAAATTTAAAATCCACGAGCCCCCACAGACAACCACCTAAAAACGAAACCCAGTAAAAATCAACAAGAAAGAACAAAAAGTAGAAAAAAAAACCCAGAGAGCCTATCAATAAATTTTCACGTGCATTACAAAATATATGATCATGGTGAAATTTGATCAGTTTTGAAGCGATATATATATACATAACTCGCAATCAATCGCTAAAATTAAAAGACTTTAGTCAAGGGAAGACCACATCAAAGCTTAAGTAATTAATTGATATTTTTTTGATAAAGAAGTTTAATTTAATTATAAAAGCTTTTTTTAGAACAGTTATCGGCAATTTATTTGCTATTATTATAAACTCAGTACTAATCTAACGTTCAAATTACATGTTAGCTGTAAATATATATTTTTGTCACCTTATATTTGCTTTGATAAGGATATTTGGTTAGCGGATGCAGAATACATTCTCGGCCATCGATCGCGACTATGATTATGGTTATGAGTTAAGCCAAAGCTTTCAAGAACTTCACCTGATAACTGCAATCAGTTCAAATTCAAAAATATCACCCGCCAACTACTTTCGACAAGAGCAGTTGTTGTTGTCGTTGGCGTTTTCGTTTTCGTTATCGAATTCGAATTCAAAGTCGAAGTCGCTGACCTACGACAACAACAAACGTTTGCGCTTGTGTGGCTTGTGCTGCTTTTGCATATAGCTGTTGTCTCTGCTCTTCTTGCTTTTGCTATGGCTGCGGCTGCTGCTGTTACTGTTGATATCGCTGTTGTCGCTTGCAATGTTGCTAGCCCGGCCGTCACGGCACGAGCGCTGGTTTTGAATGAATTTGTGATTTGTATGAATTATTCATACGTCGCGCTGCCCCGCGGCAGCCAGTTGCACTCCCGACTCGTCTGTCTGGTTAGCGTCTGCGTCTGTTGCCTTGGCTGCTGCGGCTGATTGGGCTGCTTCGCTTGCCGATGACGCCAAACCGCTGACCACTGTGAGCAAGAAAAATTACAAAATGCTTGTACTATGAGTAATTTAAATTTCTGACGAAATTCAAGCGCGGCACAAGTTGTGTGCGATGACAAAGGCAAACGGCGTTTAACAATTTTATTAAATTGCAAATACATTTGGTCAAATCGCGAATAGAAACTAAGTATTTGTGACGATGTTGTCCCCCTCTAGCTCTCTCCAGCTCACTCCCTCTCTCTCGCTTTCTCTGTGCTTCTCTTAATTTCTGCGTAAGTATCTTATTCAATCACAGCTTGTAGATGGGCAGCAGCTGCTGCTGCTCATCCAGCGCACTCTCACTCAATTGCGAGTGGCTGCGAGTGTGATTGAGTGCGAGTGTAAATACGAGTGCGAGAACAAGTGCGAGAACAAGTGCGAGTGCGAGTGCGAGTATAATTACGAGTGTGAGTTCGCGACTGGGCAGTTGGCGAGCAGACGCCACGGAGCGCGCACGCAGTGTTAAATATCGAGAGATTGGTGGCAGTTCACATTCAATAATAACAGTAATAAACACAATTTGAAACCCTTGTTGCTTTTTGCTAAGTGATAATTGTCCTGTTTACCTGATACGAGCGATAAGTGTTTGTCTAGTTTTTATTCTCATGTCCAACGGTAAAGCTCTTTGAATGCCTAAAACAAATAATAACGCTGATTTTAATTTTGAATTTTCTTTTTGTATTTGCAGCCAAGCATTGCCAAAATCATACACAACACAGCCAAAGCAGCAGCAGCAGCAGCCGCAACAAACAGCAAAACAGTTGCAGCAGCAGCAACAGCAGCAGCAACAGAATTAACAGTTGTACGCTCATCATGGCGTTGGCTGCATTGATGCTCCCATTGTCAAATGCTCGGCATCTGCACGATCAGCTGGCGCTCGGCATTGAGTACAATGATGCGTACAGTGGCAGTTCCAGCTCTAGTTCTGGTTCCGGCTACGACAGCGACGCCAGCAGCAGCAGCAGCGACGCCAGCAGCAGCAGCGACAGCAGCAGCATCAGCAGCAGCGACAGCAGCAGCAACGATTCAGAAAGCGAGAACAAATTAGAGGATATCATCCAAGCAGCGATGCGGGAGGAGCAACGTCCGCAAAACAGGCATCGACGCAATGACGATCTGAACTTCTTCAAACCGACCGAATCTCATGCGCCCGAATGGATAAATACTTGCGCAGGCAACTTTTATATCAATAAATTAGCCAACCCAACACAGAAGGAATTGGAAGATTTGGTAAGCGAAACTTCTGAAATCAATCAAATTCAAAATCATCAACAGCTACTCAGCTAACCGTTTCCTCTTTGCAATCGATAAAACTAAGACGAATCCGATTGTTATACATATATATAAATATATATACATAGAAGTTGTGCTGATCGCATTCTTTTTTTTTGTTTTCATTAGAAACGCAAAGGTTTGGAACAACTGCAAAACTTCACGTTGCAAGAGCTCATGTATATTCAGGACAATATCAATTTACCAGTGACCATTTCAAAACATTGGCCGAAAAAATACAAATTCCTGTCAAACATGACGCAGCCGTTGAAATCGGTAAGTGGGACGCAATCAATGAGATGCACTGAGAGGCAGAGGATGTGGCAGCTGTGCAGTGTGATGCTTTGATGCATTGAAGCTTTGATATTTTGATGCACGATGATCGATCGGCGGGACCGGCTCCGCCCAGGGCGGCATAGACCAGTTTCCGCTCTGACTCGCTGACTCTCCGCTCGATCGTCGCTTGCATTTGCATTTGCCCTTTTCACTTGCACATACCTCTCTCTCGTTATCCCTCTGGCAATTGACTAACTTCTTGTTGTTTTTTAACAGTTAAAACTGCTGAAATTCTACAGATACACGCAGGAGTTCATTGGCAGCTTTGCGTATTTGGGCAAGGCCCATTACAAGTACAAACTTGATAATCAGCTACCGCTGGACCAAACCACAAAAGATCTGGCGACGCTGCTAAAAAGTGCTCGTGAAGTGCTCTGCAAGATCGAGAATGCCATCAATGCCACCTTTCCGCATTTCAATGAATGCAGGCTCAAGGTGTACAGCAAGGCAGCCATGGCAAAACTGCTCGGCTTCAAGACACCCGCCAACGGCAGCATGGTGATGGATGGCAACGAGCCCTATTATACCGCGGAGCTCTATAAAAACTTTCTGCACATAATGGCGATGACAGTGGAAGACTCAAAGCACAGGAGGATCAGTAAGAACGAGGAGACCTGCCACCAGAAAGAGAGAAGAACTCGGACTCCAGCTCGTGCTTCAACTCCGACTTCAACTCCGACTTCAACTCTCTCCAATTCCGGCTCCAATTCCGGCTCCAATTCCGGCTCCAATTCCGGCTCTAGTTTCACGTGAAGCATGGAGCATGGAGCATGGAGCATTCGTGAGCATGGAAAGCTCTGATAGCTCAGGATCAGCAGTGCCGCAAAAGGTTGAATTCTTGAATTGTACCCAATATTTTAGAGACCAGTTCGATGAGCGTTTAGCGCTTGCCCAGTATTAGCGCCGAGGGCTGTTTTCACAGTTCCTCACTGCAGTTGCAGTTGAGCGCCTAGCCAAAAATAGAAAGATAAATATCAAAAAAACTTTGATGAATATGTCGAATGTCATTTTAGAAATTAATGAATCCTCATTTCATCCCTACCTATCCCTCTTGCCCCGCTCTTTCATATATATATATTAATAATTTATTTCTTTATTTATTATTTATGCTAGTACTATGTAATATTATTTATATCGTATTATAATCATCGACACTTCCGTAAATCGATTGTTTATTTTCATAGACATCGCCATGCACAGAAAGTATTTAATTTATTTATTATTTAAATGACACATTTCCATTTCCAGTTAGTTTCTAAGTCTAAAGCTAACTATTTATCGCAGCTACTTAATAATTCGAAGTAGTTTGTTTTTCTATTTATAGAATTTTTTTAAATAATTTATTTATATTTATTTATTGTGAGCGAAATTAGCAAAAGGACATGAATCAGGCAACAAAAATCAAAAGAACAAATAACAAAAACAAAATATAAAGACACTGTGATTTATTTTAAGATTTTCTTTTTTTTTAATAGTTATTAATGTAATTTATAAAAATATTTATGTCATTGGAACTCTGAAAAAAACATTTACAACACCATTCAAACGAATTTGGAATTCAAAATATATAATATATATATAACAACCAAACCAACTTATCCATATACATTAACGAATTTGTGAAACATATTTATGCATAAGAAACTTAGGTGTTACTTAGATTGAAATTATCCAATATAAATAAATTGACGACATCCAAACACTTAATTTTGCTTTATATTATTCTTATAAAATTATCAAAATCGGTCATACAAATTATTCTATTTTGACTCGATCGGTATTTTAAATTTGTAATTCATTTGATATTGAGGAGGTGGACTGATGTCACCAAAAAAATTGTAAAATGATTAAAAATGATTATGATGATGTAGAACTAAATATGTAAGGGATACCAACACCAACACAAGTAGAGACATTAAATTTAAATATTATTAACTCGAAAAAATTTAGAAATTTAGGTTTTTAATACCGATTTGGATTTTAATTTATAGAAATGCGGCTCGCAATCTTGATTAAATATAATCCGTCTACAGAATATGGGATAAATATTTTGAACACAACGAATTTTTCCATCTCAACTACTTTTTGGAATATATGTCTTTATGATCTGTTTGGCAATGGGTTAATATTTTATTTATTAGTGTTATTTAGCTGAATTTCCAACAATTTGCGGAAATTTGGGCTTATTTCAATCGATACCATTATTAGATAGTTTAATAGTATGTTTCCGGTTGCACTCGGATTGTGAATGATTTCCATATCATTTATGGATGTGTGATAACCGAAGAACCTGAACAATTATATATCGCTTTAAAAATAAAATAGGCTCTCTGACTCGAGTGGAACATATCTGTCATAACCAGGCCACTTCAAGCGCCAAGCCGTCTCGTATCTTTGAGTTCTTATGTAGGAGGCAAAAGCAGTGAGTTAGAGGCGGACTCCAAATTAGGGGAAAAACACGTCCGTAATTCAACAATTTCTTAGCATCTTATCAGCGTGCGAATCGGGAACGGAAAAAGTGTGTTCGGTGTACGCAATGCGATGCGTTTCGGGTTATTCATGCTACAAGCATTCTAAGCATTCGATGTATTTAATGAGCAAACAGTCGAACACCAAGTATCTCAAGTGTCTGCCTGGGATTAAAATATTAGTTATCATAGGTCTGTAATCTCAGACAAAACACGGCGATCGCGTAATGGCTTGACACACTTCCAAAGCCCAGTTAAGGGGGGTTTACATACTCCAACAATATCAGAATATATTTGCCAATTGCATTGCCAGACACTTATGCAGACCTTCCAGATGCTCTGACTTCTCGTAGAACAATTTTAAATTGTAAAATGTTGTATATTTTATCTTTGTTTTTTTTTTTTTAAACTTTGCTTTAATGTAATAAAATATCATATTTATCAACTTTAAAAAAGAGTTTTGTTTTACCACATTTGGAAATTATGCTCAGAAATAAAAAGGATCTAAAAAATAATCTTTATATTTTTTTTTGCCTCAATGAAAATGGAGCTAAATGAAAAAACTTTTGTGTCAACAAAACAAACAAATAGTAGAAAGGCAGTTTAAGCCAAATTACTAAAACAAAGCGGAAAATTTTTGACATTTGTAGCTTTGTGTAAGCATGTTAAGTAAGATCAAGTTACCACAGTTAAGCACGATTATTCAGATAAATTGTTTAATCAAATTAGCCATTATATGATTCACAAATAACAAAGTTGTATTCAACCCATTATCATCTGCGTGAACAATACATTATACGTTTACATGAATTGGCAGTTAAATGCATTAAAAATGCAGCCGCAGCTATAATCTGTCGACTCATTTTTTAGTTTTTTGTTGGACGTAGAAATACTAAAGCATATTACGCTCAAGTGGCCTAATAGAATAACAAACTATATTTGGCAGCATTGTCAGCGAGTTTAAGCTATCCTTTAAGCCACTCACGCTGAAATAGAGATCTCGAGCCAATATAATTTAATCAATTTCTGGGAAACATCACTGCATACTTTTGGGCTGCACATTTGAGATGGGTGCCTTGGGTAAGCTATCAAACTAAATTTTATCAAAGACTCAAACCAGTAGAGAAAAGCTCCGTGCTTTTTTGCTGTTATTTAAAAGTTCTCAAAGCTGCAATAAATTTCCCTTACTGTAATAGACTCTGTTAACGACACTTAAAAATCCCTAGGTAGCATTTTCATGAAAATATGTATATTAATTATGGTATACTTACACAATGTATGAGTGCAATGTATCCTTGTAATTTCTTTTCGTATGCATTTCATTTTTTCCTTATAATAATTCTAATATTTATGATTTGGTCAGCATCCAGATTTGTTCATAACTATTTTGCATCAATTCAACAGCCTTTTAGAGCTCAGATTATTTGAATTTGATTTCCTTAAGGACAGCATTTGTAGCTGTTCAACTGTCGCAAACCGTTGATTACCCATTTAAGTCCGCCCGAAGAAGTGTCCCCATATGTTATGTATGGGATTCAGGCCGGGCGATCTTGGTGGTCCCTCTAAAAGCCTAAATCCTTATCCCAAAATCACCCACGACAAGTCCGCGGCACACGTATTGAACCTTTATCCTGATGTAACAGAAACAGCGGTCGAATAACACACCAAACACGGCCGAATATTAGTAAAAAAAAAAAAACACAGTAGAGAGCTGTGTGATGTCAGTCAAACGAACTGCTCTGCAGTAATCCGTGCTATGACAGGACAGGAATGCCTACTAGCCAGCATTCATGGCATGTACCGTATAATGACTTCTACATAAGCTGTAAAGAAGAGAAAGGCGTAGAATCTCTGGAACACTTTTTCTGCCTCTGCCAGGCACTTGCCAACAAACATTTTGCAACATTGAAAAGCCACTAACTAGTGAATATGGAACTGGCCAAATTTGCAAAATTTATAGACGCAACTGGCTGGATAAATCTTTGAATTTATGTTTGACACGAGTGTAGGAGAAGTCCTATCTAGATCCCGTACGGTGTCACAACGGGCCAAACATGGCCTGTGTGTCAACCTTCAAGTTGACAACCGTTTTAGCATAACCAAAACTATGCACATTACCAATAAATGTATTTGTTTAAAAATTTTGTATGTCTATAATAGATGAAACTCTCATTTTTGTTATGCCATAAGCCGAAGAATATCCAGTTGAAATATGCTTAGAATTGTTAAATTAAAATACAATAAACATGAGCCATGAGTTCGAAACTAACTAGACTGATGCTGTAAACCTCTTCATGAAGATGAATTTCGAAGGAAGTATTTTTACTTTTAATTTAATAAAATTTTGTTCTAATTAAATTATAAAAATAGCACATGATTTAGCCACACGAAATTCTTTGTAATTCAAATAATTTCACAAACAGAGAAATGGAAAAAAATAGTTTTTAAAATTACATAAAGTTTTTTACGGAGACATACTTTCTAAATAGTAAAATAATATAATAAATATGAGTTGCAGATATCTTCTGCTGCCCGTGGCTAGCTCAAAAGAATATTAACGTGTATGCATGAGCGTGTGTGTGTGTGTGTATATATGCATATATAAATTAACTTAATAGTTTTAATTAAGTTATAACCTTTTTAGTTGAGCAACAAAGCAAATAATTTTTAGTTTTAATTAAGCTGGTGACTATGGCCACTGGCTCACACACACACACAACACCCACCTGATACACACACTCATGGGTAGAGACGTTCATGCACACACACAAATACACACACTTATGAAATCAATTAGGAAGCATTGTAAATATTCTAAATTTACCATTCGACAAAGTTAACACACACACACACACACACACAGCCAAAGCACTCAATCGTTGCAAAATCTAACAATATTTTCCATTACTGTGCACTGCGCAAATGTAAAAGATATCAGAGAAATGTTTTGCCTTGGCTAATGAACGAAACCTGTGAACAAGTTGTAATCTACGTGAATATCGGTGTAATTCAATGGATTTATCAGTACTCTAATACCCTCAAAGAAAGTATGAATGAGAAATGGTTCCTTTGAACAGTTGCTGTTGCAGCAACAGTGAGCTACGGATTGATTCAGATAGTTTGGTGCACCATGCATCTTTCAACCTGAAACTCTTTCTAGCAGCAGCAGCAGCTGGCAAAAAGCGATAACAGGCACACCGCACTGCACTGAGCTTCGCCTCATCGACTAATCACCCCATCGGAGCATCGCCGCTGTGCCGCCTCTCTGGTGCCCTACAAAGCAGTGGTCTCTGATGCTTATAACGGTTATAACATGTTGCCGATGACGGCACACTGCTCACTGCTCACTGCTCACTGCGTTTTTGCTATTCGCTTCTTGTTTTTTTTTTTTCGAGCTGAATGCTGTTGTTGCACTGGTATCAATGGCAGCGTTGGGGCCATTAAAACTAACGAGGCGGTATCTTTTTAATGAATATCAGTTTAATTAATATTTTATAAAAACAATGCTGATCCAGCTACCCCTATTGGCATACGAAAGCGTTGGTAAAAGGAATCACGTCAACAGCTGTTTACTGTTTACTGGTCGCTGGTCGCTGATACTGCTACTGGTGCAGGTACAGGTACAGTTGTGTTTAGGGCGCTAGCATTGGTATGGGTACTGCTACTGGCCCTGGTTCTAGCCAGCAAATTGGGCTTTAAACCAGCTGCAAGCTTTACTTTATATGG
Source organism: Drosophila demipolita (assembly GCA_035042405.1). Taxonomy (NCBI): domain Eukaryota; kingdom Metazoa; phylum Arthropoda; class Insecta; order Diptera; family Drosophilidae; genus Drosophila; species Drosophila demipolita. Next base: position 863,434 of record JAWNLI010000476.1, on the reverse strand, counting down.
CTTTACATTGTAATGCCCGTTGTACCCCATCAGCCGACCATCGTTGTGGTCGTCAGCAGCAGCGCCATCTCCTCTTTCTGGGGCTGCACTCAATATAAATTGCATTGCATAGCAAAGGGGGCACGTACTTTAATTTTGCTTACTTCGTGAATGAGCACAATAGAAGTGAATAGAAATGCGCAGTCGGACACAAGGATGAGATGAAGAGGGGTCATTCAGCACCCACCAACTCAAACACAAGCCGAAATCTCAAAATTCCACTCAAACACAGATGTAAATCCCAAGATCGTATTGTATGTACCAATACTAAACACACACACACACACACACACACACAGATGCATACACATGCACACACAAACGGGCAGCCACATCATTTTGAGCAAGCTGCATTCGCTTCTGACAAATTGAGCGTGGGCGACGCCATGACGACCAGGGAAGCAAGCCAACAATAACAGGAACAACGACAACGACAACCACAACCAGGACCACAACAAAAGCAAACACAATCACAAACGCAACGGGATACACGACAAGCACACAAGGATTGGATGGAGTCTGCAATGGCCCTGAGGCGCATTTACAGGCGAATGTGCAAAGTCCTTTTGATTATGCACATAAATGGTGCTCACTGGACTCGGCTCGTCCAGCATCTCCATAGATACCAGCTCCCATGTCAAAGATGCAATACTCAAACCACACACATCACACGGCTGCCCAGCTTCTCACCTCATGCATGGCCATAACTTAAGTTACATCATTAAATTATATTACATATACATTTCTGTAGTATTTAGTATTTACATACCTTGTATTAACGTATGCATCTGTTTAACCCAAAAATCAACACCTCTTCTAATGCACTTGATCTGCAGCTGTCAAATCCCTCAGGGGAAACTAACACATCTCTTGGCCAAACTCTGAAGTATGTTTTCATAGCCACAGTTTGGCCGTAAATCAGCTGGATGATTTAGGTAAAACGTTGTGAAGTGAAAATCGCTCCGAAAATATATTTAAATAGTAAAAATGCAATGCATTTTTTTCCAAATAATCCTTTTTGGAATTCGGAAAAAATTGATGAAAACCGCTCTTTCGATTGCCAAAAGCATTTTTAAAGGAAATCAAATACACTTACAATTTATTTCATTGAACACATTTAAACATTTCTCTTCGTTCGTTATCCATTTGCAACACACTGCAATCCGTAAATATAAATTAAAAAACCAAAAACGGTTTTTGCTAATAATGCAAACTAATACCAGGTCTTTGTATTTAATTAATTGCAATTTTACTAACACACACAAAAGCCGCTTACATTGCAGGCACGTGCAAAAGTCCGTTTGTGTTTTCAATTACTTTCAAAAATATTTTATTAATTATGCTGACAAATTATGCAGACAAAGACAATTTTCGTTTGTAGTCATATTTTCATTCATTAACTTTGACTGTCTTATTATTTACAATACGTGCGACACAATTTCTATATAATTTGATTAATTTGCATTTCATTCGGTTGCCACATTCCTCAAAAATAACAATAAATGAATAACAATAACAATAACAAATAGGTGCATTTTATGCGCTTTGTATATATATATATATATATATATATATAGTCTTACAGTTATATTAAAGTTAATTTTATATCATTCAGATGAATTGGCAACATGTTCTTGAACATGTACTTTGTGTTCTTTTTTATTTTACAAATGCCTATTAATTTAACAGATTCTATTAGATTTGGAATATATCTTTAAACTTACTGGTTGCTCCGGTTTTAGGCTTCTGTTCCAGCTTCTGCTCCGGCTTATCCTCCAGCTTCTGCTCCAGCTTCTGCTCCGGCTTCTGCTTCAGCTGCTGCTCCAGCTGCTGCGTCGGCTTCTGCTCCAGCTGCTGCTCCGGCTTCTGCTTCAGATTCTGCTCCGGCTTCTGCTCCAGCTGCTGCTTCGGCTTCTGTTGCTGTTCCAACTTCTGGTTCCTCTTCTCTTCCGCCTTCTGCTCAGTTTTATTTTTGGGCTTCTGCTTTAAATTCTGCTCTGGCTCCTGCTCCAGCTTCTGCTCCGGCTTCTGTTCCCGCTACTTTTATTGCTGCTCTGATTTTTGTATTGAATTATCGCCTCTTCAGCTCTCGTTCGATTCTATGACGCTTGATGACGCAAGTGCTCCTCTGCAGTAAAGTTGATAGGTGTAAAATGTTTACGTGTGATATACACCATGTCCTGGCGGTGTCGAATGCGACGTGGCTCGACCAGCTTTAGGGCCTCTTGGGCTACCTTGCGCCGTTGCTGGGAGCACTTCTCGTACGGCGTTACAGAATGCTCCATCATCGGCTCTATGACAGACTTTGCGCGCTTTAAGCTGTCCGCAATCTGAAGCATCCCATCTTTGCCCATCTGGATTATAGTACGACCGCACAGCTTTGCCTCCTTGATACTAGTGGAGAGCAGCACAAAGCCTTGGAGTAGCTGTAGTCTTGGTTGTTGCTATTGCGGAATTTGAAGCAGTGTTGTTCCCAGTCTACTTGCCTAGGCTTATGCTGTCGCGGTGCAACTGCAAAATCTCGGAAAGTGGATGCTTCATAATCTCAAAGAGGCCGCTGCTCCTGATCGAGTGGCGCAATCGGCATAAGAGCGGCGCAAATGCGCTGGCATTCGCAATTATGGAGGGAGTAGCTTCGGGCTTAGCTCTTTTTGCTGTTGTGGTTTCTGAACCCCTATCGAATCCCTTCCCATTCACATCCACTCCCAGAAATGCATATGAACGAAAATTATGTTTTACAAAATGAACTATTTGAAATTAAAAATTGGTTAATAGTGTCCTCGCTGATGGAAGGCTTAAATATAATTTAATTGGTATTCAGCTCTCGGGTTGCCCATTGATTCGCCCATCAGTTGTCTATTGGCAGCTCTGCTCAAAGCAATCATTTCTCAACTGGCAAAGAAGTGTTCTTCACATTCATTGAGTCTGTTTATCAGCACAAACATTCGCAGTGGAAGGCAAAATATATAGTGGACTTGGGTTGTTGAGTGTTAAGCATAGGTAAAACAACCGACTGCTGCAAAATGTCAGCAATGAGATTCATTAAAATCCAATTAATTACACATCCATTTTCAATTGAAAAGATTTTCAGTCCGATTAAAGAGTTCGTCGAGTTGCAGCTGATTGAATAGATGCCGTACTTAAGTAATTAAAACTTCAACTATGCCAGTCCAGGTGTTAGTTAGTGATAGACATCCAACTGGACAGACTCTGCTACTATTTTTCCTTTTTTTTTCTCAATTAAATTATAGTCTAGAAATATAAGTGTGGCCGGTGAGGAATGAAATGAGCTGGAGACGGCGCAGCATTTGTAATGTGACAGTTGACTTTGATTGAAAAGACATTTTCTGTTAAGTCATTTGTTCTCAACATTTAATTGAAACCAATATATTAATTTAAGAAATGAATGTAAAAATTTTATAATTATTGAAAAAATAACAATTCCAGTATTTAACCTGTAGAAATTGCTTTTAGTTGCAGCTACCTCAATGATGGACAAAGACAACTGGTTAGAGAAAGAGTTAAAAAAAAAACTTGTGAAAATTGGGTCAAGTTGGTATTTGGTGAATACGCTAAAAAAAGGACTGCCAGGCCACGTCGTCACGTGAACAACGTTGTCTGCGTGCTCATCCCAAATGTGGTATGCCGTCTCAGACAGCTGAAAGCTCAATTATTTTGAAATACAGTCCTATATCAATGTATACGTGTGTTTGTGTGTGTGTGTTCATAAAACGGACATGGCCTGACTGAGTAGTTTGCAGTGTTTCACGGCCATAGTCCAGGCACGCACGAAGATTGAGTAGGCAAGGGCAAACCATCGCTGGCCAACTGGGTAAGGTAAGCGCAGAGGTGAGGAAAAGTTCAAAGCGTAGTAGGGGAAGGGGACAGGGAAGAGGAAGCAACGGGCTCATCATAACGCGAAGTATGGCGTATGAGCGATGCATTCTGATTAGGCAAGCAAAGTTAATTGGCTGCGACAGGGGAGTACATTGAAGACCAGCTAAGCAGCTTAAAGATGGCTAACAACCACAACAGCAACGACAACTGGTAAGCCCAGCAAAGATATATCTTACTGTTAAATTAACTAATCGACCACAGTTGCGGCCCAAGTATATTTGCCATATAAAATGCGTATTTCTGAATAGTAAGAAATCTGTCCGAATTTGCAATGTTTTCCTGTTTTAAATAATAACAATTTCAAAAATGCAATTAAAATTGATAGCCTTATTTTTATGAAGTAGCAATACAAATTCAATGCAAGGAAAAAATAAAAAAAAATATTGTTTGTCTATATGTAATCTAAAAATACTAATTAAAAAGGACTTTCGCAGAAGTCCGTCCAGTCAGCTTTGGGTCTTGAAGAAGCTTACTCGACGGACATTGTGAATCTCTCCATTGAGACAACCCCCGACGGGAATCGAAAAATATGGGAAAAAAATGAATAGTTAAATAAAATATTTAAACTATTAAATAATAAATAATAAGATAATAATCAAATAAGATATTATTTTGTGATTTGTGAAAAAATAAAATAAACACTCTTTGAAAATTAGACAGATTCCATTGATAAATTTGGCATGGCATATCATGGCACAAATAAATTCAGATGTTCCACATGTCATAGCAAATTATAATTAATTATTATTTAACTCGCAGCGTACCGAGAAAATTGGGTTTGCCATTTTAGATATGGTGTCGCAGCTTAAGCCATTCAACGTACATTTAAGTTAATGAAAACTAGACTCTTTAATAACAGCATTTTAATCATTTGCTGCAAAAACAACAAAGCAAAAAAAGAAAAAAAACAGAAAAAATGAGCTGCTACGTGCCAGTTTCTGAGCGGACTTCTCTGGTAGGCAAACAAATTGCTGTCAACGACGAAACCCATAAAAGCAACGCAAATAAACAATTTAACTTGAATATAAAACACGAAAACAGCTGCCCGCCAGCAGGAGGGTATCTAAAGGGGGTTGCGGGGGCCATTGGTTGGGGTGTGTGGGTTGTGTGGGTGGTATAGCTGGTGGTTGGTTGAGAAGAGTGACTGCGTCGCGCTTAGAGATTTGATCGATTCCCAACGTGGACAATTAGTTAGCGGGCAAATTGCCCGATTCACTAAACAGGGAATTGGAACATGGTTATCGTCGGCCACTCAAATTAAGTGACATGCCGACCAAATGCATAATGAATTATTCCTTAAGCAGTTAACCACAGACAATAATAATGCCAGCGACGACGAGGACGACAACAACCACTGCGAAATCAACAATGGGAATGGCAAAATCTAGGGAAACTGGGTCAACTTGCTGTTAAACCTTGGAGTGGGACCTGGAATGGGAACTGGCACAGAATCTGGGCCTGGATGGGGAGCAAGAAGTGAGAGCTGCGATTCGTCGGGCAGTTGTCGTTAAGTAAATCAAAAACATTTGCCAACTGCCAACTGCCAACTGCCAAATGCCGACGGCAACTTGGCTGCTCCTTGGGGCCGACGGCGACAATTATGTTTGCTATTTATCGCACCGACGGCAAACGCTTGACAGTAAAATAAAAAAGAATATTAATAATAAAGATGAAATTGATATGAATTGAAAATTTGTTGAGAAGCGGATATCTTTTCAGCAATCGTATTGCAACTGTTTCAATTTTCGATATGGTGTTTGGTTTATTCTTTTTATTCTTTTTATTGTTGTTGTTTTTTTTTTTTTTTGTTATATCTGCAGCTTTTCTTCCGATTTGTGGCAGATGAGTTATGGCCAAACACTGTGCCACGCAGCAACAATAGAAAAATAAATACTTGCTAAAACTCCAAAGTAAAGGGGGCTTTTATAGCTGGCCAATGTCTGTGTGTGTGTGTGTGTGTGCCAAGCACATAAGTGAAAGGCTTTTAAGTAATGATGTTGGCCATGACAATATTGTAAAAAAGTGCAATCCGTGAAGTGGGATAGATAAATAAGAGGGTTGCGCCACACAATGGAGATACCATAATTTATCACAGAGTTTAATAATTTTATCAACTCTCGAATTTGCTCGAACTGCCAAGCGATATATTTAGTTGGCTATTTGTTGGTCTCAACAAATCGCCCAATATTACCAATATTAGTGGCTATTTTTGTATATAAAATAATAGATAAAATAATACATATATACATATATAAAAAGTGCAAAAATAATGAGTTGACTATTACCTTTTAGGTAACATGACGAATTGCCTGTTCAAGACTGCCCAAAACAAAAAATATTTGTTCATTATTTAAACTTTCGTAATGCAATACAAAGTATTATTCAATTTTAGTGATGTTTTGTGTTCACACAAGGGTAAACTATCAAAGTTTTTATCAGTGCTTTAGTTTATAGCCTATAGATAAACAGCTAAACCAAGTTTTGCTAAAATATAGAAACACAAAAAACAGTTGATTTTTTTGGTGAGGGACATATTTAAAAATGAATAATAATAAAATAAACATATTTTTAATAGCATTATTTGCAGAGCCAAAGAGCGGGTAGAATTTTATTGAATAGTTTAAGAAGTTAGCACATAAAAAAAATGCGAGCTGACAACCAAAGTGACTTTTAACTGCCAAGAATCCTATTGCATGACAGGTGACGTCATATATCTTGTTTGGCATATTTGTATACCCTAAACCTATTCATGTGTCGACCCAAAAAGATATATTTTTATTTTGACTATCTATTAAACTTATTAAATCGAAATTATTCAAACCTTTTTCATATTTATTCTTCGATCAAAATTAGTTTTGCAAATATTTCGATATACTTGAAATTAGTTAAACTTGTCTAAGTGGTATCTTCTAGTCTAACCCTTTTGCGATATTCATTTGACTTGTTTTTCGAATACATATGTTGACGAGGCATTCTCCAGGGCAAAAATCAATTACAGCTGTACCAAAAAAACAGGCAGCAAATTGCCAGGCAGTTTTTGATTGCGCTTCGCTTGTGAATGGCTTCCGACAGTGGCAGCGGCGTCGACTGCGTGTCAATGAACTTTGAAAACAATTTTTAATCACATGCCCTTATTGGCTCGAGCTCTATTTCCCATTGCCTATGCACGATATACTCTATTCGCTACTAGCTATTTCCCATTCATGTTCTGCTCCTGATTCACTCACATCGCACAACGCACATCGCACAACGCGTAACACTCAACGCACAAAACAGGATCCAATTGACGCCGATTTCGAAATAAATTGAATAAATCTCAGCGTGCGCAGTCGCCTGGTAATGAAGTCTTTGCCAACTATGCCACTGTGGCCTAAAACAATAAAGTATAATATAAAAATCTGCTTAATTTCTTCCAATCACCTTTTTATCTACGATGGGATTGATTTGTTTTTGAAGCGTGCTATTTTCAAAAATCATCGAATTTTCAGTGTGAATTTGAACACAAATCTTTCGTTTTTGTTAGCTAAAACATTTTTGCAACTGAATTTATATATTTGAATAAAAATATGTATACGACACCATTATTCTTTCGTACTATAAGCTATGTTTTATTTATGTGAAATGGATGTCTACTTATACAATTTTTTACTTTTGGGCAATTGGTTATTCGAGTACCTATCATATTGAAATAAAATTGGAGCAGGTTTCAAAGTTTGACTAACGAATTAATTGGGCGTTGAATTGTTTAAGGATACAAGATACAAATCAATTTATGCATCAGTGCTCATAATTACAATTCTATCAATTGAACCAATTGAATGTTCAATGAGGTGCACCTGTGTAAAACAACTCATTAATTGGCAATATATGTAATAATTTGAAAACCCAAACTCTGTCGCAAATTCATAAGATACGGACAGTTAATTATTTTGTCTAAATAACCATTGCATTGTCCAAATGGGCCTGTGGGCAATTCAGAAAGTGACCAGTCGAGCTAATAAACTTGTCATAATTGTCACTGCGGTGAACTGACAAATGTTCCGTCCGTTGAGGAACTTTGACATGTGTTCGCTTCAGTTGTAACACGTTCAGTATGCAGAATATTGGCTCTGTTGCATAACTGGCTTGGCATCCAATTACGATTTAAAATTGAGTTCATTTAATTTTGCGTACATTATGCAACAGCAACTGCCACTGCAACTGCACTTCCACTTCCACTTCCAGTTCCATAACCACAAACTCAATTATGCATGTTGGTTTTAATGTTGGGGTTTTCGTTGGAACTCTCAAAGGACGAGCATCTCATGTTGGTAAATCAATTAATGAGAAATTCACATGTTTAACCCTTTGTGAACATTTGCCACGGTGCGGCAGCTGTCAACGGCAATGATGCAAACAATAGCCATATTAATTTCTCAAAGGTTGCGACACAGCTGCTCGTTGCTAAGTATGCGATGGTGGGGCAAGTGGCAAAATGACGAAGTGGAGGAGTGGAGACGTGGGAGGAGTGGGAGACGGTGGCTGGGGATGTGAATGTGCGTCAACACGCTCTTCTTGCCCACAAAAGTCGTCAGTGGACTGTCGAGTGAGCTACCTGAGATTTAGCATGTCCTCGCTTAAGTTTGTGGGGGAAGAGGAATGGCGTGATTTTAAGGGAAGGGAGTGGCAGAAATGGCAGCACCTGCGTGCCAAATGAGCGTTCGTCTTGAGCGTTAGCAAGACTGCTCTGAGCACACTTTTTGGGGCACTGACACGCGGTAAGGGTTCGAGGTCAATGCACGGACAATTGACTGTGGCTGTGGATGTGGCTGTGCCGTGGCCGCTGTCCGGTTTAAGTGTTACATGTTACGTGTTTTTTTTTTAATTGGCGAAACTAACGTAATTAAAGCACTCAGCAACCAGATTGAACAATGAGTAATCTCCAACAATACCAGCTGCAAAATGGCAAGGCGACGACAAGATAACTAGCAATTAGTGTCTGTGGCTGGACTCAGAATTGATGTTTGCCTCAGTATCTTTGTCCGCATTGGTATCCGTTTTCGAGCCCGTAGCTAGTCAGGCTCCAACAATGCTATGGCCAGTCAGCCATGCTAATGGGACTGGTAGCAAGTACAAACATCGTCCACCCGTTCGTATGAGTAATGTAATGGTAAATATTAAGCCAGTTGGTGACTTTCGTTCACAATTCCATCAACCATTAGTCTAAGCCAAAGTGCATACAACTTTTAAATCTGCTTATGCAGAATACAAAAGAAAATGAAATGATTTATTATTAAGTAGCACACTAGGTAATTCTTAAAAATAATAATGAATATAAGTTTAGTTAATTAAGAAATCTACTTACAGAAATATGAGTTGTACAAAGAGTTTAAAGGAATAATATTTATATAGAAGAATATGTCTTATATCTTACTTTTTGATTTTAAACATTACACGGGATTTTAAAAATTGAAAATACATAAGGGAATAACAATGTCTTTTAATGTTAATTGAATAATTGATTGCATTAATAAGTTGCTTAATTGTATATATTAAAGGTAACTAAAATATGTATATTCAATTCTTTATTTAGGTATCAGAATTGATTAATATTGTGCATTTTGTAGTCGAAGCTGACAAAAACAGCAGTGCTTGTGATGCAGCTTTTAGCTGTCAAAGGAAAGTCCATTAAAGGCACTTTTGTTCTGTGGACTTTTTAATTACCGTTTCTACCATCATAAATTGCATCAAAGTGAGTTCCATGCACTAGCAAAAATCAAGGAAAATGTAATGCATCGGAAATTGCAATGGCGATGAAAATTGATGGAAGACAGCTATCTGCAATCGGCTTACAGCTTTGGCCAATAACCAATGCTTGCTGCCTTTTTGCTAGTTACGGCCGGAACGAGCCTGGGACTGACGCTGCTGCTGCTGCTGCTGCTGCTCCCACTGTGACTGTCACGGAGGCTGATGAACACAAGGTAAATGCATCAGCTCTCTATTGATTGTCATTCAAAGAACCGCTCTGGGTGGGTAGATGAGGCTGGGAGGCTGGGAGGAGAGCTAATCTATGTCGCTCTCAAAATGTAGAACACTCTGCGTCAAGGAAATTATTTTTTTATTCTTTATATTTGGACTGAAGCCTGATGTGAACGCAAAATTGGAAAAAAAAAACGTACGGCAATCGGACGACTGAACTGGCAAGCTATGAAGCGAACGAATGCCGATATGGATGGAGAGGGAAGTGTCAAAAAACAACAGTAACAATAATATGAACAACATCACAGCGAGGGTTGCATATTATATTAAGGTGTCATTGAATACGCCCACCTAATAATGTCAATTGAGAATCATTTTGTTGGTCAAATAAATAAATAAATATGTAAAATAAATAAAATTAAATTAATAAAATAAACTTTACAAATGTAACCATAAAATTAGTAATATTAATATTTAAAATTTGCGATGACTTGTTACGCAATATATACACAATATGGCAAAAAGCTAACAAATTATCTAATTTACAAAGAATATTTTTACAAGCAAGCTTTACAGGTGCCAAGAAAAAGATTAAAAAAATGCGCTGCTAATAAGTTTGGGTTTGTTTTACTGTAACTGCAACGAATTTTTATTGCAAGTACTTTTTGAGTCACCCTCTGCAAAAACTGTTGAAATATTGCCACTGACCTACTTACCGAAAAATGGCAGAGTCGAGCGATGGCATGGCAAAAACAAAAAAAAAAAAACTAATGTTGTTACGGTTGGGTATTTTGTTTGAATAGCCCGAACATATCGATGGCGTTGCATTACGCGCCGTGGGCTTGTGGCTGTGACTGTGACTGTGACAGTGGCTGTGACTGTGACATTGGTTGTGACAGTGACAGTGACAGTGACAGAGACAGTGACAGTGACTGCGGTTCTGACTGTGACTGGAGGATAACTGTGTACTTGAAAAGTCATAGTTGCAGTACAAATTGTAAACGTTGATAGACAGCGTCAGCTGTTGGCTGTAAGGTGCCAGGCCACGGGCTTAAACAGTTGCCATAGGGCACTTAAGAGCGCTAAGCTGACACCTCAAAGCGTGGGCCGTCATCTGTCAACTCCGACCGACCGAGTGAAAGATGGACGGGCAAGCATGCAGAAAGCTTGCCGATAATCAAGAAAGCGACACGGCGTTATGCACACAACGGAAACGGAAGCTGCAGCTACTATGTATCGACGTTAAAAACGATGACAATAATGGCAGCCATGGGGGCAAGCGAATCAGACTCAGAATCAGAATCAGCAACTGAAACAGAACGAAAAGCACAATGCACATTGAAAAATGCAATATGTAAAATGTAAAATGTACAACGTAAAACTCTGTAAATTGCTTATATTGCAACCAAGACGACGATGACGATGAAGACGATGAAGACCACGTCGACGGCAAATGACAAAAGCGAAATGCAACGACATTTGACAATGAAAGCGGTCGACAGTCGACAGTCGACAGTCGGCAGTCGACAGTTGAGAAAACAGGGTGAAGGACAATGCGCGTGTAGAGCGTAACGCTTATTGAAATAGTTCTAAAGTGAGCTCGACGACGCCAGCAACAGCATCAGCGTCAGCTCTGACTCCTGCCTCCGCTTGGTTGCATGTGTCTAAGTGGCCTAAGACCCAGTTGCTATGGCTATGGCTGTGGCAGTGGCTGTGGCAGTGGCATCGCCATAACCAGTGCCACTGCCATAACAATAACCCCGTGTACCACACTCCTGCCTTAGCACCCAACAATTGTTCGACTAACAATCTGTACTAACGAAGGCGGCTGAAGCAGTAGCAGCAACAGCAGCAGCAGCAGCAGGCGGCAGTGAAGAACGCGGCTAAAGCCACAGGCAGAAGCTGGAAAACAGAGGCACAGTTGCAGGGCATTGTATGAGCCAAAGCTGTCGATGGCAATGCAAGCAGGACAATGACATGACTATCCAGGCAGCAAATATTTCACTGATTAGCATTTCTCATATTGGCTATGATGCTAATTATGATTTTGGCTCAATATGTGAATTGGACGTAGCCAATTATCGCAAATATTTCCACAACAACAAAAACCTGTTGCATATTTTGGCTTAAATTCTACTTTCAGATTCCAATGAAATTCAGCCACACAAACGAAATGCATTTTACAAAGTAGAAACATAAATCTTAATTGAAAACTAATTGATTTGTAGAATGGAAAATGTACATGTGAAATTAATATACACGAAGAGATTGCAAATTTGTGTTATTTTAAATAAGAAAATGTTGAATTATAAGTATTAATATCAAATTTGCAGTTGCAATTTGAAACTAACAAAATGTTTAATAAAATAGGAATGCAATTGACAACAATAACGAAAACTGACTTAATTTAGGGTGGTTTGTGCTAGCTGAATCCAACTCAACCAAAGATTAATTTAAGGCTTTCGAAGCATTTTCTGCATTCATTTTAAAACATGAATAAATTCTTTCCTTTAATTGGTTTAAATTTTCTGTGAGACTGTGAGCACTGAGCAGTCATAAACACTTGAGCCTGTCAGGTCGATGCAAAGGTACAAAAGACGGCGAAACATGGCAGTTCGGACATTTCTAATTATCGTTTGCTGATGATAATTAACTATTATTTTTTATGCATTCTTAGGGTGCATTCATTTTGTTGTGCACTGTGACATGTTTCATATGAAAGCACTTTGAGGCAATGCACACTTACTTTTTATCAGTTATCTATTTGCTTGCAAAAATCAAATAACATCAATTTATCAAAATGTCAAGTTTTTCCAACTTCATAGATACAAGTACTCTGAGCCTTAAATCTGACCTGGAAAGGGTATTTAATCTTTTTTTTTTACAGAAAACATTTCCTACCGGGGGCTCTACTTTTTTTGCCTTTGTTATTTATGTATTTTTTTTTTTTGCTGTCATCGCACCGCTTGGTTCCGTTTAAGACTTGCTGTTGATGTTTCAGCAGGGATTACGCAACAAAGAAGATAAGCGGAAGAGCTGACAAGCTCTTGCCATCGAACATCTTGGAGATTCCTGGTTGTTTCAATATCAAAGCTGCTTGACGCCTGTCCTCGGCTCCAGCTTCTGATATAACTTCCGCACGCAGCATCCACGGATCCAAGCAAACATTCAACATCAAGTAACCACTCGGCAGGGCTCCACACTTGGCATCTGCATTTGGTGCCATAACCAATGCCTTTGCCATTACCCATTGCCCATTGCCCATTGCCCGTTGCCATGTTGGATTTGTTTTGATTTTGTGCGTCGCGCTCCTTGTAAACTTGTTCGCCCGTTGCCGGCTTGGGATAACGGGCCCGCTAACCACAGCCAAGAGCACCAGCGAAATGGCAATAGTATGCAGTCAAGATACAACTGGGACTTTAACTGAAATCGTAAATGAGACTGGCAATAAGACCAAAACGGAGACACTGGCATCAATGGACGAGAGACGGGAACGAGGACATACGGAAAATCGAGTCACTGCCAGGCAACCACAGCAGTGTGGTATATGCGTGTACATCTGCCTCGTCTCATGCCACACGCAATGAGGAATTTGGTGACCAAGTCCCTGGAAGAACTTCAACCCACCCACAAACCACACAACGATAGCTGGCCTAAATCGCAACCCTTTTTCACGCCAGTCATTTCCGCAATACACCTTATGGCTTATTGCTTAAAATATTTTGAAAACCCAAGAACATTTCACATAACTCTATTCAAGCCAGCATAAATATGCATGTAACCACAGAGACACACAGAGCGAGAAGTCAATTGCAAATTGAATGAAATTAATGAAATGGTCATGATTGAAAGGAGAATATAAACTCCTGCTGTTAATCATGGGCAATGCATTGTTCCGTGCTCCTTTGTGTTGGGCGATTCAATATTGCATTGTGTTAACCAAACATATTTGTATTTCCAATTGTTTGCCTTTCAGTCCTTTGCGTCCTTTGATGACAATCAATTGGAATTTGCAGCAGTAAATTTCGAATAAGACTAATATTAAATATGAATTCCGCAAGAGAGAAGATGGCCAAAGACGTTGGCTCTGGATTTGATTCAAAATATTTTTGAAACATATATTAATTATTATTTTAATCAAATCATTTGTAATTGAATATCATTTATTTTCATTTATTTACAATAACATTCTCACAAGGAATTCATATAAATAAAAATTGTTCTTTGTAGCAGGTAGTTTCAACCTGCAACTTTCTGTTGAGCTTTATCAGTACGCAGGCTGAAGGGGCGTGCATAAGGTCCTTCCACTTAACAGCAATGTTACAGTAGGGAAATTTCTGTTAACTGGGCCAATGAAATTTCCCAAATCGAATCAGTATAAAAGGCGGATCTGCGGCTGTGCAAAATCAGTTGCAACTGAGCAGCCAAAGCAAGTGGACAGGAAGGAATTGGAAGAAGAAACCAAAAGGAAGAAGCAACATCTGGAAAAGCAGAGATACAGCAGCCAACCCGCTGTCAATTTCGAATTGATTGGTTAATGGTCAGCAGTAGTTTTATCAGAAATCAGTTTCAAAGACGAAGAAATTCCGATTTTTTTTTAAATATTTTTTGGCTGTTGATAAGTAAAGTGAATGACTCTTAATTGGCGTAATTAATATGGAAAGAAAAATAAAGTAAAAAAAATGTGCGTCGAAGAATATGTCGATGAGGTTTATAATCCTGAATCCTTCATATGGTTTTTTTTTCTTGTCGTTGCTATCATAATTACCTTTCCAATAAGGCAAATAAGAAACTTGCTTGGCATTTAAGTGAAAGTGTTTGATAAAAAGTGTGATTCCAGATTATCAGTATTTGCGCGCCTAAAGATTAGACAATGGAAGCGCCACAGGAAATGCAAGAGGAAGAGCTTCACTTTGAATGCAATGGCAGAGTGTGTGTGGTGTTCAGCCTGTGTGTTTTATGTATATATGTGATCATGTGTTTAACCTTATCCGTTTACTTGTGTGTTGTATTACCAAGCAGTCACTTTCCGTGCTTTGACATCTTATGGCCAGAATTTTGAAGTGTATCTATATAGTTTTATTTATTATTTTTTATTATTTTTGAGCAGACATCTGATAGAAATTGAGATAAGGACAAATCAACGATATGCATATCTAATAAGGTTCAGAAACCAACAACTTCTCACTGCCAACTCGAGAACGTTTACTGCCAAAAATCTAAACTGATAGTATATAAACAATTAAACACATTCGAATCGCGATCAACTGCCAAATTGACATTTTCCATAAAAAAAAGAGCAACATAAACAGCGAAACCACATCTTTGCTGTTTGAAGTTTGTTGCTATTTTGTTGAGAAAGTGCTACAACATTACATATACACGCCCACACCTACGCACACAAATACACAGTGAAACGAGCAACGACAACATCGCCAAAGAACAACCCACAACTTGCTCCAAGAAGCTGCCGTCGATGCTCACCGTGTGGTAAGTTGACATTTCATTTCCATTTCTACTTCCATGGCAATTTTGAGTGCATTTTCAACAGCTTTTCACTTGTGGTGCTAACAAGTCAGCATCGCCGCTTGACTTCTGAGTGCATCTGCATGTATGCAAGATTCAAGCTGTGTGTGTGCCTGTGTGTGTGTCTGTGTTATTGTGTTTGAATTTGGTTCTGGGATTGTAGGATTGTTTTTGTGTTATTGTGTGTTATTGTGTGGGTGCCAGGGTGTCGGGGTCAGGCGCATTATTACAAGTTATGCATTGTGGCACCAGCCACCCGCAAACAACGACATTGGTAGAATAGAACAATGCCAGGCATCTGCTCCTGTGAAAATAACATCAGCCAGCGATGGGAAAAGTCACGTATCCAATGGCATTGAGTCAAAATCCAAAACAACAAGCAACAAGAGCAAAAAGTTGAAGCAGATCTGGCACGAATAACAGTTAATTTTGGCATTGACTCACTCCCACAATATGAAAAAGCAGCTTTAACACTGAAAGCTGCTTATTATTTTGTGCCATGGACAAAAGTGGCCAATTTCACAGATTGCATTCGCAACGAGGCATTTTTCATTCAATCGGTGCCAATAATTGTAATATGTTAATCGAGTTGCTGCGTTGGCCAATAAATTACTGTTTGTATTTTTATAACCAATCACTACAAATAATTCAAAAATAATTCCCCAAAAATATGCAAATTATCTAAATTATCTAAATTATTTATTGATATTAACTACCATAAATAGAAAAGCCAATAATATTGCAATGAATTACAAATGTGCTCTAGTAAATTACAGTCCTTAAAAAATAGATATTCTGTATAAGAAGAAGAAACCAGAGCTATGCATGATGTGCAGCTTGATTCTTAAAATGCGTAAGCCTATTAAAACATGATTGAACATTATTCAACGACAGTGCTCAAAGCTTGGCCAAAAGGCCATTGCATTTTATTGACTTGTCTAAATGGTCAATGCTGGTCCATTTGCGTCTGGTGCGATGGCCCAAAAGTGAAAGAGAAAAACGCCCCCAAATAAAAGACCAAAACAAAAAGTAAAAAATAAAAAGCACAAAATACAAAGTACAAAGGGGCACTACAAACACTTGGAATGCTTATCTTTGAAGCACGCAACAAAAAAGGAGGCGCCGCTGAGCAGTTTTGACAACGTCAACGGGTCAGTCCAATTTATGGCTGTCAAGTTGCTTGTTGTTTTTAGTTGTTGTTGCACTGCTGTGCATACAAATGTAAATTTCAATTGAGCATTAATCGGGCAGCGAAAGCGTGTCACGCGTGCCACATGCCACACAGCACCCGCACGACCGTGAACGACTTTTGTGATGACTTTGCGATAAGCCTTCGATTAAAATGTCGCCCATTATCAGAAATAGCTGCTCAGCAATTTTGCTCGTCCTTGCCAGCAAAGTTTCGTTGCAAGTTTTATTTTAGTTATTTTCCCATTTTCCAATTTTCCCATTTTCGCCCTCTTGTTCTTTCGGAGGCGGTTGCCAGCAACTTTGCAGTTTGCCCTGCGCCTGCAAGTATGCAACGCTTTTATCGACACATTTTTGTCCGTTTTCTGATTCCGTTGTGATGCTCAGGTTTATTTTTTAGTTTTCCTTAATTAAAAGCTTTATTATGCGACACACCTTAGAAATGGTGTATAAAACGATTGCGTAATTAAAAGCAAACAACGAGCAGCAAACACAATTTGTTTATTGCCTGCTCCTCGTAGCTGTTGAAGTGTATACACATATTCACAAATATACATATTTTTGAATAGATGGTTGCCAGTGTGAACAGTGAATGCCACTCGACTCATTGACGCCACGTGTCGCTCAGCATAGAAATTAAAAAACTTAATGGTCTGACCAGCACAAAAGCACTTTAACACAAAATCACTCTCATAGACAAATACGCATACGGTCCGATAGAGAATTCTGTGTCTGAAACATAAATATACGAATTAGAAATGAACACAATCCTTTGTAGTAGTCATTGTGGCCAATGTTGACAGCATCAGTTTTGGAAATGTATGGAAAATATGCAATTTCAAAGTAAATTCATTTTGAATTTCTCATAAATCGAACATTTAATGTCGAATACAAACTACAGGTCAATTTTTACAAATACGTTAGAAGAGAAAGTTTCCTTTGAGTCTCCCATTCTGTTCAATGCTGTCACAAAAACGCAAATAACAACATTTAACTGCAGTACAAATTAGAAATAGATGGAAAATCTATGAAAACTACTTCCATAAATTTGCTTTAAATTTCATGAATAGCAACAAGAATTTAATCTAGCCCTGTGACTTAAAGTAATCGTTAGTATTTTTTTTTTTTTTATTTGTTGACATCTTGAAGTGATTTCCGTTCTGATATGAGAATTTCTTACAAACTTAATTTGTGCTCGGCGAGCGTAGGAATGTCACTTGTCCTTCATTCAGTAGGTTCTTGGCCAAACGAGCTCACGTTGTGTGTGTAAATTGAAGCCATCACCGCAATTTTGGTGATACTGGAAAGCTACCCGCTGTCAAGCAAAACTGAACACACTGTGAATTGTCTAGACCAGCACACACTAGCACAGACAACCAATTACAAACCACACACTAGACACACAGCACACACACTACACACAACACACACACACAAACACACATTGACGGACACACCAAAACAGATATTCATCTATGTCGCACATCGTTAAGCGCTGCCAGTTTGACTTAATTTGCGTTAAACTTTTTTGCTAAACATATCATTCGGTTAGCAGGCCCAGCAAATAAGAAACAATCCACAGCAGAAAAAACAAAAAAAAAAACCCCCCATATTCACCACAGACAGCGAAACGGGAAATATAAACAAAGGCATTAATCATGACAGCCCAGAGGGAAGCACATACATATTTTGATGTATATATATATATATATATATATATATATATATATATAGATATATAGAGGGGAAAGTGAGCAGGCGGAATTTAGTGAAAGTGAGAGTCTGAGTTGGGGGTCCATTAAGCGTTTGTTTAGATTTCCTCTGTGCATTTGTATTATTATTATTGGTATTGTTGAGAGCCCAACATGCTCCAGCCAAAAAGCAAACTCATCGTCAGCGCCATTCACACTCGCTTTCGCATGTGTGTGTGTTTGCATAAATGACAAACGGTTGTTGGCTAAACAAAGTACCCAAAAAAAATTTAACTAACGAAAAAAGAGAGAAAAAATAAGAAGGGAAGTCAAAAATGCCAGTGAAATAGACCGCCAAACAATTTGCAAATTACCAAACAACAACTAGAAATGGTTCCATTGAATGTACCTGACCGTTTAGATACCCTGTCTTCACGATGACTGGTCAGTCACCCACGTCTAATCTGCCTTACATCTACAACATATAAAAAAAATTAAGAACACACACATTTTGTATTCATATGTATTGATATATACCAGATTTATATAGGTGAGATGAGATGAGGTTGGCTATTTGCCCATTTCCAACAGATACAGGGTATATGTTTATTACAAAATACCACACAACCATGACAGAAAGCGAGCAAGTGAAATGTGGGATCGAATGACGTGTGGCCCAGGCAGGTGGATGGCTTCGATGTGTTCAGGGGTTTTTAACAAAACCGAATAGAATTTTATTTATTTACCATATGAAAACTTTTGGCCCGAAACTAAACCGTAATAATTGTAAGTGCACAGCAAACAGAGCCACAACAAGCAAAACTAACAAGCGACGCCTACGACAAGGGTACGACAAACGCCCACCACACCTGCCTGGCCACGTCCGGGTCCAACTACCCAGCCACCCAGCCACCCAGCCACCCATCCGCCCATCCACCCAATCGCACTTCCTCAAATCATTCGTGTGTGTCGAGTGTCGAGTCCTGGCTGGCAAATTATTATGATAATCGCAGGCATAAATTATGCGGCATTCTTCTCAGCTGGCAATGCAATATGACAGTTTGCCATAAGCCAGAGCCGTCGATGCGTGCGACGGCGACGGCGACGGCGACTGCGACAAGTAATGCTGTCAAAGTGCGCGCTTGGCAAGGAATTGAGGTAGTCTGGTTTTCTTAGTCGGATAGTTGTCGGCACTTTCGAGTGGCAAACGGCGGCAAGTTGCTTAGTCGCGATTCATTCACTTTCCACTTTCAGCCAGCCACTTTCAGTTAGCCAGGCAACCAGTAAGTTCGTCAGCAACTCAGTCAGCTGGCAAGTGTGGGAACGGCTTTTATGTATATTTGCCTTGGGGAAATTAAGTTTGTGTCATGTTTTGCGCCCCTCAATCTCCCCAGACAACAGGCGGTAGACGGTTGTTGATAGCAGATTTGCACTTCCAGCCATTGCCATTGGTATTACCATCGCCTCGGCCACACTGCGTATGGGTGATGCGTGTCATATGCAAATGGCAGCAAGTGTTGCGTACTTAATATTCACGCCCGCGTGCTGCTCCAAGGTGCAACCCGAACATGTTGCATGGGTGCAAGGAGACTCACGTATATTTCAAGAAATTACGCTCACATTATTTAGAAATGATTACAGCAAAACGCATCACTGGCCAACTGAACGTTGACTACGTTTGGGGAGCTAGGCAAATTACTTAGGGAATTCAAGACACTATTCAGATATATATATATATACATACATTTTGAGGTAACCAATCTTATCGAATGCAATACCCCTTGTCAAAACAATTGGACATATTATCTTAACAGAAATTGAAGAGATAAATAAAAATAAAATTATTGAGAAGTTATGATAATTATTGGTATTTTCATTTTAATGTTAATGTTTAATGTTATTTCTGTTTTAATTATTACTTTTGTGTTTATAAAGAGGAGGCTGGTCATCTGATTTAATTACTCGCCTCAGTTTATTTATTTTTATTTTGTTAATTTTACAGCCAGGCTGGTTAAAAACATATTATTGCTTGGCGAATTTTCTGGCCAGCTCAACTGTTGGCCATCAATATAAAGCCGGATGTGCATATTTCACACACCATATTTGCACAGAAGGTCCTTGGCCAAACTGTATATTTTAATGCCTTGCTTACTTATAGGCTGGCTGGCGTTGCTCCCTGGGTGCCTTCAGGGACTGGGCAATCTGGTTGGGCAATTTATCAATATTTTTTTTACGAAATTCTGTCGCATGTCAGCGTTGATTTTAGCGCTTGGCCTGCTGTTGTGTGTATGTGTGGGTGTGTGTGTGCGTGTATTGTGGGCGGGGCAGGCGCATGTTGACTGGCAATCACGCGTGAAAATAAATAATAAAACACACCTGTTGCCACGGTCTCCACTATTACGTGCCACGTCAGCGGCATCAATTATGTGACACATGACGTGAGCGATGCATTAACTCAAAGCCCTCCGTCGCGAGCACGCGTGCGAACTCCTACAACTGCATCCAGCATACATCACACTTTCAGGGCGTTCCGTGGCTTAATAAAATCCAAATGAAGAACTCGTCAAACAGCGGGAAAAACAACACAAAAAAAAAGTTTCTCTTTTCTAAGCACTTTGCTTTTATTGTTTTCCATTTCAGCTTTTACTCGCAGCAGTGAGGTAAGCAACACGTGTCAGGAGCAACAGGATCACCAACAACACATCCTACGGCAGTGACATAATTTCACGTCAAACACCGAAGACCGTCAGTCTCGCTTGGAGAAGTTAATCAAATTCGCTACTCGGCACAACAGTCGTTGTGCTAATCCCGGCCAGCGTATTAACGTTTTTTTTTCAGCCAAGAGCCCCTGGTTAAATTAAAATCGTCAAGCTGAGGCCCCGGGTGGTAGCGACTACTGGTAAATGAATTAAATTGAATAATAGTAAACATATATTTTATTCACTTCATAGCACCAAGAGATTCTTCAACTATAACTCTTTCAAAGGTTCACAAATTTAGTCTGCTAAATTCGATCGGTTGCATCTTTAGATCTCCATCAATCTGTCTACTTACCCAAATTTCTAATTGCCAATTAAGCAAAATCTTAATAAAATTCATTTAAATCCATGGCACAGAATTGAGCTGCGTAGCAATTTATAAAGTCATGAACAACAAATAATTGAATTATATTCTGTTGGTTGTTAAAAATATTTATTTTTTGTCAATAATATCTGAGAAAATCAGTGGCAGGCGTTCGTGGCACCCCTTTGTGTCATTGTTTACGTCAAATCGAATTTCATTCATTTGCAGCATATTTAAAGCCCGCAATTATTTCCAGTATTTTATTTTTATATCTGTTGGCAGAGAGTTGTTTTTCAATTTATATATAATTTGTTTGTGCAATCAAAGCGCCAATTGTCAGAACCAAAAGACTATGTGTGACGCACCTATCTAAATCCAGCCTACACCAGCCCGATTTGATTCGATTCGACTGCTTCCGCTTTTGCTGTGCCCATTGTTTTTATTACCAAGTGTACAAGTGAACGCTTCCGTTTCGAATCGTGCTCCTTTGGATTCACAGAACAACCCGCCCCCCCCCCCCCCCTCCCCATAACCTTTCAGTTACAGTTCACTCTGTAATGGGCCTTATCCACTCCACTCTCACTCCCGTTACTTCGTTGGACGCCATTGTCGCCGTCGCCGTACGTTATTTTTTCTGTAACTGTGGCTGTTGCTGTTTATTCTTGGACTTCCTGCTATTTAAATTACAAAGCGTCGACTTGGTGGGAGGTGGAGGAGGAGGAGTGTCCATCCAGCATTCATTCATCGTCTTGTTCTGCCAGCCATTTTTACACCCAACTGCTTTGACCCGGCCGCATTTTTGTTCGCTTGCTTTACTTGCATTAATTTAATTTGACTCTCCTTGTGGATCCTTGAAGAATTAACATCCACGATAACGGCTACCACGACCATTATGATATCAAACCTTTACACCATCGTCGAGGATCCCGACTATTGCGCATCCCTCTCCGCAAACATGAGCACTGTCAACTCGAATATATTTTACAAGGACATCTTTATCGAGGACTGGTTTCCGGTAAGTGGCAAGTCTGACAGTAATCCCAGACCGTTAGACGAGACGTTAACCGTTAGCCGTTAGCCGTTAGATTAGCATAATCAGAAAATCGAATCAAACTAACCGATAGCAAAATAATATTGCCAGCGTTTAGGCGCACGATTTCCATTGTTCAATTTAGCGTAAGGCATTGTGAGTATTAAATTGCAGTAAAAAATCATAATATTTATTCAAATTATTCGCATTTCGCTATCTCAAATTTATGCTTAAAGTGTTAAGCACAGGCAACTGTTTGTTTAGGCTTTAATATGTGGGTTTATAAAGTAGAAAAACAAAATCATTTGAGTTCAGTTTACTTTAGTAAAAAGTTCTACCTGCTATTTAAAACACTGCCTTAAAACCTTAAAATAAGGCAGTAGCAGGTGGCCAGGAATCAAAGAGGCTTTTAGAATCCTCTTAGTGATGCTTTTATATTCTATTAGCCTTTCCATTGATAGTAATTGCACTTATGAAGTAGCTGTACATATAATTAGCGCAAGCACAACTAAAATATAATGCACTTAAGAATTATGGCATGGAAGTGTGCCCTTTCGATCTCTTCTTTGAGGTATTACAGGCAACTCTGCCAGGCCATGTCACCTGCTGCGAGCAGCTGCACAAAAACTGTTGCCTACTTTTGCTGGGGCGCACTCATAGCACATAACATGGTTTTGTTCACAAAGCTTATCAAACAGCAAGAGTGTGCTCGCTGGCAGCCCTTTGAAAATCCCATTCAAGGCAAAAGCGAAATAATTCATTTCATAGCACATCACGCACAAAAGTTTGCATCCAAGCCGTTGATGCCAATAATGCTGTTGCCGTTGCTGCTGCTGTTGCTTTTGGCGATGCTGCTGGTGCTGGCACTGTTCCTCTTCCTGTTGCTGTTGCTGTTGCTCTCGCTGGAGCCAGGCAAAAGCTGCTTCGTGCACAACTTTTCCCAAGACCGAAATAGGGCGAACCCAAGTAAACTGGTGAAAGCATCCACCAAAAAAAGAGCATGACAACAAAATGCAAAAAAAAAGGCAAGCATTCTAAAAAGCATGCAAAACATATTTACAATCCACTCTGCAAGGCATGCGAGAGAGATAGCTGTTTAGAAATGGACAAAGCGAAATTGATAAAAACGAGTAAGAAATAAAATGGGAAATATGCCGTTGTGTTTGCGTGAGGCTATGTGTGTGAGTTGGAACGTGCGTGGGCGCGTGTTTGAGCATAACAAGTTACAAATAAAAGTGTCAAGTTGACTATTGAATTTTTATCTGCAGCAGCCATCCAAGTGAACAACAACAACAATAAGCGGAACAAATGAAAGGCTGCTGGCAGAGCAAGGCCAGAAAGAGCTAGAACTAGAAGAGCAAGAGGCAGAGAGTGACAAAGAGTGAGACTGTGACTGAGACTGAGAAAAAGCAGCACACGATTTATGAGCTGTGACGTTTTTTGTTTTACCGTTTTGTTTACCATCATAATTAAATGCTTTACATTCTCTGTCTTTGGCAGGCCGAACAGGATCCGCGGACCAAAGTGTTGCGCGATTTATGCTACGGCCTCATTTTGCCAATCGTTTGCACCTTGGGCATTATCGGCAACATTTTCAACCTAATTGTTCTTACCCGTCGCAGTATGCGGGATCAATCCTACGCCTATATGCGAGGTAAGTCCAAAGTTGCCCCTTGTCACTTGCAGCCGCCACAAACAATTGCCAAAATACCTACCTAAACACAATCTTTTAATTATTTTATTTATTTTTTTTTATTTTTTTGTTTATCTTTGGAAATTGAATTTCATTGACTGCATTCAAATGGCTATATCGCTGAATAATTGCCAATATTAGAGTGTTGAGAGTATTTCATCCACTTAAAAGCACTTCAAATTCAATTCATAACTCAAATAACAAACATCTCAATTGGCCTATTTCGAGTGTGGCTACAAAAAAACATAAGTCAAATATGTTTTCAGCAGCTGAAACCGAATAATGAGCCCAACTAATGCTATATATCCAATGACTCAATAGCTCGATAGTCACTTGATATACAAAATAATATATTCAGGCGCTTGTTTTCATTTATTCAGGTGTTGGGGTCTGAAATTCAACACAAAATTGAAAATTGCCAAAAACCTGACTTTATTATATTTATGTATAAAAGAAATCAGAGTTTTTGACTTTTTTTTTGATAGCTTGAGAAAAATCTTTGATTGTATCCTAACGGGAACAGCAACGACTGTTTCTATGAGAATAAATGTGTTTTTGTGTAGGTGTCTTCATATAGATATATCTATGTTTGTAGGGACCGGCCGTCTCTCCGAACCCTATTTGATTAGGCACCATCCGAAATTTATGTAAAGCTGGCTAAGCTGACAATGAGTAGGGGCCAGCTGCAGAGGAGCCAAAGGACCGACTGTATTGGGCAAAAAACAAAACAAAAAAAAAAAACAAAAACAAAACAAAAATAAAGGGGAAAAGCGAAAATATATTTTGAAATATATTGGACAAGATGTTAAGTGCGAGAATGTAGCTTACCAAGTATATTAGGCGTTTGTTTGCTTTACGGCCTTTTAATTGATTAATGAGTTAATGAGTTGCCCGAAATGAAGTAAAACTTGTCAACAGAGCAGCGTGTTGCCATTTCTTTAGCTTTAGCTATGCCTAACCCAATCCGTCATGCCAAGTGTGTGCCGGGAACTGAAGCCACCTAATTTATAAGCCAGCCACTGCTTAAAGGAAGAGAAGAGTTCTGCAAATGCGAGCATAACAAATTTAAAATGCTTCAAATGTATTGCGGCTACGATGCCACCATAATTGATTGCCTTTGCCTGTTCGAAAGCTTGGCGAAAAGGCAGCTTGTCAGATGCGACTCGCTTGCTGCCAGCTGATAACCGTTAGCTGATGCTGTTAGCTGATGCTGGTAACTGGTTGCTGGTAACTGGTAACTGCAAAGTGAAAGTGAAAAACGCTAGATGCTTTCTCCTTGCTATTATCGTTTTTTTTTTCCTTTAATTTTTGGTTGGGTAAATGCAAAGTGAAGCCCTGTGGCCGTTAGCCGTTAGCTGTTGGCTATTGTTGGTTGGGTGTGAAATATCACCAGTATCATTTCAAAAGGCATTTCGAGTGGCGTGGTCGTAAATAAAAACTTGCAGAGCTGACTGGAGATGTGAAGAGCCGAACGCACGTCTCCAAAACCTGAAACGACTTCGACTTATTGAACAAATGGCTCCAAAAATTGGAACTCTTTTCCTGGGTCTGAGTAATAATGACCGAAATCAGAGCAGTCATTTTATTAAAATATCACAAATATTTTGCTGCCAGCAGCCTTTCAACGATGCGGCCCACTGCCGTTTGTCGGTCATTGACTTCGAATATTTGTCAGACTTTCCTTACTCTACATATGTACGTATGTATATTTATGTATTTATATGAGTGTGATGGTAGGGTCCGCCAACTGTAACAAATAACAGTGCCTAGTTAAGGGAGCATGGCAACGCTCTGTTAATATTTGGTGCCAGTTTGTTTTGGCAAAAGTTATGCACTTGGGCTTTAAGGGTTTTCTAGGGGATACAATGTTTTATGGTTGACTGGGGATTTGCTGGCTAAAGTTATTGACTGCATATTTAACTAACGTATCTCACTGACCAAATCATTGTTCAGGGTTTCTTAATAAGACTAAAAATACGTATACAAAAACAATTTACAGCTAGCATACATACATTAAAATATTGGGGAATTCTTTAATTTATGTTAATCATTATATATTCCAAATCTTTTTACTTCTTCTTGTTACTTTCTTGTTGATATTTTCTGAGTCCAAATCCGGCTTAGTACAATCTAAACAAGATGTAGAGTGTCTCTCTAAAAATAACTGCTAACCCGTTGTTAAGTGGAAAATGGGAAATCTTGTTAGGCTTAAGTGCACACTTGACCAATTGACCTTCGTTTTAAAGCGGCAATCCCTCAGGCACTCAGCTCAGTCAGCTAGTTTGTCTGACAAACAGAAGAGATTTGTATAATTTAGGCCCATGTGCTCAATTTGATGGCCGATTTAAGTGATAGAAGCTTGTCAAATGTTGCGCACACAAAACACACATTTATATTGATGTGCCCAGTCCCCAATTAGATGAACAATATTATACATCAAAAATATATGAATGTGCGTGCGTGTGCGTGTGTGTGTGTGAGTGTGTGACTGTGTGTGTGTGTGTGTGTATGATTGCTTGAGTGTGTTTGCATCACAGGAAGTCATATATCGAGCATTAAGCTTTGTGTGCACGACAATTTGTGACAAGATGCGAAAAAAGGACACGCGCACACACGCATACATATACACATGAACATGGAAGTAATAATGTAATTATAGAGCCATAAGCAAGTCGTAAATCAATAAACAACACACACAAACACACATTTTCGCATTCGCATTCAGCAGTAAGTGGAAATTACATATATCTCAGCAGAGCAAAAAGCAAAAGTAAAAAATGAATAAAATTTATGCCGAAAACGGAACTCAAAATTAGGAAAACAAGCGTCCAACGACCAAAGAGCAGCAAGCAGAGTGCAGAGAGCAGAGTGGGACAAGAGAAACGGAACTGGGAGCCATTAATTCATGTTGAAGTTGGGAGAGTTTGCCGCTTTCAGCTTTAGTTTCAGTTTGACTCGCTTCCTGCCGCGGCCAGTCCGAAGCGACGCCATAATTATGCCATAATCTCAGCCATAAAATTGCTTTAATATTAAATTTACAAAATTTGACGTTTTCGATTCGCAGCCTTCTCCGGAGCCGCACTGCTTGCTATCATTTTTGCCATCCCATTTAGCGTACGCTTGCTGGTGCACTTGGATCGCGGACAATGGGAGGATATCTGGCCGGCTTTCTACGCCGCACATCTGGAGCTTTTCCTTGGCAATGGATGTTTGGGCAAGTGCTTTTTTTTTACCGAAGCTTTTAAGCTCTTAAAGGACTTAAAAGCTTGGCCGCAATCCGCCCACAAATTAAGCATTGTCTTATTTTCAGATGTGTAGAATATGTTTTAAATAATAATCGTCCATTTTATAATTTATTTTCTTTTCTTTTGTGAATTTGGCTTATAGGTGTGGGTGTTCTGGTGCTCGTGGTGCTTACCATTGAGCGCTATGTGGCTGTTTGTCGCCCTGGAGCCACTCGTCCTGCCATGGGTCCACCAAGGTGAGTATGGTGAACGATGCTGCCATGTGGAAGATGCGACTGATGCGAATGATTTGGTAATGTTTCGTTGCAGTGTTGTTATATTTATTATTTGTGTTTTCACCTTCGCCTGCTACTTGCCAAGTGTTTTCCGAGGTGAGCTTATCAAGTGCATGCTGCCTTCGAAGGATAGTTTCGTATACTTGCATCGGGAGAACATCACCTATCAGCAATCCCTCTTTTATTCGGTGTACAAGGTCTTGGTGGAAGTAATCTTTAAGATCCTGCCTACATTCATTATCGCCGGCCTTAACTTGCGTATAATGGTGTTCTATCGTCGCGCCTGCAACCGTCGTCGCCAGATGGTTCTGCCCAGAACCATTTATTCACGGAACGAAGATCCACATCGGTTTGCTGAGGAGCGGCGACTCTTCCTGCTTCTCGGAAGCACCTCGATCCTGTTTCTAATTTGCATCTCTCCAATGGCTATTCTCCACATCACGATCGACACCAAAATGTTGCCCAGTTTCCCGTTTCAGCTCTTCCGGGCCCTTGCCAATCTGTTGGAACTCATCAACTACTCCCTCAGTTTCTATATATATTTTTTGTTTAGCGAGGACTTTCGCAACACTTTGCTACGAACCATCAGGTGGCCATTGTTAAAGAGAATATTGTTCCGCCGTCAGGTGGATGAGGTGAGTGCTAGTCCGCCACCAACAGCCATCGCGGCTGTTGGTAATCCAGTTTGCCCCACCATTCACATAGAGTACTCAAACCACCCAGGGCATACCAATGGTCCATTTCGCAACGGTCACTATGCGTAATCATCATCTCACCAACTCCAATATCGCCAATGGACGTGTCGTCAACGGAAATTGCCGGGGCACTGCCCCTGTTTCACCAACGCACTTCTTTGACCCCGTCTAAGGGCCCTATCATCCAAGATGCTGGGGGTGATCCATTGGCTTATTCTACTATCATCATATCATCAAGAATTGCATTCAGCCTTGGACGCCCATCTTCAACCCAAACTAATGCCCTCTACATCCCCAACTGTCAACCAAATGCTTAATGGTTGCAAATTTATTCGATTCATTTGTCCTACATTCTACAAAATTCCCGCTACTCTCTCCCAATTACTATCTACCCCAATACCAAAGATTTTGCCACACTTATACACATAATGACATATTTGCCTTGTTTTGCCCAACAACAACCACAACAACACAGTTACCGCAGTGACTTCATTATAATTTCTACCAGAAATACCCCAAATACTAAACTACCAGAAAAACTGACTACTTGACAAATGAGTCTTTCTTTATAACGCTTCTCGCAGCGTATTTTTATTTACTTAAAACGATTAGGAAGAATTCGCAAAATTGAATTATTTTTCATTAACAAAAAAAAAACAAGAGCAAGCAATAATTTTTAAAATATTTTCGCAAATCAAAATTATCAGTATGTGTTACCAAATTTTATTGATTCGGTAATTATCATAATTATTTATACTATTTGATTTGATATTTGAGATTCAAAATTAATTACAGGTTTAATGATTGAAAAAGGAAAAAAAAAAGAAAAAAAGAATTGATCGATTTAAAACGAATGAACTGATGACAAGACATGAGCTAAAAGCAGATAAAGAAAAGACAAGCAAAAGAAAGAAGAAAGAAAGAAAGAAAGAAAGAAAAGAAAATCGAAGGAGAATTTAAAGTGAGGTAAAACTACGTCTAAGGACGAAGTTAATGAAATCAGCAGAAACAACACTGCTTAAGGTGAAAAACATAAAAAAAAGCTATAAGCCAGAAGCCATTTACTCGACGATTTCGTACACACGATGTACGATTGAGTTGAGGATAAAAAATGGCTGAGGTGGTGCGAGCTTAGCCTAAAAGGCAGCAAAAACAAAAGAAAAATAAATAAAAATTTAAAAAAAAAATCAAATTTAATAATTAAGTGTCTAAAATATACGCACAATGCATAATTCTTATAAATTACGTATAATTTTTATATAATTTTAATCTTTATTTACTTTATGGCCATAAAGGTAAACCTTTGATTTCACTTTTACTTATTTTGAATTATCAAAAATGCATTAAAAACAATGAATTTATACAACTAATAATATATTTATAATTAAATATATAAACATCTATTAAATGTAGAACTTAAGTGCGTGCAAGGATTTCTAATTTTAATCTTTTGAAACAAAAGAATAATTTTCGTAAAACGAAAAAAAAAAATTGTTAAATTAATTATAATTGTATAACATTAAGTTACATTTATGTCTAGTTAGTAAAAATCAATTTATTATAAATCGAAATCGATAAGAATACTTTCTGCAATTCGGAACTGTCCTGGCCTAGTCCATGTTTATTAAGTTATACACAATTTTGATAAGTTAATGTAAGCTAAAAATAAACTCAAAAAAAACTTGCAGCACGTAAAAAAAAATGTAAAAAAAATGTAAAAAAAATGTGTATAAAAAAAAAAAATGCAAAAAAAATAATTGTGATAAATGTTGTATAGCCCATTTTATAGGGCATTTGTTAGAAAAGATACAAAAAAACTACAAAAAAAATACTACTTTATGAAATATTTACATGTTTAGCATACTCAACCTGAAATAGGAAAATATCATGGAGAGGTGATGAATTTTTTTTTTGGGTGTCCTGCAGGACACAGCTCAAATAGATGTGAGTAGAAGGAGGAAGTAGAATTTAGAAGAGTTAAGTATTACTGGACTAATATACTACCATATACTATTTAAACATAAACATACATACTTACATAAATTCAACTAGAAATACATACATACCTACATATGGCAAATGACAACAATATTCCTTCCTATTTTCCCATATCTGTCCTCCTTGGCTTCACGAAAGCGATAATTGCGGTTTTTGTTTTTACTACTTTTGATATAATCCTCTATTTTAATCGATCATCCTGACTTTTCAACAAAATATATACAACTGCTTTATCTTTACTAAATACAAAATTGCTATAGTGTTGGTCGAGAAGGAATCCAACCTATATTTCTTGTTCCCTTATGAAGACCGATTTAAATATCCGATTAAAAGGCGCATCGCGCTTTATAAGTCTATCGATGTGGGGATCGGTTATTTAAGGCTTCGTCTTTGGTTTATACAAATTACTTACTGCTTAAGATTACTGTTAACAGCCCAAACTCAGAGGTGATCGAATTAAAAGTAGGATTATTGAGAAAATATTAATGACATCGGAAAGCGTATTAGCTAAATGGAACCATTCAAGAAAATATCGGAGGCAATATGCAAGATTATACATTTTTAAAATTACCTATATTTAAGCTTATATAGAATTAAAATTGTCGCTCAGACACGAAAGCAAATATTAAAAAATATTAAAAATATAGTAGCCATAGCAGGTGCTTAACATTCAGTAGAACGCCACCATATAATTGCACATGGAAGCAAAATAGCATACTCAAATTAATTAAAATAGCAAAGTAAAACAAACAAGACACAACAAACATTACACACACACACTAAACAATACACAATTGCAATACGCAATTCACATGACTCGAAACACACCACAGACCACACACCACACACCACACACCACACAATACATAATACACATTCAACAATACACAATTGCAATATGTAATACATAATACTCGATCCACAAAATACATAACAATTATATTTGATGTAAGTTTTAATAAGTGTTAAAAAAACATAACCAAAACATTTCGGTAGAAATGTCATAAAATGAAATCTGCATACCACTGTAATTAAGTTAGTTATAATAATTTAATATTAGAGATTTAATTCATATCAGTACCAATTTCAATTTAAGTATTATCGGTTCCCGATCCGGCCAGAAGAGACCACAGCAAGGACGATAAGTCTCAGCTCGGCTCTTGAGGTTGTTCAAGAATAACATGTATACCTTTAGGGATATGTCCTTTCTTCACCTCGTGCAGCGAAATCAAATGTCGGGCAAATATTTATATTAATGAAATATGTTATTCACTTAAATATACTTTATTAAAGACTATGGTATACAGTAAAAAAAAGAAAAAAAAAGAAGAAATTATATGACTATATGTTTAGATAGGAGAATGGAAGAACTACGTGAACATCACACGACGAAGGTATATACAAGGGACATTCGCTTACAACTAACAACTAACAGTTAACAACTAACAGCTAACAACTAACAGCTAACAACTAACTGCTAACGGCTAGTTCCAGTTCGCTGCTAAAAGTGGCTACCATGGTCGCCAGACTACCAGGCGCTGTTTCATCAGCTCCGCCAGTTGGCGCTGCCGCTGCCGCTTGCGCTCAAATATCTGATGGCGAATCTTTAGCAAGATGCTGTCCCTTGGTGCACCTGAGGGAACCGCTGTCGCAGTCGCTGTCGATGCCGTTGTCGATTTCGATGTCGATGTTGATGTTATTGTTGATTTGGTTAGCTCTGTGCCTATGGACTTAGTGCATGTGCTCAGATGCTCCATAAGCAGATCCATGTCGTGGGTGTCGTCAGTACCGTAAGTTGCCACTGAATGTAATTCGCTGAGTGGCTGCTCCATATGCACAGCCAGAGTGAATTGTTGCTTGATGTTGAGGCGCTGTTGCCGCTGCTGTTAACAAATAAATGCGATTAGTTAATAACTTTCAATGGGTGTAAGCCAGGCTCAACCACACCTTTTTGCTGGCTGCATTCTCGGCGAGAAAACGGCAGAGTTGCTGTAGTTGTTTCTCCGCAATGGTATCATCGCGTTCATGTTGTTCCTGTTGCTGTTCCTCGAGGCGCTGCAACTGGCGCTGCCTGATGGCCGCTTGCACCTTGCACTTGGTTTCCGTGTTGATCTCCATGCTGATGATCTGCTTCCGCATCTGGAGATGGTGGTGCTGCTGCTGCTGCTGCCGTTGCTGCTGATGACGCTGTTGTCTTAGTATTTTGTATATGACACCCATGGCTAGCTCTGGTTTATTGTACTCGCGTCGAGCTGCAGGCAAAGACTGTCCAAATTTGTAACCATATTTCGCGTCTTATATGAGCTCTGGCAGCTACTGCTGCTGCTGCTGCTGCTCCTGCTCCCCGAGAGTGCTACACACATTGATAGTAAGAGCGACAGCGGGTGTGAGATCGCTTGCTGCGTTTTTTTTTTCTTTTTTGGATAATGTGTACCAAAAAAAGAATTACAAATAAAAATAAAACATAACGCACTATCTCAGTACGAGTGTGTGTGTGTGTGTGTGTTTGTGTGTGAGTGTGTGGCACATTGCGCGCCAAACCTCAACTCGCTATTCGAGCCATTGCTCAAGTGGAGTACTATTTTGTTTGCTGCTGCTGCTCATTACAATGCCTTTGGTAACAACACATGTGGCGATACCAAGACAGCTAATTATAGCACACATAAATACTTAAAAAAAAAGAATATATATATATATATATATAAATATATATGTGTGTGTTCATATTATACAGCTGCAACACTTTCGCTGCACTGCCAGGGCATGCGGACCCCTCCGCCTTTCCCCTATCTCCGCACTGTTCGCATGTTTGGCGCCCATTCCAAGTGTCGACTTGCGCTGCTGAGCCCGCCTTTTCTGGAATGCTCTTATCAATATATGAGTACAATGATTCTCCTGTACATTATGGCATTATGGCACTATGGCAGAGGGTACCTTTGAGTTCCTGTACCAATTTAAAATCACACAAAAATCAAATATATTTCAAATGAACACATGTTTTGATTATTCTTATAAACTGGATTATTATTATTGTTGTTAATATAATTATTAATATTATTATATTTGATTTATATTTGTTTTTATTTATTTAATTTATTTTTCTTAATGTCAATATCTAGTCTCTATAACCAGCGACATAATATCAGTTGACTCGCTAT
This sequence comes from Drosophila demipolita, assembly GCA_035042405.1. Lineage (NCBI taxonomy): Eukaryota > Metazoa > Arthropoda > Insecta > Diptera > Drosophilidae > Drosophila > Drosophila demipolita. The sequence continues at coordinate 829,978 of JAWNLI010000476.1, read as the reverse complement.
AAATAGCGCCTGGGAAAAACACTTTGCGGCAGGCGCACTCAGACACTGCCACACAGAGAAACAGAGAAATGGGCAATGGGAGAGGAAACACTTTTCCTTTGGGCTGCTTGTCTGTGGCATGCAATGCACTTGAACTCCACATTCACATGTTGTATGTGCGTCTATCCCTGTTCCTAAACCAAGCTCTCTCTCTCTCACACACACACACACACACTCTGCATATCTCTGTTGCAATTCGAATGCCCTTGGCTGTCCTAATGCCCGTTCCTGTTCCCGTTCCCATTCCCATTCTCCATCCTTTTACTAGCCGCGCCGGGTAGGGGTTTGTCATCTTATATGTATCTACATATTATCATATGCCTGTCGTGCCTCTATGCGTTTTTTGTCTTTTTTTTTCTCTCTCTCTCTCTTCGTCTCTTTATTATTATTATTATTGGTGTTGTTGTTGTTTTATTTCAGTGTCAAGATGTTTCAAAGTGCACTTCAAGTGCGTTACAATTTTTGTCTATTTTTAGCTGCTTGGGAATACGACAGATAAGAAGGCCAGGCCAGACCAGGCAGGCTGGCAGGCTGGCAGGCAGGCAGGCAGAAGGCGGACCCTTTAAGATTTCCCTCATTCTTCATGTAAATCATATAGTAAAACCCCTTAAAAGGGCAAATTAAATAATGCTTAATGAGCGACTAGCGGTACACGCTCCATGTTGAACTACTTATGGTTAGACGAGCAATTGCACAGTGGATACAATTGATAAAGAAATTGATACCAATTAATTATTTTATTTAAAAATTTGAAACTAATCTTCAGGCTAAAAGCCTTTTCTTAGCCTAAGTATTGCATTAAAAAACTTGTCTTAGTTAAATAAAAATAAAATAAAAAATTTAGGAAAAACGTGAAAGATTTAAGCATGACTTGTTTAAGATATAATAAAAAACAGATAAAAAATTCTGATATTAAATTCTTTCAATTTATAAACTATTTTAAGTAATTGGATATGGGAAATCTAATAATTATTAGAATTAATTACTCTGTATTGAAAAATGATTTTCTAAATAATAATAATGCAAGTTTTCCTTAGCGCCATAAATTTAGTGAATTTATAAATTGTAAGGTGACATTCATTCCATATTCGCTGAATCCTTAGTTGCAACTCAAGAGTCAGCTAAGAGCGGTCTTTGAGCTTGGCATCACTGTTGTGGGACGTAGCCTTGCCCCTTAGTTGGCTCAATTTTCAATACGCGTGTTCGACCACCCGTCTGTCTGTCTTTCTGTCTGTCTGTGTGTCTGTCTGTCTGTAAGAATGTGTATTTTGAGGGACTATGGGAATGAATGGGTGTGTGTGTGTAAGTGTGTTAGTTGTTCAATGCGTGCCTGCACTTGGATTTCATTTAGTGGTAAATTGTACATAAGTATTAGCCGATGATGCAGTCGGTTCAAATCTCTTCGACAAATGTAATTTAAATATTTCACTCTTGCATTTCATGCGTTGCGTTTTCAAGTTGAGCCCCTTCAAAAATTTAAGTCGTTGTCGGCGTTTTCGAGGTTTCTGTGATGGGATAGCCCCCAGTGACAATTAGCTATGTGTTTGCTATATACATCATTTCCCACAATTGAGAAGGGAGAGAATGAGACCGATATAGAGAGAGAGAGAGAGAGAGAGAGAGAGAGAGAAGTCTCTTCTTGGAGAGTTCGACAAACCAAGCAAGTGCAGCTCAACATTTACTTGCTGAGTGGGTAATAAAATTATGCACTGTCTCCTCGAGTTTTGGTTTGGGTGTGCTCGGGAATGGTTTTCGTTCGGGTTGTCTTGAGCTAATCGATATGCATTGGAAGTTTGAAATAAATGCCTGCCCTTTGAATGTTTTCCTTTTCATAATTTGTGTATTACTTTTGTTCTATTTCAGTACTTCCGCTAAACATTATTTTTGGCTTTTCGTTTTCTTCAGTGTGTAAACAAACTCTGTGAAAGCTGTGTACATTCCACACACATTTAAATCCAAGCAGATTGGCTCAGTGATTAGAAGCAGCCTCGGATGACCCACTAATAACTTAATAAGGGCAAGTTGATGGACGGACGGATGGACATCGCTGCTTCTTAGGCGCCGGAGCGACGCCCAACGCGTTGGCCCACATCATCCGTGGACTGTGGCAGGAAGGCGTCTCTCGGTGGGGGCCACGGCCAGAGCCACCGGCTGTTATACAGATTGGCGGCCTGACAAATTTATACATACAACTTATGAACATGTATGTCTACATAAATATCCCCATCGCAACTCTGCACAGGGCACAATTTCTCACGGTCTTTCGCAGCAGTTTGCCAAAGTTCGTGCGGGAATCGAGATAGGGATCGGAATTGGAATCGGGATTGAGGCTGCAGTGTCTGACAAGTTGTCAGCAGCGGTGCTAATGAGCGTGTTGGGTAAAAACCAACTACAGATTTTCTCATTCGATAATTTTGCTCATTGAAGAAAAAGAATTATGCCACTTTGGTCTCAAAGAACTTATTTTTTTTTTTATTTGAACTATAGAAATTAGTTGTATTGAGTTAAATTTTTTTATGACTTCTTAAAGCTTCCTAACAAATTTGATATATCTGGTTGTAAGTGCATTTTGAACCAATTATGTTTATCTTTTGGGCAATCGGGTCGCATTGTCAATGCCCCATTTAATCAATTCAATTCAATTCAATTTCAATACAAATCCACATCATTTCGTTGCCCGCTGCCGCGTGCTTAAGTAATGCCTCAGTGAACTTGCCACAATGTTATCAAACAATGTCGCGTGTGCCGCAGATGCTGCATGCAGCTTTTAGCTAACTACAGCATCTGTCAATATATCTGGCATTGACAGTTGAGACCAGCAAGTCTGCCCCTGCTGCCTCCGTTGCAGAATTCTGTGCACAATCAAGCGTTGCGACCAACAGTTATAATTACATTGGGGCAAATTAAGTGACGCAGTTCAACGTTGTTGTTGCACTAGTTGCACTTGTTGTTGTTGCTGTTGGTGCTGCTTTTGTGGTTGATCTTTCGTCACTCGCGCTGCCAAATGGATTTTTGAGATTGCGGCAAAGTGAAGTTTCCCACGGTCGCCAATGTTGCACGAGAGCAAAGCGACTCAACGGCTGTTGAGGCGACCCTCTTGAAACTTGTATGCTCTGCTACCCCAACACATGGCAGACTTATTGTTTTGCCTACCATGCGGCAAGTGGGTGCCCAGTAAAATGGGCCAACTGGGCGTCTGCTCATGCCTTGTTCAAAAATATCTGCCTCTCCATCTGTCTCTGACTGCCCCTTCTCCTGGTTATTATCAAGTTGCCTACAAATATGGTGTTATTTCCATTCATTAACTTCAGTTATCTGCTAAATAAGTGCGCCAATTCAATTTGAGCAGTCTTAATAGCCTTCACGTGCAAAGTGTTTCTCATACTTAGACATATTTGGTGCTAAACATTTGTTTTATCTTACAAGAATTTTGGATTAATCACGAACATTAATGCTAAAAATTTGAATACCAGCAAGGATTACGTATTTGCATACATGAGACTAGAAGGTTAATTAATTATAAACACATAGAAAGAACAATTTGAAGTCAGTTCTAGGTTTCAATTATCTGAAAGATATCCTCTATAAAAGGCTCTGATTGCTTGAACCCAGAAAACAAAAGCTTTGCAAGCTTTGCCAGCTTTTGCTAAGGTTGTGAAAGCTTCAGCTGTTGCTCAGCAAGTTCCATTTACATTTCCATTATGAAAAACACAAAAATATTTGCAACTGGCGAATTTGGCTAGATATTTGGGAGAGTAAGAAGGCTGTTTCTCAGATATCTAAACTTTCAACCGATTGTTTCTGTGACTATGTATATAGCCAACAATCGATTTCAATTATATCTAATGTTAAAATCATCTCTTGCTACAGCCGGACTTCAATTTAACACGTTAATCTTGTCCAGATTTTGCCAGTGATTTGTACATGGAAGTTGTGTCATGTGCATTTCAATATATCAAGGTCATGAAAGCGCTGACTGCTTGAACTGATGCATCACGTAAGAGTCTCTTATCATATACACACATATATATAAATTTCGATTACAACCAGGAAGAGGTGACACTCTCCAAAGCCAGTTGACAATCCTTTCAGCTAACGCAGCAGCACGGATTTCATAACTTTTGGTGCCGGTTTCTGCAGTGCATCCTTTTTTTGTGTACTGACCTCTTTTTCATAAAGTGCTTTATGAAACAGAAAGTAGTGTGTACAGTGTAGGGTATCTCCAAGTCGGCCAGAACAAAGCTGTCTGTTTTTGGAGATTTGGTTTATTTGTATATTTGAGATATAAATTGGATCTTCTAGTTGAATTGTTCCGAGCATTCTTCTTATTTCTATCATAAATAAGGATTCGAATATATGTTTATATTGTTTAATGTTTTTAATAAATCTATTGCTGTTTTTATTTTCTCATAATAATTTCAAAAAACCATTTATTTTCTTTTCTTTTCTGTGGCGTGTTTAAATTTTATGTGTTTTTTCATGTGCAGAGTTTTAATATTTTTATTTTAGCCAATTTCAGAGAAAACCATTTTTGGATTTATAATTGTAAGTAACAGCGCATTTGGCTTTCATTAAATTTTAATAAACATATGCTTAATTCATTTTAATGCTAAAAAATATTGCTTGCGTTTGAATTAATAGCACAAAGAAAATAGTATTTGTATTAAGTTAACACTTTGTAAGTTATTGAATAAAAAAAATTGCATCTCTTTGAATTATCATAAGTATAAGAGTATTTATGTTATATAATAATAGGTCTGTTAGATATTTTTGGGCTGTATGCATTTGGTTTTTGTATTACTTGTTTTTGTTCTCTTCAACTTAGCTGCTAAATTGTTCATATGTACAATTAGTTTCATATTCATTGTCAAGTGTAAGAAGCGCCAAAAATTGATTGTTACAGCATTTTCTCATTTTCGTTTCATTTTTCTTCGCACAGAATTTTAATGTTCTACTTGCTGTATGAATGTGTGAATATGTATCCATTAATATTTTATAGTCTATTTTTATATCATGATAATTTTGACTTGTTTTATTCAATTGCCTCGTGTAAGCAGCTTATTTGCTAGCTAATTATATAGTTTTTAACTATATATATTTGTAATATATATAAGTATATTTGCATTTGCTAAAGAACTTCGGTGAAGATTAAAAGACATGCAAACATTTTGTGCATTATGCATTTGCAGTTTATGGTATAACCAACTTGCATGTTGGGCTGCTTAAGGATTTAAATTCAAATAGTCTTGAACAACAATACACATAAAAAAAATAACACGGAATAGATCAAAGAGTATTAAGTAAAAATAGAAGTAAGTAAGTATTTTCTATTTGGCCTTTACGATATAAATATATTAATTATGGTGCTGCACAATTCATATAGCGGATAAAGTGATAGTACAATATGTGTATAACGGGTATTTTATATCAGAAACCTCAGCATCAATGAATACACTAATTTTGTTTACTTTTCCAGCAGTTTCACAAATTTCATAGGAAGAAAGTATTTCAGATTGGAACAATATTTTGAAGTCCTTTTTTTGTGTTTTAGTTACATTTTTATATTTTCATTTGCCTCATAAGATTAATACACAATTTTATTTCATTGCAATTTGCATAATTAACTCATTTTTAAATCAATTAATTCATTTAAGTTTAAAATAATAATTAAAAAATAGATCTAACCTTTCAGCAGTCTCTAAAGGATCACTAAAAAATCATAGAAACTTTAGTTCCAGTATGTTCAAATAAATCTTGAAGAAACTTACTAACATACAGTGATATTCAATATTAGTAACCAGTAGCTACTAATATGTAAATATTGAAAACATTGTATACACATTTATAGTTATATTCAGAAAGCACCTTAATCTGTTTCCATATTCGTCAAGTAATGTATATGTATTAATATATTTTATAGCTCACTTTAACCCATATAGAACGATCAATAATAATCAAAATAATTCAGAAATCATGACTACGAATACAAGCGGTCTCAATTACTGATTTATAATAAGAAATTTAGATTTAGGTGCCAAAAAGCTAACATTAAAAAACAAAACACAATATTGAATAAAGTGGGGATAGAGTATATAATAAAGCACATTGCAACTAAAAATGTACAATCGAAGTTTCGTTTTTATAGATTTTGTATTTGGTAACAACAATTTTATTTAGATACTTGAGATTTTAAACTTAGATTTTATTGATATTTTCATATGTTTACATATGAATGTAAGTATGGTTTTGTATAGTTTAAAGTTTGTTTGTTTATTTTATTTTATTTAATTTATTTGATTTATTTTTGTTTTGTTTTAATAAAGCTGAACCACATATAAAATAGAAATTATTTTAGCATGGTGATTAGATTGTTGTAGAGAAGAAACTATACGAAAGCAGAAAGTTAACGAAAAAATATTAATTTGCATGTAAACTGTGTAGAGTGTATAGAGTGTAAAAGGGTAAAGAGTGTATAGAGTGTACAAGGGTACGGGGTGTACAGAGTGTAAAGACTGTTTGTTTACCAGAGAGTTTCCAGAGAGGTTTGCGCGACGGTGATTGTAAAATGCGATAGTTCTTAAGGCATTCAATATATGTACATATATATATGTTTTTGTTAATGTATATACACATATATATTGTATATAAATATATCGTAAAATGTTTGCATTTTTATTGAATATATTTTAGAAAGATTTTGCAAGCTCTAAATAGTTGTAGTAAGAATGCTAAAATAAATGTAATAGAAAAATATGATATTGTTTAGTAAGGCATGCAGAAATTTATATATAATGTATATGTATATTTAAAAAAAAAGGTGTGTAGCAACATCTATGCAGGTCTTTCCAGTTTTTTTAGTGAACTTCGAATACCCATGAGCCGACCATTCGATTATGCGCGTAAATAGACTATTATTCAATAGCTGCATTATTTTTACTTTTCTTTTTCTTTTTTGTTGACTTGTTCACAACAAGTGAATAGAATGAAAACTTTGAAGGAACTATTTGATAAACCAAATTTATAAATATTGTTAATAAAGATCATGCTGCGGAAACAGAACCACAGCCGAATCCACTCTCCAAAATTAATTTTTACTGAGAGTTATATTATAATTTTGTAAATCGTTTTGCATAAGAGATAGTCACATTATCGGAGCTAAGTTTCTATAGTTCAGAACCAAAGTGATTGTCTGCGCAGCAGATAGCTGCAGAGCAATGAAAAGATAGCCTAGATGGATTCAAATAAATTTGCAATTTTGCAACTAGTTGCACATACAAAAATGCACGCAGACGGAGAGAATTAACGCACTCATGGAACCGAGTCCAGCTCTGGGAAACTCAAGCAGAAGCAAAGGAAGCAACTGGGATGCACATATATACACATATATAACTATAGCTGTAAGTACATATGATGTACTAAGTTCATGCCCCATGCAATAAGCATCTATTGTTCGTGTCAATGAGGTGTACCAAATTTGCAAATATATTACATATTTGGGGACTTCCCCTCCTTTGCTTTGGATTCAATAGTAGTCTTTGCCTGTCATTGCTTTTAGTTACTCAGGCATACATATGGTATGTTCCTTTATATAAATCGTATATAATTAGTTTAATAAGCTGTTTTTTTTTGTAATTCATTTCGAATATCAACACTTTCGATTATCAACATTTGTTGCTGCTGCTGACTCAGCGAAAAGGCAGAATAATCGAGATGAGGAAGCATCAATTAGCATATTTGGGGATCGCCTTAAACTACTATCATACAAATACGAGTAATGTATTTCATATTTGCATTGTGTATGTATTTGTTAAAAGCGGAAGCATTATGCTCAGGCATACACATATTATATCTATATTTATATATATCTATATATTTCTTTAAATGATGCCCTTGGCGCTGTTCTATGGCGTTCAGTAAGCCTACTATATCTTATTTGTGTTTTCGAACCTGTGTATATATGTAAGTAATTAGAAAAAAAATCCAACTATAAATTTGATTTAGTTAATTTGCATTCGGTTGGGTTTCGTTTTAATTCTTTTTTTTTGCTCTTAATTTTTTAATTTTGGAAGCATTTCAATAAAAATGCCTGTAATATATGTGTGTGAATATAGTGTATACTTTGCTTTTATCTTTCTTATACATATATACATACATGTATATGTAAGTAATATTAAAAAAGCGTTTTTGTTATTAAATTGGTGTTATATGCATTTTTTTTTTTTGTTCTCTTTACGAATTTTGCTAAGCATTCCTTTGTGGATTGCATTGTTAATTTTATGTGTTTATAATCTTAATCATTGTGGTATACGGTATATAATAATATTTCTGCGATTAGTTGGAATTTTACCTTAACAAATTCAAGTTACGGTTTCTGTTTATCGATATCTTTTGGCCGCGGCTTCGGGGCTAATAAGCTGCCACCAGGCATATGGCATATAATACATGTGTGGATGTGTGTGTTTGTATATATATAAATATATATATTTATATATAAATATATATATTTATATATATATATATATGTGTGTGTGTGTGCTTCTGTCTGTGTGTGTTTGTTTGTGTATATGAAGATATAAACTTCTTGCAAATTTCCTTGTCGATTACATCAAACCATATTTTATTATTGTGCACGAATTCGTTGTCTCTGGTGCATGCTCCCAACTCTTTGACAATCTTGAATTCCGGCGCAACTACAATTCTTGCGGTTAATCACCACCTAAACTTAACGCCTGCACTATACGTGGATCAGCTTTACTACCCTCACGAAACTCTTCTAAGGTTAGCCGATCATCATGATTCTTATCCATTTGATCAAAGATTTTATCGACGCGCTTCTGTGGTGTGTTCTCATCCTCCGTTTGTGGCTGTTGGCCCTGCTCGAAAATGGATAAAATATTATTAATATTGATGTCTGTCATATTTATACATATTATTATTTATTTAAGCGAAATCAAATTTTTTTTTAAAATATAGCTCCTTAAATCCTATAATCTTACCACCATCTGATATATGGCATCAACAATGTTGTACATCTCCTCCCGAGTTATGTAGCCATCATTGTCCACATCATAAAGACGAAAAGCCCCTTTATAGAGTGTTCATATTTAATTAACAGATGCATCCATTTAACGTGTTGCATAACTTACAGTGTAATTTTTCATCTAGATTGCCACGTGATGTAATCGAAAGCGCTCGAATAAACTCCTCAAATTCAATTGCTCCATCCTGTCGGGATATTCAAAGCATAGCTATTAATATGTTACAAGATTTATAAAGTACAAAATATACATTACATTATTCTCATCGAAAACTCGAAATACCAAAGATGCAAATTTGCTGGGATCTCCATCCGGAAAGAATTGCTTATAAATTTTGATGAATCCCTGTGTGCAAAGATTGTTTATTAATGATACAATAAGATAATAAGACACTTAATACAACAATGAATATATGCCTGATAAGCAATACCATACCCATTACTTAATTAATATCAAACAATTTATATTTTTTGTTTACATTGGCATATTTAATATTCAATCGAGTACAAAAATCTGATTGAAAAGGATTTAATAAATGACTTATTTTCGCAAATGGGTATCTGGGTTTGTTAAATATAAATTGTACTTTAAGTGCACGACAGGGAGAAGTAAGCTTGGGTAAATATATATTTTGCATTATATTTCCAATCACTTAAGAGTTTTAAATGTAAACTTTGAAGAATTAAATAGGATGAAAAAGACTTGTTAACCACATTTTGATTGAATATAGATAGAACGTCAAGAAAGATTACCTAGAAACAAAGGTTAGTCAAAAGTTAAATACACATTCTACTATTTCTCAAGAGCTGCCAGTAAACAAGATTGTGTATACATATATATATATAAATATGTATGCTTAAAAAGTTAAAAATTAACCCATTATTTTGACCCACAAATAAAAAATAGAAAATTGAAGAAAATATAAACAAAAAGTTAGAAATCGCAAACTAGCCAATCCACGTCCAAATAAAAAATATGAAAAGGAAGATAGCAATAGAAAGAGCTAGAAATAGCAGCAACCCACAGTTGGCGTATCAGTAAAAATGTCAGTCAGTTTAAGTGGCAGCAACAAACAAGCCAAAACAAAGCCACAAAAATGCGGCATCAATGATGGCGATGGCGTTGAGTGTGGAATGCCAAACAAACATAAAAGCAAAACATAAAATTACGAGAGCAAACTATTAAATATAAAGTATGTAAATAAAAAACAAAAACTAAGTAGTTTTGCAGTTTGGTTTTCTGTTCCTGAATGTTTTTTCTGTTTCAGTTTTTGTGGTGCTTAGCGAATTTTGGAAAACAGTTTTGCTATTTGTCTGCTTCACAGAGGTTAGTGAAAATGATAAAGAACAGACTTTCATTAATTTTTCATGTTATGATTTTATGGTTTTGCCATAATAGGATTCGGTTGTGGTTAGCTGATTGAGTACGAGTGGCATAAAATAAAATATGATGCAACATTCAGCGATGGACTCTTGGCTCATACTTACTTGTTCAGTCAGCAGACCATTTGGGCAATCTTTGAGAAAACCTTTGTGCCTTTTTGTCGTGTCGGAAGTCAAAGATTAAAATTATAGTTTTGTTTTTGTGTCATATATATAGTTATAGTTTTGTTTTGTCAGTGAGACACAGTTAGACCATACCAAATGCGATATGGCAAAAAAGAGAAGAGAAGACGAGGAGAGAGAGAGAGAGAGAGAGTTGATTCAAGATTAGCATACCGAAGAGACGAAGGGTTAAAGTTGTTGACCACACATATGAAAAAAAAAATAATATGAAAATGTATATTAAACAAATAAGTATATGTATCTCTCTTTGTATGTATGTGTGTACTTTTGGAGATATACGATAGATGTAAATAAATATGATAATGATAGCAACCAGCAACTTTAGGGGAAAACAAAGTGCTGTGTAAAAGTGAGAAAAATGTGTATAATGCAATTATTATAATTTGATATAAATATATTAAGAGATTTGTGCACCTTTTAATGCTAATTAAAATGTGCAATGTCGCATCAAATTATATACATGCTGGGGCATATTTATATTCGAATTGACCGAATCTCATTTATTGCGTTATTCATTAATTTATCAATTTGACAACGGTGAAGTCAAACGTAATTTCCAATTTCGAATGCACTCGTTTAAATGACAGCTGAGCAAAATGATAAAATGTGATTTTAAAAAAAATTAAATGGCAAATTTTTTTGTGTATTTTTGAGAATTGCTGCCAAATATGTATTACCACAAAGCTCTTACCATTGACGAATTTCCTTTTCAGTAACTGAAAAGAGACAAAACAGGAGAAAAATTAGGGCCAAAATATTTATGTAGTAAAGTCCTGTTGAGGGCATTGAATAGAAGAAATTAAATCGAAAAACTCTGACTTTTAGTCGAAATTTCGAAATCAGTCATTGATACCTGGACTCATCCTATTGAGCTACTTACCTCTTGCTTTATTGCCTCACATTCTGGAAGCTTGGGGCAGCAACTTAATGGGTTCAACTTAGCAATGGCAACTTAAGTAATTTGGCTCAGCCGCTGATTTATGGCAGCTTAGCCCCACTTCCGGCTAATTCAACTTGCCACAAAAATTGATGTCGTGCCATTGACAGACTTAACCGGAAAAACAGTTTTGAGAATTGACGAGCCTCACACCAACAAACTGGCACACACACAATGGAGTAGCTGTGTGTAATCAGTTGCTTAAAGAGCATATCATTTAATAAATCATTTAATTTATGACCAGGTAGCAGTCACATACACCCAGCACACACACACACACACACACACATGCCAGCCTAAGCCCTGCTTTATATTCAATCGCAAAAGTATGCTTTTATATAAGTATGTATATATATATATATATATATATATATATATAAGAATATAGACATATCCATAGAATACTTAGTGGCGCGTGTGTTGCATGCACGTCTGCACTTAGAGGGCGAAACTAACGCGCTTTCCACATGCCACTTTACGAATGACAATAAAAAAAACACTGAAAAATATGAATGATTACTCTATGAAGAATAACAAAGATGGAATATCCTTCCGGGTATAGCATTGTCTAGATATGTTGTGCGTTGAAGCAGGAAAATAGTTCCGTGTCGACACAAACACTCACACTATATGAAAAAAACAATATTTCCGCAAACATTCATCTAATGTTTGCCATTTGAAACACAGCAGCCACCAAAAGGATGATGAACAACAAGTGTTTACCTCCTCTGATACATATATGCAAGTGAATTGTCAGAGTTCATTTATTCAAAAGTTTATCACAAAGAATTATTGAAACAAAAATGTTTCTCTTTTAGACATTGGATATCGGTTTAGTAGATGTATGATTTAAGCTAAGCTATAAAACAGCTCAAAAGTTTCATCTGAATGCTTAGCCATAGTAGAAATAATCATAAACTTAAGTAAAGTTAATAGCATCTATTAAGAGGATACGCATTAGCATTATTAAACATATTTCCATTAAATTGTATTTATCTGCATATGTAGGATTAACTAATGCTATTTGTGCATAATATTCTTGAATCAAATTTGCATAATATTGCGAAATACGTTTCGCGGTACTAAAGTCCAATTATGCAGCCAATTAGAGCAACCTTATTTGTTTTGAAAATGATGCCACTTAATCGCTGATACTTATATAAAGAGATTATCCCTCATTAGGACACACGATATTTGAGAGTTGGCAATTAGGTTGGTGCAATTCGTTTTGAAAGCAGTTGAGATATGCGGAATATGCGATGCATACTATTAATTGGAATATTCAACTCTTAAGCTCTTGCAATAGTGCTAAGGGGTTAATTCAACCAACAACAACGATAGCAACAACAACAACAACAACAACAACTCAGACAGCAACATATCCTTTGCGTGCACAGCACGGACATTATACAATTTACTGGTGCGGGGTGGAGAGGGCTTTGCGGCTTGGGGCACTGGCCGTCAAAGTCTTGCACGCAAGGCAAGTGAGCCGCAGCCATTGAGCACAAATTGAAAAGGTCCCTGGTTGCCTAGCATCAAAATATATAACTCATTATAAGCCACACAAGCCAAGACAGACCCCAACCGCAGCCACCAAACCCATTGAACCCACCAGAGCGCGCCTGTTAAAAGTCTACGCACGCCAACGCGTCGGCCAAGTTAACTCCGGGGCAAGTTGATGTCGACGTTGGAGGACCTTTACTGCGGCAGCATGAATAATACATGTTGGATGGGCATCTCCCGCTGTATTTGCCTGACTATAGCCATGAGGATGAGTGTGCGTGTGTGCGTGTCTGTCTGTGTGGGTATGAGTGTTTTGTGTGTGAACAGTGCCGCCAGCATTAAAGCAAATTAGTTCATAGCCGGGCGCATTGAGTGCGCCACTCAAGGATCCAATTTCCCCCACAACACACACACACACACACTTGCTAAAGGACCCTACCCACATAACCTTTAAGGCAGTACCAAAAAAAAAAACACGATGAAAATTATTTCGATTTAAATGTTTGTTTGCACAAGGCGGCATTTTACCTTTTTATACCCTTGTTAAGGGTATTACGATATTATCATGAGATGCGACATGTCTCTACTTACAATTATCCGATCTTTTTCGAACTCTGTTAAATTTATTTGGATCTACGACGTCTAAGCAACCGGATCTGACCGCTATTTTTTATTTAATCAGCCTACAGTTTTCTACTCGTATTAAGAATATTGATTTACTAAGATAAAACCTTCAATTTGGTAAAATAAAAACCAATAAGTTGTTATAAGTTGTGGAAATGAGATATCTAAAGAAATAGATTTCGCCTTTTCTAATACAATCTAAATACAAAATCACCGAATATTCAGTTCAAATCAGTAGATTAACTCCGATATACGAGGGTGTGTAATTCTCGGCATTCCAAGGATAAGCTGGTTGGTTTTTTTTTATTTTTTTTTTTATTTCGCTGTTGGAATTTTGTGCCTTTTTGCTTCAACAAAATAAGTCAATTGTGGCTCGCAGTGTTTATGTAATCATTTTTGGCAGCAATTTGGTTGCCTGCTGCGAACAGATCCGGCAGCAAAAGCCAACAAGCACGGCACTTTGACTTTTTGTATTTAATTTAATTTTAAATTGATTTAATTTAACTTCTTTGAAAGCACACACACACACACTGATACACTGATACACTGAGAGTGCACACACCTACATACACAGCACGAAACAAGGACTTAGTCGTCGGCTGGGTGTGGCCACATGCTAATTAATGAATTGCTGCCATCATCCATACAAAAAGCAAAATCCACAAAATATAGGGGAAAAACCAGCTACAATTTGCCAGCGCATATGTGATGTGTGCGAGTGTGTGTGAGTGTGTGTGGGTGTGTGCGAGTGTGTCATGTGCGTGAGTCGGAAAACTTTTTGTTGCTATTTGCCGTGGCCTCACAACTATATGATGTGTGTACGCCGTAAAGCTCGTTAAGAATACCCTGTAAACAAGCTAGGCTTAAACAAGTGGCAAACACGCAACCGAGTGGCGCAACAAATGCTCCATTCACCCTTATACCTAATTGCACTTCATCCTGACAACAAGACAAGTGGTGAATGAAACTGACTATAATATTGATATACATGTTTATTGCTTTGCAACCTCTTTGTAAGATTATAATATGTTTTTCGCTGACTTTAGGAAAAATGTGATTTTTTTTTTAATTTTTCTAAGGTTTCTCAATATATTTCCGATCCTGCCGGCTTTATCTTCACGTGAACATTCATTCAGCTATTTAGATTTTGGATAAAAAAAACTTACTACCACAACCAAACAAATTCTATTGCTATTTCACATTTAAAAATTCGAATTTGCATTTATCGATAAATGATGACAATAACAACAACGATGTACATTTAAATCTAAATGGTGTTAGGCACATTCGTTAGAGTTTACCACTGAAAGTAAATTCCACCTACATTTTAATTAATTTTCTCGTGCAGTTCTTATAACTAGATAACTATATACTTGAGATGTACCCATGTCCATATTTATTCGTTATGAACTACGAAAATATGATTCGTGTCGAACTTGACTCTATTGTGGCAAGGCACAACCCTGTTGCATTGCATGTCCATGTTAATTTGGCAATCACTTAACAATGCACCAATTAATTTCCCTCGAGAATTAGTATACAGTTAGTCAATGCGCCTTGGCACACTTCATGCAATTTTAATTTAAATATTGTGTGTAGTTTGTAAATGTAACAGCTAACAAAAAGGAAAAAAAAAACCAATTACCAACTTCGCTTCAAAAGCCAAGCGTGATAAGAAACACGAAGGTATTAAAAAAGGGAGTGGATGAAGTATTAAATTTCTTTTTGCTGAGTTAACTGAGACATAATAAAATGGAGAATTGGCAAAATGCAACCTGTCCTAACTTTTCTAAAGTTTATCCTGCTACTTTATGCTGAAGCATCGCTGAACATAATTTTAAGGCAATTCACTAATTTTCCTTCATGTCATTCGCCTGTCAATTTCCACGACTTTACAGCTTTCTTCCACCCTCATTTCCCTTGTGTGGTCTTTAGTAGTATTCCCAGCTCCATCTCTGCCTTTGAATTACTAACTGACTAACTGACTAACTAACTGACTAACTAACTGACTAACTAACTGACTGACTGACTGGATCTACACATGTATCTATGCATATTTACACAGTTCCGCAAATGTGTTGCTATCAAAGCTATTCAGCTGAAGAACTTATAAGTCTCAGAGCTTTAGGGCTGCTGCTGGTGCTCCTGCTGCTGCTATGCTGTGAAGGCATCGATGGCGCCATTAGCAAATTATTTACGACATGTGCATCATGTTAAAGCAAGGAATTGGTATTTGAACGGGGACTCACATTGTGACAGTGGCACGGGGACTGCAATAAAAACCGTGTCCCATCGTGTCAGTGGTAAAGTGAATTTCAGAATTCAACTGAAGTTCAATCTATAAATTCGAATTTTTTACATTGTCCCAAACGCACTTGCATACTTTCAACTTTTCAACTTTTAAAATATGTTTGTAATTATATACATACACAGTATTTATTTGCTGAAACATATTGCAACTCAGAGTACAAATTAATTTAAAATTTCATTTTTTTACATAAATGATAATAGCGATTATCGTAATTTAATCGTCGAGTCTTAATAAATTATGTGTTATTCATTGATAATTTAATCGACTTTTGGTCTAATTAAAACCATTTTACATTCGAACATCCCCAGATGCATTAATTAATTTTTTTTATTGCTTTTCATTTGAAATGTTAATTTAATTATTCACTTTTAACAGTATTTGATTAAACTATAAATTCAATAAATCCCTTTTTAATACAAAAAAATATACGTGGAATAAATATGCATGTTGTTAACTTATTAACGCATAATATGAAAACTATATTAACGAGAAATGTTCACGCTTGAAATGAAAGCAAACTTTATATTAACATGTTATATAATTAATTAATTGATTAGTTTGATGTGATTCATGATTTATTACGCCAACAATTTGGTGCGACAGCTTTCCCGACACGCTCACTACCCCTTGCCACACTGTGCAGCTGGCGCCAGCAGCAATGGAATGATAGTTGAACAGGAACAACCGTTATGTGCAAATTGGTGCCGCTCTGTTGGGATGGTGGGAGGGAGGAGTAGTATTGCGATATCGGCAGCATTGCGGGGAACATTTGAGTGCGTTTTAGTGCTCTGGTTGCTTGTTGCTTTCACTCGTTTGATTTCCACTGCTAAATGCCAAACAAACTGTCTCGACGAGACAAGCTGAGTGCCCACTCTGACACATACACATGTTAAGAGGAAGCGAGATAGAGACAGAGACAGACAGAGAGTGAGAGACAGAGAGAGAGAGAGATAACGTGACAATAGGGCTGCCCCCATCGACCATTGAACACAAAAACAACAAGTGCAATAATAATTTCAACATTCAATTGAAATTTGAGTGCCCCAACTGACTGAATGCCAATGCGTGCGAAATGAACTGACAGACGTTTCTGTGGCATTGGACAGAGGACAAAGGGGGCATATGGGAGACGCCCAAAATGAACACCACTATTTTCTGTGTGTGTTTGCATAGCAAAGAGCATGTGCCAAATGACTGCAGTTCAAATGTGACATTGCGACAGGCACCAGGCACCAGGCACCAGGCACCAGTCTGGGCATTGGTTTGAGTCTGGGTCTGAGTTTGCTTCTGGTTATGATTCTGGTTCTGGTTTTAGCTCCAGAGTCTTGCTCTTGCATCTGGTTTGCAATGATGCTGTCTGCATTTCAGTTTTAAAAGCGATTTTCTGTCGCCCTGCTGCGACTGTTTGTAGAAGTGTAACACATACCGAAATTGACATGAAAGTGCTACACACTCGCACACACTCGCACACACACACATGTGTTATATAATGTCGTAAGTAGCAGTGAATTGCAATGGCGGCAAAAATAATCAAATGTTGTCCATATTTCACAATGTTTTTCCTCGACTGCACTCTAATGCGCTTTTACTGACTAAGCCAACAGAAATGGTTACAGAAAATGTCAACTAGCATACGAAAATATAATATATATATTTTTTTTGCCCTGTCTGGCTTATCTGACTATGTATTATCGCAACTGAATAGAGACATTAACATTTATGCATTAAGCATTGCTGTGATTCAATTGAGGCAAATGTTTGGTTGGATTACACACTTAGTAAGGAATTTAAGTTGTAACTTTGAGCGCAGAATAGTAGAGTTTCCAGCCCAGTTGTTGTTGAATCTATAAGTGTATTGCCAACAATAATTCCACTGTAAGCATTGGCCAATAAAGAATGCTCCGTCGGCTTTTAAAGCAATCCCTAAGCTGCATTTGAAATGCGATGAAATGTTTTTGGCGCACTTTTTATGCGATTCGAACACTCAAAAACTTTTGCCTTGTGCAACTCATACTTATTATGTTTATGCTCGTTGCAACTTGCCTCTGCCACAAAGTAATAAGCCCTTCGGCATCTAGTAAATCTAAAAGGCTTATACAAAAAGACCTCATTGCTGACATATGGATATGATGACGTCTATGGAGCACGAAACATTTATGCAACAAATCCAGAAATGCAGAAATGCAATTAATCAATTATTATCAAGTGAAAATTATAAATTAAAATGATTATAAATTATGGAATTTAACATGTGATTGTATCACTTTGGCATAACACAAATTAATTAATTTACATCGAATTGTGAATTATTGCAATTGCAGTCGAACTGAATTTATAAATAAAAATAACATTATCGCCACTTTGTTATGGGCTGTTGCCAACTAACAAAAACCAGCATTGCCTCAATTTTGTTCGTTCTGCCTTGCAACTATTCACATTTGTTGGAGCACTTAAATGGGAGTAACACACTTAAATACTATAAGCCAGAAACATAATGCGCACGTTTCGGCTGCCAAAATGGCTTTCAAGAGTTTTTTAATGGTCCATACCATAACTCATATAGAGTTCAAGGCTGCAACGCACCCAGCATGATTTGTGGCACGCTCAAGTAGGTTGATACAGCAGTAATACACTGGGGGGTACAGGGGTCTATCGCTATACTCACAATATGTATCTGTAGTCAGACGATCAATGGTGTCCTGCTTCAATTTAGAGTTCTTCTTGCCCATTGTGTTGCCGCAGCGATTGCGTGGTCGCTTGTATGTGGGTGTGAGAGGGTGTGTGTGTGTGTGTGTGTGTATTGATGGTGTTCTGGTGTGCTGTGTATGCCCACTCGACTCGGATGGGTCAGCAACGAGCAACGAGCCTATTAACGTCAACAGGTAATTGAAGGAGCGTGTCTTATCCCAATTTGGCCTTGGCTCGATCTGAAAGAACAACAGCGACCAGAGATTAAAGGAAGATAGATATGTATATAAGCATAAAAAATCACACAAATATTATTAACAAAGAGGCAGGCACATTGTCGAGGCGAAACGTCATTCATCATGCAGCTGCCACATCCCAGAGCACAGAGCCCACAGTCCATGCACCTGCCACATTCAGAGTACAGCACAAGGGCTACCACCCACTGAATACCCACAGGGTGTCGCGTTCCACTGATGAATAGCAAAAGGTACTTTGATATTTAAGCATGTCAGCGACATTTTGTTGTATTGTGTGCAAGTGTGTGTGTGGTGGTTACGAAATGGACGACGGCATTGGCTGAAGCAACCAGGGACATCTCACAATGCCAAGCCGCTGCCAAAAGAAACTGCCGGCAATCCGTCAGTCAGTCAGTCAGTCAGTCAGTCAGTCAGTTAGGTTTTGCATTTTTCCTTAAGGTTTTTTAATATATCTCTGCAAGAATTCACTCATTAAAATAAAAAACAATTTGAGCTTATATTCTTTAAGATGAGTAGCTTTCATTCCTGCAGCTTATATATTTTATACCCATTGAAATATAAGGAAGACAGAGATTAATCACAAATATGGAAAGATGTTCTTGCTGTTCTGGATTTTGTACCAATTTTGTAAAAATCTATGACAATCTAGAAAAGAGCATTTGGTTGACGACTTGCAAATATAGAGAAATTGCTCATGGGTTCTTTATCTGTGCGGCAACGGCAGAAAATGTCGACGTCGACCGATGGGATGACGAAAAGTTTGCCACAGAGTTAAGTAATTAAAATTTTAATAATTTGCGGAACAAACTTGTTTAATATCTTGTTGCAAAATTTTTTTAATTGGCTCTCAATTGGCCATTGCAACTAGTAACTTGAAGTGTACACGTTTCCTTCTGTTTCCATCTCGCCCTCGCTCTTTCTCTTTCTCTCTCTCGCCCTCTCTCTCTTTCTGTGTGTATTACATATTTGTACCATTAAAATGGAATAATCTTGATTGATGCACGCAACAGCCTTGAATTCAAAGCAACAGCCATAATTAAGAAGCTGCCGCAGCAAATGCAGCACAAATCATAAACATTTAAGTGAATGACAAATTAGACACAACTTGCACAACGCAATCATAAAACACAAAAATATTTCCCTCTCAAAGTTTGTGTATTTCTCACTCTCCCTTTCTCCCTCTATCTCTCTATCTATCTATCTATCTCTTTTGTTTTGCGAAAGCCGCACTGACAGCCACTTTCATATTCCATTTCGCATTGGACTCTCGCCATTTTACGAGTTGCGGACAAATTTAACGGCCATGTTCCGACATGCCGGATGCGGGGATAGATAGGCGCAAGAGCAGGAGGACGCGGATGAGGATGAGGCTGAAATGATGCTGGCGACAACTTTTGATGAAATTTGCAGGGGCAATCTGACAACGTGTGGACAGCCCACAAACTCTGGCCACAGCCACAAACATTTTCCCAATTCTCCGCGGATATAGCCCAAACTGAATAGTAACCTTGGGGTGTGGTCCCCTTGTTTGCTACATTTCCTAGCTACATCTCCTAGTTCAGGTTGGAAAATAGCAAAATAAAACCAGATAAAGCCTATAGAAATTTACGAAATATTTATTTAATTTGTTATCTAAACAAGCATTTTATGCTTAATTATCGCTTTTGCCAACTTTGCAACAAGTCAGCGACTGCCGTTTTCGCTTAAGTTTTATCTTTCAACAATTATAAAATGTCAATGTTTTCATCATTTAAATTTTTTATTTAATTTTGAGTTTCGACGTTCAGAATTCGAATATTTTCTCGTCAGCGCGGCGGAAGTGCATCTATTTAAATTAAATGCATTCTCATTTTCTCTGCTTATTTTTCTGATTATTTTCTCTGCTCATGTTCAATCGATTACAGATGACATAACATTTAATTAAGGGTATTCCGTTTAAATAAGTGCAAATGCATTTCGATATTTCCTTAGTGTATGTGTGTATTTACTTCTGTCTGAATATATTTGCGCTTTTGAAATATGTATTTTTTGCTTGTCAACATGCAAATAGCCGCTTGCTGGTTAGGTAAACAAAAAGGACAAATGATGCGGAACTGAGAGGACCAGGACCGAAAAACTTGCTTACACATATATTTTTAAATACATATATACATATAACAGCTGAGTGGTTGTGGGCGGTGGGGGGTTGGGGTGTTTCTGTCGTTCAAGGACGGACAGGTCGGACACGGCATTTTGCATGTTGTCTGTGATGCAATTGCTAACGAGCTGTCCAAGCATCCCGTTCACAAGAACACACACAAACACACACACCACACCCCACACACCACAGCCCAATCCCCAACCCCATCGTAGCACTCCTCCGTTCACATTGCTAGAGGAAGCTGTTTGTGTCAAAGGCTCCAGGCGCTTGGATCTGTATCTGTCAGTCTAGGAAATTGAAAGGAACAAAAATTGAGCATACTTTTAAGGCCGACGGCAGCAGCGCAATTGCATATTGGACATGGACTCTAAACCGAATAAATAGAATCCAAACCTGCCCATCTTTAGAATTCGTCCATTTCTCCCGTCCATTCCATTCTTGGAATTGTTGGTGGTTGGTAGGCATTACGCGATTTCCGCTTAGCTCTAAATGCATTTCAACTTTTGCTGGTTCGTGCGTCAAAATTATATAAAATACCCGTTGGCTGCGCCATTTAATTGAATAATTGCCAAACGACTTGTAAACAACTTAGAAGATACACTCCCAACTTTCTTCAACTCGAGCCAATTTGTTTTGGCTGGCCAGCCAGAGCACATACACCGCTGACGGGGTTGCCAAACTAATTGCATGAAGATGCCTCCATTCTCTCTCACACACACACTGACACACACACTGACACACACACTGACACACACACCGACACACACACAGCAAACGTGTCTTATGCATTTTCGCAGTAGTGTTGAGGGTTTATCAAATGTGAACGAGGCGAAAATTTAAATGCCAACTCATTCGAACGAAATCATTACACCTGGGTAACTAATTTGATTGCATAACAGTCACAGCTTAACTCACTATTTATAGAATGTCAGCAGCTTTGAAGGGCAACCAGAACTTAAGCAATATAAGTGGATGTAAATAAAATCGAGAAAGAACACCAAAATTGGACACGCCACAGATTGCATGCCCCTGTAGTACGGAGTCTAGTTGCCGACATATACATTTCAGTATAAATTTATAAGCTATAGCGACTATTCATAAGAAAACTATATGATATTGCAGTTCTAAATTGAGTGCATAATAATATTCATATTTGTTGAGATTGATCAAAACAGTTTGCTACACAATAACTTATCTACGACCGATTGTTGGTATGGGAATTACATGAGAAACTAATCGTAACTCTATGATTTTTTGTCAAAATATGCGAAACATACTTTTACGCATATTAATGAAGTTTGGTTTTGTATATCTGGCTAAGTAGAAATATTTTCCATACATCTTTTGACAAATCCAGCCGGCTCCGACATGTGTCGTTTTTAAAGCGGAAAGTCGGAGGTATGACAAGATTTATGATAGCTTAACAATTGAGGGACTTGGAACTTAAAACTGAGACATAGATACATATATGGACAGCCAGACGTGGCTATATCACCTCAGCTATCGATGCTGATCAAGAAAATATATAATCGATGGCCTAGGCGCAGAACAAAATTTTAGTACCTTCTACAAGATTATATTGAATAGATAACTAAAATCTTCAATGACAATGCAAAAACAAATGAATTAGTAACAATGATCAAGTTATCAATCTAGGCGAAAACATTGGTTAATTGTATTTGGCTTGAAAAGCAAACTCCTCCCACACACACAGGCATCCAATCCGAGCCGAAAAACAGGTTGTGAAAAATACACCTAATTATATATGTATTTGTATAGAGTTAATTCGGTGTGCATAATTAATAAACGGCTTGTTTAGTGGTGTTATTAACTATTTATCAACTCAATTAGCTAAGACTGCAAGCGTATTATTAATGCTAAGCGGTATAAGCTAAAATATCCGCTTGTTTTTCGACTCTGCTTCAATTTTTAAATGGAATTTCTAAGCACGCAATTATTTACGTGCCTCATCTTTCCCTCTCCACAAGCAAACTAATTTCCATTCCTGGGCACTCTGTGCTCCCATCCAGCAATTTTGGATATCTGCAAAGGGCTAGGGTTAACGGCTGATGGTGTTGGTTTATTTTTTTTTTTTTGTTTCCAACGAATAAAACACACACCCAGATTTGACTTCAGCTCCATTTCCGCTTGCATCTCTAAATCTACTTATATTTCTGCTGTGCTTCCCTTATTTGATTGCTTCTTCTTAGTGAAATATTTTGCTGTGATTGCATTTTAAATATATATATATATATTTTATTTTTATTAGATTTTTCAATTTACAATTTCTGACTTGATTGTAACTCACTCAGTGCGTCGTATTCTGTGTGTATGTGTTGTCACTCACTTTTAAAGCCCTTAAATATTGTTAGTAAACAAAGCAAAGTTTTGCGTATTTTCTTTAAAATAAAAGTGCTATAGCAACCCATAGAAACACGCCTCAAGGAAGCCCCCGGGTAAACCCTAGCAGAAAAACCGAAACTGAAACAAAACGTTTAGCAAAAGCAGCCAGTCCCGATTAAAAAAAAAAAAGGAACACGAGTAAGAAAGCTGTAGTCGAGTAATCTCGACTAAGGTATACCCTGAAACCAGTTGACAAATTTATTCTAATTTTATTCGCCAATTTCACTTTAAAAAGTTTTACATCCAGATATGAGCAGGAAAAGTCATTTACTATATAGGAGGGTAAAAATAATCGAATACAGAAAATGCGGCTGCATGTAGAAATGAATATGATTTTATATATACATAAATATATATAAATTTTCGACTATAACTTGGGTATTTCTTTTCTGATCTTTATATAATTGGCAGTTGGACAAACGAGCTATTGAAACTGATCAAGAAGAATATATTTTATGGGTCGGAGATGCTTCCTTCTGCCTGTTACGTACATTTGCCCAAAACCATTATACCCATTTTAAATGGGTTCATGGTAAAAAAAACCCACGGACTACGAAATATTTCAGCACATGTGTTTGGCTATTAACTGGCGCTGTAAATTATGCAAATACCAACCAACAGCAACGTTCTGCTGAAGAAAAGAAAAAGTTTGCATAGTACTATATAAATAATCGGTGCTGGCCAGGAGAGCAACAGCGGGAGAAAAGCCAACAGCAGCAGCAGCAGAATCAGCAGCAGCAGAATCAGCAGCAGCCGTAAAACAAGCGCGAATGAGAGAAACATTTGGAGCCGACACACGTGAGCCGAAGCATTTACATAACCTCTTCCATTCTGATTTGATTACATTCATTCAATTTCGTGTGCCACGCGAGCTGAGCGACCACAGCACCAAAAAAACAACAACGATATGAAAAACAACGACGACAAAACGCAACAGAAGTGAAAGAAGAAGAAAAATGAAGGCCCATAAACAGCATCACATTTTTTGGCCACCTTTCGTCCTCAACCAAAATCTAGGAGAAAAAAAAGTAATATTTTATTAGACAACGCCAGTGGGCGAGTATGTGTGTACGAGTGTGTGTGTGTGTGTGTGTGTGTGTGTGTGTGTGTGTGTGTGTGTTGGCGTGTGACTGTTACCCTTTATGTCCTGGTTGGGCAGTCTTTTAGGCTGCCTCTTTACTCCCACTTATTATGCAGCCAACGCTTAGCTCTAGCTCTATCTCTGTCTCTAGCCCTGTCCCGCTCACTCACCCACTCAGGTTGTGTCACTCACTCGTTATATTTTTGGGCAATGTTATTTTGTGTCCTCGTACCTCTCTATTTGACTAAGTAAGTCGTTAAGTTGTCAGACTCGTTTTTTAGTGTGTTCCTCCTACGGTTCGTCCCTCCTTTCTCCCATCTTTCACTCTATTTACTCAATTTTTGTGGTTGTGTGTGTTTGTGTATGTGGTTTTATAAAGTAGTAGAGCCGTGTGTGTGTTGGCTTTATCAATAAAGTAGCCGCGCTCTTTTGACTGGCATCGCCTGACATCTGCATTTTGGCTGTAACACACTTGACCGACCGAACTTTATTTTGCACAAGTCACCAGACAAAAAACAAATAACTGAGCAACATTTTCGAGTACGAATATGTAAAAAAAAAAATGGAAAAAAAATATGAAGTCAGACAGCAATTTGATTGAAATATATATACCTTATAGTAGTCGCTTGGAATCGAGGCACACAACACACACACAATACTGTTAAGAGTAGCCAAAAAAAAAACAACAGTTTTTGGTCTTAAGAAACACGCTGCATGCTGCTTGGCCGCTCGCTGTTGACTCCGCCGCAGCGCAGAACTTTTGTTCCGTTCGTGGCACGGTCTGAAAATCAACTAAAAAGCTTTGGTGCGCAATCAACAGTAGGTCGAATGTCCTTGTTGATACCACCGACGAGAAGGACGACCAGCGACGACGAAGCTCAGCACTCTAAAGTTGAAGAGACGCGCATCGTTACGGGCGGGCTGTGCTCCTGGAGCGAGCTTTCGAGCGATTGCCCAAAAGAAAAAGGCCGAAAAAACATAACCCAACCTAGCTCGGGGCACAGCAGCTGCAGTCGCAGTCGCAGCCGCTGCCAGAGTCGCAGTCGCCATCGTTGGTGGTTGGCTAAAATAACATTGATATCGCCAGAATAGTTTAAATAAATAAATAAATGCGCCACAAATCTGCAAGCCAAAGCATTTCCAAAACTTGCCACGCAACTTTAGTCCCTCGCTTTGTTGTGCACAACCACAAGTCACATAACCGGAACACGCAGTGCTACGATGGTCTTCATATAATCTATTTTAATACTACTTTTATTTAAGCCAAATTAGTCTTTATATTCTGTAATATCCGTTCTTAATTTATCTTATAATTAATGACTTTTTAAGTTCGATTCAACATTAAAAATGATTCAAATCGATATCCACTATTAAATCTTTCTTGGCTTTCCAGCTAAGATCCTAAGTAAATGCAAAATTTAGATTTTATATCTTATTGCTTAGTTAAAAGCGAGCTTTAGGCTATTACAATATACGTTTTTTTAGTTCAATTTATAATTCAGATAAAACTACAATTAGAATTTGCATTGCAATTAATTTTCGAGCGATTTTGCACTTTAATTAATTATTCAGAATGCAGATGAAATGGAAATGGACAAGGTTTCTTTATCCCAAGAGCTATACTAAGTTTTCCCTTAAAGGACAATACTGAGGCAAGGGCTGGCAAACTAATCTAGTGAAAATACTTAATCACTAGCAAACATGGCCAAAAGGCAGAAGTTGTCTGTGAGTTTAAGCCAGGCAAATGCTGGCCAAATGTGGTTGTGGATGATATGCGAGTGTAATTGTAAGTGAAAATGTAACTGAGCTTATTTGTGGGCAGCACTTGGAACTTACATCAATTGGGTCGGCTCCAGGCTGTCTGGCACTTGTCAACAATTTATTTCAATGCAGTTAATTAAGAGATAAACTTAATTAGCACCTAACAAAATGGACAAATATACCAAAACGGTTATCTACCATGGCAAGACAATGCGTCTTAAATACATTATACGATTTATCTTATTGTCAGTTATCATTTTTATTCATTTTACTTGGACTTAAAAACTGGATAATATAAACTTAAAGAAGAAACAACTAATAGTCTATGCGGCGTATAAGTAATATTATCATCTTAAAATATACACGGGCCATATCTGAGAATAAACCGTCCACTACTGTGTATGTGTGTGCGTGTGTGTGTGTGTGTGCGTGTGTAGGTGTGTATATTTGTTCTTTTGTCTGGGATGCAAACGTTGAGAAAAGGCACAGGCTTAAAAGTACTGCAAACGGTCTTAGAAAACAAGCAATTGACATTGGCAGCGTCAACTCCCACGCAGTTCCGCCTAAGCCCACCCCTACTCCCTACCCTCCTCGCTATCCTCCTCCCTCCGTAGGCTCACAGGCACCCTTTTTATGAGCTTTCGAGCAGTCAGTCTCTGTTTCGCTCTCGCTCTTTTGAATTTACTCACCACAAGCTTTTCTTGAATCGAAAGCTTTGAGCTTTTCCCCGTTAGCAGTGCGGCAACATTTTTGGCGCCTGCCCTCAAGCCAAAAAAGCAAAAAATCACAAATCTCATCTATATAATCGCATCAAATCAGCAACACTCATTCCCTGGACCACAACTAGGGTACGCCTCCCGCTCAATGGTTGTTATTTTAAGCCAGACACAGCAACAACGACAACAACAACAACAACAACAACATCTGCAGCAGCAACAACAACCACAACTATTTGCAGCACTTTCAGCAGGCAAAATATTTACCAAAGCATAGCGTAAGAAAACTGATTTTGGAGCACATATGAAAGCCGTTAAGAGTCCACTTAGTGAACTGTATATATATCTGAGGAGGTCTGTATAGAAGAGGTGCAAGAAACCCCCAAATGAAATATAGGTCGGATTACATATATTTTGGCCAATTCAGATCGTAGTTTATTTCTCCTAGCAGACAGTTGGAATGGTAAACAAATTGCATAGCAAATTGTTCATTTCGAGCAAAAAGTATTTATCAAGTTTTCTACAGCAAAATAAAACGAAAACAGCAAAAAGAAACTACATCAGAAGGGAGAAAAAAAATAATTGGAAAGTTTAGGAGCATCGAAAGGAATACAGTAGATGAAGGATTGCTTCCAAGCAGGACCAAATAGTCATCCATACCGAAAAGAGAAAAATGGACAATTAAATACTATCCGAACAGTAATGTGAAAATGCCTTCCTGTGGAGCAGCTAAAGCAACTGTCAGCGTTGTCAGTGGACAATATTGTCCAGTTCCACGAGCACCATTGTCCGAACAGTGGCTGCAGCTGGATCCCATTGGCTGCAACTGCAATTCACTAAAGGGGTGATCCGCATCCGCATCAGCATCCGCAACCCGATGATGTAACCAATACTAAAGTCCGGCAGGCAGACCGAAGAACTTGGACATGCATTTTTCAATGCATTATTTATATGCACATATGCATAAATAATGAGTAGGGTACAAGAATCTTCAGTTTTATAAAAGATAAAATCGTTATATTAAAAACACACACACTCGCACACACACTCGCACACACACACATTTATTAATACAGGTGCAGTGACTCGTCGCTGTTCTCTGTTTTCAAGTCGCTGGTCTTTGGTCACAGATCTCTGGCATTTGCTATCTGATAACTGGGCTATGTGCTTTAGTCTCTGGCTGAGGGTCGCTGGATGGCCATGTTTGCGCTGTACTTGAGGTGGGTCCGCCTGGCCGCTGGGGCACCATATCGTTTAGCTGGCTCAGAGCCATTGTTAATTAGTGCACCGACCTTGTCGTAATTAGTGCGCACATTGCACAAATGCACACTGCACTCGGCACATGGCCGCCCGACCATATCCCAGCTCTGCTCAGCTCAGCTGAGCTCAGCTCAGCCTAGTCCAGCCCACCAAAGCAGGCGAAAACCAGCCGACAAATATCCGTTGAGTTTATGGCAAACGCCGTTGGCGGCCAACTGAACCAGCTAACCGCCTGCGCGATGGCGATGGCGATGGCGATGGCAATGTTGGTGGATGGAGGTGTTGATGTTGATGTAACTGGTGGCCCTGCTGGTAATGTTGCTGGGCTGAGCTTGTAAGCCCACAAATTCGCATAATAAGTTTTGCATTAAGCGACGACGAGCAGCTTAGACTAAGGCAATGCAATTTTGGTTTGGCTAATGTGACAGAGTATGTTGGCCCGAAAGCCACTGCGAGTGCCAGGGCCGGTTCAAATGAATGAACACATGCAGGGGCGGAAGGGGAAGGGGAGGGGCTTTGCCAAGTTGGGACAGTTGTTATAACGGTCTAATGAGCAGAGAGAAAGGGACTCAGACAGAGAGAGAGAGAGAGCGGAGGTAGGCAGTGAGGCAGTGAGGGAGTGGCAGCTCCTCAAGCAGGCAGCTCAACTTGCAACACTGGCATGAGTATTATTTTTGCCCCACTAATGGGTTTTTGGTGGGTGTGTCTGCAGCTCTGCGGTATCCAAAATTGAAGTAAAGCTAAATTTATGGATTTTTCCCCTCCTTTGGTTGGTTTTGTGAAATGCAGTTGTTCACAAATTTTGACACATTTAAGTGCGAACTTTATCCGGAACACTTTGAACACTGACCTCATGTTTAATTTGATTAACTTGCAACTTGCAACTTGCAACTTGCAACAATGCCTATGCGTCGTGCGTCATGCGTTAAGTGCATAGGACAAAATCGATGAAAAATTTCGAAAAACATGAAAGCCTTTAATAGTATTGGCTAATATAATTTGTAACTAGACCGAGTTGACAATTTGTGTTTTCTGTAGTTTTAAGGTTTGCTTTCAACGTTGCAAATTTAATTTAAAGTTACAATACGATTAAAATGATGTGCAAAAGGATAATTAAATTTTGGACTATAATTTTTCACTGTTCAAAATGCACATATAAATATGGACGCACAACTTAATCATCATCTGCCCAATGATCATTTGTGTCTGTGCATCAAAGTTTTATCACAGAAATCAATTTAGCTACAAGAGGCTTAAATGGATTTCCTTGGTTCACTGTCACTTCACCCATATTCTATTTGTTATGGATTCTCTCTCTCTCTCTCTCTCTCTCTATCTCTATGTATATCTCTTTATCTGTCTCTCTCTCTCTCCCTCCACTTCTATCTCTGAAAGCATTATTAAATGCCTGGCCAGCTGTCTGTTTAACTACAATTTCGAATTGAGCAAGATACAAATTAAAAAACAATTAAATATTGAGTTGGCTAAGACAAGCCCTCAAAAACATCATCGCACTTTGGATTGTCCAAAGAATGAACTGTTTGGTATTACTCGCCGAAAATAATTAAGCGCATAATTATTTAATTTGTTGCGTGCGGCATAAGAATTTGCCAAATGGCTCTCAACATCAATGCAAACGTGTATTCAATGGGCGTGGTCACATTAGCCAACAGAGCATAATTATTGAGATATAGCTCGGCAAATGGAAATTAATGGACGGATGGACGGACTGCAAATTGGTTGCAAGCGACGCTCGCACACACAATCGGACACACGCAACACACACACACATACACACACACACACACAGCTGAGTGTGAAGAGTGCTTTGAAGCATGCTCTTAGCAGAGCTGTGTGCTGCTCTGGGGAGGGTGTGTGGGGCTGGGGGGTAGGGGTTTCTGGCTATGACTATGTAGAGGACTCAACTGTCCACGGGGCGAGAGTTCAGTCACACTCAGCAAATGGCGGCGCCAGCACGAGCCGCACTTTAACGCCAAACTCAAGCGATGAGCTCAACGTGGCGTATGCGTAATATTTGACACAGCCATAGTCACAGACTGAGACAGTCAGACAGTCAGACAGTGAGAGAGAGAGAGAGAGAGCGAGAGAGGAAGAGTAAGAAAAAGAAATGGAAATGGAAATAGAGACAAACGGCGTGTGCCATTTGCCGGCGCGTTGTTTGTTTACAGTGAGAACTGCTTTCAATTGTCACGCCCCCAATTATTTACTTGCATAACTCCAAGCGATGCACTCAACTTATCCACTTAAGTGGTCCTTGTGCATTTACTCTAGCGTAGCTATCTCCATGTCAAGCACACAAATATATATACCAAAATCAACTAATTTTTAATGATCAAAATTCAGACAGTTTTTATTTGATTTAAATTCACAAATTTATCGCAATACGCAGTAAATTCAAATTATGGATAAATTAAAATCCATTTTTTATCTTGGAAAGTTTGTCATAAAATGTGCAACGCATATTTTCTATCCTTATTCTCACTCATTATATCGACGGCAACCGGATCAAAACACTATATTACACGGTTACCATGTGCACAATATATCAAAAAAGATGTCTCAAATTATGCCTGCTAACAAGATTCTCATATTTGTCAGATAAATACATCATAATCTTAACGCTGTATCAAATAGCTGCTTTTGACACAATCTGTCGGAAGATGATGTGGAATATTCGCTTCAAAGAACTATGTCAAACCGTTATTAAAGTCAGAAACAGAAACGCCCGATTACCAAAATAAATGCAAAAGCGCAATCGAAATTAATGTCAAAATATTGCTATTATTTGTTCCGGAAGCAAAAAGCCGCAGGGGAACATCATTATGGTATATCCTGTTAGTTATGTGTATATCAGACTTTGATATATTTGTATTTGCAGAAAGTAATTAAGTAATTAGTTTATCATATTCCATAACTGATTACGGTAAAAGTTTTCATAACTATCCGTATAAATAGCGAAATCGGGATACTTGAATAAATAAAATTTATTTTTGCTTACCAAACTATTTCAAATCTAGTAAAAAAAAAAAGAAGGAAATTTCAATATTTTAGCCGATTTACTTCGATTCGCATAGAGAAACGCTTTATCTTGTTAACCATAATTTTCGTAGAGAATTTCGACTAATAAACTGAAAACTGCATTTAGTGAAAGCCATCTGCTGTCTGAACTGAAGTCAAGGATGGCAATATCGATTTGAATTTTTATAGCCAGTCATTCACATTTTTCAGTGGCAAGTTGTGTGTGTGGATGGGTGGAGGGGGGGGGGGGGAATTGGAATGACCAGATGCCACCTGATCCAGTCAATTGTGAAAGTAATCAGGCTACTTATTTAAAGTCGTGTCTTGGCGGCGTAAGTGAAGCAAGAGCACAATCAATATAAGCACACATATTTATGTGCTTGTTTTTGCGCGCACACACACACTCACACACACTAGCATACCCGCACACACAAACGTGCCGCTGGCATCAGCGAGACTCAGTTAGCAACATGTGAGGCATTTGGTTCCAGTCAAAGGTGGAAGGTGTCTAGAAACAAGAGCAGCGGCAGCACCTAAAGTAGCAAGTAGCAAGTAGCAAGAACACTCATTTAGCCCAGTCATCGTCTAAATCTTCACCTCCACCGCCGCCCCATCCCAGCCTGGTCACCCAGATGCCCTGTCCCCACGCCGCCGCCTCAACCAATCTCTAACACTGTGCGTCGTTTGCTGGATGGCTGCGGGTAAACAGAATTCGAGTGTAGTGTAAACAATCATTGACCTCGTTCATATTTCTCGGGGCGTTCGCTCATTTGCCTTTGGCCTCAGTCTCAGTCTCAGTTGCAGTCGCAGTCGGCGTCGCCGTCGCAGCCTCCTTCTCCACTTCCGTCTCTGTCTCCGTTTCAGTCTGAGCAATGGTGGCGACGATGACGGCAACTTAGCCCGGGCACAATTAAAAATTGTTGTTCAGTTTGTTTAGTTGCTTATTTGCCTCTTGGCCAAGAACATTGACAGTTTCAGTTGGAAATCAATTAGGCCGGGGCCCAACCAGGCAGCAAATGAGTAACTTGGCCACTTGGCCATTTGGCAACTTGGCAACCAGGCTTGACTTGTGGGCCGTGTATAACACCAATGAAATTTCAATGAGTTCTTTGTTTGGCCTTTTGGCAAATGATGATGAGTACACGGCCAACACAAAGCAGACAGGCCAAAGGCCAAATAAAAACCATAATAACAAAAACAACAAAAGTAAAGGGCAAAATCACGATAGACTCGCAGACAAAAAAAAAAAGAAAAGGGAATAAAGAAAAACAAGAAGAAAATAAGAAAATAAGAAAAAAAAAAAAAAGGAACGCTGAGCGGCTTGTTTGCAGCCGTCTCATATCCTCCTATCGTGGCAGGCAATCAAGGATAACGCGCATTATAATGCGTCCAACCACCCCCCCCCCCCCCTCCTCACCATGCCTCACATACACACACGCACACACACATTGCCATAGATGTACATATGAGTTGGGTGTTTGCGTCGTTGCGACGCCAGCATAGCGCTGGTTTAGCATTTTCATGTGCCCCGCCCACAAGCCAAGATTACGCCCCGAGCTCACCCTGGCCTACAGAGATATTATGTAGTTGGCTTTATCGCAAACGATTTGCCAAACACAATATGACGACGACCAGGACCAAATGCAAGGAGCAAGTCGAACCCGAGCTGAAGATGAAGGCAATAGCACTGAGAACATTCTACAGCAACCGCAGAAGCTCGCCCTCACACACACACAGAATCACATACACACACACAATCACACACACACACACACAATCGCACACAAATTATACTGATAGTTGACAGGCGACTAATTTGTCAATTTTAAATAGGAAATTTTCTCATCTTTCATTTAAAAAAACAAAGCGTATTTTTTAAATATTTCGCCTATTTAGAAAAAGACTAGTTTTGAATGAAAATCTGCAAGAAAGGACTTTAAATTGTTCTACTTGAAATTGTTTACAAAGAATAAATAATATAATGACAAATAAATAAATTACTTCATACATATTGAACAGCAAATGTGTAATTGAAATATTTGCTATAATTTATATTCTTCGAGTTTGGTGCTTCAATTCAATTTTTACAACGCAGCGCAGCTGACAAACGAATTGGGAAAATCTTGAAGAATGGGGCAATAAGATTGTTTGCGTCCAGACAGAATCACACACATACACATATGTAGTTCTTTGTGTGGTGCCCCAAATTGTTGTGGGGCAACAGCAGCCGTCGGCAAGGACATTTTTGTAGTCGGTGGCAGCTCTGTTTACTTGACGCCGGTGACTTTTAGGTCCACCGTTTATGTGGCACACAAAATGCGAAACGACAAGAACAACATTAACCCAAGGAAGTGGTCGAGTTGGAAATGCTCAACTACCACATACCCATCACGCATGCAAGCAGATCCTAATCCTCCAGATCTCTCCGTGTCTTGCAAAGCCACGTGAACGATTCATAGCCTGATGTATATTTTCATGTAAGACAAGCTGTACATCAGTGTGCTATACGCCCATTCTATGCATTTGGTAAGTAGAGCGTAGAACAACTACTGCTTTAGTTAGAGCAGCCAGTAAGCCTTAACCAAGTCAGGGATTGGAGTGTATCATCAAAGGGAGTGGGGAATTGGGGTGTCCTATCTGCTCCTTTTCCAATGAGCTTGTGTAATGACAGCTTTTGCTTAGCCATACACCAAGGGTTAGCTAGTGTGTGTGTGTGTGTGTGTGTGTGTTTGGTAACTACAATGGACAACCATGCGCTCCCCATTCCATTTACCGTCTACTGATTTGACAGAGAAATTGATTTTTTGCCAAGTCCCTCTGCCCTGAGCCAGCACATTTATGCAAACTGCATGGGTAATTCCTCATATATATATATACATTTTTGTATATATAAATATATATAAATATCTTTTTTTTTAAGTTACTAGCTGAAAACTTTATTGCTCAACCGATTGAACTCTTAAACAATAAACAATGCAAAGCTCACAAATAAATCCGTGAAAAATGGCACTGATTTTGTGATCAGAATAAGATGTTAGATATATGAGAAATATATCTGTTAAAGTCAAAAATTACGTAGTGTAATCAAATGTAAATCATAAACATCAATAATACCAATAATGTAACACATTATAAATCCTACTCCGATGACCTTGACGATTGTGATGACACCATTAAGCAGGCGCAGGATGCAGAGGCGATCCTGGGAAGTTGCGCGTGAATTCTATGAATCGATGTTGATTTTGACGGCAGGACTGCTGATGCAGTGGAACCAGTGGCATGTGGTGCGCACAGTCAACGCCAAGTTGTTGCTCAATGAGCTGCTGAAGGAGCCGTCTTTCAGTTGGTCAAACATATTCTACGCGGGTGGCCTGCTGTTGACCTTGGACCACTATTCGAGGTGGATCAAGCGGCGTGGTGCAGTGGTGCGGCATATGACGATGCTGCATGAGCTGTTCGCCATGCTCTTTATTGTGGATTATGAATTGCTGTCCATATGGCAACCATTTTCAATATATATTTGAACAAGCGCTGTACGCCGTTGGCAATTCCAAATGGGCGTGGCCAAGATTCATTTTCCACAATTTATCCGGACTTTCCGCATGGCTGGTTAACGATGCTTTCGCATTAATGCGCTTGGCGGCATCGGTATCATGGTTCCTGCTCGCCATCAAGGTGCCATGTAAGTATTTCCCCAATCAGCCCAACCCCACCACCCACCCACTCTTCCACTTCACTGCAGCTCCTCGATGGCGTCTCGCAATTGATTTTCTGCTGCTGGGCCAACTCTTCGAGATGGATGCATCACCGCACAATCGGCGACGCAATAGTCATCTGTCCAAGAGCCAACCTAGCCAAAATTAACTTTGCCTTGATTCACCTGAGGGATTCAGTGGGCAACTGCGAGTGCAACCATAATTAAATACGCCAACTGCTATTTAAGTTCAAAAAATCATCTAGCAATAAATCAACACAAGTAAAATTCTAAGATTAAATTTCAATAATGTTACAACTAATTAATGAACAGATAAATGCGATAATCTTTAGGCAATGGCGTGAACAAAGTTAATTTTTATTTAGTTTGATAGTTTAATGCAAACTTAACTTAAGGAGATTGAAGAAAAATGTAAATAAACTTAAAGAAAATATTGCATTTTTTGATCAGACCAGAAAAATATAAATTTTTGCTCTGATCGCTACAAATATTTTCTTGTTTTTAGAAATAATTTTTAGATAAATGTATATTTTTCAGATATATTTCTTATAATATAAAATAGAAAATATTTACAAAAACTAAAAATGCAATCTGTTATTTTTAGAAAAAATTTTTTCTAAAATGCAGAAAATCGTAATGCAATTTGAATTAGAATTTAGTCAGTTGACTTGAATCATCGGAAAATCGTTTTTTTTTTTTTTAAATGAAATTATGTGAATCAAATACACATATTTTCGGACCAAAGAATTAAGAAAAGAAATTTAGAAAAATGCTTTCTGAATAATGAAATGAGAAACGCTTTTCGCTGAAGATATGGCGATGTTCCCAAATCAGGTTGATTTATTTTCTAAGTGTGTTTATATATGCAAGATGTGTATGTGTGCATTGCCAATTTTGCCATCTCTTTATCGCCCTTTCGCTCTCGACCATGTCTCTCTCAATGGCCTGTTTGGTTTGCCATCTCGTGCATTGCAACAATTTTGATTGCCTGCATCATTATTTAATTATGAAATGCGCGAGATTTCTGACACCAGACACACCAACACACACACACAACCACACAAATGCAAATGGGTAAAATAGAAAGAGATGGAGATAGCTGGGATTATGCCTAATTTGAAAGCGGATTAACATACCTGTCTTGTCGGTGATTTAAAAAATTGGTGTTGTTGTGGCTGGGCTTAGCACTCTTTGCGGCTAAGCAGTTCAATATGATAATGACAAATATTATTAATTATGATAATTACAAGTGTATGCTAATGTGTATGTGACAAAATTAAATCCGCACACAAACAATATACAGAGTCAACTGTTGACAGCTTCAACGCCCTGGATTAGATAACAAAAAAAAATGTAAATAAATATGTAAACACCCAGACAAAACACACACACAAAAAAAAAAGAAAACAGTTTAAGGGCTTTGCGCGCAGATTTAATTAAACAGGCCACGAGATACGGAATAACTAAACCACTTTTGGGTATTTGCACGGCACCACAAAACAAATTAAATGAAAACAATTTAAACAAAAGATCTGCCAAACAACAGATAAATAGCAAACAGCACCAAAAATAAGAAATGTGGAAAGAACTGAGAATTAAATGTACTTTAAAATATGCACAACGCACGCGAGTCTAAAATAAAATAACAATGAGAAGCCAACGGCAACGGCAAAATCGCATGCAACTTGTGCGAATGGCAAACGGTTGCCGAGTGACCCACAATCTGCCAAGTGCGCCAAGTCCGCCCGGTAGCCGTTGGCTGCGGCGTCGACAGCAACAGCAACAGCAACAGCAACAGTAACAGCAGCAGCAGCGGAAGAGCTACCACAGCGTCGATATGGGCGGAACTACAATAAGAAATTTAATATTGAGAATTGGGAATTGAGCATTTACTTTGCATTTTTATGCAGGTGCCGACAATTGTTGTTGTTGTTGTTGTGTTGCTGTTCTTGTTGCTCAGTGCTTAATTGCAATAAACTAGAGAAACAATAATGCTTATTGAACGCAAACGCTGCCATCGTTAATTTCTATCGGACTCGCTGACCAAATATAGTAAATAATGTAGCCCATACGAGACGCCCATTGTCGGAGCTTTATGCTAAAAAGGCGAAACAAAAAAATAGAAAAAAAAGAACAGCTAAATAGCTAAACAGCAAAACAATAAAACGCAAACAGATATGGCAAACCCCAAGTTTCCTTACCACAATTAGCCAATGAACACTCAATGCCACAAAGACGAATTGTGTAGACGCTACCCAACGGCAGGTGGCGCTGTATAATCGCAAAAGGTATTTTAACTTCAACGGAAATCGAAATGGAAAGAATTAAATTTTGATTTCATTATATTTGTACCAGGACTAACAAAAGGCTAAGTTTAAAATGCTCTTTGCTTTATTTATATTATGTTAAAAAAAAAAAACCAACTATAAATGTATACGTATATTCAGAATGCTCGATCTTAACTTTTTGGCACAGTACATAAAGAAAAATCACTTAAAAGAAAATGTGTAGGAACTCTTTACACTTTGCCTGCCAATTTGGACTAATAATAAATGAGCTCATTAGTTAAACAGTTCAGTGGGCAAATGCTAATGCTTTCTGAAAACCGCTTAAACAGCAATAAATCAGATGCTTGGCAAGGAATCAGCAACAGTTGCACAGTTGCACAGTTGCTCAAATATAACTAGACTCAATAATAAAAATAGTTTTTTAGTATCTTACCTTAATTCTTAGTTGTATAATACATAAATACAGAATCCATATACAAACTTAACTTCTGTCCGGTTGTATGCGGTGAGCTCGTCGACTTTTGTGTAGCACCTTTAAAATTCGAAACGCACAAAGAATAAATTGGGATTTGGATTGTGAGGCTCATTCAATGGGAAGCTATCGACGCACCTGAGCGGATGCGATGCGGAATTGCTTACTTGCTGGCTGACGCTGCTGCTACAGTCGCTGTTACTGCCGCTGATAAAACGAACACACGTCAGCAACCGGGCAGCAACCGCCGTCGCAGCAGCAGCAGCAGCAGCAGCAGCCGCCGCAGTCCGAATCGACGCGTCGCAGTGGCAATAAACGGAAAGCATGTACGAAATGCTGAGGAATTGAACGGAGCCAATTAATGTTTATTTGTCTTAGTTGAACTGTGGGCTGTTCTTCGGTATGTGGGGGGGGGGGTAGGGGGGAGAGAGCTGGGTTGGCTGGAATTAGGTGCTTTGCAAGCAATGCGAAGAATGATACGCTGTAAAATTGATAATTTGAATTTCATGTTCATCGAGAGAAAATCATGTACATGTGGCATTGTTTTGCATTCATTGTTGCCACATTTATCTGTTTCGTTTCGTCTCGGTTCGTACCGTTTATTTGCATATTAGCCCATTGCCGGGAGCAGCTGCTGCGCAGCAGCCGAGCT
Source organism: Drosophila demipolita (assembly GCA_035042405.1). NCBI lineage: Eukaryota > Metazoa > Arthropoda > Insecta > Diptera > Drosophilidae > Drosophila > Drosophila demipolita. Next base: position 791,489 of record JAWNLI010000476.1, on the reverse strand, counting down.
ATGGCAGCATCAATTTTATAGACACAAATACAAATACAAAAACCATACAAAAGCTATTTTCATTTTTATTTGGCAGCCTTTTCATTATAAATAGTCGGGCTGCCTAGATAAACATACGACGAATGCTGCCCGCAGAACATTACAAACAAATACACACATTCACTCACACACACACACACATACACACACCGCGACAGTGGGAGAGAGGGCGATATTTGTACAGCTAGTAAGTATCTGTCATTGTTTCAATTAAATTATTATGCACGAGGTGTTTGCTTGCAACATGCAGCACCGCAATGCCAAAACCTGGTGCTCTCGATTCCATTAGTATTTCATGCTCGATTCGCCAGCTCGAAACTGTAAACCGCAAACGCAAAAGGTAATTAAGGCATACATTTCTACACCTACACCAACACCAACACCAACACTTGGAGCGACCACATTCAAATGTCAACATTTTGTAACAACATACCCAAAATATCCAACCAGACGGAAAGTCAGACCCGTTGGACAGACAGCTGGGTGGGGAATAGCTTATGCACAAGGATGTGGTTTTCATTTCCACAGCAGGCCAAGCCACCTACACATTCCACTAAAAATATGCAAAAATTCCACATTTAATCGAATCAAGTGAAAACGAGTCGTTCAAATCAATGACCACTGAAACGATTGAACTGCATTTGTGAAACGAACTCGGAATGTGTTAAATGCCAAATTAACTGAACTGAACTGCAATGCCAAACTGGCAACAAACCACAAATAACAGGAGTCCAATGCAAAGCCAATTGCAAAATGGGAAAATGTATAATGAACTTGTCGCAATTTGTAGAAACTGAGCCTTGAATTTTAACGCAAAATAACTTTGAAATAGGCTAGTTGCTCATTGCCAAAAGTTGTCTTCTTCAATATATATTGCAAATGGCCGATAAGAAGCAGAGACTTCATTTATGGAGTTTATTTTAATGAATCGATCACTTTTCCAGCTTCGCGAATATCGATACAAATCGATTTCTTATATTATTTCAGTTGTATCATGCCTATTAAATGCTGGACTTCAGCTTTTTTTCTAGTTGAAAATGTTCGATTGTTGTTTTTGTAACTAACTAACTGTAAATATAAATTCGCAAATTTTATATCAAAAAGCAAATTTATGTAAAATGCTTTTCAAATAGCTAGTTATCAGATTCAATTCGAATGCAAATTAGACTCGCCCATGCGACAGCGTCGAGTTAATAACTATTTGAACAATGTTCTGATTTGGCGTGATTTTAGGGCATTACCATGTCGTTCATAAGTACTTACCAGGCCAGTGGTGACCCCCATTAATTATGTAATGGCGGATTTATTATAAGCAAACCATGCGATTCATGCTGTAATTAAGTAAAATTGAGTGTACGCCGATTTACCGTTTGTTGCACGTTGTTACCCGAAATGGTCGTTAAGCTGAGTTAACGGAAACTATGACAGCTGCTGGCGGCTGCTTGTCGGTTTACTTTGCAACTCGAGCCAATTAAAAGGCTTATGTTGCGACCAGGCAAGTAAATGGGCCCCAAACAGCTGTTCAGTTCGCAGCGGCCTTTTCAGGTGGGTCCTCGATTGAATTTGTTTTTCGGCTGATTTCGGGGGGATGTGCACAGTGAGAGATCTAAATACATGCTAGGACTTACCTTATGTGAATTTTAATGGGCAGTAAGCCGGAGTTATGTACCTAAGGTAATCGCTGTTGCAAGACTGTGGAAAAGGACTACACACAAGACACCGATTTGGCATATCGTTTTAAAATGTTTATTTGAAGTAAGTAATATTTCTGACAGTAACAAGATAAATTGTCCCTTTTCGTTTCGTTTCCTTTCGTTTTAGTTTTTTATTACATAAAAAAAAATATATGTGTGGTAAAAGAATTTCGCATTTTATCTTTGTTGTTTGTTGTGGTTTATAAGTAAGTATGTATATAAGTATGTATGTGTATACATAATAAACATCATCGTTGTAATAATAAATAACAGTAAATAGTTATAAAAATCAAATCAGAACAAAAGGGAAATAGTTATCATATTTATCTTCTTGTCTTTTTTCTGTTTTTGTTTTTCATATTATATTTCTAGTTTTGTATTCTTAACGTTTCTTAGCAAAGAAATCAGATTTGAGTTTTGCTAAGGAGTATCACTAAAAATGTGTTGTGTTTTTTTTTTTTATTCTTTATTTAATTATATATATATACACATATCTCTATATATATATGTAAGCATATTATATATGTATATGTATATAATTATTACGGTTTAATGTAAATGTTGCGTTCTCATCAGACAATACACATAAAATATCTATTACAATATTTGATTTGTTTTACCAATTGTCAAATGTCAAATTTCGTGAACTTTTTTTTTTTTTTGTATGTATTGTATATTATATTGTTATACAATCTTGTATATTTTTTTATATTAATATTTCTCATATATATGTATACACACTTGCGCACACATATATATATATATATATATATATATAATTGTATATTTAAAAAATATTGCTTGTGAAACGTGTAACTTGACATTCGAATATTTTTTTTTCAACGGCGTCTGAAATTAGCCACCGCTCATTTCAAAAAATTATTATTTTTTTGTATTTACTTCTAGCTGTTTGTAAGTATTATTTGCTATTTTGTATGGTAACTAAGTTTTTACTCATTCTTTGTATTACAATTGACTTCAATGCCTTGCTGGATGCCAATTTCAATTAGCAGCATGGCCACAAAAAAAAAAACAATTTACTTACTTACTGATACTTAAGACCCGTCATTTTTGGTGTTAACAAACTTATATTGTAGTTCTGGGCCTGCCGGGCCATAACAAAGCTTCAGTTTATTTATGTAGCTGTGGTTGGTGTTGTGATGTTGTGAGTGTGCGTGCGTGCGTGCGTGTGTGTGTGTGTGTGCGTGTGTGTGTATGTCTGGGTGTGCGTGTGACAGTAAATGTTTTTGTTTTATTTACAGCTATTTCATTCTGTATGCGACTTAGTTTTGAAAAAAAAAATTGTAACGTTTTTTTTTTTTATTTCTTTTCATATAATTTTTGTTACTTTATTAATTTTTTATTTTCTTTACGTTTAACTACTAAACTACAGACACATTTCTTTTTTGTCAGCTATATCACTTTCGAATTATTTAATTATTGATTAAGGTTTTTTCTTTTTAATTTTCCCATTTTGTTTATTCATATATTCGTGTGTGTGTGTTTGTTGTGTGTTGTATTTATTTATATGTTAGTTTATTAGTATATATAATTATTTCTGGTTTCGAAGAATTTCAGTGAGGTTCTTAGAAGCGTTTGTTCTTTGTTTGTTGTTATTTGACTTTCTTTAGATTATAGTGCTTACTATAGGTAGTATATTTTAGCATGTAAGTATATATATATATATATATAGGTAGGTATATAGCTATATGCATATATATATGTGTATATGTATATCTATGCCGTTTCATTATTTTTTTTTTTTTTATTTGAGTTTTTAGCTATTTGAGTTTAGGCGACAGTTTGCTTTTGCTTTTTTTTATTTACGGTATCTTCTTTTGTTTTGTATTTTTTTCTGTTCTCTTTTTTTTTTTGGCGTGCGCTTAGTAAGTCAAAAAGAATTGTAAGAAAATTTAAGAAAATATTGCAGAAATTGCATAGAAAACTTTATACGATTATTTATGCTTATAGGCATGTAGGGATGTATTTATATAGATTCGATGCTGGTGCCGATAATAATTTTGAAGCGATTTAACAAATAGTAAGTCAAGGCCACTCATTAAAGTAGACAAAGTTGCAAATCAAATTAAATAAAAATGCGTGTCAGCCAAGTCCAAAATGTAGATATGGTTTGGTATCGAATGGTATGGTATGGGTGTATATGGAAGTGATGACAAATATGGGCATATTTGTAGACATTAGATATTTAGGCATGTATATATTTTACTATAAATAAACTATATGCATACCCATCGAGCTGTATATGTATATTTGGGTAAGTCATTTAAGGTGTTGCTTTAATTTCAATATTTAGCAAATGGTTTGTGCGAATGTTCGTTTTGTATACTGTCCATGTCCATGTGCATGATTAGCCATAAGAAGTAGCAAATATGTATTCAAGTATATAGATATATATATATATATATTTGTATATAAATAGATAGATTGTAATAAAATAGTAACTGGGTTATTAAATCAATGCAATAATAAAGCTGAACCGCATATAGAATAGAAATTAAATCGCATGATGTATCTGTTTTGGGCTCTCAAACGAGGCTTTTAGTCACACAGGAGGATAGACAGAGATAGAGATAAAGAGAGCTGGATATTTTGTTGCTGTTGTTGCTGTTACTGTTGTTGTTGTTGTACTTGTTGTTGTAGCTGCTTATGTGGCTGTTGTTGTTGTTGTATTTCTTGCTGTTGTTTTTTCATTTTCTTTGAGCTTAGTATTAGTTTTTAATATTCAAGAGCTTTAAACATTTGTTGTTTGTTTGTTTTTTTTTTTGTGCGTTGGTTGCTTTTTTCTTGCTGTTTTGCATCGAATTTTTTTTTATTTTCTTTTATTGTAATAATAAATAATGTATTGAAGAATTGGCGGGTATAGTTAAGTATGCGCAAGAATAAACAAAAAACAATTTCGAAAAACATAAAACACAGATGAGCACTGATTGTTTGCGCTCTCATCTCTGGGCATGTGGGTGTATGTGTGTGTTTGTAAGTGTGTCAGTGTCGATGTGAGTGTGCGTGCGTGTGTGCCTAACCGAAAATATGTCGTTAAATTTGCGCGGCTTTTGCACTTGGCATTGATAAATGCCTCTTTTATTATTTAATTAATTAATTTATTACGTTTTCTTTTTCTCCTTTTTATGATTAATTTATCTTTTCTTTTTTTGCTGCTGTTGCAGTTGCTGCTGCATGTCCATATGAGGTATATATATATATATACATATGTATATATTAGTATATATATAATTTATCCATTATTACTTGCTTTTGTAAATCAAGAATGCTTAAGTTTTATTATTATTATTAATTTTTATAAATGTCTCGAAGGCTTTTTCGTTAGTTTTTGTTGTTTTTCGTGTGAATGTTATTCTATTTTTTACTATTCTTTTATATTATGTATGTAATGATTTTAATTTTTTTCACGTTTAATTGGTGTATTCGCAAAAGTTTATTTACGTTAATCGCATTTTCAATACATTTAATTTTGTATATATATATATGTATATATATACATATTAATTTGTTACCTACGCCAGGATCTAAATTGTAGATAGATCTTTTGAGTAAATATATATATGTATACGAATACATACATATATAAAAACGTACATGAATTTTTCAATTGTTTTCCATATCCTTATATATCAAAAAATTATTATCATTTTGAATGTTAATCGACGCGCAAAATTGAGAAAACTTAATTTTTTTGCTTGTAATTATTTTTCTTGTTGATTGAAACTTTTTTTGTGCGATTCTGATTGCTTTAACGGTTGTTTTATATTTGTAGCATTTATTTTAATCGTTTAACTTGTATCATTGTTATATAAGTTTTGCTGTGTAGGAGAGTGTAATATGGTAGCCAAAAAAAAACAAAAGCGCTGCTATTTTTGTTGTTTTGTTTTGTTTTGTTTTGTTCTGTTCTGTTAAGAAACATTTAGCTGCGATTTTATCTGCTCTGCTGCTTTATTAAACATTTGTTTTGTTTTTTTTTTTTTGTTAATATTGTTGTTGTTGTTGTTGTTGTTGCGCGCTTCTATTGAATTGTTTAACCACCACCTAAACTTAACGCCTGAACTATACGTGGATCAGCTTTACTACCCTCACGAAATTCTTCTAATGTTAATTTGCCGTCATGATTCTTATCCATCTGATCGAAAATTTTGTCCACACGCTTCTGCGGCGTGTTCTCATCCTCCGACTGGGGCTGCTGGCCCTACATAAATAATACCATAATACCGTCATAAATTGCTCAATGCCCAACAATACCAATTGACAATTGTGCGCGTTGGCGTTGGAGGAAATACTTGTACTTGTTTACTTACCACCATCTGATAGATTGCATCCACAATGTTGTACATCTCCTCGCGCGTTATGTAGCCATCATTGTCGACATCGTAGAGACGGAAAGCCCCTGCACGGAATGAAAACAAATCAAACATGTTTGTATGCCAATTGACATTAATTGAAGAGAGTCGAGGGCACAGTCGAATGACGACAGTGATTGCTCTCATTATCATCATTATCGAGCCAAAAACTTACATTGCAATTTCTCGTCTAGGTTGCCTTTCGATGTGACGGATAAGGCGCGTATGAACTCCTCGAACTCGATTGACCCATCCTAGCGAGCACAAAAGTAATACAAACAAGCGAAAAGAAACGAAACGAAAGGACGAAAACAAAACAGAACAGGGCAGAACAGAACAGAACAGAACAGAACAGAACAGAGGAGAAGAGAAACAGAAGGAGGAATAGAAGGTCACAGAAGGAGGACAATAGCATTGCAAATCAGTGCAGAACCCAGACAACAAGTTTTGGGCGCCATCGTCACCGCCTCCACCGCAAGTCATAAATAATGAAAGTTGTGGGGGTTGGTGGGAGGATGAGTCACTTTATGAGCCTTTCCGAGGGGTTGCCAGCAAGAATAGGGCATTGTACGTATATATCTATGTCCAATGAATACCGTATTCATGCACAGTTAAAAGCGACTCCTTTGCAATCGAAAACGACTTAAAACTTTACTGATTGATAATTTTATAATTTGTTTGTATCGAAAAATTAATATAACTTGAAACGTCCTGTATTCTATCTAAGTTCAACAAATTCAATATTCTAAATTTAAATATGTCAAATATTATTTATTTAATTTGTCAAGAAAATTGTAAAAGTTTCTATTTAGTTTTCAGCTCGCTTTAAGGGATATACCCATTTTATATTTAGAATCTCAAAGAAAAATCTTAGCTGGCACAAAAGTGCCAAAAGTGTCATGGTATAGCCACATTTAACCATTCTTAACCATTCGCTGCCTCATTATATAATAGAATTTTTGGCTAATTGGCTCAAATCGTTAACTTTCGCGCTCGACTTACGTAGAAATACAGCAACAATGTCAAAGAGGCTGCGAGGCAAGGCCAAAAATTGCCTGACTAACTTGCTAACTGGCTGACGGTGGGTGGTGGGTGGTGGGTACTGGTAGGGTTGAGACAGAATTTGGATGAATGGGGTACGTGCGGGGGATGGCGGTGTGCGAGGACAAGGACTGATGGCCTTAATACTCACATTGTTCTCGTCGAAGACACGAAACACAAGCGATGCAAATTTGCTGGGATCGCCTTGTGGAAAGAATTGTTTGTAGATTTTGATAAAACCCTGGCAAAAGATGGAAAACAATTAGGGCGCTGCTGGTGTGGTTTCACTGAGTGTGTGTGTGTGTGTGTATGTGTGTGTATGAGATATTTTGCAATGCGGTGCGCATTAATAAATTTCATTATCAACAGCAGTCGACAGCAATAGGAGCAACAAAAACAAACATCAACTGCAAAACAACAACATTTGAAATGGCTTCTCATTAATTTTGGCAGAAAGAAGTTCTGCGCCAGACACACAAAGATTCCAAAAGTGAACAATTTGCAGGATATGTTGTTGTTGCTGTTGTTGTTGCTGTTGTTGCCATTTCAATAAATTAGTGTTCACATATTGAAGCGATTAACTTAATTAACTGTATGACTTGAATGAATTGAAGCGGCTTAAACATATCACTTCACTTTATAAAAATGACTCAGTGTGTGTGCCTATGTGTGTGTGTTTGTGTGTTTGTGTGTGTGCATGTGTGTGTATAATACATACTTGCTCTGTGAGTAAGCCATTTGGACAGTCTTTTAGAAATCCTTTGTGCCTGTATTTATAGTATATTTCAAATATATCCAAATAGAATGAATCATTTATCATTTCGTTTTTATTCATCACAATCCCATTTCATACTCACCATTGACGTATTTCTTTTTCTGTAACTAAAAATCAAAATGAATAGGTTATTAACATACGTGATAAGACAGATTTCAACTGTAAATTTATATCATCTTTCTAACAGTTATATTTATTATCCATAACTGAAACTCTTGCCAATAAAACACATTTTATTCTAACAATTTTGCGTTAAATTTGGTATTAGACTAAAAAGCGTCTGTCAAACAGGAAACGAAAACTGAATCGGAACCAAAACCACATTTTTACACAATTGCTTAAAAAAAATTGTGTAAATGATTCATAAATTTACTGGAACTTAAACTACACCAATTGAACTTTATACAAAAAAAACAACCCCGAATTTTATTTGGGTACATAATACCCAAAAAGCAACCAAAAACGTGGGACAAATACTGAGCCTCCACCGGAAGTGACACCGGAACAAAAATACAATCTGATTTGTCCGACTGATTGTACATGATTCAAATAAATTTAGACATTTGACAATATTTAGTTAATTTTTCATACTCAAATTTAATCACAATAGAAAATGCTTTCAGATTATTTAGAGATATCGAATTTTGAGCTGGAACAAACTCTTAAATTGTGAATTACATAAACCACTTGAATTTAACGTTGCAAATAATCCCTTTTCGCCGTGTGGTAATTAGCAAAAATACATAAATTTTACTTATGCTTATTTAAGTTGGGGTTCATTTTATGGAATTAACGAGCAAGTGAATAACCCCCTCCCTCCCCCACCGATGATGCAGGACCACAGGCAACACACACATAAACAATTTAAAGTAAGCCACATGCATTACTTGCCTCACTAATACACTTATTCATTGGCCCCTGGCAACTGGCAACTGGCAACTGGCAACTGGCAACTGGCAACTGGGATATGTGGTCTATACTCGGACATTGGACATCTTCAGTAAGCGTTTGTACTTACATTTTTCCCATTGTCCTCTGACCACGCCCGAGACAAACAAGTTTTGCCTATTGCCATTAACATTTCTATACTTTGGTTGGTTTTATGTTTTGCTCCCTTTTGTTGCTGTTGTTCTTTTTATTATTATTATTATTTTTGGTCATGGCTGCCATTGCCGTGGCCTAATGGCCGTTTACAAAACGCTTAAGCTGCGGTCTCCCGATCCCAGGCCGGGTCCCAGCTCCCATTGTGACCGTTATGAGCGTGTGAATGGCGCACATGTTACGGCGGAACTCCCAGCTACGTGTAGGCTATGCAACGTGTTTTTTTTTCGTAAAAGAAAAAAAATATAATATATATATATATTTATATATGGTAAGACCAAAGCATAAATTCACGCAAAATTACACACATTGCAATTGACGTTAAGCGCCGGGCCAGCGGACACCACTCGAGTCCCATGGGTGATAACACCAAAAGACCAACACCAAAAGCAGCGCAGAGGCTTACAGTATTGACTGCCTTGCACGGTCAACTGGCTACCCAAATGCCGACCGCCATCATTTTTCATGCCGTTATGGCGCTTCCTTCTGTGTTTCTGGCAAGGCACAGCTGCGGACCCAACTTTCGATGTCTTTCGTACCATCATTTTCGACAAGGCTCACCCACCTCAAGTGGCAACTTTTTGTCGTTTTTGCTATAATTAGTTGTGCAGCCCCTTTGTCCTGTGGGTGTTCGCATTTATACACAATATGACCATGCAACCACGGCACGGCGGCAACCGAATAAAGCCAACAATTGCCAAAGCTGGCACTGAATTGATTGGTAATCGATAGCCCGTCACGCAGACAGACAAACAAACACACAAACAGACAGAGAGAGATGGACAGGGTCGGGGCAAGTCAACAGCAACTCGTTCGCATTCATCCCAGCATCCAGCATCCAGCACCCAGCTCCCAGCACCCAGCTCCCAGCACCCAGCATGTGGCTTTGTGTCCGCTTATATTGCCGTGTATTATTGACGTGTGCCATGTCAAAATAAACCATCATTTGCTGGCGCAGGGTGTGCGTTGTGCGGATTGTAAATAAAGCGTATATTGCTCATACGACTTGTTGCCAGGGCCATCACAACTGCATCTGTCAGCCAATGACGCTTCTCGCCATGTTATCCGGTCGCTATTTATACAGATCTCAAGATACACCTCCGAATGCTTTTGACATCAAACAGCTTTCCCGTCTTCGTTTCATATTAAGTCTGACGTCGATTGAAATTTGTTTAATGTAAGTGCAGAGCGATAAAGGCAATAATATTCAATCAGAATCCTTTATTGGTTCTCTTCATCTATCAATTAGCATGTTAAAACTGTGCCTTGAGGCGCTTTTATTACCTGTTTGTGCCAATCGCAAATTTGTTTATCAATAGAATTTTGTTTATGTTAAGATGTGAATAGCAGCATGCTTAAGTTTCATTTAAGACGAATGAAGAATTCAGTAATTTATCAATTAAATGCATTTTTTTTTCTTAAATCTGCTTGAAGATTCAGTCCAACAACCAGATGGTTTCTGATTGTTGCAATCCGACAATCTTGCAATCAGCCAGCCACATGCTGCACACTCAATGTGGCATCAACGAGAATTTGCGGCAATTGTCATTGCCGCTCAAATGGAACCGTGCAAATTGCGAAACTGAGAGCCAAACTGCATTTCTGATTTTCATTTCCCCAAAAATACCCATAAAAACACGCACGCACAAATACATCTGCCTCACTCCGAGGCATCCACACAAATGTAGACACATTTGTGTACAGTTGTCGATGTTTTCACATGAGACTCTCTGGGACTCTCCATTTCTCAATTGCTCCATTGCAACATGAAATATGAGAGTAATCGCTGCCATCAATATGTGTGTTTACAATGCCATTTTAATTGCATTCTGTGTGTGTGCAGCATAAAGACTGAAAATATTTACGATTCGGTTTCCCATTTTATACCTGAACCCATTCATTATGGCCAAAATGGGGCACATTCAAGTTGTAACAGTCACCGCCCTCCGCCCTCCGCCTTCTGTCCTTCCGTCCCGCTGCACACTCAAATGCGGATAAGTCACATAATTATTCAATACGAAAAATTGTGGCAGAAACTTAAATCGAAAATGGCAGCAAATTTTATTGCTATTTGCAGTTTCAGAGTTTCAGAACGAATTTCTTTTTCTTTTCGATGAGAAATCGATTGCCAATAAAACTAAAAGCCACAAATTTATTGAGATACCTTTTATATTTGACAATTTAGATACTGAAATGTGTTGCTGCTCCTATTCGATCTCTCTTGAGTTCAAAATTCTTCCTTGTTTATTTGTATTTCTGTGTGAATCATTTAATTTCACTTGCACGACTGCAGCTGGGAAATAATTTGATGTTTTGCGGACCATATCGAAACAATGTGACCCGGTTTAGGGCGTGTGACTGGCATACAAATGGCAACCGAAAGAATTTTTATTGAATTCGAAACGACTTACGAATTATTATTCAAAAGTTATTTTGCTCAGCGATTAATTTCAATGTTTTTATTGTTCCAAATGAGAACATATAGCTATTAAATATTTTTCAACGAGTTCTACAACAATTTGAATATGAAATCAGAAATGTTTTGACAGAGTATTGGTTAGTCGGATATAATATTAGGACTTTTATATATGCATGTTCAATTTTTAACATCACTTGTGAAATGTGAAAAAAGTGCATTTTAATATTTAGAAATTGTTGCACATGAACAACATTGCTGTGGGACTGTTTGTTGGGAAATACATTAATCTGCAAACCAATAAAATATAAGAATTTGTATCAATAGATGCATAAAATCTGTTAAGTTATTCTGGTCAGCAAGTATTCAATTTAAATGTGAGTAAAAACAAATTAAATGACAGAGTCAATTGCCAATTTAAATTGTGCAAGTTTAAAAGTTATCAATTGCAAAATGGGGACAAGTGATGCTTGTAATCCAATAAGTTATGCTGGTTATCCGAAATCACAATCGGCATTTAGCTGCAATCCAAACCAAATCTGTTACACATGGATTATCTTTCACTTTGGTCCACTAATGACCGAGTTGTTTTATTGCTTGACAAATTGAACGCATTTGTGTGTGTGTGTGTGCGTGCGTGTGTGTGTGTGTGCGTGTGTGCGTGTGTGAGTGTGTGCGTTTGTTTGCTGAATGATTTTAAAATCAATTTAACTTTGCTAATTGGCCGTCATGTAGAACATGGCCAAAAGCAAACACCTGTGGACCGAGACAACCAGACAGACAGACAGACAGACAACAAACTAAAGTGACAAGCATACAAACACATGCATACACACTCACACACACACACACACATGGAGCATAGATTCATCTGATAGTTATAGAATATTGTGGCTACCGATCACCCCATCCCGATTGCCCTTGCCCTGCCCTGCCCTGCCCTGCCCTGCCCTGCCCTGCCCTGCTTTGACCAGTGTCGACCGTAATTTGTGTCTATTTTATACACATAGTTTTGGGATTTGGATTTTATTGCTGGGGTCATTCAATTCTCGCAACCCATCCGAAACTAATCAAATTTTTTAGCTATTTATTTATTCACTCGTTGCCCTGCTATCAGATGGAATATGGCACAGAGGGAGTCCAGTCTAACACATCAAAAGCAATTTATACATTTGTACATATGTGGGGGGGGGGGGTGTGTGTGTGTGTATGGGTGTATGATTGTGCACATATAAACGGTATCATTATGTAATTCCCAATTGATTGGCAAAACGGCAACTCAATGAAAAGTCTACAATTTTGAGCCCGACTAGGTCTTCCGGGTCTAAAAACTTTTCCATATTGCGCATACGAACCGATGTCTCACTGAGCTCATAAATTGAATTTCAGTTCATTTGTTTGCCGAATAAATAAAATTCAATTCACTCTTCTCTCTTCTTCTACTTTATGTTGTTGTTCTTTTTGTTGTTCTTGACTTTGGTAAAGCTGGTATCAGGTGCAGGAAACAATTTGGAATTTTCAATTGAGTTTCGGGCAAAACTTGTTCGCTTCAAACTGAAAGGACAAAACCCAAGATTATGGAAAAAACAATATTGGGCCGAAACCCAACCAAGAACTGCAACTGATTACATTTGATTTATAATATTCGTAAAGATCTAATCTGAGATAATCACTTGTTAGCTGTACATAAACATTTCTAATAATTAATCCACAGCATTTTGCAGATTATTGAGGTGCACAGCAAAGTGCTATATAAATTTCTTGAGAATGTTGTTTTCTTAGGACTGTGTTTACACTGTAGAGAAAGACAGAGATAGGGAAAGACAGAGATAGAGAGAGAGAGAGAGAGAGAGAGAGAGATAGATAGATGTACATGAATCGAGAAGCGAGCTCGACCCAAGAGGCGCAAGACAAATTGCTTGGACCAGGACATTAAGAACTGGCAGAACTTGGCAGTAATCTGTCAACACTTTGAGAGGACCCTCCACTGCCACAGCTCCACTCAAGCAGGTGCACCACCAAATGCCCCTCGGCAACGTAATTATTTATATGCCCGTCCGTTGCCATCAACATTGGTTGTGGCCCGCAAAAGGCGTCAGCGGAGCACGAAATGCGAAAAATACTTTAAAAAGCAATTAGTCAACAAAGTTTGAAGGCGCAAAGTTGCTGACTTGCGTTTTTAAGTAACCCACAAAGAATCTAAATAAAAAATATACATACAAAAATAACATTTACAATTATAACAAATGGAAAGCTAAACACCCTCTACAGGATAATATATTTTTTATGATTTAGCCAGAATGTTAAACCAAATCACATATCGATAATGGTTACAGTTCCTGTGAAACTTATAAATTGGTTACATAATTTTAATGGATTCAGCATTTCGATTGTTATAAAAAGCATATGCATATTTTCAGTAAGAACTCTTTTTTTACATTTAATGAAAATTTATTCTATCATTGGGACAACAAATTGATAAAATTGTGGACAATGGATTTTTTCCTCAGTGTAGTAACTGTTTCTCAAAAAAAAAAATTTACTCAATCGGTTCCAGTTTAAAGCGGAATAATAACTTTGAAACGGTTATGTTTGACTGAGCAACTTAATCTTTATATCCAATTTGCTATAGCTGCACTAATTAAGCCTGGTAAAGTGAATCCAAAACCCTGCTCAAAATAGAAAAAAAAGGGGCAATTAGCACCATAATCAGCTGAAGTTGGACAGATATTTTGGACTACGATGGACAATGAAGGATTTGGCTTGCGTGTCTTATGTTTTGTTGTGTTGTGTTGTTGCCATTATGTTGTCTTGCCAACACATTTAGAATAATGCACAACCCGTTTCGAGTCTATTGCTTTTGCCACCTGCCAACGGAAAAGGGGGGGGGGGGTATTTGGTCCGTGTCGTAGGCCAATTGATAAGTGCGTTGCTTGTAATTGGCTCGTCTGAATGTTGCACAAAGACAAAGAGCTCTCAACGTTCCACTGCTGCTCAAGTGGCAGCAACAATAACACTTACAATTAACATTAAAAGGTGCTACAAAGAGTAGGAAAACTGTTTAGACTGAGCCCAGTGTGTGAGACACGTATAGGGTGTAGTCAACACGATGAGACGACATTTAGAATCGAACTGATCGCTCTGATGAGCATTTCTTTATTTCATACAAAAATCTTAAACCTAAATACATATGAAGCCGCTTGTAAGGCGACCTCATGATATGTTTATTTATATTAACGGAGTCGCTTGTAGGGCGACTCCATGTGATGTTTATTCTTAAACTTGCTGAGCTTTGCAGCGTTTGTATGGCGACTCACTGTGCGGTCTTCTCTTCTTAGAATAGCTGAGCCTCACTCTTCGACAAATGTGGTGTTTGCTTATCTTATTTTAATGCAGCCACTTGAAAGTGGACTGTATATGATATTTTGCCATTAACAATTAGCTGAGCTTTGCAGCGTCACATGTTCATTCTTGAACACCCAGACTGGTTGAGTGCCTCAACCACGCAAACGTTCCAACTTGCAACCACCACAAGAAATGCTTCACTTTCCATTTGTATAAAAATGAACATTTTATTGTTGTTTGTTTTATTGAAATGGTTTAGTTTGATTGATGCGTGCCAATAATTGAAGTACATAGGCAGTAAATTAAATAATTATAAATATTACATAAATATTAATGTTGATTAATGGGTACTCACAATATGTGTCGGTTGTTAAGCGATCGATGGTATCCTGTTTCAATTTCGAGCTCTTTTTTCCCATGTTGTTGTTGTTGTTGTTGCCGCTGTTGGTGTTTTTTTTTTTTTGTTTTTTTTTTTGTTACTGCGCCCCTTGACTACACTTGACTGCTAT
Organism: Drosophila demipolita; assembly: GCA_035042405.1. Classification (NCBI taxonomy): domain Eukaryota; kingdom Metazoa; phylum Arthropoda; class Insecta; order Diptera; family Drosophilidae; genus Drosophila; species Drosophila demipolita. The sequence goes on along the minus strand of JAWNLI010000476.1, from coordinate 776,199 downwards.
TGCTCTTTGGGGCCAAAGTTTTAAGTTGCTCAAGTTTTGTTGTTCACAACTTTTCCACAAGTATTTTAATTTGCTTTATATTATTTATTTAAAACAATAAAAAAATCAACAAAGATTATGCCAATAAGAACAATTGAAACAAATGAAGGCGCCAATTTTCACTGGCATTTTATTGCGCTAAACTCATTTAGTTTTCACAATAAGGCAGTATTTCGGTTGAATAAAATGTCTACGATTACTATATAAAGCCAAACAATATTGCATTTAATATATATTATTGTCATTGAAGTTCATGATACGATTTTGTATAGTTATGAGCAGATTTATCACAGCATTCGAAACGCTAAGCACGAAATTGGATGGCCATATAGCTAGATTGACGGAATGACAGGGTCTTTAGTTTGATCCATTTTGCAATGCATTTATCAAGCATAATGGATCACGTATCCCTCCTTCTCCTTCTCCTTCTCCTTCTCTCTCTCTATCTCTCTCTCTTTCTCTCTCGCTAAGAGACAATTAATTTTCTCAGTTGTGCAATTTGCATGATATCCAACTCTAAGCCAACAGTCGACAATTTGATGAGTCTAGCAGTGCTTGCTTGGGGGTGTGGCCGGCTTGGCTTACTGTTCAATTTGAGAAACGGCCTTGCCGTAGCTGACATCGAATAATGAACACGATACAGCACACACACACACACACACACACACACGCACACCCACACACACACAAGCACACACGCACACAGCTCACATTTTTCACATTTCAGGTCAACTCTAGACTCGAACTTTTCATGACAGTTGCCAACGGCAACAGCAACAACTAAAAATTTGCCGGAACGAGAAGCTGTTGCTAACAAAAGCGCATAAAAACTCAAACAAAAAAAAACAAAAAGAAAAAGACAAAAACTTAACCCTACATATGAAGATGAACGATAAGGGGATTCGGGTGGGAGCTGGTTTATAGCAATGCTGGTGCCTGCTGCTGCTGCTGCTGCTGCTGCTGCTGTTGCTGCTGCTGTCGTCTCTGCGGCTGAAGCGCATCGCATAAAAATAAGTTGCCTTTGTTTTGCCTGGCACAGACACGAGTGACGGTGACAATGACGACGGCAACAGCAACAACAACAGCATCAGCAACAGCAACAGCAACAACAACAGCAACGGCAACGGCAATGTTGACAATGTCACCCGCAATGAGGCGCATAAAAATGCAATGAAATAAATGCTGTTAATTTTAGATGCAGACAACACCAACTACACACAACTATTTCATCAAGGCTGCCACTGTGCCACTAAATTGTGGCATATAAAGTACGCGCCAGCAGCCAAAAAATCAAAACCACACATTTAACCGGCCCATAAAAGTAGGCAACGCTCTTTGATATGCCACAAGCATCTTAAGTATCTGCAGCCTGTACAAGTTCTTCAGACTTAACCTAAAATTAACAGTTATTTAATATGTCGTTGGGTGCATATAAATAAATCCCAATAACAATTTAAAATTTTTCAACTAATGCAATTAATTGTAAGTAATTTATTTTATTTGTAGAAGAATCTAAGATATATGAATATTAATTCACATTTGTAAGCCATAAAGGTTCATATAATTATTTAGACTGAATCCTTAATTCTTGAATGTATTTCTGATATAGAATATTGAGAACAATAAATAAATGAACGAATATTTAATAAACGATCTGTGAAAATTGCATTACATTATTTTTATAGCTCATTTTGTAGCTTTTTGTTTACAAAACTGACCGAAACAGACACTGGCAACAGTAACAGAACCCTCCTCCCACTTACTCATACACACACCAACACACACACACGCACATTTAGAACAACAAAAACGGACTACCCTCAGGTGACTTTGTTTTTTTTTTGGCACACAAGGTATTGGAATTTCCGACTTACCTTGTGTGTGTAAATGTGTGTGTTGCTGTCTGTTATCTTGTCAGGTGCTCGTATGGTCGAGTGAGTGTGTGTGTGGGTGTGTGTGTATACATGTTGTCTGTGTGCGTTCGTGTGTTATGCCGTGCGAAAAGTTTTCTCAGTATTTCAGTTCGCGCTTTCCGTTTTTGCAAAAAAATTTCGCACTAAAAATATTTTTACGTTTATTTTGTTCACAGTTGGCTGCTAATGCAGTGTTAGACAGAGATGCAGATAGTCGCATCAGCAATAACCCTACATCTCCCACCCACCCACGCCACCCACTCAAATCGTGCCTCCGGCTGACTCGTAGGTGTAACTCGACTCTTTTATCTAAATGAATGTCTATCTAACTTTTCATATGTGTGTGGGTGTGTATGCGTGTGTGTGTGGGTGGGTTACTTTTGTTTCTGCTGCAACGTTTATTTCTCGTGCTATTGCAGTTTTATTGCAGCATTTTTGTGTTCATCTTTTACTTTGGGCGGCGCCTGAAAAGATTTGCAGCCTGAACGTATGCTACACTTTTTTGTATTTCCTCGTTCGAATACATTTTTCTCTTGCTGCTAACTGTTTGTTGGTAACTTGTAACTTTGTCGCAATGGTGCTGTTACCCCTTTCCTTTTTCTTAGCCCACACCCCAACGAGTTATTTGAATTAAATGGATTGTAAATTATATTTTGTGCGGCACTCGGATGGCCGTCGAGTCATAAAAAAATACTCTTATGAATGCGATTGCTTCTGTGAAAGCGATTGCGAATGCAGAATTCGAGTATTGAAGTGCTCGCCACATTAATTTCAATACCCTTGCCACATTTAAATGCCAACAAAGGCAAATTAATTTAGCCAAACTATATAAAGGCACATATGTGGAATGTGGTCTCACATAGAATTATGAATCACTTATAGATATGGGGAGAGCAAAAGTTATTTTTCTAGCTAATACTCTTTAATGTACTACATGAATAATGGGCTATATAAATTAGAGGGTATCTACAAGTCGCTGACTTGAGTCGAGAGCACACCCGACTATAATTTCATTTTTATTTGGCTGCTGTCATTGTTGAAATATTAAGCACAGCGAAATCTTGAAGTGGGTAGTACAGGCAGATATTGTGCGAAACATGGGCTGAAAAAGAAATTCTTACAAAAATATAGATATTTATTTATACATATATATATATATATATATATATATATATATACAGGAATTTTTATATTGTAAATTTGCAATACTTTGTAAAGATATAATCGTATGCCATTGGCATTTTAAAATTTTTATTTTGAAGCATTTGAGCTGGCTACGAGTGTCATAATTCATAGTGGTCTTATCTGAGCCAAATATTCAAATTGTAATCAAATTGGGAAAATTACATTTAATCGAATTAAAATTGCTGTGAGTAGTAAATGGATTGTCAATTAACTAACAAATTCAGAATGCAAAGCGATTTGCTGCATGGCCAATTGTTTAGTAATTGATGTAAATTAAAAAGGCACTCGCCGAATCTGTGGCAGTGGCATTTGTTGTTGTTGTTGTTATTGTTGTTGTTGTTGCCACAATGGGCCACAATGCCACTCGATTGACGCTCGGCACGCAAGTATTATGGCATCCAGTCGCAGATTGCGTTGCACTTGCAACACCCAACCACACACCTAAGCCCCTCCACACCTTCACACCCACCTGTCTCAGCTTTATATATATTTATCTATACATTTCTTTTTTCACTTTGCATCTATTATGATTATATGGCATTTGTGTGGGTGATTGCACCCATTGAGGTAGAGTGCGCTGCGGGTTCACCGTGTTCAGAGAGAAAAGGCAACTCATCAGAGTGACAGACTTACAATATGACAGACTGACAGGTGGACATGCGAACAGACAGACAGACAGACAGACGGACAGACAGTAGCAACAGCACCTGCTGTTTGCGTGGAAGCGAATCAACTTATTTTTGTTTACATAATCCTTGCACCTTGTCTCTTTGTGTGCATGTGTCTCTCTCTGCATGTGTATGTGTGTGGGCGTGTGTGTCTGTCTGTGTGTGTGTGTGTCTGTGCGCTAGCTGGCTGATGGTGCAAGTCACATCGCAGCTTCCACCTGCAGCCCGTTCGAGCTGCTTTGACTGGACCGCACAACGTAAATTTGGGTCAAGTCTTGTAAGCGTTTTGAATGCCAACCCCTCAGAATTATTATATATATATATATATGTAGATATATATATGTATATATATAGTTCAACTCGACGGGTGTCCCTCTTTTGTTATGTGTACAAAAAATATATAAAAAAAAATTAATCTGTTTTAGGGTTTGGCGCAGCACAAAGCATGCAACACCAACACAAACAAAAAAACAAAAAAACCCAAACACAAATACAAATACAAATATTAAAATACACATATTTATCGCAAGTAACAAATAAACACTTTATGTTTTGTCCTTTTGTTGTGTGACTCGGCTTTATCATTGACTGCTTAGCTGCTTTTTTGTTTAGCTTTTGGTATTGTTATTGTTATTGTTACTGCGGTTATTATCATTGTTGTTATTGTGAATTGTTGCTGAGTGTGATTTGTGTTTAATGTTTTCATTTGCAAATTGCAATATTGGCATATTTTTTTTTGTTTGCTTTGGTTGTCAGTGGAATTGTTTATTTTGCGAACTTTTGTTTATATCTTTACTTTCACTTGTTTTCCTTACATTTTAAAAAACTTTATTGAGTTTTACAACAACTTTTTTTTTAAAGGCACTTATTGTGCAAAAAATTTAAATTTCAGAAAAAAAATATGTAAAAAAAAAACCATTTATATGAAATATTTTATTATTATTTGTTGCAGTTTTTGTTGGCTTATTTCTTGTTGGCTGCGTATTGACTGCGGTTGCTGCTCTTGTTGTTTTCTTGAGTACGTTCGACGTGGCACCCGCGAGTTTGCGTTGCGTTTGTTTGGCGGTCAAATCAACGACTGAAAGCGTTGCCACGTTCCACGAGCGAACCAACCAGCAAACATTTAATGGTGTGCCAGATGAGAGTCGTGTGTGTCTCAGTTTTCCCAGTCTCTCAATCCTGTTCCCTCTGCGTGTGCGTGTTTCTGCATGTGTGTGTGTGTGTGTGGCAACTACATACACACAGACAAGTACTGGCCCATGCAGTATGAATGGCTGCATAGAGCTGCCAACTCAGCCAGTGGTGAATACATATATATATATATAAATATGTATATATGTATATGTGTTATTACTGTTCTGCACGTTACATGTTGGAACAGCAGCGCGGGTTGCGGTTTATAGCCGACTTATATAACTCATACTAGCGCAGCCCAATGCAAAAACTCACCACGCGCAGAGACACAAGAACACACCACGCCACAGCATAGTACACGAAGGCATGCTGCTGGCGCTGCAAGCTTTTCACCACACTCACACCGACAGCGACGAGCTGAGAGCAGACGCATTTGTTTGAGTGTTAGCTGCGTTTGTATGCGTGTTAAAAGCTGCACCACAGACAAGAACTTACCCAACAACCCAACAACAGCAACAACAACAACAATGCGATATCTTCAGCTACATATTATAAGCATTGCCTAATATCTGGCGTTTAAAATTAATAATAATAATAATGAAATAAAGAAAAAAAACTATTTGAAAATATCTTATGTATATAGAAGCAAATTGAAAAAAACAAAACTTGAATTAAAACCTTATTAAAAACGGAATAATAAGTATGGAAAATAATGTCAGTTTGCTTGAATTAACTTCTGGTGCATCAAGCATTGGGCGCTTGGTCTGACGTACGCACTGCTGTCAGTCAGTCAGTCAGTCAGTCAGTCCAAACAAACAAACCAACAAACAACACCAAGCAGCAGAAGCAGCAGCACTCGCGTAACATAATAATGAAAACATTTGCTTTTTGCCAAGTTGCGTGTCTTTAAATGACGTAATCACCTTCGACAGCAGCCCCAAAAACACATAACGGACCACGGTACCGTCGCGACGCCCCCTCACTCCTACCGGCGTGGGTGGGTGTCCTGCCGCCCTGTCGCCCTGTCGCCCCGCCGTATGCCTCATTCCTTGAGAGTTGCTCGCCCAGTTAGAAATTTACATTTACATTTATTTTGTTATGTTTTTTTACATTTTTCGTTGTTGTTGTTTTTCTGACACGCTTGTTAGTTGCCCAGTCAGTTTTTATAGTCCCGGACCCAAGCAGCCAATAAGTGTTAATTTGAAGGAGGCGGCCTGAGACCAAATAACTAGACATATCTGGAGAGAGAGTAAGGAAGAGAACGAATATAATTATAATAGCATCATCAGAATTTTGACTTTCTCACCAAGTTTATAGGGATTTTAACAACAAAAAAATGTATTTTTTTGCTCACAAGTTGTGTCCATTCCCAAGCATGGAAAATTTCGATGTCAAAGCAAAATTATGAATCTTTCACAGTATTTATTTTATAGGTTTAATTTTAAAACTTTTGTTAAGTGTATTTATATTTATATACTTTGATATTCCTCAAACCTCTTAACACATTTTTGGTTCAATTTGTATACTGTTTATCTTTCTCAAACCAAACCTTATCTGGCGACCTCAAATTTTGATGCCTGGGGGACCTCTCAGAAAACACAATTTCGTTTAGAAAAGGTGAATGCTCCCCAGTGAAGCAAAGTGTCCTGAATAATAATTGTTGAGTTTGATGTGAGACAGTTGCCTCTTCGAAGAACAATAGAATAAATTTGAGTCTCGCTTTATCGAAAACTCATCTGGATGATTTAGAGCACGTTGATAAAACTTTAATTTAAATTAAATTAAATTTAAATACTTTATGTGTGAAAGAATTATTGAGAAATTGAATCCAACACTTTCTACATTAAGTAAAAAATATTCCAAATTGCTTCTGAGTCAAAGGCTGAAAATACAATATTTCCATACATTTCGAGAAGAGCACGTCGTATTTTTCAGAAAATCAGTATGTTGTATCTTTGATTATGAATTCTGATTTTGAATTCTACAATCTCTTCACACTCTATTGGATTAATAGACATCAGTTCATTTTGCTGCTTAACGCCTAAAGTTTAACAAAAAATGGCCAATAAACTAGAAAAATATTAAACCAAAAAATTATAAGTGAATTGCGCAACAAAAAAATGTATGTGTATCTAACATTTGCTTTTAATGAGCACCATTCAAATATCTTGAAAGTGAATTCAACATTTGCTCTTTGCATTGTGTTAAAATGAACAAGTCAAAATCATTGTTCATTAACAAATTTTCGGCTTGTGCTGTTTATTTTGCATTTGTGTTTATTCCCAAAATTGATTACAATTTATCAAATTTGAACTTAAGACTGATTTAGGTTTACTACCAGCAATTAGATAATTGAAATTAGCTCACAACAATTTCGGCCATTCTATTTGTTATACACTTGTGCAGAGTATGTTCACTTTATCGTGGATCCCATTAATATATAAGTATTGTTGGTAAGCATCACAGGTTGAAATATAGGTGCAGAGTACAAGGGTATCTAAACGTCGGTGTGCTTAAGTTATTCGTTTTTACATCATATAAATTTGTTTGTTTTGCACAGTGCACGCAAAACCTAGGACTACAACGGCAAAACAGCAAAAATAAATATCTAAAATGATGGAAATGTTTATGTTTAGACATAAAAATAGTCGAGAGCTCCAATAATTTATAGAATACACACAGCGCTAGCTAACTTTTGTTTTAGCCCCTCGACACCACCACCCCCCCCCCCCCCCCCCCACCGTTCATTCTACTATTTATCGTACATCTTGCTCTCACAACAAACATTTTGTATCCATGGGTGCCAATCCAAATATATGAAAATCTTAGCCATGAATGCAGCTGATTAGGTGGGAACATAAATATTTCTTTTTAAGCGAAATGCTAAAAAACAAAGTTCTTCTACGAAAAATGTATACTCTTGCAAATATAAGAATTTATATGGCTGATTTTTGATGGTTAATATTGGCTTTAGCCATAACCCGAATAAATTCCTTGACATCATCAGAGGTATTAGCAAGGGACACAAATATTTTTTGTTTTTTTATGGAACACTAAGAGTTATGTTACCCATAACAGTAGCATCCAATCGAGCTAAAGCTATGGTTAATTTGCATTTGATTTCACCGATAAATTAGCATTAAAGTGTTTTGCATCAACAATGGAAACATAGAATCAACAAAATGCACGTGATTTTTTTTTGCTTTCGTCACTAGTACACCTAGAAAAAAATACCTATAGCTCAGAAATCATCCTGAAATATATAAAATTCTGAAAAGGAAATATTAACAAAGAGAACAAATTTAGAGTACTATGAAATTTCTAAATTTAAGAAAAATTTACGATTGAATTAATAATAGAAACCCTCGTTTTCTTTAAGTGTAGATGAAATATGTGGCGACGAGAATAAAAGATTAATTTGTTCTTAATTTGGCACGGCTGTTGTGGATATTTGTGGATATGTGCAGGGTAGGGGAACAGGAAGGTCGTTTGGGCCAGTAGGCAGCCCAAAATTGGCAAATTGTGCGAAAGGTCGTTCATGCTGATATATGAGCGTAATAGTAGGCCAGAGAGTATTGGAGGATTGGTGGATTGGATGATTGCGTCATTCAGATGGAAGGCTTTAAAGTCTCTGTTAGCTGTTCCAGCGACCGTTCCCCAGGCGACAAGCAGTGCCATCATAGATAAGAAGCAGACAGAGAACACTAGACGACCAAAAAGAAGAAAAACAAGCAGAAGCAGAAAAAGAAAAAGCAGAAAAATAGAAAAGAAGCGAGGAAAAAATGAGAAAATAGCAAAACAAGCAACAACAAAAATAAGAAGACGTCCTGAAGTTGTCGTAAGCGCTGACTAATCAGTGTCATTATCAAAAAAGCCATGAAAGCACCAACAACGGCTTAACAAGCGCAAAAACAATAACAGCTGAGCGAAAAAGGGTGCAACAACAATGGGGGGGGGGGGAGGATGGGTGGATAGGGGGAGAAGTATTAGGTAAAGACAACGTAACGCAGTCGTAACGTCAGCGATTATCATTCCAGTGTTTTTGGGTAAAGTGCTTTTTAATGTCTGTGAGCATTTTAAATAATTAGCTAATGTGGGCGGCTAGGGCGGCAAGGAGGCGTGGCTGCATGACCGGGCGCACAGTGGCTGTAATTAGACTGGCGGCGTCCAAAGGGAGACGAAACAGGAAATGTTGCTGTTGCTGCTGTTGTTGTTGTTTGTTGCTGATGATAACACAGCCGATTAAAAAGAATATTGCCAGGGCTGTTGTAGATCGATTTATGAAATCGAGTCTCAAAAACTGTACTTGGCCCATTAACATAGCCATGGGCAACGTGACAATCGAAGGCACAATTCAAAAGTGAATTGAAACAATGTTCAACTGTAAAGGCAACTGATACTGCCAGCCCTGAGCTAAACACGCAGCAAGTGTATTGTATGTGTGTGTGTGTGTGTGTGTGTGTGTGTGTGTATGTAGTTTATGACCGATAAGGCGTTTCACATGGCGTATGCGCATTGTTTGCCGCATGTTGGCTTTTATGGCTTACATTTTTGGTTTTACTCGGCTGCTACACAAAATTAATTTTCAGCATATTAGGAATGGGAATGGGAATGGGAATGGCAATGGCAGATTCAGAGGATTGTGCGGGCGCGCGTCTGAGGCAAGAGCTCCATAAAAATGTAACAGGACGACGAGGACAAAAAAAATGAAATAATAATAAATAAATTCATTAACATAAAACACAACGGGTGGTTGGGTGTCTGGAATGGTTGGGGGAGAGGGGAAGAGCGGCATAGGGGCTTTTGGGGGTAGTCGGATAGGCGGCAGCTCCTGGTGCGTGTCGGAAGCTCTGGGCTGGCTCGTTACCTAACTTAGATTATCATCAGCGAATTGTTGTTTGTGGAGGATTTGCATTGTTGCCTTTGCTTTTGTTTTTTTTTTCTTGTGCCCAGCGACAACGTCGACTCGTTATCAGATCCTCAGCTATGGATTCAGAGGAGGAACTTGAACTTGAACTGCGTTTATTTACATAATTTTTACACAATTTGGTGTGTTTGTTGTGCTTTTCAGTTGAGTGGCTCATCAATTTGGCAATCTAATCAAATATCAAGGCGTTTTGAAGGTTGACCATTTGTGGCGTCGCCTGGCATCGATTACACGCTCCACAAATGCCATTGGCATTACACATGCCACAGCAAGGTGCTTGTCCGGACCGGGTTAAGGGTTGAACTCTTTTACGCCTCATCAACGCACTTTTCCGCTGGTTGCGGTCGTAAACTTTATTAATTGAGTTTGTATTATGTGTAAAGCGGTGACCAAGCATACACACATACGCACACACACACATACACACATACACACAAACACACAGTTTGCGCATGAGTGTCGTCTTACACAAAAGTGCCGCATCATTGGTCAACGCTCAATGAATACTTTAAGCTTTACACACACACTCACCCACACACACATCCAATGAAGCATTCAAAATGTGCGCAGCAAAATCAAAAGTTTGTCTTATGATAATGCAAATTTGTAATAAACATGACATTCAATAAATTGTATATAGATTGGATATAGAAAAAATATAGAAAAATATTTAAGAGGTTTTAAAAAGCTTTTGTTCTCCTCCCTTTTCATGGTGTGCAAATGCTTTTTCATTGTTCTCAGCAAAACCACTTAATCAATATATGAGAAATCGGAAGCCGTAAATTAAAGAAGACAAGTTTCACTTGTGACTATAACCAAACGATTTCGATTTTACTTACATTTGGGCTTGGATTTCGTAGAAAGGAAAGAGGTACTCCGATAATTAAATGTTCCAAAATGTACATGACTAAAATAAACTATTAAATATGTATCCCTTGGAAATGATAATGATAGTGATAAACAAGTTAGTGATAAACATGATAGTGATTTCATGTCTATTCCATGCTTGATAGTTAACTGCAGCTCTGATTGCAGTCAACTGTAGATATGGAGAGAAATATATTTAGACGAGTGATTATAATCTAGTCGAGATAATAATCTATTAACAGTTGATCATAAAACAAGTCTGTGTTATATATACATATATATATATATATAAATTGGAAGGCTATATCTTCACAAGTGTGTCGCTTATTGCTATCGATGCAAAACGGAGGCAATAATCGATAAAATGAAATGAATTTGATTTCCAAGCTAAATTGAATAGTCTGTGAAATGGACATTTTTCATATATGATCACGAATATATATAATTCTAGAATCCTTATGCCTGTTTCCAACTTTTACTTTGTTATACCATTATTCACATTTTCAATGGGTTCATGAAACTAACAAAAAAAATATGTTAATTAAATTAACTTATTACCTTGCGCATCATAACTTCTGACATTCTTCTACAATGGACATGTGCATGCAAACCAAAATGAAATGTTATATAAAAAACCAAAAAAAAATTGCGTGGGCGAGCACCATTAAGTATTTGTGACATTCTATGGGTCCGGCTATGAGTTTTGTGTTCAAAATGATTTCATATGATCCCCATAAAAATCTCGCAACACTTCTCTTGATTGCCATTACGGCAACAGCAGAAGCAGAAGGAGCTCAGCAACCAGCAAGAGCAGCCTCTGGGCAAATATTTTGCGAGTTTAACTGGTATTTCTTATTTGAGGGGTTGGGAGATGGGGATGGGGATGGGGATGGGGATGGGGATGGTGCTTGCGACGGGGGCCACTGGCAAGCGCAAACGACCCGCAGCGCTACATACGGAAGTGGCCAGCTATAAAATATTCGGCAGCAGCAGCAGCACCAACAAAAACAAAAACAAAACCAAAAAACAAAAACAACAACAACTAAAACTTTAACCATAACAAACTCCAAACGCCAAATGACGACGACGACGACGACGACGATTCTGCTTATCAGCAATCTCCACCAAAAAGAATACTACACTCGCTATGTCTATGTGTGTGTGCTTTGAGTTTGTGTGTGTGTGTGGTTTGTGTGTATGTGCGTGCGTGTCTACTTGTGCTTAGAGATCCTATAACTAACTGGCATACATAAACAATATTCCACATAAATTTGCTGCGGTACTTCAATTGTCTATTTTATCAGTAATATTATTTTTGCTCTTTTAAGTAAAAGTTGCATTGCAATAAGTCTAATATTATGTTTGCCGTACATATTAAGATATTTTATTTAAATTGGTAAGTTTGTTCTGTAGATTAGTAAAAGAAGTTTACACATAAAAACAGCCCGAATAAGCAGAAGAAGTGAAAACCTTTATTTCTAAAAAAAAAATTTATAGAGTAGCAAAATATTGTCTGATATTCGAAAAATAATAATGAAATGTTCCCTCTCAACTATTTGGACTTTAGCTGTTATTTCAGTCAATTTTATTTTATAGCAAATTAAACAACATAAATTTATATTAATATTGATAAATCAATATTAATGAAGCTAATATTCCACTTAATTACTACAAATATACTGTACAAAATGGTTGATACAATTTAATTAAATATTAAAAATTATTTCAATATATCGATTTTCTTGCCGTTGAAGAGCATCGGCTTTGCTACTTTCTGCAGATAAGTTTTGGGTTTGTTTTTAGTTGCTTTTGAGGAACCTGCGTGCGATGTGGGCACACCTCTGGTGTAGCTTATCTGGCGGCTCGATTACAGGCACCCCCCTCGCTGACGGCAACCAGTCATCGTTTCCCCCAATAACCCAGCCACCATAGGGATACCCACACCCATTGAGGACTCCATTTTATGTAGCAGCACTAATGGCGCTTTATTATTGGCAAAGTTGCTTGGCGCGCTACGGCCTGGAGCGTAGGATGCTCCACGACAGCCAATTTATATGGAAATAGATGCGCGGCCCGTTTTCAATGCGGATTTTTCTATCCCATCCAGCAATCCAATTTCGAGGCGAAAATCGATGTGGATGCCAATGAGACTGATGGTCTGGGGCCAAAGATTGCTTTGCCTCGCTTTACTTTGCACTTGCCCGTAATTTTTTTTTTTTTCGTGCTGTTTTTATTTGTTTTTCTATTTTTTGCCTTTTTTCTTTGTGAATTACAAAATTGTATTAGAACAAATTACACCCGAAGTGATGCCAAAGAAAATCACAAAAAAATCAAATGCACAAACAGAAAGGAGTTGGCATAAGTGAAAAAGAAGGCCAAAAGGGCTACAATGAAAGTGGCTGGTCGGGGAACGGTCAGAATTTGGCTGATGGTTTTTAATGGCGCCAGCGCAAAGCCCTAAAAATAGAGAAAGAAATATAAAAAAAAGAAAATTACAATGCGTACGTGCGTGTCGCGGCTCACCTCCTCACCTCGCCACCACTCCCCCACTTAGTATCACATTCACAGACATCCCACCACAGCCCAGTCACAGTGCTGGTAATTGGTTTTCGCATGGCTAGAAAATGCTTAACTTTAGCCAAGACAGCAACTTTACCAAAAAAAAAAACAAAAAAAAAAAACCAACAAATACTTCCACTACTATCTACACTTCGATGCGCATCCTTTGTCCTTGCTTAGCTTGGCTATTGATAAAATCAATTACACAATCATATGCCAAGCTTGGCACCACGCCTCCATTACGCCCACACACAAGCACACCGTTTCCTTTTCCCCCCACCTCTCTCGCTCTCTTCCTGTTTATGTCTCTCTCTATCTCTGTGCCTTTATATCGACATTTGCCTCGACTTTCAATCAAATCAAGCCCGCCAACAATTACCCTTACACGCGCCACACCCCGCACACACAGTAAACAGCACCGCAAAACCTGGTGCGAACCGCTAACCCTCTGCAACCGCACTCACCCTCGCCATCACCATCGCCAACGCCCTCACCCTCGCCATTCCCCTCGCTAACGGCCCTAAACAGAGGTTCAATTCCCAAATACAGGGCTGCAAATCGCCTTAAAAGCAGATACAGTTTTAACATCCCCAAAACCTTAAGAGTACTTCGATTAAATCACTAATTTGTCTCGACTTAAGATTCAAGTACCTCGATCATAATTAGATTACCATCATCAATACGCGCCAATTCGAACTTGTTGCCTAATTGAATGCAGAAAACTCAATTTGTTATTTCCCCATCTCCGTGTGTTTGCCATGTCAAAAATATATTGAATAATAAATATTACTGTGTGAATTATTTTCGACAGAGGTAAGATATTTATATCTTAAATATGCATTGTCATTGCTTCTAATAAACATAATAATTTCGAAGTTAATACAATAGATAATCCTCATATAATGATTTCAGATACATCAATCAAATAGGTGTATAGGTGAAATATGACAACTTAAGTTAATAAAAGGCTGATATCGATGATTGCATTCACTCAGCCCTGGCTTAGCAAAAAATACCAAAATGCCAAAATTCCTTTATTTTTCATTTTTAACACTTACTGCAATGGGAGGCAAGGTGGCAAGGTGGCAAGGATGATTGGAATGGTTCGAATGGTTGCTTGGTGCGAGAATTTCAAATGAATTTTACGCTTGATTTTTGTTTCAATTTCGATTGAGTGAATTGCCTTCTAAGCACAGTGGGAACACTAATTAATTACAACGTTGAAAACATATAAGTCAAAGAGTAACTTAAAATTAGTTTGACAAATAGAACCAGCTGAAGGTTAACACACACACTTAATATGGCTTCATTTGCTGTATTTCGAAATACAAATACTACTTCAAATGTTTTGTATGTCGGCCAACAAAGTGGTATTTCCCATAAGTAATATATAAGTATTTGCTGTAACGAAACCACACCGCAAATTGCAATTTGTACACTTAACAAGATTGGTCCATTCGACCATTGTACAGGACGAGGACAACGTTTGAAACGATTTGAACATTCCAATGGGGCAGCAGCAACTTGCAGCAAATAAAAGTAGCCAGTGTTTTCAAAAGGTAACTTGGCTTGGTGGTGGTGTGCTGCGGATGGATAAGGACAGAATAGTCAATGGTCTGATAGTCAGTTAGTATTGGTAACTTTAAATTGAGTGACATTTTGCCGCTATTGACTGTGCCAAAAGTTCTGTGGCAGCAGCAACTGATGAACAGCCCAAAATCTAAGCTAAGTTTCTCAATTTCGCACCTCTCTCTCTCTCTCTCTCTCTCTCTCTCTCTCGCTCTCCTTCTCTTTGTGCGCTTTTCAGTCCTTGTCGATTCTCGTTTTGTGGATGTTGTATGGCTGTGAAACCTGAAGCCTCACAGACAACACATCTATCACTTAGCTTTGGTGTGTTGCTCAATTTGTAAGTGGGCACTGAACCAGCAGCAGTATCAAAAGCAAGACTAGCACCAGCAGCAGCAGCAGGACATAGACTTGGACGTGGACATGGACATGGACATGGACATGGACATGACTTCGAACAGTTGCAGTAACAGTAACATGAATAAGGTTTAGCTGTCACTTGGCTGAGATAGGAGCGATTGTCCCATACCATCATTAAAAGCACAAAAAGATACATAAATGTGTTGAAAAGTTTGTGCGTAAAGGAAAAGACATTTTCAGTTACGTTTATTAGTCATCGCATATCAAGTTTAATCACTTTAGAACCTTGAGATATTTACTTACTCTGGTGCTTAGTGGCCAGCAATACTCTCATATTCGAATTGAATTTCATATGTTTGCTCTATGAAAACATTGCTAAAAACATATGATAAATACAAAATGTTTGACAGCCAGCAAAATTTACTAAATATACTTTGAACATCTTTTCTTTGGCGACTGAAATTAACCCAAATTAAATTAAATATACTAAAAAAAAATTATTCAAATTATAAATTATTAAACTAAATTAAATAATTAAATGGTTAAATTAAATTAAATGAATATATGAAGCATTTTATTTTTGATCAGCTATAAATACATAGATTTAGACATAGTTTAGGATACTTTTTGTTGTTACTATTTGTCGACTGATATTAAGCGACAATAAATAAAATAAATGAATACAAAAAAAGGATAAATAAATAAAAAAAAAAATATATATGAAATTAAACATGTAAAATAACAAATAAATTAAATATGTGAAGTAAATCAATTCCATAATGTATCTAAATAGTTAGAGTATTACAAAAAAATATACATTTAGTAGGGGCTACTCGACATGAGGCATAATATCCGATTCGTATATTATTATTTAGGACGCGTTGGTTAACTTAAATCCAATTAAAGAGCAATTAGGATCTAAAACTTTATGTTCAATTTCGCAAGCAGTTTTCTTGATAAGAGGATCAGTTTTCGTTTGCTTTTTATATGCCAGCCAAGCCCAAAAGTAAATGCCATTTCGAGTCCTGAAGTCGTTTACGCTCAATTAAAAACAATAAAAATGGAAGAACGTTGCCATCGGCAGCAATACGACTACAGAATACTCTTTTTTTTCACACTGAAACACAACATCTGTCACAAATATAAGTAAGTTCGCCTCTCAATCAGTTCTAGCTTTTAAATTTGTTAATCTCTACGAAGAAATATTACGTATACGAATGAGTATACCGAACGTCCCCAAATTTAAAGAGTATGCAAACGAACTTTCAATTAAATTTTTAGCGAATCGAATTTTACGCAACTTTTCCTTCAGTTTTGGATGTGGTTGTGTCCATTGTTGTTGTTATTGTTGCTGCAGTTGTGTTGTGGCGTTCTTTTACAATTTGTTATGTGAGTTGTTGTTTTTTGAGCAATTTTTCGCATTTATTGATTGGTTTTTTTTTTTCTTTTTGGTTTTTATGGGTTTTTTTTTAGTTTTTTGTTTTTTTTATTTGCCGCTCGCCATGACCAGAGCTTTAGGTTTGAGGCTCTCCGCCCTGGGATTCTGGTCACTTTAGCTGCCCTTGACTTTTGCCTGGCGCTCACTTTGCGAATACTTTTGGCAGCCTCGTCGCCAACAACTGGCTCCTGGCGCATTGTGTTCTTATAGTTGATATTGTTGTTATTGCTATTATTGTTGCCCTTTCCAAGTTGCCAAAAGTTTGAAAATAGTTTTTGCACGTTTTGGCCGAGTGACTTCTCTTTGTGTGTTTGTCGACTCTTAGGCAATTTTTCGGCTTTGTTTCCGTTTTGTTGCCTGCCTTGAAAATGTTGCACTATTCTTTGTTGTGTTACTGATAGTTGTTGTTTTTGTTATTGTTGTGGTCGGTTTTTGTTGCCGCCTCCTGCTTTGGTATAGTCGTTAAGTTGTTGGGGGCGCGTTTACTTTGAAAAAGTGGCCATTGTCTATTTTGGACACTCTGACAAAAGTCAAGCAAGAAATTTTTGGTTGTTTATGTTTTCGCATTGAAACTTACTTTTCGGCAATGTTAAAGTCTTTGCCCTGTGACCACAGTGTGTTCAGTAAGTAAATGCTCAGCAAAAATTAAATTTTTGTCTTAAAATATTAATAAATATAAATTTTACGCAAAACTTATCCTGGCTTGCAGAAGTCATGAATTAAATTAATTAAATGTACATTCTCAAACAACCGACAATCGTTCTTAAATACAATTGTTGTATGAAAACAATGTACTAAATCGAAAATAAATTGTCTGATTGTTGCAAGAAAGAAACTTTCAAACTTTGACTGTCCAAAGATAGCAGTTGTCGCATTTTCTAAATGCGCTGTATTTCAACTGCTGACACATGATCGCAAATGCGTGTGCACATGTGTGTGTGTGTGTGTGTGTGTGTGAGTGGGTGTGTATGCAACTTATATAATGTGATTCTATTTAAAAAGTATGTACATATATAAATATATATATATATATTTAGGTAGTGGTTGCCCAACACGAAGCTGCCTTTCAAATGTTTTAAAAATTTAGTAAAACTAAAAAGCACAAAAAGCACAAAACTTTACCAAACTTGTTCAGGCGCAAGTTACAACACACTCACACACAACACACACAACACACACAACGCACACACACCCACACATAGACATGAACGTGTGTTGCCTCAATTAATTTGCGCCTTGCTTTTGCAATCTTTTTTTTCATCATTTAATTTAATTTTTTTTCTCTTTTTTGTTGCGCTCTTTGCTTTGCTTATTATTATTTATTAGGTTTTTTGTCCCGTTTTTTTGCTAGGTTGAGCTAAGTAATTATTAAGCTCATTTCTGTGGCATTTAATTATGCATCTCTGCACACACACACTAACACACGCACGCATACAAACACGCACACACACACACACACACACACATGACGTACACACATATGTGCGTGGACACTGTAAATACTGGCGTGTGTGAACGCCATCCACGTGGCGTATGTGTAATGGCTTTACTTGCTCTGGGGGCATGTAGTGGCTGTTGTTGTTGCTGCTGACCGCTAGATGGCGTGCACAAATAAATCAGCTCAGAATTGGCAGCTAGAACGACTGTGGCCCACGAGCTGAACACACATATAATTTGCACACTACCATTGGGATTTTCCTTATAACATAATTAAGCATTTATTTGCATAAACCAGACCTTGAAAACAAACATTTTGCTCAGCTATATATTTGACGGCGTTATTTTGGTTAACTATTAGTTTAGGCATGGCTAGTTGTCAGCTTACGCCTGAATTAATGTAAACTAGAAATGAAGCGAAGTTTCGTAGCTAACTTGTACCATTGTGCGACATCAGTTTTGATGCAAACATATTTCGTGTGTATTAGAGAGACATTTCTCAGGGTTAGCTATTTACTTTACAAATTTGTCCTTGTTGCTGCTGATGCTGCTACTTTCACACTCCGCTCGAGGCAATTGGGGAGTAATGAATAAAAATGACCGCAACGCATCGTTCATTGCTTGTTTGCACTTTGTACCACAGGGTGGTAACAAACTTTTTGCATTTGCCACATTATTTATTTAGTTTTTTTTTTTAATTTTCTCTGTTTTTTGTGGTTTTGACTTTGTCCATTTTGCATTGGCAGCTCTGGCGCTCGTGAAGTCCTTAAAGATGGTTGGCCTTTGTCTAGGGAGACGCCAGGCAAGGGCTTCCTCCGAAAGTTAATTGCTTAATAGTCGAGACATCCATAAATCAAAGAAATATACGCGTAAGCATAAAGCAAAGCAGCGACAACAACGCGCACAAAGAAAGCCAAAAGCAAAATGTGCGGTGGCACACATCTCAAGAAGCGCGGGGCAAGTACACGCTTTGCTGCTTTGCGGGGTGTGTGTGTGTGTGTGTGTATGTTTTTGACTGTGCAATGTGCGTCTGGCTTTCTGTGGCTAAATGCAAACAGACTGATTGATGGCGCCAAGTGATTTATTTATGTTAATGCCAGCAGCAACAACAATAACAACAACATAAGCCACAAACGAAATCTAATTAGCTACCTGAGACTTGACGCCCATTTGAGCGACGCCCAATCACCCCGCCTCCACCCACTGTTGACCCTTGTGAGCCGTTTTAGCTGCGACATTCGTTTGTGTACGTGATTTGAGGCACTTTTGTTGGTTGTGCCACAGTGATGGCTCGCTAGTGGGAATGTACTGATTTTCATACTGTACAGACATGCTTACGAGAGTATAAGGTGATGTGGACGTGGCTGCCTTCTGACCAGGATCTAAAGTTAAAAGCACTTGTAACCAAATTGAAATCATTCATCTTACTTTCGCATTCATTTGCACTCACATGAGAACACTTGCACACTCACTGTGAATTTGCATTTGAGCAAGGTCTCCGGCCTCAAAAGCACATGTTGCGTAGTGTTCACAAAAGATTAGGATATATTTTCACGCGCGATGTTTTCTAAAAACCTGAAAAATATTTTTGTTTCAGAGTGTTATTATTATTTACTGGACTTCGATTTGTGGGAATGACATCATAAATGGTCCGATTTTGAAAATTGTGCTTTTGACGGGGCTTAGTAAACAAAGTAGGCAATGAAATATTTAGCAAAACTTTAGCTTAATAAGAATCTTAAATCTAAACGTATTAATATTAACTGAGTCTTGTGCCATTTTACGCACTGCAAAATGCTCCAAATATTCTAAGCTTTATTAATTAGGTACATGGACTTGTACATGATACGTGAAGAAATTCAGCTGCTGCTTATTGGTTACGTTGTTCCTAGCTTCGTAAGGGGGAAACTGTTCATAACAAACAGTAAGCAACATATGCAATAAAAGTTGTGTGCAATTGTATATGTATTTCGATTACTGCGTTAAATAGTTTACGTAAGCAACGCATTTGTCGCTTGCGCCTTTCCATTTTCTTTTGCTAGCTCCTTGTGCGTTTTGCAGGCGCCCTTTTGGCTACGCAGTCGGGTCACCAAAAAAATCAAAACATCAATAAGAATGTGAATGTGAAGAATGGTACAAATACTATGCTGCTCAGACATTTATAGATTGTTGAATGCTTAAATCACAAACATATTTTCAAGAAAATAAATAATTGGGAAATAAAAAAAAATGTTATATATAAAAAAATCAAAACAAAAAAAATACGATAGTATCAAAGTGTTTTAAATATTAATCATCAGTTCTAAGCCTGTGGAGTGGGCTGTCCTATTTTGCTATTGAGCTAGCGTTGCGTTATGTTAGTTTTTGCCCCGTAGCTTATGGCACAATATTTTTTCGCGCGACGTTGTCGCCGCCATTTCTTTGATTTGCTCTGCTAAGATTTTGGCTCTGCTCTGCCGTTTGCCTTTGGCTTCGCCTTTAACGTGACCTTTTGCGTCGCGACGCGCGAACGATGACGTCGCCAGCGCCATAGCCAGTGCCCTTTTTGTTGCTGCTGCTGTTATTTTGATTTTGTTTATGTTGCTCTTGCTGACGTCCCGCAGCAATAAAATTGATGTCACGTTTTTATGACGCCGTTGATGAGTCGTTATCTTTGATTTCGGCACGCGGCCCAGGCCGGCCAGCTCCAGGCTGACATCTCGACAGGCCGTCAAATTGTTTGTGACCATGGTCATGTTAAGGTATGCATGTGTTTATGTCCATGTACATGTCCCAGTTGTATGTATGATTGTACAGGTGTTGTCGCGACTACTGTGCTGTGGTCGCTTTATTTTGCGCCTCTTCCTTTTTGTTTTTAATTTTCGCCGAGTTCAATTTGCGCTTATTGTTTTATCTCAAGCTCATATTTTACCGTGTTTTTCCATGTCTTGGATTTGTGAATTAATAAAAAAAAGACTGCTCACTCGAGTCGAGAGTTATCGACTAGAAAATACCCTATACCCAGTTCTAGCATGCTATTACATGCTATGTAAAAATAGTGGGATGACTTTATGATAATGATACCAATAAATACGATCAAGCAACCATGGTAAAAGAATTTGCCTATTAAATAGTTTGGTGTGTTTCACACACACAATGAAAATGAAATACCAGGAAAAAAATTCCCCTCTGGCCATTCGTAGCAGCAACAATAGAGCAATTTATTTCACTTTCACCGTATGTTAAGATAACGGTTGTGTCTAACCATGGAATAGATCCTAATTCAACATATGGGATATTGTTATACCATGTATTGTTACGGTTATTTATATATTTGAGTTATTATACGCTTATCGAAGACTCTTAAGTAACCATTGTTAGCAATTTTAATTTTTATGTATATTAATTAAAAATTCTTAAGAGTAATGAAAGGAATAATAATGCTGCTACCCCATGAGGTGACCAAATAATACATGAAGACCAAATGAATTATAAAATGCTACCCCAATAGATGCGCTCAATCGACTTGCCGGCTACAGCAGCAGCATGCGGCAATCACTTTCGAATGGATGGCTATTAAAACGGGCCAAAACCTGTCAGACTAAAGTAGCAGAAATCATTGCTCCAATTCCTAAGAGTATTGAAAGAATAATAATGATGCTACCCCAAGAGGTGACCAAATATTACAAGAAGACCAAATGAATGGCAAAATGTCATTGTAAGCTGAAATAAGTTTCCCATATATTTCAACTTGCTATAAAATTGACATATTGATTTCAATCAAATCATCTGTATCAACCGTCAAAAGAATATTAATAAATTTAAAGTTGATCCCTTTTGATATAAGCCTATATATGTAAAATTTTTAACAACAATTTCAATATAATTAGAGCGTAAAAAACAAAACAAATAATTTTGCGAACTTGATTAATTATCACGAAAATTTGGATTGTGGACATATAATTTTACCTTCTATCAAGCTCGCGTTGACTATGCATTCAGTTATCATTCATGATTTGTTATTTAAATAAAGCACGATATACAAAAAACTCAACCATGTGTACAGCGAACCATCTTAATCGATAAGAAATATCGCAACCGAAATTCATTTCAATGCCATTTTGAGTAAAACAGTACCATTTTGAGTTTCACAGTGGGTAAGTGAGCTAACAGTGTTATTTAGCCATCAACTAAATTTTGTTGATTTAAATAAAGAATGGATTTACAAGTTGTAAAAAAATTGCATAAATAACGCAATTTCATGTAGCAATTTAATTTGTAATATCGATAGTAGCAGCACCTGTAAACAACACACCCCAGTTTAAAATGATCAACGATGGCCACCAACAATTGCTGGCACTGCAGGCGCGATGACCTCGACCTCAGTTTCTGCCACGGCCTCGGCAGCAACAGCAGCAGCAGCGGTGGCTGGTGTCAATGCAGATTTGTGGCGCGAATGCTTTGCGCGAATTCAATCGCAAGCCCCAAATGGCCCAGGTAGATATATGTACACATCAGATACGCGAATTATTTATTAATTGGAGATTTGTTCATTTTAGTTTCTGTGCTGCAAGAATATTAAATTGTTTCTGGATGTGTGCCGCAATCATTTCAATATACGTGATGTGGATCTCTTTGAGCCAACGATGCTCTACGATTTAACCAACTTTCATCGTGTGCTCATCACGCTCTCCAGGCTGTCGCAGTGCCTCAAGGTGCAGCAAATGCATCGAGAAAACTTCGTTTTCTATGCCACAACGTCTATGCCCCATACCAACACCGCTTACCCCGTCTCTCTTCCACATAACGCCCTGGCACTCCGCCCACCCCGCATTCTAGCCAAATCTCTTCATCGCCTTACAGCTGCTGCAAGTTGAAATGTGTTGGTTTTTTTTTTTGTATTTTGCATTTCCTGTTTAAGAAACACTTTGTTCGGATCTGCAGTCTCTTCAGTCTTATTATGTGCTTACGTCTGTTCAGAGAACCCGCTTAAGCCCTTGTCTGACCGCTTATCGAGACAACAACAGTAACACAAATAAAAAAAACTAACAAGAACAACAACAACATAATATCCATGTCCAAGCTTTATCTAACACTCTCTCTCTATCTATCTATCTCTATCTCTCTCTATCTTCCCAATATTTTTCTCCTATCTGTACAACTCCTCCTCTCTCTCTCTCTCTCCCAAACTCACTTTCACTATCTCTGCTTTACTCACTCGCTGCCCTAAAAATGTTCACTGAATATCACATAACTTCCCCATCCCTCTGCGTGTGTGTGTGTGCGTGTGTGTTTTCTTTTCCCGCACTCCTGTTTGCAACCCACCATGCCCGCACCGCGCACCATCCACCACAATCCACGACTAGCAGCAACCAACTCAAGACAACAGGCAGTTTGGATGCAAGTGGATCCTCATCCTCGGATTATTACGAGCACAACTCGCCCACCTCGCTCTCCGTCGAGGATGAGAATAGCGACATAACGATCGAGAATGGCACCGAGGTCATTGACGACTATATCGAGGATTCACTGTCGAACATATGCGATTCGACAATTGATCCGGATGCCATAAACGTTGATATTGTGCGTCGATCCGAAAATTGTCCTTTTGACGTGGCTTAATGATCGAAGTAGGCAATGAATTATTAAGCATAACTTTAGCTTGATAACACTAAAAAATGGAGAAAGAGAATCGTGAAGAAATGTATATTGAAGATTTAACGAGGACCGACATGGATCAATTGACATTCAAGTTTCTAAAGTTTCTGTTTCCACCGTACGGTATGAAAACGGTTAAGTCTTATCATAAAAAAAATCCCAGATTCAACCTATGGTATATTGTTATATCATGTATTGTTGTGGTTGTTTGTAAATTTCTGTTATACGCTTATCGAAAACTCTTAAAAGTAAGTAACCATTGTAAGTAATCTTAATTTTTATGTATATTAATTAACAATTCTTAAGACTAATGCAAGGCAAATAAATGATAATAATGGCACCCCAAGAGGTGAAATAATTGATGATAATGATGCTTCCCCAAGAGGTGAAGAAATTAATGGTGCCCTCAATCAACTTGACGGCTGCAGCATCAGCAAGCACTTTCGAGTGGATGGGTTTTAAAACGGGGCATTGATACGGCCAAAGGCCTCTGGCGCAAAACCTTTTTATTGATAAGTCCAAAGGCCACTGACGGGGTGCCAAAGCAAATATGAAGAAGTTTTCATGTCCCTTTCCTAAATCATCGTCTTATACATATTTATGTTCACTTGCCTTGCATTCAATACCCGTTTAAAATTTACTCTAAATGATTATGCCAAGTAAAGTTCGGACTGCCAAGCGACTACTGTATTTGTATTTATATAGCGACGACAATCAACTTGCTGCTTGCGGGGGCGGCGTGGCGGGGTTCTCGATAGGAGGCAACGGAGGCAGACTTTGGCGAGCTTCCGAGGGCAATCAGCAACTGGGAGCCCCTACGCTACAAATTCACCCCTCCACTCACTAGTCAGCAGTGCAGACGTTAATCACCCAGCAACTCCATTCGACTCCATTCAGAATTATTAGCAAATCGTAACCCTTATCGCATGCGCTGCCTCAAAACGAACAGTGAATTGATTTTATTTATTTATTCATGTTGCTACTGCCATAAAACATGTCTAAATACTTGAAATATTTGCTATGCGCAGTATTCTTTGAGTGAATCCCAAACATTCTATCATCGCACAAAACAACAGCAAGCACCAAAAAATATATAAAAAAAAAAATACAAATATTAAAAGAAACCACGAAAGAACTTCAGTCGCGAGTTCTGCAAACGCAACCATGTGTACAGCGAGCCATCTTAATCGATAAGATATATCGAAAACGAAATTCATTTCAATGCCATTTTGAGTAAAACAGTACCATTTTGAGTTTCACAGTGGGTAATTGAGGTAACAGTGTTATTTAGCCATCAACTAAATTTTATTGATTTAAATAAAGAGTTGATTTACAATTGAAAAAAATTGCATAAATAACGCAATTTCATGTAGCAATTTAATTTGTAACATCGAAATATCGATAGTAGAGCAAAAGAAAAGCCAATCGATGTTAACAACAACCGAAACCGCATCCTTTTCAGCTGTATGCGTGCATGTTTATTTGAATGTGTGTACGTGCGTGTGTGTGTGTCATGTGTTATCTATGAAGTATGGAATAGCAAATATCAATTAAAAATAAAGTAGAAATCAAATGAGCGTCCGACCGCTCGTGTTCACATCAAGTCGTTGTTGTTTTTAGTGCGATTTTCCGTAGCTGTCGCCGTCGCCGCGCAGTTAGTGTTATTGTTCTTGGTCATATTGTTGTTGTTCTTGTTGTTGTTGTTGTTGTTGTAACTGTGTATCTGTTGACGGCAACGCGCAACGGCCAACTGATGAATTTCATTTGTTTTCATTAAACGCAACAGCAAAGAAAAAATATTTATGCGCGCGCCGCACGCCCTAATCGACCCCCGTCACCGTCACTGCTACCCGATCCGCCCCAACCGCTAAAAGTTGGAGCACTTTAATAGCAGCAACACACACAGTAGCAGCACCTGCAAACAACACACCCCACACGGCCTCGGCAGCAGCAGCAGCGGTGGCGGTGTCAATGCAGATTTGTGGCGCGAATGCTTTGCGCGAATTCAATCGCAAGCCCCAAATGGCCCAGGTAGATATATGTACACATCAGATACGCGAATTATTTATTAATTGGAGATTTGTTCATTTTAGTTTCTGTGCTGCAAGAATATTAAATTGTTTCTGGATGTGTGCCGCAATCATTTCAATATACGTGATGTGGATCTCTTTGAGCCAACGATGCTCTACGATTTAACCAACTTTCATCGTGTGCTCATCACGCTCTCCAGGCTGTCGCAGTGCCTCAAGGTGCAGCAAATGCATCGAGAAAACTTCGTTTTCTATGCCACAACGTCTATGCCCCATACCAACACCGCTTACCCCGTCTCTCTTCCACATAACGCCCTGGCACTCCGCCCACCCCGCATTCTAGACAAATCTCTTCATCGCCTTACAGCTGCTGCAAGTTGAAATGTGTTGGTTTTTTTTTTTGTATTTTGCATTTCCTGTTTAAGAAACACTTTGTTCGGATCTGCAGTCTCTTCAGTCTTATTATGTGCTTACGTCTGTTCAGAGAACCCGCTTAAGCCCTTGTCTGACCGCTTATCGAGACAACAACAGTAACACAAATAAAAAAAACTAACAAGAACAACAACAACATAATATCCATGTCCAATATTTTTCTCCTATCTGTACAACTCCTCCTCTCTCTCTCTCTCTCCCAAACTCACTTTCACTATCTCTGCTTTACTCACTCGCTGCCCTAAAAATGTTTACTGAATATCACATAACTTCCCCATCCCTCTGCGTGTGTGTGTGTGCGTGTGTGTTTTCTTTTCCCGCACTCCTGTTTGCAACCCACCATGCCCGCACCGCGCACCATCCACCACAATCCACGACTAGCAGCAACCAACTCAAGACAACAGGCAGTTTGGATGCAACTGGATCCTCATCCTCGGATTATTACGAGCACAACTCGCCCACCTCGCTCTCCGTCGAGGATGAGAATAGCGACATAACGATCGAGAATGGCACCGAGGTCATTGACGACTATATCGAGGATTCACTGTCGAACATATGCGATTCGACAATTAATCCGGATGCCATAAACGTTGATATTGTGCGTCGATCCGAAAATTGTCCTTTTGACGTGGCTTAATGATCGAAGTAGGCAATGAATTATTAAGCATAACTTTAGCTTGATAACACTAAAAAATGGAGAAAGAGAATCGTGAAGAAATGTATATTGAAGATTTAACGAGGACCGACATGGATCAATTGACATTCAAGTTTCTAAAGTTTCTGTTTCCACCGTACGGTATGAAAACGGTTAAGTCTTATCATAAAAAAAATCCCAGATTCAACCTATGGTATATTGTTATATCATGTATTGTTGTGGTTGTTTGTAAATTTCTGTTATACGCTTATCGAAAACTCTTAAAAGTAAGTAACCATTGTAAGTAATCTTAATTTTTATGTATATTAATTAACAATTCTTAAGACTAATGCAAGGCAAATAAATGATAATAATGGCACCCCAAGAGGTGAAATAATTGATGATAATGATGCTTCCCCAAGAGGTGAAGAAATTAATGGTGCCCTCAATCAACTTGACGGCTGCAGCATCAGCAAGCACTTTCGAGTGGATGGGTTTTAAAACGGGGCATTGATACGGCCAAAGGCCTCTGGCGCAAAACCTTTTTATTGATAAGTCCAAAGGCCACTGACGGGGTGCCAAAGCAAATATGAAGAAGTTTTCATGTCCCTTTCCTAAATCATCGTCTTATACATATTTATGTTCACTTGCCTTGCATTCAATACCCGTTTAAAATTTACTCTAAATGATTATGCCAAGTAAAGTTCGGACTGCCAAGCGACTACTGTATTTGTATTTATATAGCGACGACAACCAACTTGCTGCTTGCGGGGGCGGCGTGGCGGGGTTCTCGATAGGAGGCAACGGAGGCAGACTTTGGCGAGCTTCCGAGGGCAATCAGCAACTGGGAGCCCCTACGCTACAAATTCACCCCTCCACTCACTAGTCAGCAGTGCAGACGTTAATCACCCAGCAACTCCATTCGACTCCATTCAGAATTATTAGCAAATCGTAACCCTTATCGCATGCGCTGCCTCAAAACGAACAGTGAATTGATTTTATTTATTTATTCATGTTGCTACTGCCATAAAACATGTCTAAATACTTGAAATATTTGCTATGCGCAGTATTCTTTGAGTGAATCCCAAACATTCTATCATCGCACAAAACAACAGCACGCACCAAAAAATATATAAAAAAAAAAAATACAAATATTAAAAGAAACCACGAAAGAACTTCAGTCGCGAGTTCTGCAAACGCAACCATGTGTACAGCGAGCCATCTTAATCGATAAGATATATCGAAAACGAAATTCATTTCAATGCCATTTTGAGTAAAACAGTACCATTTTGAGTTTCACAGTGGGTAATTGAGGTAACAGTGTTATTTAGCCATCAACTAAATTTTATTGATTTAAATAAAGAGTTGATTTACAATTGAAAAAAATTGCATAAATAACGCAATTTCATGTAGCAATTTAATTTGTAACATCGAAATATCGATAGTAGAGCAAAAGAAAAGCCAATCGATGTTAACAACAACCGAAACCGCATCCTTTTCAGCTGTATGCGTGCATGTTTATTTGAATGTGTGTACGTGCGTGTGTGTGTGTCATGTGTTATCTATGAAGTATGGAATAGCAAATATCAATTAAAAATAAAGTAGAAATCAAATGAGCGTCCGACCGCTCGTGTTCACATCAAGTCGTTGTTGTTTTTAGTGCGATTTTCCGTAGCTGTCGCCGTCGCCGTCGCAGTTAGTGTTATTGTTCTTGGTCATATTGTTGTTGTTCTTGTTGTTGTTGTTGTTGTTGTTGTTGTAACTGTGTATCTGTTGACGGCAACGCGCAACGGCCAACTGATGAATTTCATTTGTTTTCATTAAACGCAACAGCAAAGAAAAAATATTTATGCGCGCGCCGCACGCCCTAATCGACCCCCGTCACCGTCACTGCTACCCGATCCGCCCCAACCGCTAAAAGTTGGAGCACTTTAATAGCAGCAACACACACAGTAGCAGCACCTGCAAACAACACACGGCCTCGGCAGCAGCAGCAGCGGTGGCTGGTGTCAATGCAGATTTGTGGCGCGAATGCTTTGCGCGAATTCAATCGCAAGCCCCAAATGGCCCAGGTAGATATATGTACACATCAGATACGCGAATTATTTATTAATTGGAGATTTGTTCATTTTAGTTTCTGTGCTGCAAGAATATTAAATTGTTTCTGGATGTGTGCCGCAATCATTTCAATATACGTGATGTGGATCTC
This sequence comes from Drosophila demipolita, assembly GCA_035042405.1. Lineage (NCBI taxonomy): Eukaryota > Metazoa > Arthropoda > Insecta > Diptera > Drosophilidae > Drosophila > Drosophila demipolita. Next base: position 747,164 of record JAWNLI010000476.1, on the reverse strand, counting down.
TTTGAGCCAACGATGCTCTACGATTTAACCAACTTTCATCGTGTGCTCATCACGCTCTCCAGGCTGTCGCAGTGCCTCAAGGTGCAGCAAATGCATCGAGAAAACTTCGTTTTCTATGCCACAACGTCTATGCCCCATACCAACACCGCTTACCCCGTCTCTCTTCCACATAACGCCCTGGCACTCCGCCCACCCCGCATTCTAGACAAATCTCTTCATCGCCTTACAGCTGCTGCAAGTTGAAATGTGTTGGTTTTTTTTTTTGTATTTTGCATTTCCTGTTTAAGAAACACTTTGTTCGGATCTGCAGTCTCTTCAGTCTTATTATGTGCTTACGTCTGTTCAGAGAACCCGCTTAAGCCCTTGTCTGACCGCTTATCGAGACAACAACAGTAACACAAATAAAAAAAACTAACAAGAACAACAACAACATAATATCCATGTCCAAGCTTTATCTAACACTCTCTCTCTATCTATCTATCTCTATCTCTCTCTATCTTCCCAATATTTTTCTCCTATCTGTACAACTCCTCCTCTCTCTCTCTCTCTCTCCCAAACTCACTTTCACTATCTCTGCTTTACTCACTCGCTGCCCTAAAAATGTTCACTGAATATCACATAACTTCCCCATCCCTCTGCGTGTGTGTGTGTGCGTGTGTGTTTTCTTTTCCCGCACTCCTGTTTGCAACCCACCATGCCCGCACCGCGCACCATCCACCACAATCCACGACTAGCAGCAACCAACTCAAGACAACAGGCAGTTTGGATGCAAGTGGATCCTCATCCTCGGATTATTACGAGCACAACTCGCCCACCTCGCTCTCCGTCGAGGATGAGAATAGCGACATAACGATCGAGAATGGCACCGAGGTCATTGACGACTATATCGAGGATTCACTGTCGAACATATGCGATTCGACAATTGATCCGGATGCCATAAACGTTGATATTGTGCGTCGATCCGAAAATTGTCCTTTTGACGTGGCTTAATGATCGAAGTAGGCAATGAATTATTAAGAACTTTAGCTTGATAATACTAAAAAATGGAGAAAGAGAATCGTGAAGAAATGTATATTGAAGATTTAACGAGGACCGACATGGATCAATTGACATTCAAGTTTCTAAAGTTTCTGTTTCCACCGTACGGTATGAAAACAGTTAAGTCTTATCATAAAAAAAATCCCAGATTCAACCTATGGTATATTGTTATATCATGTATTGTTGTGGTTGTTTGTAAATTTCTGTTATACGCTTATCGAAAACTCTTAAAAGTAAGTAACCATTGTAAGTAATCTTAATTTTTATGTATATTAATTAACAATTCTTAAGACTAATGCAAGGCAAATAAATGATAATAATGGCACCCCAAGAGGTGAAATAATTGATGATAATGATGCTTCCCCAAGAGGTGAAGAAATTAATGGTGCCCTCAATCAACTTGACGGCTGCAGCATCAGCAAGCCCTTTCGAGTGGATGGGTTTTAAAACGGGGCATTGATACGGCCAAAGGCCTCTGGCGCAAAACCTTTTTATTGATAAGTCCAAAGGCCACTGTCGGGGTGCCAAAGCAAATATGAAGAAGTTTTCATGTCCCTTTCCTAAATCATCGTCTTATACATATTTATGTTCACTTGCCTTGCATTCAATACCCGTTTAAAATTTACTGTAAATGATTATGCCAAGTAAAGTTCGGACTGCCAAGCGACTACTGTATTTGTATTTATATAGCGACGACAATCAACTTGCTGCTTGCGGGGGCGGCGTGGCGGGGTTCTCGATAGGAGGCAACGGAGGCAGACTTTGGCGAGCTTCCGAGGGCAATCAGCAACTGGGAGCCCCTACGCTACAAATTCACCCCTCCACTCACTAGTCAGCAGTGCAGACGTTAATCACCCAGCAACTCCATTCGACTCCATTCAGAATTATTAGCAAATCGTAACCCTTATCGCATGCGCTGCCTCAAAACGAACAGTGAATTGATTTTATTTATTTATTCATGTTGCTACTGCCAAAAAACATGTCTAAATACTTGAAATATTTGCTATGCGCAGTATTCTTTGAGTGAATCCCAAACATTCTATCATCGCACAAAACAACAGCAAGCACCAAAAAATATATTAAAAAAAAAATACAAATATTAAAAGAAACCACGAAAGAACTTCAGTCGCGAGTTCTGCAAACCCAACCATGTGTACAGCGAGCCATCTTAATCGGTAAGATATATCGCAAACGAAATTCATTTCAATGCCATTTTGAGTAAAACAGTACCATTTTGAGTTTCACAGTGGGTAAGTGAGCTAACAGTGTTATTTAGCCATCAACTATGTTCTATGCCCCATACCAACACCGCTTACCCCGTCTCTCTTCCACATAACGCCCTGGCACTCCGCCCACCCCCATTCTAGCCAAATCTCTTCATCGCCTTACAGCTGCTGCAAGTTGAAATGTGTTGGTTTTTTTTTTGTATTTTGCATTTCCTGTTTAAGAAACACTTTGTTCGGATCTGCAGTCTCTTCAGTCTTATTATGTGCTTACGTCTGTTCAGAGAACCCGCTTAAGCCCTTGTCTGACCGCTTATCGAGACAACAACAGTAACACAAATAAAAAAAACTAACAAGAACAACAACAACATAATATCCATGTCCAAGCTTTATCTAACACTCTCTCTCTATCTATCTATCTCTATCTCTCTCTATCTTCCCAATATTTTTCTCCTATCTGTACAACTCCTCCTCTCTCTCTCTCTCTCCCAAACTCACTTTCACTATCTCTGCTTTACTCACTCGCTGCCCTAAAAATGTTTACTGAATATCACATAACTTCCCCATCCCTCTGCGTGTGTGTGTGTGCGTGTGTGTTTTCTTTTCCCGCACTCCTGTTTGCAACCCACCATGCCCGCACCGCGCACCATCCACCACAATCCACGACTAGCAGCAACCAACTCAAGACAACAGGCAGTTTGGATGCAAGTGGATCCTCATCCTCGGATTATTACGAGCACAACTCGCCCACCTCGCTCTCCGTCGAGGATGAGAATAGCGACATAACGATCGAGAATGGCACCGAGGTCATTGACGACTATATCGAGGATTCACTGTCGAACATATGCGATTCGACAATTAATCCGGATGCCATAAACGTTGATATTGTGCGTCGATCCGAAAATTGTCCTTTTGACGTGGCTTAATGATCGAAGTAGGCAATGAATTATTAAGCATAACTTTAGCTTGATAACACTAAAAAATGGAGAAAGAGAATCGTGAAGAAATGTATATTGAAGATATAACGAGGACCGACATGGATCAATTGACATTCAAGTTTCTAAAGTTTCTGTTTCCACCGTACGGTATGAAAACGGTTAAGTCTTATCATAAAAAAAATCCCAGATTCAACCTATGGTATATTGTTATATCATGTATTGTTGTGGTTATTTGTAAATTTCTGTTATACGCTTATCGAAAACACTTAAAAGTAAGTAACCATTGTAAGTAATATTAATTTTTATGTATATTAATTAACAATTCTTAAGACTAATGCAAGGCAAATAAATGATAATAATGGCACCCCAAGAGGTGAAATAATTGATGATAATGATGCTTCCCCAAGAGGTGAAGAAATTAATGGTGCCCTCAATCAACTTGACGGCTGCAGCATCAGCAAGCACTTTCGAGTGGATGGGTTTTAAAACGGGGCATTGATACGGCCAAAGGCCTCTGGCGCAAAACCTTTTTATTGATAAGTCCAAAGGCCACTGACGGGGTGCCAAAGCAAATATGAAGAAGTTTTCATGTCCCTTTCCTAAATCATCGTCTTATACATATTTATGTTCACTTGCCTTGCATTCAATACCCGTTTAAAATTTACTCTAAATGATTATGCCAAGTAAAGTTCGGACTGCCAAGCGACTACTGTATTTGTATTTATATAGCGACGACAAAAAAAAAAAAAAAAAAAAAAAAAAAAAAAAAAAAAAAAAAAAAAAAAAAAAAAAAAAAAAAAAAAAAAAAAAAAAAAAAAAAAAAAAAAAAAAAAAAATATGCATATTTGGAAACAACTGAGGAACTGAAAAATATCACAATGCGAGCGACTACTGTACCATAACCCCATATACCACACATCCATCCTATATAATTTACCATATATACCAACGTTCACAAGATCCACCTGCACTGCAAGTCTCAAGGCGGCTACTATATGTCGGTTAATGTTTTTGACTTCATCATATTGGTTTCTATTTGCTTTTGCTTTTGGTTTCTCTCGATGTTTATTTTTCTCATTATATTTTTTTGCCACTGGGCCCATATTTTTCTGAACGGACCCAATTCGCACTTCATAAATAATGCAATTCCATTGAGGGTAAAATGGTAAACGCTACAAGCGGAAATGGCCACATAACTCTTCCTCTTCTTTGTTAATAATTTCCGTTAGTTTCGGGCTTATAATATATATTAGTATATGCTAGTCACGATTTAAGTGAGTCATCAGCAACGCAGGCGGATACAGCCCACAAATGATATCGATTCAAAATTTTGTTTATTTTGTTTTCAGATAACAGCCGTGGTAATGGGTATCTCCCATGTAACCCCTTAATATGCTTTGAATCTGCAAATCTTAACTTCACGCAAAGAATTTGTCTATTTATTTGAGTTGAACTTTAATTAAGAGCTCTCAAATTTATTATTATTTTTTGACATATATTCTAAGCAAACACTTTTTCAACTCTTGCAGTGTTGTTTCAACTACTTAGCTATACTAGATATGATATAATTGATCATAATTAAAGTAATTGTAGAAAATTTAACATTTCCTTAAGTATCCCAAATTCATTTTAAACATACACTTGGCAACTCTTGGAACGATCAAATAGAATTAGTTTATTGAGTAGCTCGAGCATATAGCATATATATATATATGTAAATATCAGATATATCGGAGTGTATGTGTGCATATGAAAAATTTCCAATTGAAAAACTGCAATCGCAAAAGTCTTAACATTTATTGTTACACCTTCAGTTTTTTAACAAGAACTAAACAGTTTAACAATTAATGCACTTTTATTTTGTGGTGCTTCTGCTATTATTAACATAAATTATTATGTATATTTCGTAAATTTGTCCGTGTGTGTTTTTTTTATATTTTTTTATTTGATTTCCATTAACAATAAGTGAGTGTCTACAATAATTCTTTGTGATCTCGAGGAGATCGTACTTTGAACTATCTAGCGCTGAGCGTTTCGTGCTCTTCAAGTCTTTTTTTTAAATACAGTTCCATTTTTAACCTGTCGTGTCCGCCTCTCCGCCTACAGTTTGCTCTGGGTGTATCCTCTTTTTTTTAGGCTCAGGTTTTTTTTATATATATATATATTTAGTTCAGCTTTATCTACTTTACGCTTGGGTATATTACGTTCAATACAGCTTAATAAATGTCTATATTTGAATGTCGAATTTGACTAGACAACAGACATTTTCTAGTAAAATCGCTTAGACGTCTAAGCTAAATCGCTTGAAAATATAACAGCCAGGATAGTGTACTGTGTGTATATGTGTAAATTTTACTATATAAGTACATATATTTGTATATATATATATATATATATATGTATGTATGTATATAAGTATATGTATATATATATATATATATATATGTATGTATGTATATAAGTATATGTATATATATATATATTTATATATGTATAAATATATATAATTTTTATATATATGTGGGATCGAGATAGGCGCAGACATGTTCAGCTAATTAGTCAACATCAAATAATATAACTTAAAAACATAACAATTTTTTTGATAATATCTCCATGTCTTCATTTTAGTTCTTCTTATTATTAATCTGATTTGGGTGCACAAATGCAAAGATCTTTGCTGGTTTAATGGCTTTCATGTCTTTGAATATATAATCATAAAATGCGTCCCTAGGTTGCTGCATATTTTCCTGGTTAAGGCGATACAATCTGCTAAAATGAGAATTTAATAATATCTTAAGAATTTAAACTCGTTTAGACAAAACTGGCATAGTTCATTATCGATAAATACCTAGTTTAGTCCCACTTATACATTTATATATATAGATATATATATACAGATATAAATATATATATAAATAAATATATATATATGATTGATACTTAGTGAGAGGAACATGATCTGTTTAGCATCTTAAGCTTGCATCAAAATCATTTGAAGCCAACTTATTGCTGGCCATCGTTCTTAGCATTATCGTCTTCGTCATCCTCGGTGTCGTCATCGCCAGCGTCACAGCTGCTTGTGCAGTTGTAGTCGAAGTTGTTATTGATATTCATAAGCAGCGGCGTCACATTCATGCCAGGCACCAAATGCTCCAATATTTGTCCAGCCACTTTGCAAAGACTGCCCAGACGCAACTCCATTCGATGCTCGTAGCGGCGTCGATGCCTATAATATTTGTCCCGTTCGCTCATTGCCTTGTGCTTTTTTTTTATCGGCTTGGTGGGTGCCGTTGTATTGTCGACGAGCGTTGCCAATCGCGTTGCCCAGTGTGCCCATGAATTGGCTGTCGTCTGCTCATCCATCGGCATTGATACAGATGCTGTCTCAAAGGATGCGGGTGTCGGTTCCGCTGTACTGGCCTCACATATTTCTGAGGCAGATTTAGCTGGCAAAGGTGATCCCATGATGGAATCTGCCTCCGACAAGTCGGACACCTCAACCGCCACAGGATCAGAAGGCTGTGAGCTCTCCTCCGACTCCGAGTCGCTAAACATTGTTGACTGTGACCCTTCCCCGGCTACCGTATTGAATTCATTGTAGGGTTGCGATATTATAATGTCGCTGGAACTCTTTTCCAATTCCAGTGACTGCTGCTGCTCCTCACCCGGCACATCCAGAGAGTCCACCTCCTCCTTAATGACCACAGCAGGTGCACTCAACTCTGATTTAACAGCACCAATCGATGCGCAAAAGCTGTGATCATTGACAACGCCCAGCATAGCCAAATTGTTGTCGCCGTTGGCATTGTTGCTGTTGTTGGAGTGTTCGGGTAGCACGCTGGGCTCCTTGAGCGCATACGAGTGCAGATCGGTAGTCTTCTGGTTCATGTAAGCGTGTATCTCGCCAAAGTATTCCCATTCCCCGTTGAGCACATCGATGCACTGTTTGCTGAGCGGCGTCCCCTGCATGTTGGATTTCTGGACGCGATAGCGTTGCACCATATTCAGCCACTGTTTGCGCAGCGCGCGTTCGCTGTAATCGCCAATTTTGGCCATGTCCTTGAATTTTCTTCAAGGCAAAAACAACAAGAATAACAAAGGAACTGTATATTCTATGCTATGCAACATTTCAAACTTACTTCCACAGCTTTATTTGCTTGGATGAATATTTGGAAAATAAATCTTCGGCTGCGATGCGCTTGGTCACAAGTAAACGCTTCTCTTCCACAGACCCTGCAAATGTGATTCTTACGTTTAGCCAATTGATGCAAATATATTTGCATTGCTTACACTTCTTGGAGCCACTCTTAGCATAGGTGTGATGATCCATTGCGCAGTTAGCGCTTCAAAATGCTTTCAACGCACGTGCACAGTAATACAAACGAGCAAAAAGAAGTTGAAATTGGATGCTTGGCTGCTGTTGCTGTTTCAGTTGCGATTCTCTGCCTGCCCTGGTTATTTTCAATGTATGTTAAGTTAACATGACGCTGTTAATCGCGCTGTTGCGGTACTTAATCGATAAGCCACATTTTGTTTTATCCACCTATCGATATTTATTTCTCTGTATAAACGATATATTTTATGTATTGTAGAACAGTAAGCGCCAAATGAATTTAATTTGAATTTAGAAATATGTTTACTTTACATAATATTTTGCATTAGATATGAGTTTTTTGTTCTTTTATAATTTGTTTTGTTTATTTTGTATTATTTTTGCGTTTCATATAGTACCACCGACAATATTGCATGCAATGGAACCGCTTATGATCACACGAACACAAAGGAAGAGGAGGTCTATCAAGACTTGTGTGCGCTGCACAGAACGAGTAGAGGCCAGGTAGTAATACACATTATCTAAATAGCCTGCCAAACATTGTTAAGTGTATGCTTTGTTGCATGACTCTTGTGACGAGGCTGTTGCCTAATCTTAGCTCAAATTGATTAAAGGTTACTCATCTTTTCCCTACCCGTTCTCTTAGACCGCATCGGCGACCAGCTTTGAGCAGCGCGATTATGTCATACGCGAGCTCATCGACACCGAGTCAAACTATCTGGATGTGCTTAATGCGCTGAAGGCCAAATTTATGCTGCCACTCGAGCGACATCTCAATCAGGACGACCTGCGTTTAATCTTTCCGCGCATTCGGGTATGCATTCGATTTATACAATATATATAACTGAAATTTATGTGACTTCTCTTATGCTAGGAACTGGCTGATATTCACACCAAGTTTCTGGAGAAGCTGCACGAATCGGTGGTGCCAAACACAAAGCACAAAATGGGACAGGTATTCCTGGATTTTCGCGAACCCTTTCTTATCTATGGCGAGTATTGCTCCTGCCTGCTAAACGCCATCGATTATCTGGCCGATGTGTGCAAGAAGAACCAAATAATTGACCAGCTGGTGCAGAAATGCGAACGTGAATACAATGTGGGCAAGCTGCAGCTGCGGGATATTCTGTCGGTGCCGATGCAGCGCATACTTAAATACCATCTGCTGCTGGACAAGCTGGTAAAGGAGACGTCGCCATTGCACGAGGACTATCGTTCGCTGGAGCGTGCCAAAGATGCCATGATCGATGTGTCGCAATATATTAACGAAGTTAAGCGCGATTCCGATCATCTGGTCATCATACAAAAGGTCAAGGACAGCATAGTTAATTTAAATCTACCGCAAAATGGCAATGATCTACTGCCTTATGGTCGCCTATTGCTCGACGGAGATCTGCATATTAAGGCGCACGAGGATCAGAAGACAAAAATGCGTTACGCCTTTGTCTTTGACAAGATTCTCATACTGGTCAAGGCGCTGCACATTAAAACCGGCGACATGCAGTACACATATCGAGACTCGCACAACCTCGCCGACTATCGCGTCGAGCAGAGCCATTCGCGTCGCACCCTTGGACGCGATACGCGCTTCAAATATCAGCTGCTGCTGGCACGCAAAACGGCCAAGACTGCTTTCACCCTATACCTAAAGTCGGAGCATGAGCGGGACAAATGGCGCAAGGCACTGACCGAAGCCATGTAAGTGATACACACAAATATTAGGATACTATAACTTATCTCTACTAAATATTAGTAGTAGTAGTATAAATATATCTTCACAAAACTGTATGTTTAAATTTAATGATTTAATTTGTGTAGATTTTGGCAATCACATTATTATCTTGACAATTTTTGTGAGTTACAGGGAAAGCCTGGATCCGCCTGGTTGTCGCAATACGGATCATAAAATGGAAATCTACACCTTTGATGCGCCCACAACGTGCCGGCATTGCTCGAAGTTTCTGAAGGGTCGCATCCATCAGGGCTATCGGTGCAAGGTGTGCCAGATAAGTGTACATCGTGGCTGCATCTCATCGACGGGGCGCTGCAAACAAAATCCGGTTAGCATACCGCCGCCCGTCTGCGATCGCCAGTTGTCCGAGTTTAATTGGTTCGTGGGCAACATGGATCGCGAGACGGCCGCCAATCGATTGGAAAATCGACGCATTGGCACCTATCTGCTTCGTGTGCGTCCACAGGGTGCCTCCTCACCGCACGAAACGATGTATGCGCTAAGTTTGAAGTGAGTGCAAATCAACTCAACTCCAACTCGATATACTAACATTCTTTTTGTCTCTAATTGTCGAACAGAACCGACGATCATGTCATTAAGCACATGAAAATCAATCAGGAAAATGATGGCGAGGCCATGCTGTATTGTTTATCCTCCCGTCGCCATTTCAAGACCATCGTCGAGCTGGTTTCCTATTATGAGCGCAACGATCTAGGTGAAAACTTTGCCGGGTAAGTAGGCCTTTCGGCAGACGCTTTGATTGAACAACTTGAATTAACATTGCTCCTGCCATGTGGCATCAGGCTCAATCAGTCATTGCAGTGGCCCTATCGCGAGGTCATCGCCACCGCCCTATACGACTTTGATCCGAAGCAGGGCAGCAATCAGCTGCAGCTTCGCACCAATTGCCAGGTACTTGTAATTGGCAAGGACGGCGACAGCAAAGGCTGGTGGCGTGGTAAAATTGGTGATACGGTGAGCCTAAAAGCAATTCAATATATTATTACTACAAGCATACCATCTATCTATAAAGCCCATGAGTCTATTCTAAATAGGGCAATACGGAGTTGTCCAAATATTTGATACTTTGTAGAAGATAGCATTTCCAGTTTATTTATTTGTTTGTCCACCTAGCTGTCTGTCCAATTGAAAATCACTGACTTCAACTCTATCCATAGGTTGGCTATTTTCCAAAGGAGTACGTTCAGGAGGAACCACCTACTAGCGACGAGCTTTGATATTACAACTATGAGGTTTACTTTGCATCAAACGCGAGTACACCGACAACGGCCATTTCTGAAGAACCTGCTGCTGTGGCTGCAACAAATGAGGAACCTATTCACAACTACAGCTACAGCTATAGCGCCAACAACAGTAACAGCAACAGCAACAACAATTCCAGAACCTGCAGTTAGAACAACAAATACAGCAATAATGACGAGGAAGCGATATTTGTTGCACTTAGTTCAAATATACAAAACAAATATTTTTAATAACATATTTTTTTCTTATATATACATGCATATATATATACATATTTTTTTTGTCGATGCATTTAGAGTTTCTCGCATCGTTAGTGCCAACAACAAAACCATTATGAAATGCATCTCGAAATGTTCTATAAAATTACAACAATTTTTTTTTATCTAATTGTATTTTACAATATTTATATATATACATCTTGTGTAAGCATGTGTAAACTGTTTTGGACTGTTTTGGACTCTTCCAAACGGTTTCGTTTAATTAAATTTTATGTGTACTATTTCCCGCAAAAATTCCTTCTTTCCCAAAAAATTTTATGTTGTAGATTGCGCTGAGTGTTTTAATTAGGTAAAACACGAAATCTAACAAAACAAATGAAAAGAATAAAAGAAAAAACAAAAGTTATACATAAACAAATGCGCTGTGCGGCATTTCATACAAGAAGCTTTAAACTTTATATACATATACAAAGCGCACATATACTACTATATAACGCATATATATATATACATATATAAATACATTTAAATATACCTACATATGTACGAACGTTTTATGTTATACGCATATTGTATTAAATTTATGTGTGTATAGTTCGAAATTCGAATCGCATATGTTAACAGGTCGAAAGCAAAGTAGCAACAAATTGTGCGACAACAACAGAAAGCTTTAGAAAGTGACGATATAACGATAAATTAACATACAAACAATTAAAAATTATATAAATAAGTACATGCTGACAAACACACATATTTTAAAATAACATATAGTGTACCTAGAGCCAACGAATATAGAAGAGTTAATGAATATTTTCGAAATGAGCATATATTCCATATACATATACATAATTACTTATGATATATTAAGAACAAAATATACATTATTTTCACACCACTTTCTGTCACAACAATAAGCAACTATTTACGTTCTGTTCTTTTTGCACAGTGCACCACTTAAAGCAATATTAACAAATATTAAAAAAGAAGAAATTTAAAGAAAACACAACAACGACATCAGCTGCCAACCAGTAGGACCCAAAGTAAATAAGAATGTTCGTAAATGACTGTAGTAAAAGTATATTTGATGTGAATGTATTTCTGTGTATGGTTTCAAAATATCGTGATCTTAACTTCAAACTCTTGATAACATTACACACTTATTTTGTGCACGTCTATTTTATTTTTAGCAAACAATTCCAATCTGCATTTACATTATTATTATTATTAACAGGTGTGCCCACTTTCTAGCTCCAGTTTTATCTCTCTCCCTCTCTCTCTCTCTCTCTCTCTCTCTAATTTTCTTCGTATCTTTATCTATCTCATTCGAAACGATATATGTATATGAATGTTTATGAACTGAATAAAATGTCGAAGCTGAAATAAACTTATGAAAATATATTAGGAATAATCATGTCTAATAATGTCTATGCCCCATTGTTTTTGGGCTGCTTAAGTAATGTTTAAATTTAAATTTGTCGCTTCCAATTCAATGCCAATGTAACAAATGTATTAAATGTTAATTATTTTGTTTAACATAATTACCAGTAAACGTAAAAAGCACACGCACAAAAAAAACCCGCTAATAAAGGACTTTGTATGTTTTGTTGTTCAATTCTAGACAATTTTATTTATTTTCTTTACTGAACATAAAACAGTGTGATAATGGGAATCCCCCAACTCGTCCTTGACATGAAAACAGAAAGTATTTGTATTCTCGAAAACTGCAAGGATGTTGTCAATGTTCATTGATCACTTGGTAGCCCAGATTGAATTTAAATAATTGACACAAGATTTGATAGGATCTGCCAGGATATGACAAATCCAACGGATATTTATGCTGTAATCAAGTTCCTTAATGATAGCTTCTTTAGAGACTTTACTAAAATCGTTGGGTCAATTACAGTCCCACCGATTATTCCAAGTTGCGACTGGTCCTTCGATATTTTGTCCATAATTTATGTGGCTTGTATCGGCTACGGGATTTAGCCAAGGACACAAAAAGTTTTGCGTGCAAGATAAAAAATAAAAACTCGCTGCACACTGCAGTTGGGTGGGTGTATTGGCTAAGCGATGACGAGAACCAAATTTCATTTGGGCTCACCTGTTGGCTCTGAGCGAGCACTTGCTAAAAGAAAATCAAGTCCGAAGAGCGGCATCGACATCGGCAGCAGCGAGCGAGCTGCTGGCAATGAGCGATGAGCGATGAGAGTCGCAAAAGCGTTTAGAAAGTTCGTACCTGCTGCTGATGGTGGTCAAGGGTGGGAGGGGGTTGGTGCTGCAGTGAGGGGGCTACTGACTGAGTATCGGGCTGAGTATCTGACTGGGGCAGTCGTTGTTTAGTAAGCGGCGCAGAGTCAACAAGTTCGGTTCGGAGCGTTTGAGAGCAAAACCCGCGCTTGGCTAATTGTTTATCGCGTTTATTTTTGCTTCACATTTTTTTTTTGTACTTGCTATTTTTATTATTGGCCAACGATCGGCGAGTGTTTTTCTAGTTGTGTTTTTGTTTTTTTTTTATCGTTAAAAACAACTGCTGAAACTGCCACTGGAAACGGTTAACTGCAACTGCAACTGCAACAGCAACTGCCAAATGTAAATAAATTGCTTTAGTCAGCAAGGTTGTGGCCCATCAATATGTATGTAACTGCGGTTGCTTCATGTGCGGCCCAAATGTATTTCAAACCAAACCTGTCGCTGTAAAACAATCGCATCTGTGGCCAAGTGTTGTGTGTGTTTTGTGTGTGTTTGTCCGCATTGTGCTGTCCCCGCTATAAAAACTGCTCTGTATGCCCTAACATAAAACATAATAATCGCTGTGCACAGTTTCGGCTGAGTGCTTGCAAAAAAACACAACAAATAATTATATATATACATATATAGATACATAGATACAAATGTATCTCGAGCACTGCTTTCAGTGTGTGTTTTTCAATTTCTGTTGTACATTTTGGCGCTAATTTCCATGCGTTACGCTTAACTGCAATCTCTGAGACTGTGTGTGTGTGTGTGTCCAGTTTAGCTTAGCTTACAAAATGCTTGGTTGAAAGCCGATGCCGCCGTAACAGCGCAAAGAAAAAAGCTATCGAAAAACTGCAAAAAAATACAAAAAAAAAAAAAAACGAGAAATTGCAATCGAAATTGAAAGTAAACGCAGCGAAGACTGCAACACTCATACCACAAATAGTAGCAAACATTCATGTAAATTTGCATATACTTATATACTCCAACAGATCCACTTATATAAAGCAAACATCGATTTGCTAACAATACACATTGTGCCGTCATTGGGAGTATTGGGAGGCACTGGCCGCCCAAATGTCCACGCGAAATATGTCACAATTCCGAGATAATTCATGGGTGAGTCTGAGCTGAGCTCCAAATGATTGACGACGCTTGCTACCTTTAATTCATCAAAACAATAAGCCAATTGACCACTAACTGACCAACTAACTAACCAACTAGCTGCTTTTCGCTTACTCCAAATATTTACTAATAAGTTATGCATGCAGCCAACAATTAACCCATAACAAGCCAACTTTGCACAATTTACGACAATTAACTGCTCCTCTCCCGTCCCTCCCTGTGCAGCACAGTAGGCGTCCCTTGTCGCAGATGCGCAAGTTAATTAGTACAAATCGTTAATTAACCTGTCTTGCCATCTATGGCCCGATTGGCCAAATGGCCCCACGCATCTGCATCTGACCTGCTTTGCGGATCGTCGCACGTTCCCCAAACAACAACAACAACAACAACGAACAACAAACATTCGACTACTGATCGAAAATTGCGATAGATGCTGCTTTATGATTTATGATCCACAGATCTGGTCAACTTTTGTTTTCTTGTTTTTTTTTTCTTGGTTTATTTTGTGCGTATTTCGATTTGCATTTGAAGTTGCCGTTACGCGCACAGTGGTACGAAAGTGAAAGAACATGCACAGATAAGCTGTCAAATACTGATTCTGTGCTAAATTGCCGAATTGAATGAAATGGAAAGATATATTTTGTCAATATTGAAATTGAATTGCTAATCAATTTTTATTGCTAGTTAATTAATGCGCAGCGAGAAATTTTAAGCTTGAGGTCACTGCATATATTATTGATGTAGAAATGAACAAACATTATTTAAATACCCTAGCAGAGAGTATTATAATTTTGTCATCTCCATCTATATATCTATCTGCATATCATTTGATATATACCCATAATTTTGCTGCAGGCAATGCAGATGCCGAAGACAACCTGATCGAATTACTATAACATATAGCTGATATACGAACAATCGGCGAAAAGTTGATTTAGTACAAGAAACTTCTCACATTTGAGTGTAAAATGAAGAAGATTAGACTATAATATAATAATATTTTTTATAGGAACAATCATTTAGAAAGCTGATTTCATTCATGAACAACTTGTATTATTCAAGATCCCCAGCAAATTTTGGCAACATGCTTTTAATTTTAAGCCACTATATCATATACTCTCAATAATTACAAACGGTAAATTATGAGCCCGGCTTTAAACGGTATGCATACTTCAGCGTGCCACATTGTTTTCTTGTTTGATTTTTTTGTAATAATGATGTGTGCTTAATTTTGAATAAAATGCAGTAAGTCAACTTTTTGAAGCTGGTTCTAAAAAACAAATAACAAAAATACAACGCATTCACAGCTAATAGCAGTAAATCAAGAATAACTACCACTGTGAGATATTACTCAGCTCCGAATCCGTATTTAAATAAATGGTTTCTAAAAATCGAACTGACTCATTTGTGACAAAATTGAAGTCAAACTCAAAGCGCGATTTGTTTGAAAGTTGCTCGATAATCGCAGTCGATTAGTAAAACGTTTGTTCGCATCATTTTTTTAGTCGCATTCTGACAGCAGTTCAATTATGTATGTGTGTCGCATGAGGCATGTGGCATGTGGCTTGTGTCTTTTTGAGCAATCAGCGCGATAAGATCTAGTTTATGTGCTGCATTCTTTCTCGTCGCTCGTCTGTCATTTACGTTGTGTTTCACGTATTTTTTTTATCTGTTTTTTTTTTACCTTTTCTTACTTAATTTTTTCTTTACCCATTGTCCACTGTGCTGCGTTGCGCTACTTTCTTTCCAAGTTTAGCAGCAGGCAAAAAGAGCCAACAATGAGCCAACTTTCGTCTAACCTCAAATGTTCTGCACACACACAAAATAACTACTCGCATTGTTATCTATGGGTCCCCCTCGTTACCCTTGCGCTAATCATGTTATGGCCACTAAAATGCTTTGGCATTCATGATAAGCAGCACTCCTCTGACTCCCCCACACGACTGCCGGTTAAATTCGTTAGTCAGCCACACAGACAGACGGACAGACAGACGGACAGACAGACAGACGCATTGATTGCGCAAATGTCGTGACTGAGTTGTTGGTGGGCGCATCTTTGTTGCAGGTGCAGCTGCAGTTGCATTGAGTCCATTTGCTTCCTAGAGTCAACTTCAAGTTCAATTACGGCAAATTGTCATCAGCTTAGCCAAGCCATTGGCCATTGGCCATTGGCCAAACAAGCAGAGGGGCTATCGGCCTGGAGGCAGGCCGGGCCATGGCCAACACAGGCAATAGTCAGAGCCAGAGCCAGAGCCAGAGTCGGGCAGCTGCTGCAACTTTCACTATGAGCATGGAACTTGGGTACGTGATCTTGGCGTATGCTTTTCCTGCCGCTTGCAGCAAACAGCAACATGAGTGCCAATGACGATAGCGATGACGATGACGATGTCGATGGCGATGGCGATGGCGATGCCGATGACTTGATGATGCCTCCTCCAGCACATTTTGTCATAATTTTCAATGTGGGAAACTTTGTGGTTGTCTTTGGATGCGAGTATCTGAAAACGTTTTGTGTGTGTGGAAGTCTCATCAACTGGTTTGCTGGGCGGGTTTCCATTTTCTGTTTTCTGTTTTTTGTTTTGTTTTTATTATTATTATTTTTTTGTTTTTGTTTTTTTTTTATTTGGGCAGGCGTATTGCAAAATCGTTTCCACATTGTTGGCTAGCTAACTAAGAAAAAAAAAAAACAACAACAACTACTTGTATCAACCACCACGACAATGAACTTTTAATTACCTGACTTGTTTCGTAAAGAAAAAGAAAAGATATTTAAATTACCCATAAAAAGATAATGTGGGTAAAAAAAAACAAAAATTAGATTGTAACAAGAGAGTGCGGAAAACTTTGGCCACCGGATGTGCAAATGCCGATCCCATTGCCACTGCCATATAATATTTTGGAAAAGGAAGAGGAGTATCCCAAGTACTCAACACCACATATCCAATGATGATGGTGTGCAATTTTACTGGCTCAATATTGTTCGCAGCCAATGCATATTTTACCAACTGCATTCGACATGTGATTAGATACAAAAAAAAAAAATATATATATATGGCTAGTTGATTTTGAGCCGAGTTTTTTGATACAAGCCAAATTGTTGACTCGTCCAATTTCAGTTGCCAACTAACTCACAGTAAGTGGCCCCAAATTGAGACATATTCGCCGTAGATTGCCAATTTTCTGTTTCGATTTTAGCGAAAATTTGAAATCGAATATCGCTTTCAGCGAGTGGATCGTGAATGCGTTTGTTGGGCTATTACAAACTGCTTCCGGTGCCCCCCCCCCCCCACCCACCAATCATAAAATTATAACTCGATAATTTATCAATTGAAGAAAGCAAATTGCCCAATTTCGATTTTTATCTAATGTGCCCAAAGCTAGATGGGTTTTAAAAGATTGCCTTAAACAGACTTCGACTTAGAGTTGAAATCTTACTTCTATAGCTATTATTCGAAATTGATAAAAAAAAAATCTAAATCAACTTCAAACAACAATTGGAATCATATAAATATGTATTTAATAATGGAAAATAATTTGAAAAAAGTTGAAATAAAATAGAAAATTCACAGTTCTTTCTGCAATTCTCGACTTAAAGTTTAGCTGCTGCATGTGCAAAAAAATCCATTTAGATGTAAAAAATTTCTGCATAATTATTTGAGTTACTGAAATGGCTTTGGCAGTATCTGATTGCGTTGCCTCATGGATCACATACACATACACATACTTAGTTACATATGTACTAATGTTGGCACTTTATTGTGGAGCCTCGCGAATTGGCAAGCTGTAAGTATGAAACTGGCAGCGCAAAGAAATTTTGCGACAATTAAGCAGTGAAAGTGGCGAAGTGGATCGTTTTTGTTATTGTTGTATTATTACTATTTTTTGCTGTCACGTCAGATTAAAAAGCAGAGCAGAAAAAAACCTTAACTGCAAAATGCGTCCAACAGAAAAGTGGATGTGATTGATGGGAGAAGGAGGGTTATTAGGCTAAAAACAACAACAATAAAAACAATAACAACAAAGCGAATGACAAGCAACTACAATTTTATGATAACAATGCAAAATCATGTGCTAAATATAATTTTTTATTATTTTTATGCTATATATATATATATTTTTATTAAGTTTTTACGACAGAGCGCGGTTTTTTTTTTTATCTTTCAACAAGGCAGGCAATAATAGAAATAAAGAGAAATAAATTTATAAAAAAAAATAAACAATCACAGCTAAGATATGACTGACAGTTAAGTTAAGTGGAAAGCTACTGTGAAAATCAGTCTAAAAATAATCCAGTCATGGGTGGCCCACGAAATGCACTCAACACCGCTTTGCTTTGACCTTGAAACGGGGGCAACAAGCACAACAGCAAATCACAGAAATAGAAACAGACCACAGACCGAAAATCAAAGACCAATGAGAGTTAAAGCCAAGTCACGTTCAATGCTACGATCAGGTCTGAATGGCCCATATACGCGTTCCACTGAGCAGCAACAACAGCAGCAACAACAGTAGCTTTAGATTTCCAACTCGAGTCTTGGAGCGCTGTGGCAACAACAATGTTAATTGATTTTCAAGACAGACACAAAAATTGAAATTAAAATTGTAACAAAAACGTGCCCAGACTTAGGCATTGGCATAGCCGACTGACCTCGTTACATGCAACATAAACAAACATCAACAACAAAAAACACCAACAACAACAGATTCTTAACAATAACAATTATTAGAAATTTCTTACTAGAAATGGATTATTTCACCCGCATGAATTGGTTTTTATTTGTATACTCTTGCCGAAGGCGTAACGTATTTTAAAAAATCATACTACAAAAGGCATTCAAAAAAATGTTTTAATTAAATTGGTAGCAACTCTGGTAGCAGCTATTGCGATTGCTCTGCTCCAACTATAGACAGTAAATGAATATTTAATTGCTATTGCTACTGCTATTGCTAGTTTTGACCTATTTTTGTTAGCTTAAAACGTTGAAAGGGCATTTCTAGGGCCTTGAAATGTGTCATGCATGTGAACGCCAATTGACACGCGCCTAAAACGAATTCACACTAATTCGCCACAGTGTAGAAGCGCTCGAATTCTATTCAATAAGAACTCGCTTTGTTCAACCCATACTCATTTTGGGTTATTTGTATTTATTTTGCGTCGTTCGCTTTTTAGCTGAATGGCTTTAATTGTTGCTCACTGCTGATAAACAATTGCTAAAATGGTTAACATAAAATTAGCGAAATACTTTTTAACTACGACCATTTGTCATACTCACAACAACGTTTACGAGTACATCATTAATTATATTGTACAATTCTTATAAGGTGGGAAGGGGGCGTGGCACACAGTTAGTCACTTCTATAGCCGTCACTGACCTGCAACGCTTGACAATTGTTAGTAATTGTCCAGCAACTAATAATACAATTCGAAGTGTCGATAATAATCGACATGCAATAATAATAATTTACAACCATAGTAGAAGTAGGAATCTCACATAATCAGAAGCAATTATAAGTACCAAAATATCCAAATAGGAAGCAATAAAATTGAACACCAAAATCAAGGTTTACTTTTAGTTTTTAAATCTTTTGCACAGTGTGTGCAAATTGTTGTGTGCAATTGTGAAAGGAAGATGACTCAATATTTCATTTTTCGCTTAAGTTAAAGAGTCATTGAGATGACGTTGTTTTTTAAGCCCAGAACCCATTCAAAATATATGGTCGATGTAGCCATTTTGATCTATCCGATCATTTTAGCTCTTAAAGTGGCTGGGATCAAATAATGCACCCAGACAGACTTGGCTATATCAACTTGACTATTAATATTCTGTATATATTATATTTGAAGTTTACTTCAACTGTTTCTTATTCCACAATGCCGCTACAATTTGATAAGCGATAGCATTGGATAACACAAATAAATATATAAATATATCTAATTGAAAATCGGTTGAGAAACCGGTAAACACTTTCGATCAGAGTATCTCTTGATCGAGCTCTCTAAAGTATCGCATTTTCATAAGTATGTTTATGTTTTCTTCATAATATTGCATTTATTTGTTTAAATGCAAGTTTTGAAACTACGTTGTTTGTTTTGTATTTGTTAGTTTAGACTAGTATTTAATGAAGTTCTCCTTGTGCCACAGGAAGTTTGCTGAACTTTGAATTGCTTAAGAATGATAACGATAATGTGACAATTCGATTTGAGTTCATTAGTTAGCTATGCGACTGTGTCAGACCCAATGATTAATCGAAACTCGAGCATTTCCCATTGATCGAGCAAGTTGCATTGAGCAATATTTAAAGGCTGACACATTGAAAGCCCAGTGAAGCGGAAAATACAATGTTATTTCAACAATGTTAGGCCATGTGCCCAGCGAGGGTTGCCTATTACGTTTATGTGAAATAAAACTTCATCAATTGAATAGTTTTATATTGTGAAAATCACAATTTGCTTTTTGGCTGACTCTACTTATCAAGGAACTCTGCAAACGTATCACAAAAAATATTAATTTTATTATTATCTTTTGTTTATACAAGTCGCATATTTACGAAAATAAATATCTTAAAAATGTGTACAATGTATGTTTTTAATTTTTGTGTCAGAGACAGATTAAAGCTGGCTGTAAGCCGAATATTTACTTTCTATCAAACAATAGCAATTATTTTTATTGCACTTCTCAAGCAACCCTCGCCACGAGTTCCTAACAAGTTTGCCACGCCAGGTCGGCAATGAATTATTTTTGTTGTTCGCACAGGGCGTCAATTTGTGCAATACGTGCAATGGGCTTAAAACACCGAGAACCAAGCACCGAGAACCGAGCACCGAGAACCGAGCACCGAGAACGGAGAATTGAGAACCGAGCTGAATACTCAGCTGCGAGGCTTTGTCTCACATTGTTGGCCTGTTAATTGCTGCCGTGCAAATGAAATTGTTGACTGGTTGCGAGTAAATCTGGTTCTGATTCGAATGTTGGTGATTATGGTTCTAGTTCTGGATCTCATTCTGTTACTGGTTAGACTTGTTCCACAAAATACAACTGTTTTCCAGACATACACAACAACTTTGTTTGATGGCGCTCCATGGTTGGCCCACTTGAAAAACATACGCGGCGTATGCGCAACATTTGCCATCAGATGGTGTTGCTGCTGCAGGTCAACACATGGTAAATGCGCAGTGCCTAACGAGTCATTAGTTATTCCAACTAAGCCAAGTTGCCGTGGCTGTTGATTGTTTAGTTCAATGCTTTTATCGGCACGGTAACATTTTGCAATCGCTGTCGACACCGGTCATTTGTCTATATATAGAAAGCGAACGTTGCTTGCAACTAAGCCCATTGAATCATCATTCAATGGCAGCCACAGCAGCAGCAGCAGCAGCAACAGCAGCAGCGTCTCATTCATACCCAAGACGGCAGATAGTTGTGACTTGTAATTGTTGTTGTTGTTTTTGTTGTTGTCTTGGACTTGTGCCGGAAGTTGGCAATGCCATAGTTTTGGGCAACGCACTTGGGTTCAGAGACACGGCAACTGACACCAGTTGGACATGTCTATCTATGTACATATGTGCATGACAAATGCCGGCACGTCGTCAATGGAATAGAAAGTGGACAGCATACCTCCAACAAACGAGCAACCACCAACACCATCCTCCCTGACCCCACCTCTCACCTTCAGCACCTGCAACTGCAACCACTGCCACATACAACAACTAACTAAAATGCACACAAAATCCATTAAAAAACATACATAATTAAAACAAAATAAAAAAATCTTCCTCTGTAATATATTTTTTTTACTGACTTATCTGATACATTTAATAAAGTACAGAAAATTGACTTATTGCATTTTCTCATACCAATTAGTAGTTTTTAGGTGGCAAAGTGTGCTCTCAGCCTTTACCCCCTCTACCAACTGCACCATAAGTCATTGAAAGTGGCACTCACAGATACAAAAAAAAACATCAAACTTAACTCATTACAATTTGCACCTTAGTTATTAAGTGTATGTATATATATATATATATATATTATATTGTGTATTATGTAGAGTTGATGATGATACTTAAATTGAGAAAAACCCCGTCACACACCCCTTGCTATGTGCAAACGCAAACGTGTACTCCCTTTCTCTCTCTCTCTCTCTCTCTCCCTCTATGAATCTCTCTATGTCTTTCTCTGTTCATCTGTAAAAAGCTTGCCAATGCGCGCTCATACGGCGTGCTTAAAAGCTTGCGCTGCTCTGCTCGCTATGCAAAAAACAAATCCAAATCAGCGATCAATCTCAATGCGAATCTGAAGCAAAAGCAGAAGAATCAAAAGTCAAAGGAACAACAAAAACAACAACAAACAGAAGAACAGGTGGAGGAGGCGTTATATGCCAATGTTGAAGAACTCATCCAGGCTGAAGTTGAAGACGATGCTCTAATGGGTAATGCGCAGGTAAGCGATGAACCCTATCTCCTTTGTCGCTTCCATGTGTGTGTGTTCCATCACCAACTACATACGTCGCCAACATTCAATCAACCAACCAACCAATTACCATCAAACAAACATCTCAACTCAACTCAACTTCTCGTCGCGCCAATTAATGGATATTCATTTTATTATGTGTTGCCCAAGCCATCGAACTAAAACTCCCTCAATGACAACCCAAATGGGTCCACCCCTGCACCGAATTCATTCCACTCGCATTTTTTGTGTGATTTTATGTTATGGTTAAACTCGTTTGCCACTCCGTCAGTGTTTAGCAAGTAAGTGCAATTTATTTAAAAGCAGTTCTACTCAATGTTCCCGCTAAAGATAACTCAGCGCACACACACGCACACCCAAACATATTACCTTTTTGTGAAAATAAATAACTTGCAAGGTCTTCTGATCGATATTACTGACCAGCGCTAAGCTGTCTGCGCAGCTGTAAAACTTGAATGAAATGAGCTTAAAGCTCGACAGCGCCAATCAAGCATAAAAGCTAAATGTGAGCTTTTAGTACTAAACCTTCTGTAAAAAGCTTGCTCACTCACAGATGGCGCCAGTGTAGCAGTAACAATAAGTTGCTTAAATTGAAGTCTTTTGAGTAAAATTGTAAAAGAATGGATCTGCTGAAGAAAAAAAATTGACTAATCGAAATAGTCACAATCATTTTCTCCTTTCTTCTCATATCCTAATTCTACCTATATGACAGAGCGTACTAAAGGAAAGATAATATAATAAAAATAATAAGATAGTAACTATGTTCATTGAGTAGAGTTAACCAAAGAAAGTAGATAATTTTATAAAAAAAAATTAATTAATATTATCACAGGGCCTTCCATGGCTTAAAGATTCTACGCTTACTTGTATTGAAGGGTGTCGGTATTGGTAATGGGTTTTTTATCCTCTCTCAAATAACTCGCCCAATAACATGTCTATTAGCAAAACATAAAATATCTGAACTAAGTTTTTGATTTCTCTATAATTCCAGGTAAGCTCAAGTAAATAACCAGTACCTTAACTCTCAGCTAAATCAAACAATGCCAGCCAAGTAAGTTGCAACATTTCTATAAATTCCTGATTAACAACAGATTGCCACATAAATGCCAAAAAAAAAACAACAAATGTTGCTGCCAAAGATTTCAATAAATAAACAACAACTACAACAGAGGAAAAGGAAGTAAAAAGGCAACCAACAACAAAACAAACCCGATAAACGGCTTTTTAGCAATTACCATTATTGTCACATCTGTTGGAGATGCTTGTAGAGAGGCACTTGTTGTTGTTGCTGACTTGTGCAAGAACCCTGCAAATATCGGTCAAGCGGCAAGTGCAGCAGTCGCAGTCGCAGTCGGCGCCGACGCCGACGTCGCGTCGTGTGAACTGCGGCTTCTGTGATAATCACGCGCTCAATGCTAATGAAAATAAATACTTGCTTATATATACACACACAGAAATACATACACTGTGCTGCTGCTGATGCTGCGGATGCGGTTGCTAAGCTGCATAAATTTGCAGCAGTTATGCAACTGCAACTGACATTGCCATAATACCGGTACTTGTCAACCACGACGGTGCCGGCGACGTCTGCAGCAGCACGTGCACATAGCTGTTTAAATTATTGTAGCGTACATGAAGCACAGTGGCACCAAAAACACATAGATTTTTTTAAATTATATATTATTATAACAATTAATGATTATATTGTTGACTACAGCTTCAGAGTCGATCAAAGATGTTTTCTTATCTGCCCGTTGTGCAAATATGATATTAACTATTTACGACTTGAAGTCCAATATGCAAAACTAGAGAAAAAACGTTTTCTACCTAATTATTGTTTTGTACCTGCTATCAATGATTCGATCATTTGATTTTCTTTTATTTGCTTTGTTTTTCAATCAATTACTTGAGTTACAATGAATAACTTAGTTTTGGTCGCACTGTGCGCCAGGGCAAACGGTAAATGTGCAGAGCCCAATCAGCGAGTACCACTTTACATGCTGCGTCGACAGATGCCGGCTGCTGGATGCTAGATGATGTACCGTAAGAGCGCTCTCTCGTCCAAATATTTGGCCTACGCGTTGCCAAACATTGCAGCGGCTGCGGCAGCGCCAGTAGCAACGAAAGCGACGTCGCGTTGACGCAGCAGCGAGCAGCAATTCTGAAGCAGCCGGCATAATGCGACTGCGCCTGCGCTTGTTACTCCATGCTCCACGTTCCGTGCTCTACGCTTCATTCTTTTTAGAACTACTCTACGCTCTCCGCGTCTGGGCTCTCAGTTTTGTATACCCGTTCCCAATTTATGATGGTGTCTGCTCGGTTCACTGTATTATTAAAACGACATATTGCATGAATATATCTTATTTTTTTGTTTATATATAATAACGCTGAAAATGACTAAGAAAAAAATTACTAACAGGCTGCGCAAGTGCAGCAGGTGCAGAAAGACGCTTTTTCTAAGTATTTGAGTAAGTTAACTTTATTGCAGACCACTAAATAAGTCAAAAATATTAAGGAATAGCTCTGCGTGGTATACAAAACATCTGCTAAAAAAGATTTTATATTTTCTTCTTAGATTCTGAATAAAACAAAATTCAATGAAATCGTGTGTAATAATAATTATTCAGAAAGTAAATAATTTCGTTTTATTATCAGAACTTCCCTGGCTTCTTTGCTTAAATTACTTATATTTTACATAGAATATTGATGAAACACTGCCTTGGCACGGGTATCTCTCTAGTCAGAACAGCTTCGCTCCCAGCGTTCTCATTATTTCTGTTTGCGTTAGCCGTTGCTGCTGCTGCTGCTGCTGCTACGACTGCTGTTGCTGCTTCAGCTGCTGTCGAGCTAGCTGCGTTTAGTCTGCCGCTGTGCGTCGTTGACGTCGTTTCGACGTAGAAATAATAGCTGTATTTGTAGCCCGTTCTAAATTTAGTTGGCAGTAACAGTCGCCGCGAGGGGCGTAGTAAATGTCGCTGTCGCCTCCAACGTCGTCGTCGTTCTCGACGTATATTCTGTGTTCACTTAATTAAAATATCATTTATTTTCGGTAATTTGCTTTTACATAACGCACACACGAAAACTAATGCTAAATAAATATATATATATATATAGGTATATATATATATATACCGTTTTTTTAAATTATTTTTTTGTTCTAATTTGTGTGTGTCAAACGTGTGAAAAAACAATATCAAATCCTAAAGTGCTCTAATTTTTGTTCATTGATTCGATTCTTTTCTGGCAGCTCCCAAAAACTGTGTGTGAAAAAAAAGAAGAAAAATACACTTGTTGCTGACTTTATTATGGAATTGTAAATCGTGCAACTCTCTGCCATTTGTTTTGTTATCTAGAAATGCACATTGTGTTGCACTTGGCGCTGACAAAACAAAACATATTTGACTTGTTAATATTTCTCTTTATTAACTGACAAATGCCGCTTTTTATTGAGCGACCTTCATTTGCATCCATCTTTCATCTTCCATCTCCATCTTTAATGTGATATGTGTCAAAATCAAACTTGAGCTTTATATGCCAACGCAATGTTCATGTGTCTGATGGTCAACTGTGTAACAAATTACAAGATGCTTACATATATGAGGCAAACACTCATTTATTTAATGCCATTGCGCATTGCAATCTTTGTATATCTAGTGTTGATCTTTTTCCTTGTAGTGTGTTTTCTTTGTTTTTGGCATACAAATGCATTTTACGATCGCAACTTTTCCAAATGAAAATCTAAACATTTTCTCCTACTTTTTGCTCGGTTCTTGAAATTGTGCCAATTATTTTGTTTCGGTTTAGGCTAAAATAGATTACAATAACACGACGCAAAAAAGAAAAGAAAAATATATATTTTCATAGACGTTTTTGGGCCTGTAACTAAAATAGAAGTAGACACTTTGCAATCTGTTCAATATTTGCCTGGCTCCCTATCGACCCGACCCCATTAGCATAAGCACTGAGGCCCTTCAAGTTGTTGTTGTAGTTGCTGCTGCTGCTGCTGCTGCTGCTATTGTTGTTCATCAGTTTATTTAGCGCCGTCAGCAACCGTTAGTTAATTCTTTGAGACGACCAAGCATTCTTAATTAGGCACCCCTTTATTTTTCTATTCTTTCAACGGCAAGAAGAAGAAGAACAACAGCAATAAGACACATCAATGACAACGACATAAATCCAGCATAGTTCTCAATCAGCAACGGCATAAGACAACCCAAAAAACAACAACAACACAAACTTTAGCAACATTCCAATGGGTCAACAAAGCATAAGCCGAATGCTCAATTCCAATCCAAATAAAATTCAGCCCTTTTCTAATAAGATTGAAACCCTCACAAAGTGCATGAGAGAGAGAAAGAGAGAGAGAGGGAGGGAGAATGTGTCACAGGAATATGCTTAGCGAGTTATCATTGTTGCATAGCAGGCAGCTTTTGCCTGCCACATGTCAATGACTCTTGGCCGGTAAATGATTTCAACTTCATTGAACCCCGCAGACCCCATGCAGTTTTCCCCGTTTGCAACTCGCTCGCTCGAGGTTAATTATATTAACTGATGAATGTCCCATGCATATGCACACACACACACTTGCCTACACATTTATGTCAGTTGAGTTGACAATCTAAAAACAATCTTAGTGCCAGCTACTTGACTTACTTCTGCATATTAGCAGCAGGCCACAACTTTAATTGAGCATTGGCTTGGTAACATTTCCGGTACGGGACAAACCATGTGATGCTCAGTTATCTTAGCTTACTCAGTTCCACCTTATTTTTGCACAGCTGCAAAGCTACCCGATAAAGATAAAACAAATAAAATAACAAAAAAAAAAACACGTGGCAATCTCTCGCTCACGATCTTTATCGGTGGAGATAATCAGTTGCTTTTGGCTTACTCAAGTTCAACATAATAAATGCGAGTGTTTATCGTATTATCTGATTCATTCCCAGCTATATAACTCTCAGATACTTCAAATGCATAACAAAGAAACATTTAACTTTTGTGTAATTAAATGATTCAATAGTTTTTGCATTCGTTGTCAGAAAGATATTCCAACAGGTGCAAGCACAAAATACACAAAATATAAATAAATAAATAAAAGTATTATTTAAGATAACGCTTACTGTCTCCAAAGGGAAGACCTTTACCGTTTTTGAATTCTTATTCACATTTAAAGTAGCTCATGACTATTCTTATTCATGAATATTCCTATTATTATCACATTGAGTAAATAATATGAATTCGGAATAACAACATTTCAACAATTAAGTGCCTCATTAGGTGAACTTTTCGCCTTGTTGCCACCACCAATCCCCCAACCCTGCACGACCTTTTTTGCAATTGACGCAACATTTCGAGATAAGTTGCGAAAATATTTGTTTAAGTGAAACAGAAAGCGCCGCCAACTCAACACAGCTCCCTCACTCACACACTTAGACAAACTAAAAATATACAATTGTCTACACATGTATGTACATAGGTACATCTATGTACACATTTACATAGTCCATACGCAAACTTATAGAAACTTGAATAAGTTGACATCTGATCATATCGCATTTACCCATTTTCAATGCGTTTAAAATCGTCAACGATAAGAAATTTAACAACTATTTGCATTCCTACGCATATCATCTAAGGCGTATCTTTATATAATATATATATATAATCTGTATACACTGAAAGAACAAAGCAAATAGCACGTACGTTATAATAACACAAATGTAACTTAACCCTTTCTGCAATTATTACATACATATTTAAATGTTTATATAGGCATACACATATGTACGGAAAGCGAGATATTTTCACTTATTTATATTACAAACAAATATCAATTATATATTTGTTAATGTGACACTTCTTCTTTAAATTTGATTTGCAACTGTTTAGAGGAGTTTTCTACAATTTTAAATTTTCTCAGTGTACATCTGTCGTTTGTGGTTCTCTTTGATTTTGGCAACAAGTGCCAATTGTTGGCCAACAAACAGTTTATCATTTAAGAGACTAATTAAGATAAATACTGCCCATAAGCGTAATGCATCTTTATAACTCAACTTTGCATCGACACACAAACTGGATCCGCCTCTAAACTAATGTCACACACGGCGGTGTAAGGTGCAACAGAATGTATACGTTGCCAGCTGGCAACTGTTATTTGTTATGTAATCAACTCACATCTACTATTTCACGTCTGTGTTTATATATAATATAAATATTTGAAAACTAGCAGTTTCGATTATTTATTTATTGGCAGCTTTCGCATAGAGTTTCAAAGAATTTGATTGGAAATATGACTCCCACATGCAATATTACTGCATTAGTCAAGTGTTTGGACCTATTTTGTTGTGCCACTTGTTGCAACATGTGAACATTTATAACTTATATATATATAAATATTATATATTATATATATATATATATATACTTGTTATATATGTATATATATAACTTGTTAAATGGTCTCAAACAATTCGTTTTCTTAATAGCATCTAAATAAATTGATTGTTCTATGTTTAACAGACAAAATAAGATATAATTATGAATATATGTATATATGTATCGAACAGAAAACTGGGCCGCGCTCTTGTACCATTTATTAATGAAGACTGCTGGAAATAAACTTGGGAGAATTGTGCTCTTCCAATGTGTTCCATAAACATAAACATGAATTTATTATTTCAGATTATTGTATAATTATATAGACTGCATGTGCATAAATTTATTAAATAATAAATTAGCTTATGAAATGGGAATGCCATTATCAAATAGGCATCGGCTGACTAAAGCTGATTTGGTAATTTTTTGCTGCTTTGAAGTAAAACATTAATTTTCATTATTTTTAATACACTTATCTATTTTGCCATGAAATATAAATAACGCAAAAAGAAAAGTTTTCCGACCCCATAAAGTATATATATATATATATATATATCTTAGTCCGCATCACTAGCCGAAACGATATAGCCTTGCTTTCTTGTTATGCTTTACGTTTAAATGTTTTAATTTGGTATTGCTAATTTGACTGTTGATAATAATGAATTGTAAAAACAGAACAGCCAAAACGGAGCTACAAACTGACTATATCCACTAGCGGCTGTAGCCTTGATGGCACTGATGACCTTGATTTTGCTCTCCGCTTACAAATTATGGGTGTTGCCCCTTTTTTGTTGCTTATTTACTAACCATAAATTGCCGTAATGGACAAAAAAAGGATGCCGCTCCGCACGCACAGACCAAAGGATTTTCAATTTTCAGATGTTATTCTTGTTGCTTGTGTGGATGCAAGCTGCAAGTTGCAATTGCAATCGCTGGCTATTTATAGCATGTGGCAGCCAGCGGCTTGCCGCTACTCCACTGATTGTTTTCAGATGATTTTAATTTTTTTTTTAAAACCGTCTTCGAATAATTTATGTTATTTGACTTTTTAACTCGGCTTGTTGCAGTCGCCGCCGCCGCCCATAATTGCAGGCTTCACTGACTGCGGCAACTTCGGTGCGCCCTGTGCAATTAGCCTCCGACATTGCAGTGGCTGGTGGAGTAGACGCAGCAATCGTCGTCGCAGTGGCTCCTCAGCAGGTTCTCTTAAGTGGCCCCTTCTGGCCAGACAGAGGCTAATAAGGCTCACACTCAGATTGAGATTCAGATTCAGATTCTGATCCAGTGCGTTCATTAGTTGAATTGTTGTTTTCTGTGACGTGTCACACTCCAGTTCAAGTTGCACTCCATTAGCGTGCTACGTGACTTTCCCTCAAGTCTGTTTTTGCATTCATGCATAACATATACATACCCATCATTAAATATATATATACATATATGTATATATTTACACATATTACACATATATACTCCACAGGACTCACGGAGTTTGGCAAATCTACAAATGTGATTGGCTTCCATATTAATGTCCATATCGTTCAGGAACATCAGTTATTCACAGGGTAGTCAGTCCCCAGTGGGCTGCCAAGCACATTTGTATTGGGCTTTGCTCTCCTTGCAAATATCAAATGCAATTAGGTGAAACGCAGCAACAGCAGCAGCAATTCGCAAAATGTAATTAAATTGTTTTACTTACTACGGTTTCACATGTTGGCATCCGAATGGAAAAAGCAGCAGCAGAACCGTAAACTGTGTTATAAGCAAAACGCAGTTAATAAACAGACAAAACCGAGCCCAAACATGAACATGCACCTTACACCAATGTTATCTTACATCGACACAAGCAACAACAATATGCTTTTATTTTTATGTGTGTTTTTGTCAGTTTGCTTGTACATCTGCGTGTGCGTGTGTATGTATATATGTAATCACTTATGTTTGCATAATAACAACAACAAGCAGAGCGAAGCTTAATCGGACAGCAGCCCTGTTTGCTAAATGCTACTTACCTCCGCCCCCACTTACCGATACTTTCTCGCTAACTTTCAATTGGAAGTTTGTCGATTCTACACATGTGTATATGAATATGTATATGTATACACATCATGCTTTAAAATATAACCTTACAAACATATCAATATAGCGGGAAAAATGCACATTAATTAAAAAAAAAAAAACATTAGGCAAATGTCCACTTTAAATTAAAGAGACCAGCTGCCTTTTTTTTGGGTTCTATAATGATTTGAATGCAATCTCAGTTTCAAATACTATTACAGCGCATTCGAAAGTCGCATTTGCGGATTATCAATGAAAAGCTATCATCTTTGCTCAACTCAAACGTAAATAGTTCATAAATAAATGATTTGTATAATTACCAACACGAATTGCAAACACGAGCAATGAAACAAAAAGCAAAAATACCCTAGTCAAGAATGCACCCCCCCTTGAGATACCTTAGATCTAACACATCATATAAACAAATATATATATAGAAATATATGGACAACATTAAAATAAAACATTTTAAGCCCTTGAGAATTATGTAAATTTTTCTTTGTGTAAATACAAATGTACACATTGGAGCATACTCAATTTGAAAGTTACAGAGTATATACGGCTAAATTCAGAGATGAGCATCGGCTCTTTAATCACATGCGTTCTGCGTGCATACGTACAAGACACAAAACAGAGGCAAACAGACGACGCATCGTTGAAGGCATTTCGGACAGTTGCTGTCAATTTTTTGTATGCCAACGCGGCGATTCTCGACATGCATAACAAACGCACATCACTGTTTAGCCCCGGTCGGTCTATCTCTGCCTTTTCCTCTTCTTCTTTCTGCCCACACGCCTAACGCACTCTACACTCATGCTGTCCGTTGTCGTTGCCTTCATCGCCGCGGTTCAATAAACAAACCGTTTTGTAATCTTTACCTGAACTGAAAGTGGAGCAAAAGAACATTGATGGGGTATCGGGATCGGAGGGTTGCTGTGACCAAGCAATGTAAATGCATGAATATATACATACACACATGTGCCTGTGTAATTCTTTAAATTATAAGCAGGGGTCAAATATTGCGACATATGCTTGTAAGAAAGAGAGAGAGAGAAATAAAGTAAGTAAGTTTGTATCGTTTTCATTCCTCTTTTTGCTGCAGCTCATTCTTGTGCCCTTTTTCATGTATATGTGTGTGTGCGTCTGCATGTATGGAAATGTGTGTATGTGTATGAAGGTGCGCGTCGCAACTATGTTTTATGGACTTAGAGTAGCATTCAGCGTATTAGATTTCAAATTGACATAATGCATAGAGTTTACTGATTATTATTTTTTGTTTTGCCTTTTAACAGTGCCGACTAAACTTTAACCGTGCATGACTATAGCTGCACTTATGAAGGAATATAAAATGATAAATTGATAATTTAGCAATTATTGCCTAAA
Source organism: Drosophila demipolita (assembly GCA_035042405.1). NCBI lineage: Eukaryota > Metazoa > Arthropoda > Insecta > Diptera > Drosophilidae > Drosophila > Drosophila demipolita. The sequence continues at coordinate 714,778 of JAWNLI010000476.1, read as the reverse complement.
GGGTATAGACTTGTCGTTAGTAAGGTAAAATGTAGGCACCCTCTTCTCATCCATGTTTATTCTTCTGCTTTGGCTTCCTTCTGCCCCGTCGCCTCTGCTCTTCTTCTTCTTTGTCGACGCTTGCTTATGCACTTGTCGGCAGTTCTGTTTGCCTTATCCACACTCAGTTCAGTTTTCGAACAATTTACAGTGCTACGCACGCAATGTCAGCGTTGACAAGATTGACGCCGAGCTGCCAAATCGAATTCGAATCAAAGCCTTAATCGAAATTTAAGTAATCGAAATTAAATCTTATAGAATTATGAATCATTTACGCATGCACAAATTCAAATTGGGTGGCAAGGACAATTCGGCTGTTGCCGATATTCCTACCGCCGACAACAACAACAGCATATGCAACAACAACAACAATAATAACAACAGCAATAATAATAATAATGGAAATAGCAGCGGCAAAGGATTTCTGACCCGCATCAAACGTTACTCGGTGCTGGGCAACAAACTGGGCCGACGCCATTTAGGCAGCATGACACTGCCGGGCGGAGGCGGAGGTGGTGGCTCTGGCAAGGATCGCTCCGGCTCACCCAGCAAACTGGCCACTGGCAGTTACAATATGACTGGCAGCAATTCGGAGGATCATCGTCTAGAGATTGGCGCCCCCATACTAATATCGACGACAACTCTGGACGCGGATCGCTTTGGTGTAACAGAGGCGCGACTCAAGCAGATTGGTGGAGGCATTGCCAAGACATCGACGATGGTGCGGACGCTAACGCCGCGCAGCTCGGATGAAGAGGAGTTTGTCGATGCCTGCAGCACGATGCCCCAAATCGCGCAACAAACAGAGCCCGAATCAGAGGAAACGGAGCAGTTTGTAACGCCAACGCATCAACCGGAGCAGGAAGAGAAACAGGACCATAAACTGGATCAGAAAAAGGAGCAGGAACCGCAACTGCCTCCGCAACAACAGCATCTGCCACCGCAACTGCCATCAAGCATGCCACCGATGCGACGTCCTAGCATTGCCCGCCAACAACGGCAGTCGCAATCCGTACAGAATCTACATCGCTCCGATTTGAAGGTCTATCTGCACAAGTCGCCATCGATGACGCTGGACATGAATATGACGGCGCCGCCACAGCTTGGCCTCAATCTGCCCGAACTGCCGGAATTGTATGGCACTAGTGAGCTCAGTTTGGCGACCAGCGATAACAAGGAGAACATGGCCTGCTCGACGCAAAGATGTGGAAAGATCGGCAAACAGTACATTTCGCATTCGAGCACACCCGTCATGTGTGGCTATTTGGCGCACGAGGAGCGCTTCAAGAGCATCGACTCCTTTCAGCAAATGCCCTCCAAGCGGCTATCCAAACAGAGCCTTGCCAGCTGTCGCAGCAGCAAGAGCAGGAGCCGAAGCAGAAGCCAAAGCCGGAGCCAAAGTCAATTGAGCCAGATTAGCATCAACGAGGAGTTTGATTATGATCTCAAATCTGTTAGCTATCAGAGCCTGAATGCGCAGAATCTTTTTGTATCGATCGATGAGCTGCAGGAGATTACCCGTCAGATCAACGAGACGGAGGATTTCAGTCGTGAAATCGATCTCGAGTACTGCACGCATCGGGATCAATTGCGTCCCAACGAGCGTCGCATCACACTGCTGAAGAACAAGAACCAGCGTCTGATCAACTTTAATCACAACAAGGAGAAGCTCCGCAAGGGCTGGCACGGCATGAAAAACTGGTTGGGCGAGGAGGGCAACAAGCTGAAGGAGGTAGTGCGCCAACAGACGCCTCTCAAACGTGTCGCTCAATCCAAAAACAATCTCAATCAGTCGTGCGGAAATACCAGCCGTCAGTCAATGTCGCCAGATCGAAGTCATGATCGCGATCGCGATATGACCGAAAGCTGCGAGGATGTTACCGAACAAACCGATCGCACCGAGTATGAGCCGAGTATGTCGCAGCACCCTAGTGATGAGGATCTGTCGCCGCACGCTAAACGCTTTAAGGATGAGGTACAGGCAGACTGCATTGTTTGATCCACGGCTGGATCACAATTTCATAAACTCCCATTTTGTATTGTGTGTAATCCATGTTAAGCAACATTTTAAATTGTACTCTTTTTTCCATTCGATAGGGACAAAACGGCTTTGAGGAATTGAGACGCTACATTAAACAGGGCGGTGACTTTAGCAAGGAACTCATATGTGTCCTGCAGGAGCGGTAAGTTTGTGTGCCCACTCTATGTAATACGTAACTTGAACTTTTTGACTTGATGTAGCGCTGACTCTGAGCTGATCTACTCCAAGTCGCTCTCGAAGTTGGCGAATAAACTAAATAAAGCTGGACGGGAGATACCTGGCAGTGTGGCGGATGCCTGGCGTGGTGTTGCTACTGAGATGGAAAGTCGCAGTGACATTCATCGCCAGCTGGCGGCCTCGCTAACCGATGAGCTCGTCAAGCCTCTGAAGACGGTTGTCGATAATCATCACAAGAACCGTAAAGTGGTAAGTTAACAACAGACCACACCCAATCCCAATATGAAGCCAACGAGTTATCTAATGTAAATTATTGCCATCAGGTGGAATGCAATGTGGACAAAGCGGCCCGTGTGTTGAGCGAGTGGCGCGTTAGTGAGGCAAAGGCCAAAAAGGCATCGCACACGGCCGCTCGTGAAAATGAGAAACTGCAGGACGCCATGCTGGATGTGCGCATACAGAAGTCGCCATCGATAGCGCTGCTGCATCAGGGCCCCAACAAGCTGGCTGCCGAAAAGGAGCTCAAGTCCGCCGAGAAGGATTGCGTCAAACTGGACAACAAACGCAAGAAGGCCGAGGAGGCTGTCAAACGGGCAGACGTCGAATACTATACGCTATGTGTGCGTGCCGAGCGTGCCCGTGTCGATTGGGAGATGGCCGTTCTGCGCGGATCCTCCCAACTCCAAAGCAGCGAACAGCAGCGTGTGGGCAACATGCACAATTTTGTGCAGCAATATGCGCGTCTCATCAACGACATGCATCCGATATTGAGTGGTCTAGCGACTGGGTTGCAGCCGCAGCTGGATGCGTGCAATGTGGCCAAGGACATGCAGGTGGTGCGCAACATTCGACGCAACTCGGAGGGTCCAAGCGAGCAGCTGTTACCCGACTTTTATTGCGAGCACACTACGCTGGCCATGAATCGGGAGAGGCGCAAACATTCGCTGATTAAGCTCCTTCAGCTCGTCAAAACCGACTTGGAGCGTGAGCGACGCTCGCGAGATGGCCTACGCGGTCTATCTCATTCGCTTAACAACCAGGAGCATCAGAATATTACCGATAAGCTCTACCATGTAAGCATTACTCATTAATTAATCATTTGGAATTGTTTTGCAATGCTAATGCTAATAACACATCTGTGCGGCAGATTCGCTCTATGCTGACTTATTTGGAGGGTGCACGTCTGAAGCTGCACTCGGCCCTGCTGGAATTGGATCACAAGCCGCGCACTACACATCCGCTGGCGCAGCACATACAGGTGAGATGCATACAACCTATAAATATATTGCCAGCAAACTGAACTAAACTGTGGTCAACACAACAGATTACACGCGATCGCACTGGACTACAGCAGAGCATTCTGAAGGTGCCCAACTGGCTGAAGAACAATGAGAAGACGCCGCTATCGACCACTTTGCTGTCGCAGGATGCTGGTGACACCAATGCCACCGACGAGGATGACTATTCACAATTGCAGAGCCAGAACAACAGCTCCTGTGCGAACATTAGCGTGGTTGCCGCACCACCATCGGCACTACTCATGAATTTTAATCGTAGCAAGAGTAATATTGAAACTTTTACCAGCCAACCAAAGATAATCTCGACAACGAATGCATCGCTGGCAGCAGGTGCCGTGACGGCGATTGTGGCGACAGTCAAGTCGAAGACGCTGGCTGGTGGCCAGACGAATTGTGATCGTGGCCAGGCGGATGGTGGCTCCAATCAGCAGGACTCTGACTTTGATGAGTTCAGTTCGCAGGACGAGGATGAGACTGAGCCACAGGCGACCACACAGAATTTCTATCAAAATGCGCAGGAGGTGCAAAGCTCATCGATGAACTCCTCTCAAGGCAACAGCAGCAATTTCACCAGCGTCAACTCCAAGGATGGCGGCCAGTGTCAGGTGCTTGGTCGCTGCAAGGCGCTCTACAGCTATACACCAAAGCTCTACGATGAATTGGAACTGAGTCCCGGCGATGTTATCGAGGTTCATGCCAAACAGGACGACGGCTGGTGGCTGGGCGCCTTGCGCAATCAAATTGGCATCTTTCCCGCCACCTATGTGGAGGAGTGTGCCTAGCATATCGAATCTACATAATCCACATAATTGTTTAAGAGTGTGTGTGTGACTGGATACTTAAGTTTGTGTGTGTGCGCGCGTGTGTGTGATAACGAAAGATTGTCATATATTATTTAGGTCACTTTTTTTTGCCTTTTGATAAATGCTTACAATGAGCTTTAAAGGTCTCTGCATTAAAATATCTACATATTAAAACAAAAATATTTTGTATTTAAACATTTATTTTATTATTATTATTATTATTATTATTATTATTATTATTATTAATAATGTTTATAGCGCCCTGTTGAGTCATTGCTCTTGCACACCAATTCATGACTATGTGTAATTGTCATCATAAATAAATACAATTCTTGATTATCTCATTTACATAATGAAACGACATATTACAGATTTATGCCTGTATGTTTGATGTACCACATCGTATATATATATATATACATAGTATGTTGAACATACAGAATCTTGATACAATTTTTTTTTCTTTTTTTTTTTGTTTGACGTAATGATTTTTGTTTTGTAAAATTTAAAATATTTTAAAATTTAAAAACAAAAGTAATATATATGTAGTATAGATTTGTATATATATATATATATATATATATATATATATATATAGATAAATATAGATAAATATATATATATTTTAAATATATATCAAAATCAATAATTGCATTTTGCTTTGATATCCATATTGCTGGGTGCACTTTGCTTTTTCTATGCAGATTCACAAACGATTCTTGTTTATTTTAGTATTGTGCTTTAGATTTTCATTCTTATATTAATTAAGTTTGTCAAATATATTTAAGTGTATTCATTTATTATAACAGTAAGGATTGCTGCTTTACACAGGCAAGATACATAAAATATACACACATATTTAGATTATGAAAACACTTAATACAAAATCGTATTGAAAAGATTTTGTAAAGACTCGGCACAGTTTAGACTCGAAAACAATTTTGAATTACTCTTTCAATTGCAGTCGGATAATAATGTAATATGGATAAGAAGCATCTTTATGGGTATAGGTAAATGTGGGTACATAAAAATAGTGGCTAACTGCATTAGCAAATTATCGGCAAGGAGCGAATCCGAGTCCGTTCAACTCTGGTTGCTAATCTCTGTGGCAGTTGCAACAACGGCAACCGCTGGTGTTGCATTGGTGGCTGCTTTGTCCAGGCAACGCAGCTTCTGGTACATGTGTATGTAGTGGGTCTGCAGCTGCCGTTGATACCCGAGCACCTTGTCCTTTTCGGCACTCCACTGACGCTTCTCCAACTCGAGATTGATGCGAAAGTCGTCGAGTTTTTCGCGCAGCTTGGCAATGACCTCGGCATAGGTGGTGGACTCCTCGATGAGCGTATCCAGTGTTTGCTGTGCCGGCTGTCCCTGATCCAGCTGCAGTCGCTTCATGATTGCATCCAGTTGCTGCTGTGGCGCCGCTGGTGGCACCACAACTACTGTCGCTGCCTGTGCCGTATATTTCCGCGTCTTCTGGCAGATCTCATTAAGATTGTCCAGCTGCTGCTTCAGGCGGGTATACCGTCCGCACGGCTCCTCGCCGTATTCATGCGCAATGGCCAGATCGGATAGCTCCTTGCGCAGCTTGGTCAGCTCGTTGGTTAACGCCCCAATCACTTGATCCTTGAGCGCGATGATCTTGTTCAGCTGATGCAGCTGTTGCTCCTGCTGCTGTTGCTGGTGTTGTTCCTCCGCTTGCTGCTTTGGTTGACTTTGGCATGTGGTTGTCTTACAGTTGTTGTTGTTGTTGTTGTTGATATTGCTAATGTTGTTGCTGTGCCTCAGGCTGACAATTGCATGATCTTTCATATTGATTTCAATCTAAGCAAAAAAAAGATATATTTATAATAAATACAATCTAAATTGGCAACGAATCCAATTAACTGCAACATACATGCGCCTCTTTGAGCTGCGTCTTAAGTAAAGCTATCTCCCCGTTCCGTTCGCAAACCTTCCACTCGCTGTCCTCCAGCTGGACGCGCAGAGCACTTATTGTCTGATTGGCGTCGGTCAGCTGCTGGTTGAGTTCCTGGGCAGAGTATTGAAGCTGCTGCTCGGAGTTCTTTAAGCTCTTGTTGCTGCATCTGGTCTGGTCGAGTTGCTGCTGTAACTTGTGCAACTGCTCCGATTGGCGCAAATTGTGCTGTTTTAGCTGAAACTGCTGCAAAGCCAGTAGCTGCTCCAATTTCTTGAACTTCAGCTGATACTCGCGCTGCTGGCTCTCATAGAAGAGCTTCAGGCGCTTTGTCTCGTGCTCCCAAAAGACTTCCTTGTCCTAATCCAAAAAATCAGCAAAGGAACAAAGCAAAACAAGATTTGTGAGTGAGGCAAGCGGAGCGGTGAAACTGTTATTTAACCTTTTGGACTTTGAAAATTACTTTCTCATTCTGTTCCATTGCCTGTCGCAGATACGACAACTCCGAATCGCGATCCTTAAGCGCCGCCTCCAGCTCCGATATGCCTGAGTCCGAGGGCGATGGCGTCAGATCGCTGCCAGTTGCCACTGCGCTGCCCTTGCTGCAAATGATAACAAATTGACAGAGGTTTTTTTTAGTTATCGGCACTGTTTTTTGCTGAGTTTCACGGAATAAACGTACCTGCTGGCGCCGTCCGGCCTATCATGTCCAGCCAGGTAGTCCAGACCATGTCCCAGACCCAAGCCCAGACCTTGGCCGAGGGCATCCTCGTTGCCGCTGAGCTGAACAACTCGATGACCGCGTCTACGTGCCGCCAGGTGGCGCAGATCTGTTGTGCCTGGCAAGATACAAGCAGTTCCAATTACAAAGTTGCACAACACAAAAAGTAATTGTTAATATGCAGTTCAAAATGTATACTTACTGCCAAACTTATGTGATGCGGTGGCCGTGGACAGCGGCACCAGGGAGGGTGTCGATCCGTAGCCGTACCGCTCGTCGGACACTGGACACTGCTGTGCGGACGCCTGCTGGTGCTGCTGCTGCTGCTGGGAGGCAATGCGGTAATCCGGCTCAAACGGAATGGGCTTGAAGGCAATCGGACGCAGAAAGTTGCCGGGCTGCAGCGAAAGGCAACGCGATAACAATCAATAACAAAAACGGGCACAACCCAATGGCACACCTTATGCCCGACTCAATGCCACGCCTCACCTGTTCCCTGACCTCGTCCGCCTGTTGTTGCTCTTGCTGCTTCTGTTGCTGTTGTTGCTGCTGTTGTTGCTGCTGCTGCTGCTGCTGCTGTTGCTGCTGTTGCTGCTGTTGCTGCTGTTCGCTTATGGCCAGACGGCTTCCCGCAGCAATGGGTGTTGTTCGGTGCACCGTCTGCAGCTGCATCTGCGTCTGTGTCGGCTGGTTAAGCATTGTTGGCAGCGACTGCAGCACCTCCTCGGCCGGCCTGCTCTCCCCCATCTCACTGCGACTCAGCTCGAACATTTGGCGTATGTTGTGAAACTTGGTGCGCATCTGAGACCCGGTCATCGCATCATCATCCAGATTACTGTGACTGCCGAACTTCTGACTGAGCCGGCGCTGCTCTTGGCGTGACTTCAACGTGCCCGTATGCAGTGCTCCATGGCCTGACGATGACATCTGCAGCAGCGGCGATCCCAACGATGTCTGCCCCATGCTGCTCAGGCTTGGTGTACTGCGTAGCGTTAGCGGCGCATTTGTTTCCAGCGACACGGATCGCTTGTGTCCGCGCTTGCCCAACGGCAGACCCATTCCGGACATGGGCACCACGGCATGCGCCGGTAGAGCCATGTGTGTAGTCCCAGACATCCTTGAGCGTGCTGCTGTAATATGCAAGAGATTCATCTAATCAATAAAATTTAACTGGTTTGTTGCTCAGAAATGGATGCAAAATAGTTTTCATATATTGGCCATTTTTTTTTTACGATTTCCTCGATGCCTGATGATATAAATTGACCCATTATATACTCATTCATTATTATTAGACCATGGTGCAACATTAATTAATATTAACAATTATGATCATTAGCTAAGAGGGAAGAATTTGTAATTATATTTTATCGATCAACATGGAAACATTTATCGAAAACAAGACACAATTCGAAATGATAAATTACAATAAATGATTATTTTTTCTCCTTTTTCTCCTGCATTCCCCCAGCATTTTGAGTCAGTATTTATTTATCGGTTAATTATATATTTGCCAATGTTTGTCTGTTAACGGCTTGTGGCTTGCCTGGTGGTCCTCAAGCATCGATGCAATTCTCTCTTGCTGGCTTCATTTAAGTTGCTGCTGCTGCCAACGGCTAACGGTAAACCACTTCTTTTACTTATTTCTCTTCTTTTTTTCTTGTTTTTTTTATTTATTTATTTTTTTTTTTCATTCATTCATCTTATTTTGTAAAGTGGCGCACAGCAAACGCAGGCAAACAAAACCAACCAAGCAACGAACAACACCACACAAACTGATACTCTCTCGTTGCCTCCCCCCAACCCCGCCCCCACCGCACCAACTCTTCAAGTGTAGCACTTTCTTGTTTTGAGACTCGTCGACCTATATTCTTGCAACTAACTATAGCGCAACTATTTCTCTGGCATTGACAACAAAACTGCGTCTGTCCACTGTCCAATGTCCGCTGTCCACTCTCCACTGTCCACTCTCCTCTGCCCACTCTCCTCTGTCCACTGTCCTCTGTCCACTGTCCACTGTATAACAACGGTGCACAGCTTTATTGGGAGCAAAGCAGACACTTGTAAGGTTCTCGCAACTGGTTTGCGAAATGCCACAGCATTTGGCAACAGGTGGCAGATCGGCCGATTGTGCCATCTTTTTGTTTTGCTATAACATTTCGAATTTCACCCAAGGTTAGCAGTGTACATCAGGCGAACTCATGCCCCAAGTAGTACACATAGAAAAACAAGAAAAGAATCAATATTTCGAAAGCACAAAAATGTGTTTGAAAAACTTAATTTGAATGCTTTTTTTTCTGTGTATCCAGCTTGAGTAATCCTAATGAAATATGCAAAGAATTATGGAGTTACAAAATTTTAATTAGGCCAAATTCAGTTATAGCCTTAAGTTATCAAATTCACTGATTTGTGTCACCTTACCCAGCTAAACGAACGGCAACCTATCTACATATTTACCTGAGAATTAACCATATTTTTTGTTTAGCCATATTCATGTCTTTGGCAAGGCTTTTATGTGTTTTTCTCTTGCTTTTTTCGCTCTTCTTTTTCTGTGCTGTTCACTTAGTAAATAGCCAAGTTTTTATTCTTTCAGTTTCTTTCGATTCGAAGCTTCATCTATATGATAGAAGACTAGAAACATTTATGTTACGAATTCTTCAGTGCTCAACGATTGGGCCAATTAAGTACATATTATGTGGTGAATGCCAAGTACATCTAATAAGCAATAATTGCCATGTTTTTGCTGAATTGCTGAAACTAATGACGAAATGATCGAATATAAAAACACTCATTGGGAATCCATTCTGGATAAATTAGCAGAACTTATTTACTCATTGTTCTGTCCTATACAATTTCGTTTCCTTGATTTAAGTAGGGCTTTTCAGCATCTTCATTATGAATAGTGACTGAATAAAATGAATGTTCAAATGTGATTGCTTTTCTTTCCATTGATTTGCTATCACTTTACAACAAGACACTTTCAGATATCGTATAACAATTATCTCGTTTTTTATTTTGATAACGTTTTGTAAACAACAAACCAGAAATACCTAATTATCTATTATAACATTAACGAACTAGTTTTTTCTACTAAAACTGGAATATTTTATGGTGGTTGATCTCCTATCAAGTATATATTTGTTGACTTGATAGTTTATCTCAGACTAATTAGATCAAGTTTTAGTATTTGAAGTACTGCCTGATTTCAATTCCTAAACAAATTTTACAATGTGATTTTTCCCCAATAAATTAATGTTAGCATTTTAAGACTGTGAAAATTTCATGAACATTAAAAAACTGATTTTATTATATATTTATTAATATTATATTTATTTAAATTTATTATATTATAATATTTTGAGGCAAACTTACACAAATATCCGATATATTTTAAAAAGTTGGTTCTTTATAAATTACGAAAAATTACGTTTAAAAAAACTGCAAAATCGACAATCTCTTTTAAATTAAAAATGACATCCCGTTGTACTTAGGTTGTTGAGTAGCTCGACCAAGTCCCAGCTCTGAGTACGGATTCCCCAACTTTACTACAATGGATGTAAAAACTGTAAGTCTAAACTAGCCAGACTTATTCGGATTCGAATAATACGTACAAAATGCGTTTGGTATTCATCGAAAAGCCCACTTGGATGTCCCACAAATAATACAATGCTTATAAGCAAACTAGATGTGGAACCGGAAAATACACAAATTTCTCTCTGCGTTGGTTTTAAATAAATTGCAAGACGACCTCTGAAAAGAGTGAACATAACTAAAAAGTTCTGGTTTAAGTTTAATTTAAATAAATTTTTCAAATTCGGAAACATTAAATTTTTTTTATTTTTGAGTTTTTGATTTGAGTTTATTTTATTTTGATTTTAGATCGAAAACAACAAATAAAGTCAATAAACAAAATTCGTTTGACATTTGCCACAATTTGCGGAAGCATGATGTGGCCTGATACGGTTTGGCTAACTGTTAGTTAACAAAGCCCATTCCAGCTCATCGAATGAATAGCGGGGCATTCATTTCAATTGACATGAGCCTCGGTTGCGGCTTGAATGCTTTTCACATTGTTTTTAATTGCAGTGCAGCTTATAGATAGTCGCTCACACACACACACACACACACAAACACACACCACTTATATTTGCACATAGATACGTATTAGTATTTCACAAGATTTTCTAATATATACTCGCTAAAACGCACTAAACCGAGCCGGCTCCAGTGGAGCAGCTCCATTGTTTCGCAACGGCAATCGCAACAACAACAACAACAATAATAATAATAACAACAGCAACAGGAATGAAATCTCAGACTTTTGTAGGCCCGTCTCAAACAAAGCCGGCAACAAAGCGGACGATCAGGCGACAATTTCAACAACAATCAACGCCAGCAACGATGTTGTCGTCGTTAAACTGCCAATGTAATTTATATACTTCTGCCGATGGCTTGTGAAACACATACACACACACACACACAGTCTCATAGATGCAAACAGACACACTCTCACACATTAACTGTTAGCTTGAAGTATCTGCAAAATGTATGTGGCAAAAGGCAAAATGAATAAAAATAAGACGATACCGACAAAAAGACGGACAACCGACAACTGACTGAAAACAAAACCCGTTCGCATTTTTGCCGCCGGCCCGTTCTCGATGACCAAAGCCAATGGCTTGATTTTTGCTTTTGAAAGTTTCCATCAATGAAAGTCCCAAAGTTTTTCGGACAGCACCAAAATCATAATATCATAAAGCTAACAAGAAATCAAACTCGTAAACAATAGCAATAGCAACAGCAACAGCAACAGCAACAACAAGAGGCAACAACGAGCAACGGCTCAGATCCGCATCGTTGGCCATTCAATCAGAATTCGCATTTGCATTCGATTTTGAAAAGTGTTTTGACCCTAAAACAACTGGCAGCGACCATAACAACAACATCAACGAACTCGTTGAAATAGCCGCCATTTCATGTTATGGCTTTTTATATGTGATTTGTTTTTTTGGCCTAGCCACACGGCGTATGAGTAATAAATGCGTTAACCATAAGAACTAAAACAGGCAAAAATAGTCGGAGCCGCAGCAGCAGCAGCAATCGCAGTCGCCGTCGACTTGACCATGTCATCGTCGGTGGCCGGTAAGACCGGGCCCCAGACCAGCTGCCCCATCGACTTTTTTCCCACGCTAGCAGCCGCAGTTTGTTTTTTATGCACATTGAATACAAACTGCCTTCATTTGATTTGCGTTTTTCGTGCAATCGCACAGTGCAACAAATGCAATTTGTTAAGCTTGCTTATTTTAAAGAGATTCCTTTGAGATTGTGGGAACTAAGTTTTTTTTTTTTAAATCAAGTTGTATGCATTTATAGACTATCTTTTTAAAATTCCAATGTTGAATACAAATATAAACAATGAAGAAGATGATGTAAAAGTGTTGTGTACATATAAAAAAAAACAACCTGGAAAATAAGACAAATTTTTCTTCAAATTTTAGAAACACACAATATAAATATTTTCTGGAATAATTGTACAATAATAATAATAATAAATATTATGTTAATGAATTTTTTTTTCATATTGCCCGTTTTTAGTTTTGAGCAGGATGCGTTCACTGTGCAATGTGTGCTGCTAAATTAATATTGCTTTTGTTGTTGATTTGTTAATTTAGTTTTTGCATTTGTGTCTTTTATTTCAAAGTCGGAGCAAAGGCAAAGCAAATGCCGCCAAGCGGTTGAGTTAGTAATTTATTGTTGATTGTGAATTTTTAATTGAATTCATTTAGATTGTAACGGTGTCAATTTATATGTTGTTTTCTTTTCCATTTATTTATTTATTTTGGCTTCAATTAATGCATTTAAAGTCGGTGGCATTGCGCAGTCGTAATAGAAACTAAAGTTAAAGTCCGTCCTAAGAAAAACAGAAAAAAAAAAAAAAAAAAAATTACAAACTAACGGCACTAAAAAAGCATTGTATAAGCGTGACGAAAATAGCCACAACAATAACGCACAAAAAACAACACCAACAACAACAACAGCAACGTTAAATGCAGCTAAACTTTTATTTTATATTATTTTTTTTATCGCCTGGCAGTTTTTCATTTAAGTGCAATCAAAATGCATTTCGATTTCAGGTTTCGGTTTTGATTTCGGTAACGTTTTTGTTTTTTTTTTTCTTTTTTACATTTTTGTTCAGCTGCGATTCAGATTTGGAAATTCGAGCCACAATTTACTTTCGTTTTGCATCACTCGAATGATTCGAATGATGATTGCAAAAGGTCAACGCAGAAGTTTCTGTCTGCATACATATACAATATATATATATATATATATATATATATATATGTGACGTCACTTTAATTTGATTACAAAGACGACAACTTTGATTTGGCCATTATGCGGCATTATGGCGGCAACGACTACTTTATTCATGCATTTATCATTTATCATTTATCTTGCCACCCGATCGTCAGCAGCTCCACAACTGCTCATCAACACACTTATGCGCCTAAATGCAACCGCTTGCAACATCTGAGCCCGAAACGAACTTCGTAAATCGCTATTCGAAATTCGAGACCGCCACACTCGATTCGATTGACATTAATGTGCGTGTGGCATAAATAAGTCGTGGTGAAAAGCGTCTCGCACAAGCATTCCTTCACTTCACTTGGGTGTGTGCACCGCACCCCGCAGCTGTGTGACCAGTTCACCAGTTGCCTAGATCTAGTGACAGCCAGCAAGTGGCCCAACATCATCATCATCATCATCAGCAGCAGCAGCAGCGATGACCTTGCCGCTGGCTGGAGCGATTTGTGATAGTTGTGGAATGGAGGAAAGGGGGATTTGGGCAGTAAGGCGGCTCCATGTTCGATCTATAAAATGGGAGTGGGCCAGTAGATTGTTTTGAGGCCACACTCCGCTTAAATACAAATAGCATGGCTCAAATCTCTTTTTGTTTAGTTTACAATCGTTGGGGGATTGTGCAAATGCCAGTTGACTGCATAATCAACGTTTAATGTCTAATAATAACAGTCATACAATATTATATTATTACCTGTAATTATTATTATTAAATTAATTTTGATAACATTTAATTTAGCTAGCTGACGTTTCCTTTAAAAAAATACGATCTGTCAGTATTCAAATTATGTTATTCATGCTTAAATCTCTTCTGATTAAAACTGCCCCTGTTCAGTTACATTTTTGTAGCTGTTTTTCATTATATCTCAGTCACAATACTTATATCTTATATATAATTATCGCTCAGTTTCATAAGACTAATAATACTAAATGTCATTAGTTTAACTTTGAAAGCGTTAAAACGGAGAAAAGTTCTTTAGAGCTAATAAAATGCTTGACAAACCAACAAACAATAGATATAGAAAATGGTGCAAAACAGATTGTTAATGATCAATCAATATATATCATTGTTGTTATTGTTGTTCAGCAATTTTTTGCAATTCAATTGCTATTTTGGGTGGTTTTTGTCTGCTTTCCAAGCCACGCAATTACTCGCACTGGCCACTGAGTTTTGAACATCCAACAAACTGAATAACATATGAATAACTGTTGGCAATAGCTTTTGATTGTTTCGCTTCCATATGGGCAAAGTCTGAAACAATGAAGTGCCCCAAATTGATGCGGGCAACAATCAACGTAAATGTGAAGTATAGCGAATCAATCAAGTAAGAATATTGTGATCGCAAGTAGATACCCTGTACAGCAAATGATGAGTGAACTTTTGTGTTAATTATAAAAGATTTCCCAAATAAAATGAAAGATACATTTACCAGTAACTGAACCGATTTATCACTTATGAAACTCAGCTTGTTAACCATTTGCTGAGTATGCCCTAGACAACAAAAATCACAATAGAATGCCTATATATAGTTTAAGCCATGTAGGCATAGTCAATTTGAACGCTTCAATGGATATTTTTATTATTTTTAAATTTATTTTGATTTTTATGTTGATTTTTGTTTAGATTTTATAATGCTGTTGTTGTGAAAAAAACTATTGACCTTAAATTGTCGCAAACGCGTTGGCGTAATGAGCCCAAATTCTTGCCCATGACAACAGATGAGTTCAGGGCGACTATATAAAGCACATCAGCTGGTATTTATGGGATTTGGCTGTTTCGGGTTAACAGATACGACAAAACTATGCAAATGACTGAAGCGCAGGAAACTCGCACTCATCGTTCATGTTGTTGGTGTTGTTGTTCTTGTTAGTGATGTTGCTGCTGTTGTTACTGTTGCTGTTACTGTTGTTTCTAATGATGATGGCAATGACAGCTATGACAGTTCCGACGCATATGCAAATCAAGTTTCGGTCAATTGAATAGCCAATTAACAACAACAGCAACTCAATATCCGGGCACTGGCACTGACACTGGCTCGGACTGGGGCTGGGGCTGGGGCTTGGGCCGGGCTCCGTCTCCACTCAGTGGGGCAATTAAATGACCAACGCTTGAATCGGCACAACACCAACAATTACGAATGCGGAGCAAGCAGCCGTGGCAGCCACAGCCACAGCCACATGCAACACCGCTTTCACTGACCAGTGCCAGCTGCTGTCAGTTGCGGCACAGTAAAAACCAACAAATATAAAATATAAAACTATTGCAAGGATAAATTTAGTAACTCACATTGAAATCTTTAGTGTTTTTAGTTTTTACTTTTCATATGGAAATTTGTATTAAGTTATTTTTGCAACAGCAAAAGAAACAATGTTCATCGACCGTAAAAGCAGCCAAAGAATGTCTGCTTTGAATCGAACATATTTCGAAAATTTAATTTGCAATTCGTCGAATTATTTTCAGTGGTTCCTTTCCAGCTGTCAGCTGCCTGTTGCAATTGTTGAGTTGTGAGTTGAGTTGCCCAGTGCTGCTCCAAAATCCTAGCCAAAGATTGAAGCGTGGGCGGTCGTTAGCTTTCCCACGTTGCTGGTGCGGCTGTTGTTGCTGTTGTTGTTGTTGTTGCTGCCGTTGTTGGTGTTGTTGCTGTTGCTGCTGTCGTCTTTGGGCTTGGTCAGCCATTAGTCACGCTCGGAGTTTTGTTTATGAGGCGCATTCGCCCGAATTCGCAGCATTGTCCGATGTCCGTTTGGCACAGAACAAATAAACAATTTGTAATGTATTCGGCAATATTGCTTAGATATGGTCATTGTCTCAGTTTCCATACTTTAACCCATTCCGATTCCGATTTTCATTCCCAATCCGGTTGGCATTTTTCAGTTACCAGTTTCTTTTGCTGTTGCTGCTGATGATGTGCATGTGTTGCCCCAAGGCTTATTATTGTTATTGTTGCCCATTTGTTTGCATAATAAATAAGTCAGGCTAAAAGCCAAGTTTATACCAACATCAGCAATACGAAACAACAACAACAAAAGCCTCTGTCTTCACTGTTGCTGCCGTTGGTATATATTGCTGCCGTGAGACATTTGGCGCCAGCAGCAACATCCACACTTTATCGTTGTGTTAGCCAAGCGGCATTTAAGCCCCCAAAGCGGCGCAATTGTTGCACAAAAGATGGCAGCCCAGAACGTCCTATAAAGTTGTTGCATTCTCCATTCTTGCCATGGGAAACAATCTCGCTATGGAAGTCAGCGTCACCGTCTCCGTCTCCGCCTCTGCTACTGAGCCAAAGTTGGAGTCGGAGTCAGAGTCGGTGTAGAAGTTATCGGGCCATGACCAATGCGCGTTCTGTGCAATTTACAATTATTGCAAGTGGGAGATGTCTATGCGCATCAAAAATTGCCGACACCATAATAAAGCTGTTGCTGACGAAGGTGTTGATCTTTGCTGCGCCTTTCACACACACACACAAACACACACAGTCAAATGTACCGAAAACATATGGGGCTTGGCTCAAGATTTGTAAGTCTTTAGGGTTGCTGGTTTTTTTTTGCTTATTTTTTTCCAATTTCAAAAAATTTTGCAAGCCTACAAAAATATGAAAGATGAGAAGGGAAACAATCGTTGGGGGCTGTCTATTATTCTATAAATGTAAACATAAATATCAACCGTTATCTCTTTTGAATGGCTTATATAACAGGGATCTGCGTTATGTTCACTTTTTAAAAGTTTAAGTGTTGATTAAATAATCAAATTTATTGATTTCGAAATTTTGAACATTTAAACATGTAAATGCCTCTTCAACGCAAACTGCTTTCCCAAGTGATACGACACCAAATGGAACTGCTTTGAACCAAATTCTTTACAGGATTTTTATGCATACAAGCAAATCATATATGGATTAACCTATATATATATATTATGTATATATATTTATATATAATCGCAATGGTATTTAAATTGTGTTTTCTACAAAGTCAAGATATTTTGCGTTTACTTCTAAGTCTGTGATGACCTCGACTCTCATCTTCTTTCATTTAAATGTAGGTACAAACATATATATATATAAATATATATGTATATATATATATATATATATGTAGGTAAAGTTCACCTACATTCTCGTGCGTTCGAAATGAACAGATAGGCAAGCAGATGGACAGAGAGAGGAAGAGAGAGAAAAGAAAAAGTAAGAGAGAGAGAAACAAGCGAACTTATAAACGGACGCACTCAGCCAACAGTATCAGAAAGTGATCATAAATCTGTATAACCTGTATGTTGATTTTCACCAACTCAGTCGGTATAAGCACACATACACATAAATGTATAAATGTATGTGTATGTATGTATAGCCAGATATGTACTTGCTTATATTGAGGCAAAATTGGAGTCGCGTTCTGTGTGCCCCCAAACATAAAAAGTGAATTTTTGCGGCACTCGCTCCACTTCAGCCTTCGACTTGGACGCCTTTGTTTATTGCTGTTATTGCTGTTGTTGTTGTTTTTTTATGACTTTTGTACACTATGTGCGCTGTTTTGGTTTTTGTCTTTGGCTCTCGCTTACTTTATTTTTTTATTTTTTATTTAGTTGTGTTTTGTTTTCTGTTTTCTTTTGTTTCGCTTAGTTTTTGTACCCCCCCCCCCCCACCCCCCTCACCAATACACCACCCATTTTTTCCGCACTTGGCCTTAATTGCGCATGCGCGCACTTTCAATTCCTTGGGATGATGACGCTTCGTTTAATTGGGAATGATTGGGGGATGCATGTGGGCATGGAGGGGCACTGAGCGTGTGGCAAATTGGATTTTAAGTGATGCGACTGCAATGTTATAGTTATCGTTGGGCGACGAGGAATGAGTCGGGCGGCATGATTGTGCGGGCGAATCCAGACAAAAATTGATCTTTGCCAATTCGAATCGACTGCCTGACCAACTGGCCAACTGGCAAGTTCATGGTAACAGCAAGAAGACAAGAAGACAATATACCGAACTCTTCATACTCTTCTACTACTATTTTGTAATTAAATAGAATTCATATTCCACATCAACTTTAGAAATAGTTTTGTTCGCTTGCAAAATTACTAAACTAAATAGTGACATCATTTTACAATGTCTGTTAATATTAGAGTAGTAAGCCCACTGGTTTTGATCGCACCTTTACATAGCGCAAATTATAAGACGAAATCTTTGTGTTTAATCTCATTTCAAATTGGGTTCTATTAGCCATGGCGCGAATTCTATTCATGCGTATAATAACGTAAAGCCTGAGTGAGCATGCTATGTTACCCTGATCTGATTAAAGTGTATCGAGAAATAAAAATATTAAGTAAAAAAAAAGCTTTAAGATTGTCTCGCTCACAGATTTCTAGAGGCTGCCAGTGGTAGTGATGTTTTTATTTGATATATACATACATATATATTTTATACATCTTTCAGTTTTTATATGTTCTTTTTTATTTTTGTCTTTGCTACTTTGGCAACAGGTTCGCCAATGTTGAAAAAGACAAACGCCTCAATAATCATCGACGGAGCCGTCGAGAGCAGCGACTCCAACTCCGTTGGCTGGGCACACTGGCAGCCGGATAAAATGAGGACAACAACAGCGACAACTTTAATGAGGTTATGTCTAACTGGTGTGTATCTGTGCAAATGTATCTGTATCTGTCTCTGTATCTTTCTATATCTGAATCTGTGTATCGGCTTGTGTCCGAATATTTATATGTATTTCAATTTGGATAGGCTGCCAGCCGACTTTGTTTGGATTTTTGAGTTTTCCTTTATTATCATTATTATTATTATTAATATATATCAAAATATTTATTTTTTTGTGTTTGCCAAAACAAGAACAACCAAAGCAAAACAACCAAATGCAATGCATATTTGCTTACCTCTTCCTGGGGTCTGAATGCCTGCTACGAGCACTCGCAATTGCTGTTGACTTTTGTTGTCTGTTGACTGTGTTGTTGTTAATGTTGCTGCATATTTTTGTTAGCTTTCAGCAAATTGCTTAAAATCATAAAATTGCAAGCACCCCAGCAAAATATCAAAACAGTGTAATAAACACCAGAACTACTTTATTAAATACACACTTCTTCACTTCACGCTACAACGAAATAAAACCAAAAAAAAATTAAAATAAAACAAAAACAAAACGATAACAAAAACAAATATTGGCTGGAGCGAAAATAACCGTTTTACGCCTGCGCTTTCAAAATTGTTTTGGCAATGCTTTTTTCGAAGACGCAGACGCAGCGCCAACTTTCACGTACGAGTGTTCAAAGCAAACTGACAACGGCGTCGGCGCTGGCAACGGCAACGGCTTCTCCAAATACGAGTACGACTGCGCCAATCACTGCTGCCAACGAGCAGCTCCGGCAGTGTCGCCGTTTTACGGCTAGAAATAACCAACAAGTGCACAATTCAAAATTGTAACAGACAGCAGATATTAGTTTCAGCGCGCAGCTAATTGAAATCGAATATTGTAATTTATATTTGCAAATCACTTTATTTATCCAAATAAATGTGCACTTATTCTTTAAAGAAATTATGTTTACCCTGGTTGGGCAAGAGATAAGAAATGTGTAATAAAATGGTTTACTTTACATTTGTTGCTCGGCCTAAGCTGACAACACTGTTGTGCCTGTTGTTTTCGCTTAGTCGGCGTTGCCACTGCGTTGCAATTACGCGACTGATTCGCTGCGACCGCAATCGCTGTCTGTTGCCTATCAACGGCTTCGATGTCTACTTCGCCGCACTTGGCTGGGTGATTAGCCGCCAATGCTGCCACAGTGGCAGCCGCCTTGTCTCAGTTAATTTCCTTCAATTTTGCGGCTTTTCGCATATGGGTTAGTACTCATACATATGTATTTACATTCATTATGTTTGTGTGTACATAAGAATGATTGTACGATTATTTACTATACCTGCACAACTGTAAATTTGAAGTGGTCGTCCGCAAATTGACCCATTAAGTTTAAACACTGCTTTTGTATGAACTGGCTTGCCTGCAGTTTGCTCGTTGATAGATTAGCATATACAATTTCTAAGATTGTTATCGAAGCGTTAGCTAAAATGTTATATATATCCTCTATCTAATTGTTAACATCAGAATATTTCCAAGCATTGCGATTGTTGAAATTTTACTGTACCTGCTTTCTAGCTAGATGGGTACTTAAATATGTATGGCTGATCGAGTCAATTGAAACGCATCAATATCATTCGAAACATAATCACGATCATGTTTGTGGCGTTGGCGTTGACGTTGACGTTGGGTATTTGATTAGTATGCAAACAAGTTGGCCTCTACGAGCGGTGGCTAATTAAATCAGAACACAGCGGAAGATACTCGCAACATTTAGTTCTTATCCATAACTGATCTGAGTGCGATAATTGATTTTTATTTTTAAATTATGATGAGTAATATAATAATATATATATAGAAACAATCGCCCACTAATGATATAATGCTCCCGTACTATTGTCTCCGAATCCATGTACATGATGGACAAATTCTAGTTGGATCTGGAGAATTTCTTATTTAAATAAAATATAACCGACTGCCCAAATAGTGATTGCCTCACGGCGTTGCTTTAAGTAAATAGGGATACGACTTGGGAAAAGAGTAAAAATAATGAGGTTTTGATATTAGTTACATTTGCATTGCAAGCATCAGAGCAAAATTAAAATCCATAAAAAAAAAACAGTGTAGCTTTCAAAATATTTTATATATATATAAAATTACTAGTTTAATTTAGCTCTATCATTTCCATAATCAGTTGGTGTTAAAGTTATCTTATTTGGGCTGTCTGATCTCAAAGGCCTCATAAGTATAATTTTGAATAGCCTTTATGTTTTTGATAATGAACTCCTTGATGGCTGCCACATATTCGCCCGCCGTGGCAATGAATTTCTTGAATTTTTCGATTAATTGACCCTCACCCTCCAACTGGCCCCTATAGAGATCGTCCGCCTCCCGAATTATATAGCCGCGTATTCCTAAAATTTTAGCCTGAGCAAGGGCAAATACCTCGAGGGCCTGCTTGGGCAAATTTGCATGGATTTCGTAGTCGCAAGCCATAATTTCCCGCTTAGATTCAGCCGGAGTCGCCATTTCCAGTTCCTTGATTAAATTTATATTTTTTGTTTACTCGAATTCTAACAAATGCTGTAAACTAATTTCAAATGCCTACTTTTCATTCACACGGAAACCAAAAACGAATTATGAGCATTAAACACGAACTCTGCAAGCAACTCTTAGAATCTCGAGAGACAATCCGTCTAATTGCTGCTAATTAAAGCCAAGTCTATTCTTTGCAATAGATCAGCAGCTGAAGAGAAGCAAAGAAAAATGCATGAGATGGTCAAGAAAAGTAAAACAACAACAAAATGGCAATGTTCAAAATTAATTCTCGTTATTAATACAAATTATATATAAGAAAGGAACATAATTGAAAGCAAAAACCAGTAAGCAAGAAAAAAATCAACTTTAAATTAAATCACATGTCGGTTTTAAGTCTTTTTGTAGAATGTATCTGTTGAGCGGGATGCGTATCTCAGTCTAAAAGTGATTTATCTCAACTTTGCTTTTCTGCGACTCTTCCGGCACCACGGTGCGCCTGGTGGAGTGAACATAAGAAATGATTATAAATTAAAAAAATTGCTTACTTAAATAGCAAAGACAGCGACGGCAAAAGCAAAATCACACGCAGAGGCAACACACACAATAAAGGCAATGCAACAAGCTAAAGTTACTAAGAGAAGAGTGGAACAAAACAAATATCTGCGTTACACCGAAAATGAGATACCCTTCCTCAAGTTTGATGTGATAATTTCTCAAAAATCGCAAATATAAAATTTAATTAAAGCCTCAACTAAACATGGTTTGAATAAGGAGAGATGCAAATAAAAATATTCAAATATCTAGAATACCTGTACCTGTCCTTACACTAACACAATAATATACATATTACTTATCCATACTTATTACTTACGAGACATCTCATCTTGATAGCTTTAAAAACGTTAGTCATATTTACGTGAAATTTTCAAAATATATTTTAATAACTAAAAAAAACCAAACATTTTTAATAAAGTTTAAAATTAAAGTATTACTGAATGTTGGAGTACAACATAAGTATAAAGAGCATTTATCAATATCTTTATGCAGATGAATGCTAAAGTTTAAAGTTTAATAAATACATTCGGGCTTTTGTTGCTTGCTTTGTGAATTGGAATTGGAAGTAAATGCGAAAAGTTGTCAACCTTTGGGGCACTTTACACTCGCACTAATATATCTTGGCACGTGACGTGATGCAGCGTGTGTAAACGTAATTTTCCCAGATAGAGTCAGAAAATTCGCTCCACGCAATTATGCACAATTTTCTTGGCGGTGGAACGAACGGAAAAAATGGCGCGTAATTATTATATAAGACCAGCTCCAGATTAAACAGATAGCCTGATGCACACACATACACACACACACACATACATATAAAGGTATACAAAGACATACATAGACGAGTATATATTTAATAGATTCTGTTTCATAAGTACTAAGTATATAAATATAAATGTTCACTTATAAATTGTATTAAAAAATAAGTTTAAATACACATAGGTATTACATAGATGGGTAGACATGATATTCGTATAGTTACACAAGATTAATTTTCGCACTTTGACCCACACAGCCATGAGATTTCGATTCACAAAAAAAGTATATATATATATATTTAAACGTATATAAAAATATTGGAGGCTGCTTGGCCGTGTTGATTTTTTGGGGCTTACGTTCTGCAAATGGACATCGTGTCCAGTAGAAATACGATGCCATTGATAATCATCAACGAACCAACAGCGATACCCTCAACTTTGTGGTCATCCAAGTATTTATACTTTTCAGTCCGCTCATATAAGACCAATCCCCCAGAAGCCACAAAGAGAATGCAGCCCAGCAGTGTAATCAGCGCACTTAGGCGTTTATCCATAACCGCACCGATCACGTGTCCTGTGCGATGGAAACAAAGAAATCAAATTGTAAATCACATTTGAGTTGGAGTTGGAGTTGAAATTCGCATTGCGAGTACTCACCGACCAGCAGCACGGCACAGATGATTGTGAAGCCGCCAATGGTGCTCCAGGTAATCTGCCCAACTTCGGTAGGAATACCTTTCAGCACAAAGAGCGCAATGCAGCCAATGGCAAGGCCCTGTGAATAATAATAGAGCAATCAAAACAATTTCATTAATATTGCAATTACTTAAAACGTGAGCATCTTTGGAAGCATCTACAAAAACTTGCCATGGCTAAGAGTAACATCTGAATCACAACTGTTACCGTTTCAAAAGCTTACCGGAGAAAATTCAAGCTACGCATTAAAGCAAGTTGATTACAGGGCGTATTACAAATATGTTATAATAGATGGCATTTCCGTTCTCATGAATGTTGAGGCTAGTACTTGATTAAAGATAATTCAATGAATCTTGAAGTACATCCATTTATCCAAAACTAGTAGATTTTGACACTAACAATATTATTTGTCTCGTGTTGTGAATCATTTCTAAACATTTATCAAAACTGAACCACTTTTCAAAACCACTGAACTTTTATTTGAATCAGGGTTTCCAGATTAAAATAAAACATTAAAACGGTCTTAATTATCTTAGTTATCAGATGAAACTCTTTATCAAATGCACCCAATGAATAGGTCTCTGTATTAAGTCCAACTGAATTTAAATATTATTTATATTATCCATCAAATAAATAACAGTAGTTTGCAATCAATGTTAGATGATGCGTGATTTTTTAATATTTATTTTGCATGTATTACGACAATTGTGTCGACAATAAAAATAACAGCTGTGACAAGGGCTAACACTCCAGAGGCCAGCATGATGTTCTTATCGCTGGCCGCCTCATAGCAGACAGTCCAGCGATCGAGAATGATGGCGCCAGTCGACATATATAGCACACAAGCCGAAACGCTAAGAATTATATCGATGCGCTTGTCCATTTTGGCGGCCAACAGGTGTCCTGCAATTGGAGATGGCATTCAGGTTGGCACTGACCACAATGTAGCCAATTGTTACAATTGGTACACTTGGTACACTTTTATTACCTACGCTGAGGGCACTGCAAATGATTAGGTAGCCGGTGAGCGTTCCACAGACCAACATCGCCTGGCAACTATAGCTGAGATCCGCTACGCTCTCAATCAAAATGATGATGCTCGCTGTGATTATCTGAGATGAGCGGATCAGACACGCAATCAAACAATCAGACACACAGACACACAGACAGACAGACAGACGGACAGACACGGATAACTCGATAGGAGTAGAAAGGTATTCACAAACATTATTTTGAAAGTATTTGTTTATAGAAATGAGAAGAATATTTGTAGAATTAAAATGAAACTTAAAAGACTCAAAATAAAATGATAAATAACATCTGTCGCAATTATTGATGTCGATTATGCGATAGATTTCCACATTTCAGATTAAAGATAGCCACGTTGCATATTGAATAGTGTTTAATTATAAGTCGATGGGCTTTATACCATACGGAATTCCCAACCCAGGGAAGACACCCACCCGGTCAATGGACAATGAGGTGAGTTATGGGGTAATTGTGCCAATTTGCTTATCAAATACACACACACAAATATGAAAATTATTTCGTTATTGATAGGGGCTAAATGGGCGTAATATTTATGAGCCATTTAGCACTCAAAGTGTCAACAAATGGTTCAATTCAGTTATCTTTGTCTATGCGTAAATATGTATGTCAAATATAAATGAATTACGGACGCGCCCTGGCTATGAGTGCGGCAAGTGTGGCATATGGTAGCCAGGGCAATCAATCAATCAATTAGAAGCGCCGTTTGTCGCCGATAATGACCAAAACCTAGAAGGATGCGGCACGGTTACGTAATACGTATCCTGCTCAACCACAACCACAATTGCAACAAAAAGAAGAAGAATTACAACAACAACAATAGCTACAACATAAAAACACCTACTCGTCAATTGTTTGATTTGTAATGCGAGCTGCTGCATCAACAATAATTATAGCAAGAAAAGCTCATTAGGGTATAATGTTTGCGAGGGTTGAGATAACAAACAAGCTGGCTCATATCAGTCTCTATACATAGATGCAGACACATACATCGATACATACACATCGATGAGGCTTACACATTATTGTGCCCATAGTTGTGACCATTATCGGCAAATAAAATGATGAATGTCGACAGCAATAATTTCCAAATGCTGAAAACCATTTGTTTGTATTTATGCTGTCGGATATATATCAATGTCCAATGAGAGGGACTTGCTACAAATAAATAAAAGTTAGATTCCAACTAATCATTTGTGGTTTGGTCTGCGAAGATCGACCAAATGAGTCAGTTGCCTTTGTGGCATTATTTTTTTTATAGCTGTACATTGAATATAATTAGTAATATATATATATATACCTTATGGCGTCGGAAATGTGTTTTGAAAAATTGAAAATTCTATGAACTTGTGCAGGCAGCATGTTTAATGCATACAAAAACACAATTCATCTTTGAAGCCTACACAATTTACATGCGTTGAAGATCGTTACCTTGTTTACCTCCATTTCCCATGTGTCAGGTTCAAGCACAACAACGCAAAAGTTGGCATTTTGAATTGTTATGAAACCGCCCAAACTCACGCACAGCGGCTTTTGGCCTAAAATTAGTCCAGCAACTTGCCCATAATCAATTTGATTTCAAATCAGGTACGGTTTGTGGTAGTTAAAGGCCTGTAGCAATTAATTATATGGCACTGTCATGCCTTTGACATTGGCCAACATAGCACTGTTACTAGGCTGTCCTTCCCTCCGCACCACTCATCACAGCCTACCGTATGCATGGCTCATTGGTTGAGTTTTGGAGGAGGGAGAGGCACTAAAAACAATAATAAAAAAAATAAATAAGAAAAAGAGGCAAACAAAAATGTCGATGTGAACAATAACAAATGCGCTGCGAACAGCGCCACAGATTCGCAAGTAAAACATTTATTAGCTCGTAATCAGATTTGCGAGTGTGTTGCACAAATTGATTTTAGGCGGAGCAAAAAGCCCCCAACTTGATGGTGGCTCATGCCTCTTCCTCATGTGAATCTCTATTTCGGTGGAC
This sequence comes from Drosophila demipolita, assembly GCA_035042405.1. Lineage (NCBI taxonomy): Eukaryota > Metazoa > Arthropoda > Insecta > Diptera > Drosophilidae > Drosophila > Drosophila demipolita. The sequence goes on along the minus strand of JAWNLI010000476.1, from coordinate 688,269 downwards.
AGGCGTGGGTGTATAGGTATACTCCATATAGGTGTACTCGGTGTATATCTAATGCAAACAATTGCTGTGCTGTGTGGCACCTTATCTGCAATGTTTTGAGCTTATTCCCATGGCCAGCGAGCAGGCCATGCGCCAATAACAAATATATAGCCAGAAATGTGGAATGGCCAGCCACACTTACTGTTTGTGATTCTCGGTTCTCTGATGATGAGTCAACTGCCAATAGCTGTTGATCCTGTTGCTACTGTTGTTGCTGCTGCTACTGTTTAGCTCAGCTAATTAAGTGAATCAAAATTAAATATAGCTTATGCCGCTCACACCATATTTCATCATCATCATCATCATCAACAACCATATCAACATCGGTTCGTGATCGAGTGCCTCTGACTACGTGCCAGTGCGGCTTAAGGTGCGTCTAAGTTTTCTTTGATTTCATTATATTAGCAAACTGAAATTGTGAAGGCATCAAAATTGCCACAAAACGAAGCTAAGTGAATACCTTTAAAGGTGTGGTTTAACTCAACTGTAATGCAATTGCAATAGTCAACAGTTAACAGTTAACATGCACAAGCACGTTTCATTTTTCACAAATATGACAAAGCTAATTATCGAATTGAAAACTAATGCATTGAAAGTAAATACCATGAATATAACAATGCTATAATTTGTTTACATTTAATAATAAAAAAAAACATCAAGTATCAAGTCTCAGTTCGATATTAACTAGTTTAGTATTGATTGAGAGATCTACTAGAAAAGAAGAAGCGAAATATTTTGCACTTGGTATTCCAAGTTATTTCAAGGTAGCAACGCACATTTGCTGAATATTCGAGTGGACTGTGATCATTGATGAAACTGACCTAATTGATAGATTTAAGTGATTGGTCCTGTGAGCTAATTTCATCTCAATGGTAATCAGTGCACAGTCGGTTGCATGAGTCATGTTTCAATCTAAAGAGACGCTATCAGTAAGAATATAGAAACAACAGGAATTGCCACAGTAAACAAATATATCCGATACGCTCGAAGCTATTACATTTTTTTTATATAAATAAATCGGATGGGAGTAATGGGCATCATGTGGAGTGAGTAAATTCGCTATATTCGGCGGAAGTCGAAACTTATTGATTTATTCTATTATGTATTTTTTTTATGTTCTATTATTTTTCATTGCCAGAAGATGAGAATTGGCGAATAGAACAGCAAATGACATCATACCGGCCTGGGGATCACAAAAGACATATTCAGCACGCACTTCAGAACTACGCAGTTAGCTCAAACAGAAACACAGACACAAAAAAAAAACAAAACAAAAACCAAAAAAAAAAGGAGAACACAAATCACTTCCATAAGCAGAACTTCCAATGAAGTCATGACCAATAATGAAAGCGAGTCAGGCCAATGGAAACCGGTTGCTTCAAGGTAACAGCGAACGCACGGAAAGATACGAAAAAAGCAATCATTTCCACAGCAGCCACAAATTTGAAGGGCAGAAGGAAAACAGAAAATAGCAAAGGGAGAAGTTGAGTAAAGAAGGAAAGCAGTAATAGAATAACACAACTAGAGCAATTTACGATTAAGTTGATTGACAGCGTTTTTTTTACCAGCTCAGTGATCTTCAGAAGCAATGGTTTATTCAACTCCATGGCGTTTCCTTTCGTGACACTTTAAATTTGCGTGTCTTTCGCTCGTCTGCTAAGGGCTGTATCCAACTCACAACTTTCGTTCAACCGTCTTGTTCAAACGCACTGCGAAAACTGACTAAACCGATTCGACGCCAGTACGCGCATTCAAAGCTCAGCAGAGCAGGCAGTCGACGTCGACGCCGACAGCGACAACGACGCGAAATGGACGCCAGCAACTGTTGTGCGTATGTAATACTTATTAAAGATTATCAGCAAAACACACTTGTTTTAATAAATGGTAGGAAAAATGTAAGTGGTTTTTTATTGGGGTAAATGTGCGGATGATTAAATTAATAAGCATGTCTCACAAGTCTATTAATAATCCAGCAGCAAAAAAACGCACGCATTAAAGAGATTCAAATAAGCAGCAATTTATTGGGATAGCAATAAAATCAAAAGTGAAACACCGTTTGGGAAAAATGTGGAATCAGGCTAAAAAACCCAATCTACACTGGTGTCTGGTCAAATCCTTGTAGATCATGGTGTGCCCCAAATACGATAAATAATCTAATCAAACAAAATTCGATGCAAAAAATTTTCTTTTCAGTAACTGTGTATTGAAGAGATTTTGATAAACTAATTAAAGTACTTATTTAGAGAAATGCCAACATGTTCCATCGCACGGTCTGCCTGAAAGATGGACACAAATTGTGGCTCCAGTGTGGCGACCGCACGACGGTTCAGAAGGGGAATGCTCTTGGGATCACCATGATCCCGCTCAAATATAATATATTCAATCCAAACGCTCGGCTCTCGCTTTCCAAAGAAGGTGATCATGAATTCATAGCACATGCGCCATGCCTTAATTGTTGACAAATCCTGCAATATTAGCAAAAGACAAATAACAATAAGTTAAGTTAAAAATATTGAGCGAATAGCTCACCTTTGGTTTGGAGCTCTCTATCAGATTGACCATCTCGCGATGCAGCTGTAGGGACAAGGGTGGCTGTTGCGCCAATTTGTTATATTCTTCACGCGCTTTGATCGGGGAATGCTCGTGCCACAAGTAGTTTAGGTAGATGCAGCGTAGACTGACAAACTCTGGCCAGGTCTCCTTGCAGGCCTGCATAAAAATGTCGTTCAGCTGTCGTTTTGCCAGCTGATCACCACGTGCCCGATAATAGTCAATTACCATCTGCCAGAGCGGTTGGGCCTCGGCGCCCATAGTTCGCCGCACCTGGCTAAATAACTTCTGAATGCTTGCCGCACTATCGCTGCGAATCAAAGCGGCCAGGAGCAGCTCGTGCATGCGCAGCGAGTTATCGTGCTGCAGTGCCTCGGTCAGGATGCGCACACAGGTCTCTGTACCGTTCTCACTGCTGCAGAGCATACTGCTAAGCGCGGCATAATGTCGGGCATGCATAAGTTTGGAGGCGTGTCCATCTTGCAGTGCGTTGGCCAGGCACTGTTGAATGAAAGTGCGCTCCGATTTGTAGTTCTTGCCAAGCGACAGCATGACGTCCAAATACAAGCTCCACATTTCCTGCGTTTGCACATGTTGCACGGCCACCTTGTAAACGGTCACGCACATTTCAATGCAACGCTTTTTCGAGCGTGTCTGCCAAACTCGTTCCGTATCCGGAGGAGACTTTTTCGCACTCGGCTTATCGCTATTTACAGTGTCGAACTTTGCAGTCAGATCACCCCAATGAAAGCCACGCAACTCACGCTTTGCGAGAGCATCCCACAGCGCTGGTTCGCGGGGAAGCTTTGCCTGCAATTCAGTGATGATGTTATGCTGAAGTTTTGCAGTTAGCTCGCTTTGATCTTCACAGTTTTCGAGCACTTTGAGAAAGAAGTCCAAATTGGTTATGTTTGCCAGGCTGTTGCGATAGACGGCCATGACACGCTCCATCTGTATTTCCTGCTCAGAGACGGTGTTCTCCCCCAAATTATGTTCACTGTCCGCCTGGGAGGCTTCCTTCAGCTGTATATTAAAGAAACAACTATTCAACGGCTCGGAGCACGGATGACGTTGTAGTCCGCGCAACAAGATGTTCTGTACGCGAGCTATGTTGGATCGATTGTACTCGTAGATCCATAAAGCGGCACTGACCCACACTTGTGGATCGTCACCGTGATACTGCATTAAGAGAGATATTTTTGTATTATAATCAGTTCATTGCGACTTGTATCAACTTTAAAACTTACCGACAGCATCTTCTCGTATATGCCGGCCACCTCCTGTGGCGCAGATTTCTTGCTAAACTTGATGTAATTTTCCCAGAGGCTCTTCTCATGCGCAAACTTCGTCAGCACTTCCCTGTACATGCGAATAACCCGGGTACAAATCGAGGCTTTCAGGCCGTTGAGTTTTAGGCCGCCCAGTTTCTCCTTTTCGGTGATTGCTTTGTACATTGTCTTCTCGTATAAAATGAATTCCAAATAGTCGCTCATCCTTATTTGACTTTTGGTTATATTTAGCAGGAGGCGTTCGCGCTTGCGAACACATTCTCTACAAATTTAATGCATTTAGTATTCAATGTACCATTTGATTTGCATGTGAAATATTATTATTTACCTGATTTGGTCTGGCGTAAAAACTTGGTATTGCTTCATTTGTTCATATTCCGGCAGAAGGCGCTCCTGCATTTCCGCAATAAACTCACCCATTTTGAATACTTCGTTTTTCCTATGCCAATCGAATTAATAGTTTTGTTTTTCTATATTTCTTCGCATTTGTCTACACGTTTTGCACATGTCGCTTAAAGCTGTTGGTAATTTTGTTATCGATAATATAGAGCATCCCTGAGACCAGTTGCAATACGAAAATTGTTTTGTTTTGACTTCAGCAAGATGGTCACCCAAAATACCAAATCCATGCAAACTGGTCACTTTTTTCAAATACAAAATTTTTGGTTTACGGTAAATAGAATTTCGCCACAAACAAAGCAAAACAAACACAAATTGCAATGGCCGAATTCTCAGTCGAGAGAGTGGAAGACAAACGAACGGTGAACGGGCGTACAGAATATTACTTAAAGTGGAAAGGATATCCACGCAGCGAAAACACTTGGGAGCCTGTCGAAAATCTAGATTGCCCCGATCTTATATCAATGTTTGAAGAATCACTGAAGAACAATAAAAGGGAGACGAGGAAGCGCTTATCCACCTCAACTCCAGAATCAATACGAAGCAAGCGAAAATCATTCTTGGAGGACGAGCCCGACGAGCGCAAGAAGCTGACCGGGTTTGACCGGGGCCTGGAGGCATCGAAGATACTGGGTGCCACCGACTCAGCGGGCTACTTGATGTTCCTCATGAAATGGAAGGGCAGCGATCATGCCGATCTAGTGTCAGCCAAACTGGCCAACGTCAAATGTCCACAAGTGGTTATACAATTCTACGAGGAGCGTTTAACATGGCACACTAGCAACGGCAATGGCAATGGTAACGTCTCACTCAGCGGCAGCTGCAGCGCACATGTCGAGAGTGCCGCTGGCAGCGTTAGTACTCCCGGCAGTACTGTCGAGGCCAGTCCCGGTGGCAGCATCAACGATGAGAATGTTAAACCCGACGCAAGCGCCGATTCGTGAATTATGAATTCCGTTTAAAAACTAGCATGGATTTCGCACACACACAAATTTTCAAAAAACACACGCAAAACTCAGTCACTCACAATTACAGACGCTGGCATTTCTACATAAAAATTTAAATTATATGTATCTTAAATAAAACATGATTCTTTAACTTATTTTTATTATTTATCTTGGGGAGCTGCAAAAATTGATAGACGATCTGGCAACGCTGTACATAATCGATGTATTCGATAAGTTGAGCTGTCCAAGCCGCTAAAATAAAAAAAGCAAAAGTTAATAATTGCCGTGCTTATGCAAATGCTTTGAATTAAAAATTATATAAATAAAATGGCTCAATCAGGATCAATGAAACTGCTTGGCGCACGCAACATGAGTTGCATTGTGGAGCGCATGGAGTGGAACAACAAAATGGATCTCATTGCCTACGGCACCGAAAAAGGTGTGCAGCCATCGTTTGCATTTTGAGATTGTAGCGTCTATTTATGTTCCAGTTTGTTTTCTATTTTGTAGGCGAGGTAATCATTCAGCGCCTCAACTGGCAGAAAATTGTCACATTTCCGACGCCCGGCGAAGATGTGCGCGTGCGTTCCCTCAGCTGGCAAATGGATGAAACACTGCTGGCGGTCGGCTATAGTAATGGCAAGGTCGCACTGCTTGATGCGGAAAGCGAGACTATAATATCGGGATTGATCTATGATGATGACATTAAGAAGGTCTTCTTTAGCAAGGCAATTAACTCTAAGGAGAAACTCGATAGCTACACATGCAATTCAAAGGACAAGCACAAACGATATTTACTAAAGCTGCCGCCACTAACAAACATTGATCCGTGCCTGAAAACACTCGATCAGAAGTCATTTCCAAAGGGATCGCCATGTTTCCTTGTGGTCATCATGCGCAGCGGTAAAGTGCATTTATTGCTGCTTGGCGCCCTGCAAGCGGGCAGCATCGATCTAACACAGCATATACTGCATCCCGAAGTGTTTGATGTGTACGATGTGCGTCTTAATGGTGACTTTAATGCCATTTATGCATTACTGCGCGATGGCCACCAGCTGAAGCTGTTGCACTTTCACAATCAAGTGCTGGAGGATTGTATATCGCCCATGCTGGAGCTGGCTTCTCACTGTGCCCACATACTGGAGACCAAAAAGTAAGTTGCCCACAGCTCTAAAACCTATTAAATTGCTTCATATGTCCAACAACAATGTAGTTATATCAACGACACACAACAATGCCTTTTGGAGGCATGGGAGACAGTTCAACTGGAAATGGACAATAAGCTGACCAAGTATGCCAATTCCCAAGCATATGGCATGATTTCGGCTTATTTTCTGGAGCTGCATGTTTTCGGTTACGCCACCCTGGAGGTTGAGGAGTTTCTGTTCGAGTGAGTTAAGTGCCTAAATTTAATATACAGTGCTCATGTGTGCCCCGCCATTTTTTTTTTCTTTCCCTTGAAACGGCAGAGGATTAACGGAGAAGGGCTTCAAGAAGATTGCCAACTCGGTGGATCTAAGCCTAAAGAATCTGCAGGGATTAGTCTTCAAACAACTAACCGGAGCAGCTGTTAACATGTTCTATTTTCTCAATACAATTGCTGGGTTTGGACGCATGACCCATTTCTTTGAGGTAACTTATCCAAAAATTTGATGTGTTTTGGAACTAGAGCAACGCATTAAAAGTTTTTAAAATTTTGGTTGATCCTAGGCACTTATCTCTCCGGATGTGGCCAGCGAAGCGATGCGCGCCTGTGGCGCCTTTCTTCTTAAGGTGCACGAGCTTCAGCGCACCATTGACATTTTGGTGGCCAACATGAAGCTGTTTCACTCTTGGATGATATTCACCATACTGCGTCTGTCACATCAAGAGATACCTGATGATATGATCTTTAGTGGCAAGGAGAATATTGCACTGGCTGAATTCTTTTGCGCCATGGAGCCAGACCTGCCCGATGCATGTGAAGCCGATGATGTTAACCCAGAAGAAAACTCTGCCACAAGGTCTGCAACAACAGGAGCAGGAGAGAATCATGGGGAGGTGTCTGACGATGCTAGTGCCATTCCAATGGTGACCACACGCACAAAATTCAATTTAGAGCGTGTGGGTCAGTATTTAGAGAATGCATATCTAACGCAGTTGCAGCCGGTGGATCCTACACAGATTTGGACGCGCCTGCTTGCAGAGAACGATTGTCTGGCGCAGTGCAATCTGTTGGTGCCGCATGACAAGAAGCTATCGCTGATACAGCAGCGCGACAAGATGTTTAACGCCATCGATGCCGTATTCCACAAGCCCACGGAGAGCATAAGTGGCAGCTTCAAGTTAACCACGACTGTCATCTGCTGTGATCTGCCGCAGTATATCGTCGAATCAGCGCTGGATGAGGAACACGAACTGAATTACGATTTTGTCAACTGCAGCTACCACGTGCACGAAGCCACCAAATGTGATATGCTTGCGGTAACTGTCAGATGGCAGGAGGCCATGATTCTGGAATTCAGTCGCGCCGACGACTGTTTGCTCCGCTGCACGCGTGTTCATTTGCAGCCGGGCCCGTTTACGCCACAGTTGCACGAGAACTACTACAATCTGCGCATCGTCGATATCCAGTTTTACAACGAATCATCCATATCAATGCTGGCGCAAACATTGATACCAACGCCTGGCGTTCGTCCGCACAGCTACTTTTTGCAGTTTGCGTTGAGCGCGACGCGGAATCAGAGCACACAGCATCAGTTGGCGCCGCTGGTGAAGCTTCCGGATTCGACAATGACGCACAGCATTCACGATATTCCGGATGCAGTCACTTTTAAAGGCTTGGACGGCGTCTGTGAAATGCTGGCCGTGTCCGGGAGTCGCAAGGTGGCCACCGTTCTCTCTGACCGCAGGCGTAAAATGACAATATTTGAAATGGAGATAGAAGAGGAAGAGGACGATACGGAAATGTCGCAGGCATCGTTCTTGGATATGAGCAAAGATTCTGTGCTAGCCACAGGTATCAACGATTCGGACAAACTCGAGGCGTAGTATTACCAGATGATAAATGGATGCGAAACATTGAAATCTCTGTGGGTTATTACTAACATTTGTCGCTATTTTATTTATCTTGTTTTGTTACTACTCTTTACTTAGAGAAGATATATATTATATGTATGTTGTAATTAAAAAATACGTTTATATACAAAACATAAAACAAGCGATCCACGCACCACGTGTTTATAATCTAAACTAGATTTGATGCCATCAAATGGTACTTTGAATTTTGGGCCATGAAAATTTATAATCTTATCAATACCAAACCCATTTGACACTCGATTTATGCTAAAGAAAAGTATTATTTTGGAAATGAAAGAAAATCATCAATAGGAAATCAATTAGAGTGAGAGACAACTAGTGTTCAATGATTACCACTTTCATGTCGGAACAAAAAAAAAGTTCACTCAATTTAAGTTAGAAAAAATGTTGACTTTGTATCAGCTTATACATATAAATAAATAAATATATATGCACAAGGTCAACTACATTTTCTTAATTTGCGTACATGCAACTACTGCCTGTTTGGATATGAGTCGAAATTGTTGGCCAAGTTTGAAATGGGATTAGGCTTAGGGTAGGCATAGGGAGCATTGGCTGCCAAGGAAACTAACTAATTTCGTATTGATATGCATCATCGGAGTCATCGTCACTGGATAGATCGCGTTTGCGTCGACGCTGCTCACGTTTGCTCAGCTTTTTAGATGGCACCAGGTCAGCAGCAACAGCAGCAGTTGTCAATGTTGCTTTTTCTGGCTCTGGCGCCTCATCCTCTGGGAGAGCAGCGCCATCAATGCTGGCTGGGTCTGCCTCTTGCTCCTCAGCCTTCTTCTGTGTCTTGACCAGTTCGCACAAGTATTTGTAGCGCACCAGACACTCCTCCTTAGTCTTTTCAGGCACACTGTTGGCAATCTTTTGCCAACGATCCGCGCCTCCGGCAGTTTTTCTATATTTTACAATTGCCGCCTCCAGAGCGCGCTGTTGCTCCTGAGTCCAGTTGGTCTCTGGTATAAGCATGCTCTTTTCATTAGCCATGGTCGAATTTTTTTTCACCTTCTCCTTGCGCACGGCGTCTTGGGAGTCCTGGTCAAGGTTCTCAGCAACGCTGTCTGTGTGGCCGGGTATGCGATAGCCGTTCTCCTTCATCTTCGCCGCCATGAAAGTCACCTCTTGCACGGTGCGATTCATGGACTCGGCTATGGTATGCCAACGGCTACCAGCACCACCAGGATATTTTTTAACTAGTCTTATGAGTTCGGTCAGGTCTTCATCTGTCCAAAAGCCACCGCTAACAGTACTCTACCAAATGAACATGAAAGCTTTTAAAGAAAGATTACGCAAGGTTGCCGGGCTCTAACTGTTCCTACCTTTTGGGTAGCTGGACGTAATGCGTCGTCTTCGGTTAGCTCCCTTGCCTGTATCTGCGAATATCCGCGTAGTTCCTCCTCTGTTTTCTCCGGCGCCTTTGTGTTCTGTTTGCGCTTTCGCAAATTCTCTTTGTGCTCCTTACGCAAACGAGTTTGCTCTTCAGCCTCGCGCTCCAGTTCTTCCTGACGACGCACCGCTTCAATTTCTCTGTAATGAGGATAGGAAACGTAGTTATGTAAATTCTGTCTTTTGTCTGTCGTGGAGCCATCTTTGCCATGGGATGGTCAATACAAATTTTTCTATTTTATAATGGTCCCAATCTAAGACTACATCGAATTACTTTATCCTATGGTTATTAGTACCCTGGTGAAGGAAACGCTTCAAACTTGTTTCACTTACTGTCTGCGCTTCTCCAATGCGAGTTGCTTTAGCTCATTGGCTTTGGTGAATCCATTTTTGATGGTCTTAGGCAGATTCCATATGGCAAGTGGTATTTGAATTGGCAGCGTGTTGAGCAGCGATGGAATCGGGATCTCGCTTAGAATAACGTCCATGTCAATGTTTTTGTTTCGCTTTTGTAGCTTTTTCAGTTTTGTGCCAAACACCTGTTCAGCCGTATACTTCTTTTCCAGGTAGGCGGCCCACGCGAACAGATACTGGCCGACAGTGATGATAAGGAACAGGATGAAGGCGCCCTCGTAGAGGCCAATCTTACGCATGCGGCGATAGTAGTAGAGAGCGGACTTCCAATTTGGCATGCCTTCGCGCAAAACTTTGTCGTATTTTTCGCGTTTTGAGGCATCCTTGAGCACCTCGTAGATGGAGACGAGATTGCGAAACTGGATGTTGGCATCCTCGGACGGATTCTTATCTGGATGCAGCACAATGGAGAGCGTGCGAAAGGCGCGCTTTATTTCATTATTCGTGGCATTCTGATTGATGCTCATAAACTCGTAAAAGTTTTTGTTGACCTCCTCAACAAGATCGAAAATCTCTAGCTCCTCGGAGTGCCACGCACTTGCAGAGCCACATATCAGCAGGAGGCCAAGCAGTATTGCTGACAGTGACGTCCTCGCGTACAGATCCATTAGAAATTCCAAAAAATACCTAAAACCAAAGAGCGGTGGACCCCTGCACTCAGTCGCACTCACACATACGCACACAGGTATTATTCAGGGGCATGCACATACGATGAAACGTTAACGTCAAAAGTGGCAACGTCAGCAGTAAACAAAAATAATACACGCCAACGTTGCCAGATTGGGTATTACTATAGCGGCCAACTGTTGAAATTTTGATTGAATTGTAATTATATTTGACAAACTCTGGCTTAAATACTATTTGATTGTCCCAATGCTAAGTTATGTACAAAATTCAAAATCAAAGTAGAAGCTATCGATAAATGCAAATGCAACCCATCTACTGGTTCAGCACAGGCCTGTTAAACGCTAGCGATATATCGCATAGCAAACATAGCTAATAGCAGCCACACAACCTAGCGCTATAGGATTTGCAAAAGACGAAAACAGTGAAAGCGGTTGTTAAAAAAGCAGGCGAACGGAGATAAGAAACAAGCCACCCAAAAGTCAACGCTAGCAGCAGCGGCGCAGCGTCGACTCAGCGCTAGCCGCTGGGGCTGGTTTTAAATGGATTAAGCGTTGCTCACATACAACCACAGATAACAATACACAGGGGGAAACGAAGCGTAGTGCGGAACGGAACGGAACGGTGCGGTGCAGAGTCGAGTCGAGTCGAGTCATGTCTTCGGCGGTCAACATACAGATCGTATCGATGCCGAATCTGGCCAAGATCGAGAGCTTTTTCAAGGATGTCAGCTATCGCGAGACAATCGAATACAGCGCCAATTTCAACACCCGCCTCTGCATCGAGCGACGACTGCGGCTGCCGTTTCTCGATCCGCAGACGGGCGTTGCACAGAATCATTCACAGCTGTTTATGGACAAGCGTCAGCGAATGCCTGGCTTTCGCCAGGGCCAAATCTATACTTATCCCGCGGCTCGTTGGCGCAAGAGTCGCCGCCAATACTTGTCAAAAATGTACGGGTAAGTAAATCGTTATCCACAAATCAAAATGAAAAGAAAAAAAGTGAATGCAGTTTGAACTTCAATTTTAGGTGTACACACAACCGGTTTCCCGAGCGACCTTTCCAGGCGCTGCGCAAGGAGCACGAGGCACTGGTGGCCAGTGGAATAAATATTGGTGGCACTGTTGCCAGCAGCAGCGTAGCCACCGTCAGCATTGGGAGTACAAACAGTAGCAGCTCAACGCTTAGCCTCAGCATGCTAACTGGCATGGGCTTGGGTGTCGGCTCGGGCTCCGGTGCTGGAGTCGCATCGACTCCAACGCCGGTAGCGGTGCTAAATACAATGCACAATGATACCACGCATGATTTTAATGGGTCGTTTAGCATGGAGGAGTCTTGTTCGCTGGGAGCTGCTGGAGGCGATACATCCGACAGCAAGGACAGTCAATTGCAATCACAACAACATCAGCAGCAGCATCAGCAAACAAAAGATGATCTGCCGAAGGAGTGGTTCTATGATGAAATGGATATGAACGATGTAGACTCGCTGGAGGAGCCAAAATCACCGGCAGACGATGAATACGACTATGATCCGCGATATGGTAATAAAAAACGGCGCAAACGTCGGCCAGGCAAGCGTTCAACGAACCATGCCATCGGCGACACCCCAATCACTGCCAGCAATAGTAATTCGCGAAGACGAAGCGCCATGTCGCGAATGCGCATCGGCACCACAGATGCGGCGTTGGACGCGTCCCTGGATGCTATCGAGGCTGGCGAAATTGGTGGCACACCGACCACGAGTGCCAGTGGTGGTGGTCGCCGATCTCGCGGCGCTGGCACACGGGGACGGCGACGTGCCAAGGGTGCCACTTCGGGGACAACGACAACGGCGGGCGCCAGCGGCATGCCCGGCAATACATGTGATCCGCCCAGTCCGGGCCTCGTTAATGAGCCGCCATCGTTTGAGAGTGCCGCCGCTGCCGTTGGCGTTAACGTTGGCGTCGGTGTTGAGGATGGCAATGCACATTTGCGCAACTATCGCAAGTATCTTTAACGCAAGGATCGACACATATAGGTTGCATTTTGTTGTATGGACGATCACCACCAACTCCTGACTACACTTACACCTACACCTGCATACCCTACCTATCAATCTATATGTAATTTAAACGTTAGTTTAAGGCTTAGTTTATTAGTTCCTTATGCGAGTCTAACACCCGACCGACCAGACCAGTCAACACCAGGACATATGCACACACAACCACCAAATCACAAGCAAGCAGGCGTAGCTAAATTTTAATTCATCTGGTAACTCTGTCGCCTAATTGTACGTTCCCGTAGCCAATTGATTATTGATATATATATATATATAATACATTAAAGCAACTTTACTTAAACATAAAAAGAATGCGGCCAACTTTCGCAATCTCCAAATTGTTTTCGTTGCCGCCATATGCAATTATTTTGATTTGTATTTTATTTTTTTGTTCTTTTATTTAATTTAATATGTTTAGTTTCAATTTTAAAGTTCTTGGGCTAAATGTATTTTTAGGCAGTGTGGTAGGGTTTAGGGTTTCAGTCCAACGCAACAACAACAAACGATTTCGTAAACCAAAATTTTTTCTGTAGGAATAGAGAGCTGAAATACAAAATACAAAAAAAAAAAATAAATAAGTAAAAACTGTGTACATTTTGAAAATCAAAGACAAAAATTCAAATAAAAATTAAAAGAAACAAAAACAAAAAAACACATAATTTTACGAACCTTTGAAGGCTTTTATACATATTTAAAAACTATTTAGATTTGGACTATATATAACATGTACACATATATACATACATATGTATATGTACACTAACCACCAAACTTGGCTGAAGAAATAAAGCAATAAATTTGTATGAAAAAAATAGATATTTATGTACATATATAAAACTCGCAATTATAAATCATTTTCAATCATATCATTTGTTTTAAATATGTATTATACAGGTATTGGGCGTAGGATTTTTCTCTTAAATTTTGCAACGACTTTAAAAGTGACTTTCGTTGACTACTTAAGTATGTCAGTATATTTTTGGTCAGCATCAGTCGTCGAGTCGTTATATTCGATGTCCCAATTTGTTCCTTTTTTTTTGGATTATTACTAAAGACGTTAACTGACGGATGCAGGATATTTTTGCTTTGATGCCATTAACTTTCAAGTTATATTGCGTTTGGCCAAAATTAACGCCTTCGGCTTAGAAATTTGGGAGTGGGATTGGGGACAAAGAACATATCAAGTGCATCACGACTCAGTGCAGTTCAGGAACCAAACAATGCTTGTTGTCAGCGTTATATTATTTTTTGTTTTATTTATTTATATATGTGCAGCGCTGTCATATCTGTTTTAGTTCAACCCAACACACAAAATATTGGAAAATCTATCAAATCTGTACCTAATACGATTTTTTATTCAATGAATAATTGGTACAAACATGACTATTGTTTGCGATTGCGTTATCGGATAAAAGAATTCTCATCTATTGTTTAGCAGACTGTTGTACTTCGGATGCATTAGCAGCTGGTGTCCGATTGGCTTCCTCGGGTTTCATGGCAGGGAACAAAAGCACCTCCTACAACGGTAGATGGTAATATTGAAAAAAAATGAGAACAAGCCTAATTATTTGTTAATTTGCAGTCGAATTACAAACCTTAATGTTGTTGGAGTCAGTTAGGAACATGGTCAGTCGATCAATGCCCATTCCCCAGCCACCGGTGGGTGGCAGGCCGTACTCCAGAGCCGTACAAAAGTTCTCATCCACCATTTGAGCCTCGTCATCGCCTGCGGCCTTGTCGCTAGCCTGTTGCTCGAAACGTTCGCGCTGCACGACAGGATCGTTCAGTTCTGTATATGCATTGCACACCTCCTTTTTGGCCACGAAGAGCTCGAAGCGCTCTGTTAGGCCATGCATGCTGCGATGATACTTAGCGAGTGGCGACATAATTTGCGGATGATCGCAAATAAAAGTGGGATTTATGCATGTCTCCTCGATAAAGTCACCGACCAGCTTGTCCAGCAAACGGGCTGTGGTCCGTGGCGCCGGGCACTCCACCTGATGCTTGATACACAGCTGGGAGAGAAACTCGTTCGTCTCCTGACTGTTTAAGGTGTTGGCCGAGGGGAACCTGACCTGCAGCTTCTCCTCGAGAGTTTTGATCATGGAAACGCGCTTAAATGGTGGCGTAAAATCCAGTTCCTGTTCGATACCATCTGGTCCGTCCGGATGGTATTTGATTTTATACGTACCATGTATGGCTTTGACCATGCCAGAAACCATTTGCTCAGTGATCTCAATCACATCATGATAATCGGCATATGCCATGTAGAACTCGCATGTGGTGAACTCGGGATTGTGTGTCATATCGATGCCTTCATTGCGGAACTGACGTCCGATCTCGTAGACGCGATCTAAACCACCAACAACGAGCATTTTGTGATACAGCTCCGGCGCAATACGCATAAATAGATCCATTTTGAGTTCGTTGTGGTGCGTGACAAAAGGCTTGGCGGTGGCGCCGCCAGCAATCATATTCATCATGGGTGTCTCAATCTCAAGGAAGCCCAGACGATCTAGAAACTGTCGCACATATGAAATAATCTGTGCGAAAAGAATTGATTGAAAGCTCATTTAATAAATATGTATACAATGCCTAATAATGTAATGGGATAGTTGGCTCACCTTGGCGCGGATCTGGAAAGTTTCGCGAACTTTGTTATTAAGAATTAAGTCCAGATAACGCTGACGAAAGCGTGTCTCCTTGTCCTTGAGCCCGAAGTGCAGATGGGGCAACATGTGCAAACAGGGAGAGAGCAACTTGAGTTCAGTGGGCATAATTGAGAGTTCGCCCTTCTTGGTCTTGCCGGGATGGCCGTTGACGCCAATAATATCGCCACGACGCAGCTT
This sequence comes from Drosophila demipolita, assembly GCA_035042405.1. Lineage (NCBI taxonomy): Eukaryota > Metazoa > Arthropoda > Insecta > Diptera > Drosophilidae > Drosophila > Drosophila demipolita. Next base: position 672,649 of record JAWNLI010000476.1, on the reverse strand, counting down.
AGCCGTGTCCTGTTCGAAAGCCAGCTCGCTTTTGTATGACTTGGCACTGGCCATCACCTGGAGTTTGACACCCTCGCCGCGGAGATCGTAGAAGATGAGCTTGGCACCCGACTCGCGTATGGCATGAATGCGCCCCGCTACGCTTAGATTGACCTTATCAAGCGTCTCACCATCCTTGAGCTCGGCGTACTGGGCAATGAAATTCTCCAGCGAAGTGCTCACATGAAATTTATGTGGGTACGGATGATTTTCCGACGATTGTTTCAGTTCAGCGACAGCAGCCGATCTCAGCTTAAAGTACTCATTCGGTGAGATCTCCTCCTCCTGCTCGTCTGCAGATTTCTTCTTCTGTCCCGCTTCGGACCCTGTTTCCACAGCAGCAGCAGCTACGCGGGTTGCATCCTTCTCAGCCTTCTCCTTGGCCTTTTGCTCAGCCTTCAGACGGCGTTTCAGCTCACTGGAATGTATAATGTGAAAAGTCAGCCGTTTTCAATTATTGTGAATTTCGGTGAGTACGAACAGTTTCGTGTTTTTGCTTGGCGCCAGCCGAATGGCGCTCACATGGTGTAATCTCGTAGTAATCGCTGTTGGCAGTTGCAGTGATGACAGACGCACCAGCTGGCTAAGTGCGCCGCGTGCAATCATTTTGTAGCCAAGTATCATGGCTTTTTAAATCTATATATATATCATTAGTTGTGTAGCAGCCGCTGGCTACCAACTAAGCAGTTCAACTTAACCTCACTGTTGCCGCCTGGATGGCCGATTCGCGGTGTTCGCAATATTGTTCTCAATGTACGCAATGATTGCATTTACTTACTTCTTGGACAGTTCACCAGTTGCAGTAGCCATGCCGATTGGCGTCAAATGAGTTCCGGCTACGAGAGATACCAAAAACAATATAAATATAGATTTGCCAGAGCGCCACACACACTCCAAACGAATTAAAGTGATAGAAGTATACAATAAATGACGATGTATCGATAATTTGTGCTAAAACTAATTCAATTCCCAATTGACCAATCGGTGAGTTGCCAATCTGCCTGAAACACGTGTTGCGGCAGCAGCAGCTGCTTTAGAGAGCTTTTGTTTTGACATAGTCTGGCAGCACTTTCAACTATAGTTTTGGCATCGTGAGCACAAGAGTCGTGATCACATTGAAGTATTTTAATAATTGGTCTGATATTTGAGTATACATTACAGTCCATTCAGTCATATAAAGTTAGCACCATATTTATTATTTTCAGTTAGACTTGTTTAGAGGAACTTTTAACTCTGTAAAATCTATTAAACTATGATCAAAAATCTGTAGTAGTTATAGATAATAATCGTCTATACATATATACAACAGCAATACAGTTTGCCGACTCTTTGCCGATTCGATTCTCACGTGCACATCTCCAATCAGCAGGTAAATTGTGCCGGGTTGCCTGAGAACTGAGTTTCGTAAAAATCGAACACATAATTGAAATAAAAAATAAATAAATACATAAGTAAAGGTTTTTAAACTATTCTAACAACATAGCAGACGAAGTATTCAGTTCGCTGATAACTCAAATCAAAAATATAATCAGAAAATTCCTGTTAACTACTCAGCAAGCAAAAAGCTCGATTATCGCTCATCATCACCAGACATGGTAACGGTTGGAATGTTAACTTGCCTACTTGGTGGCAGCGGCGGAGGGAGCAGCGGTCTCTTCGTTAGAATGCTCACTCGCATCCCTACTCCGGGAGTCAGTTCCAGACTCAGTCTCAATTTGAGTCCGCGTTGTCTCAGCATCTTGGGTTGCGGCAAATCAACATCGTCTTTCATATCCACCGCATGCACTACCAAATTGCATTTAACAGCCACATCCACGACAAGTATACTGTCGCCACTCCTGGTCACAAAGTATCGCAGTTATGCTCGTCTCAGCACCAAACCAACCACGCACAGTGCCAATGCCAACAAAACGGACGTGAAGTCCTCGTCAACAGCCTCGGTCACCAGCACAAATGAGCTCTTTGGCGAGGCTGCAAACATGGGACTCTTTGCCAAGTTCAAGCACATGTATAAGCAATATTGGTACGTCCTCATACCAGTGCATGTGATAACATCGATTGGCTGGTTCGGCGGCTTCTACTATCTATCAAAAAGGTAAGTAACTGCTCACTGTTCCAATGATCATCAGTGCTGCTGTTTAACTTTGCTTACACATTTTTTGTTTTCGCAGCGGTGTCGATGTGCCTGCCCTGCTGCAGTATATGCACCTGAGCGAGACTATTATCGAGAAAGTACAGGGCTCCGATATGGGACACTATGCCATTGCTTATCTGTGCTATAAGGTGGCCACTCCAGTGCGCTACGCAGTAACATTAGGTAAGTGCAGCACCAATGCGAAAGCAATCATTAATTTAGACAAGTTAATATATATGTAACGCTTTCAGGTGGTACCACGGTGTCGATAAAATATCTGGTGCAATGGGGCCATATCAAACCGATGCCCACAAAGAGTCAACTAATGAAAATGTATGAAGACACAAAGGCGACGCGTGCCAATGCAAAGAACAATGCTAATAAGGATGAGAATCACAAATGATCGCTGCTTACTGGGCGTCTTCCATAACCGCCGCCTGATGTTGCTGCCGTTGTCGTCTGCCATGCAACTAGTTGCATAGTTCTATTTCGTTCATTGTTAAACTGTTGCACGTTGATTAGCTTCAAATGTCGTCTCTGGAATTGACCCCTCGCCCAGGCGCATCTGTACATTTCAACTGGACTACCCATTCTAAGCGCAGCTTCCGCAGTTTTAAGAGAGATAGGAACACCACATCGCTTGCGTTCTTTATATAAAAACAAATTTGCATCTTTTTTGTTGGTTACGAAATCGCTGCTGTTGCCGCATGCCAGGGAGCAACGTACTCACACAAATATATACATAGACCAGCATACGAAATAACAACTAACAAACACAGCATATAGACCCCGAGTAAGGTAGCCTTCAACAAGAAGTGTGTATATTTTATAATTGTAATTTAAAAAGTTATCGTAAATGAAAAACTCGAATCCGATAAATATTTGTCTTTTACTTTAATTAATTTGATTCCACAAATTGCATGTAACAAAAATCAGCTGACAAGCAGCTTGGCTTTGTATCCCTCACATAAGTGTTGATAAATTAATACAAATAATATATGTATATATCCTTGTTTCCCTATTATTTCATTTCATATGCACAATAAGTTTTGTATTTGCGATCGTTCAATGTTTGTTTTGTTTGCCAAATTAGTTGATTAAATTATATTTTTCCTAATGAAGATTATTTCATACTATCGTCCACTAGTTTTTGATAAAGAAATTTGTTAAACAACAAAATATGCAAATAAATACAATAGTAGGAGGGACTTACTTATCACTATAACGCCGCAATTAGCATTTCCGAAAAGTGGTGGACCGATTTGCGTAAGGGAATAGGCCGAATGTATTTTTGTTTTTTTTTGAGAGCAGCTGATCTTTATTTAAAAAAAAAAATCAATTTTGATTCGATTTTGTTTTTGCATTTTATATTTCGTTATCATTTTTTTTTGGTTTTTTATTTTTATTTTTTGTTTGTAACGTTAGTAAAATATCCAACAATTATAATTGTAACTAATAGTTAAGCCAGAAAAAATATATATAGTAGTAGTTGTTGTTGTTTCTTTTACAAATAAATAAATAATGTGTCTTGTTTTTTAGTTTGTATGCTCTGTGAAGAGTGCGTGTGAGAGAGTTTTGTGACTTTTGTTTTACTTTTTTAGTTATAGTAGTAAGTAGTATGTAGGTAAATGTTTTGTAGGTTTATCGCTTGTTTTTCCGTTTTTTTTATTGGAAACAAGTTGCGTTATGTACAATTGTTTTTAGCTCGGTTTGCTCATTGTTGCTGTGTATAAGAGTGTATGTATTCGTGTCGTTCACATAGCAAATAAATAAATACAATAGAATAAATAAATAAATAAATAAATTATATAAATTAAATAGGCAACAAATCAGATAGTAATAGCAAAATTTCTATGTGCGCGGAAGGGTGTACGGATGGGAGCATTGTTACACGGAAACATTTCAATATGTACAAAACAATAATAAAAAAAGTTATATAATAATATAATAATAATAAACAAGGTTGTCTGTACCGCCATATGATTGGTGGACATTAAGTAGATCGTATGTCTATACGATATATATAACTTTGCGACTAGTTTGATATTCAATTGAATGTTAAGTTGAATTTAATTGAATGGGATTGGATTGGATTGCATGGGGACAAACGAATTTTGAACATGAAAAGTTTTGTAAATGTTACGTTTTTTGATTGATGTAGTTGGTGTTTTCGTGATATTCTCATCATCCTAATTTATAATTAGCTGCTAGCATTTATCATAAGTACGTTTTACAATGCAGCTTTAGTTAGTATCTTTTGTTTTTTGCACTTCACTTTAAATCTTTTCTTTTTCTTTTGATTTATTTACTTATATATTTTTTGTCTGGTTTCATTCGGTAGTTGTTTGGTTTTAAACTATTCATTTGCTAGAAGCTAGTTTTACATTTTGTTTTCTGTGTCAGTGTATTTATTTAGCTTATGGAAGTGGCTACGAAACGCATCCATTTTCCCCTTATTTCCTTTTTTTTTTATTGATTTATCATTTGGCATTTACTGTTTCTTCTTATGATATACATTGCACACGTAATGGTACATTTAGTATTTGTTCAATTCGTTTCGCTTTACGCTTCTGCACTTCATTTTTTATTATTATTATTATTTTTTAGTTTCTTTTTACACAACCACTTGACACTGCTTTTGGCAAACCAAAAATATTAACATATAACAAATGCACCATGCAGAACAGATTATAGTGCCGACAGAATTTTGTACAAATTATAGTTTTGAGTGCTTTTATTGCTGCTATTGCTGATTTTGATGTATTGTTTTGTTTATAGTTTGTTCATTTTGGATTGCCAAAAGCGGTGTTGCACAAATTTTATATTAAATTGTCTACAGTGTTCCACATTGTTTAAGTTGTTCTTGTTGTCGATGTTTCTCATAGTGCCTCTATTTTTGTTGTTGCTGTTGCTTTTGGTGTGTTTGTGTTAATGATCATTGAGTTGTTTGCTAACATGTTGTTGTTATTGTTGGTGTGAGAAGTTAGCCCTGCGCTCGTTTGTAGAATAAAATATAGGCACTGGCTGAAACGAGACAGTTTTCAGGTATAGATTTGCTGACGCTGCAAATAATAATATAAAGGAAAGCATTAGAAAACAATTAAAGAATTATTTCAGATGTGTGTCACAATAAGTACCTGTTGTCATTGAACTCGTGCCACTTGTGTGAAACTGGATGCTTGCAAATTGCCACATAATGACCACGAGCCGTGGAGCCTGAAAACCCAAGATAGAATTAGAGTTGAGCTTATGCAGCTTTTGGGTAAGAAAGACAGAATTTACCCTTATGATTAGAGATCGCATAGAGCGAATAATGCACATTCGAGTTTGCGTTGGAGCTATATGAGGCCATGTTAAGCCCACGATCCGCTGTGGGAAACACAACCCTATTCGATAGCTTTCTCCGGCGCGTCTCTGAGAATCGTTTGAGATCTAAATAATATTGACAAATATTTTACGAATAAATAATAAATATATATATAGAGTATTAGGGCATGATGTACTTACGTATCACCAAGTATTTGGGAAAACGCTGTATTGTGAAGCGTTTAGTGAATTTTCGGCGCATCTTGCATTTGGAGCATGTGGGCATCTCGTCTCCATCGAGCACCTCCTCGCGTATGAATAGATCTAAGCACGATTTCAATTTGCATAGCTTTGACGAAGGTAGTGGCAAACTCAAATCCCAGAACGGGTCGAAGGTAACGCTGGTATTGCCACACGTTGTGCACTTCAGTGTGCTCTTCAACTGGCCAACAAACAGATCGCGTATCAGAGAATTCTCATGACGTGAATACCACTCCCAAGTCAGATCGGCCTTCTTATTGTCACTACAATGTTAATAGGTGTTGTAGATGAACAATCCACTACTATATGCATTGTCGCTTACTTGAGGTTATCATCAATGTTAAGCGTTTCACCTTTGACGCCTGTATTAAGCGCCGAGTGCAATGAGTCGAGGAAGAAGCGTAGAAATTCCTGGGCATCCTGTTGATTGTATTTCTTGTACATACGATGCTTTGTCGAAAAGACGCGCTTCAGTTCCATCGGCGTCACACTATGCACATTTGTCGTCCACATTTCCTGTATAAGCTTGGCAAATTCTGTAAATGATAACAGGTTTAACTTACCGTTCATATAACAATTTCAAAAGTAGGCAAACGCCGACTTACCATTTAGTATCTGCTGATCCTTGGAGGTCGCCGAGCGCGGGCTGCCATGATATCCACGGAGGAAGCGAGTCAAGTCAGTCGTGTGACTCAAGCATTGAATGACCGAGTTCATGAAGCAAGTGTTTCCAATATTTCTTAGACCGCAAGGACCTTTGGCTATATAATTAAATTTATAAATTATTAAAACGTAATTGAGTAATTATAACTACCTGTGCGTTGCCAAATGTAATGAGTTATCCAGTACATTTTTACTCATCTGGAATTTGTAGTCTTATTAAGCATATATCAAGTGTATTAAATTTGTCTCGATATTAGTTGTGTTCTACTGACGTTTCCTACAATATATGCACAATATGCATAGTCTACTTGTTAGTCTAAAATGTAGTTTTAGTTTTTTATAAATTAATATCGAGTTGTGGCAAATTTATTGTTTAATTTCATTAAATTACTTTAAGAGCAGTTTGTGGATAAGTTGTACAAATGTTCAGTCAAAGTTAGTTAGTTGTATTTAAGTTAAATGCACCTAAGTCCTATGCGTCAGCATGACAATTGGTAATCGATACTGGATTTTTTATGCTTACCCTAGAACTTCTCGTCTCATCTGCCTATTGCTCAGCGAAGATGTGTCAAAACTATAAACGATAAGTGTTGATAAATAAATACAAGTAATATATGTATATGTCCTTGTTTCCCTATCATTCCATTTTACTTTGCACAATAAGTTTTGTATTTGCGATCATCGTTTGCTTAGTATGCCAAATTAGTTGATTAAATTATATTTTTTTGCCGTATGAAGATTATTTCATATAAAACTTTTTCTTGATAAAGAAATTTGTAAGATAACAAAATATGCAAATTATTACAATAGTAGGAGGCACTTACGTATCACCATAACGCCGCTATTAGCATTTCCGAAAAGTGGTGGGCTAAATTTTGATTCGATTTTGTTTTTGCATTTTATATTTTGTTATCATTTTTTTTTGGTTTTTTATTTTTATTTTTTGTTTGTAACGTTAGTAAAATATCCAACAATTATAATTGTAACTAATAGTTAAGCCAGAAAAAATATATATAGTAGTAGTTGTTGTTGTTTCTTTTACAAATAAATAAATAATGTGTCTTGTTTTTTAGTTTGTATGCTCTGTGAAGAGTGCGTGTGAGAGAGTTTTGTGACTTTTGTTTTACTTTTTTAGTTATAGTAGTAAGTAGTATGTAGGTAAATGTTTTGTAGGTTTATCGCTTGTTTTTCCGTTTTTTTTATTGGAAACAAGTTGCGTTATGTACAATTGTTTTTAGCTCGGTTTGCTCATTGTTGCTGTGTATAAGAGTGTATGTATTCGTGTCGTTCACATAGCAAATAAATAAATACAATAGAATAAATAAATAAATAAATAAATTATATAAATTAAATAGGCAACAAATCAGATAGTAATAGCAAAATTTCTATGTGCGCGGAAGGGTGTACGGATGGGAGCATTGTTACACGGAAACATTTCAATATGTACAAAACAATAATAAAAAAAGTTATATAATAATATAATAATAATAAACAAGGTTGTCTGTACCGCCATATGATTGGTGGACATTAAGTAGATCGTATGTCTATACGATATATATAACTTTGCGACTAGTTTGATATTCAATTGAATGTTAAGTTGAATTTAATTGAATGGGATTGGATTGGATTGCATGGGGACAAACGAATTTTGAACATGAAAAGTTTTGTAAATGTTACGTTTTTTGATTGATGTAGTTGGTGTTTTCGTGATATTCTCATCATCCTAATTTATAATTAGCTGCTAGCATTTATCATAAGTACGTTTTACAATGCAGCTTTAGTTAGTATCTTTTGTTTTTTGCACTTCACTTTAAATCTTTTCTTTTTCTTTTGATTTATTTACTTATATATTTTTTGTCTGGTTTCATTCGGTAGTTGTTTGGTTTTAAACTATTCATTTGCTAGAAGCTAGTTTTACATTTTGTTTTCTGTGTCAGTGTATTTATTTAGCTTATGGAAGTGGCTACGAAACGCATCCATTTTCCCCTTATTTCCTTTTTTTTTTATTGATTTATCATTTGGCATTTACTGTTTCTTCTTATGATATACATTGCACACGTAATGGTACATTTAGTATTTGTTCAATTCGTTTCGCTTTACGCTTCTGCACTTCATTTTTTATTATTATTATTATTTTTTAGTTTCTTTTTACACAACCACTTGACACTGCTTTTGGCAAACCAAAAATATTAACATATAACAAATGCACCATGCAGAACAGATTATAGTGCCGACAGAATTTTGTACAAATTATAGTTTTGAGTGCTTTTATTGCTGCTATTGCTGATTTTGATGTATTGTTTTATTTATAGTTTGTTCATTTTGGATTGCCAAAAGCGGTGTTGCACAAATTTTATATTAAATTGTCTACAGTGTTCCACATTGTTTAAGTTGTTCTTGTTGTCGATGTTTCTCATAGTGCCTCTATTTTTGTTGTTGCTGTTGCTTTTGGTGTGTTTGTGTTAATGATCATTGAGTTGTTTGCTAACATGTTGTTGTTATTGTTGGTGTGAGAAGTTAGCCTTGCGCTCGTTTGTAGAATAAAATATAGGCACTGGCTGAAACGAGACAGTTTTCAGGTATAGATTTGCTGACGCTGCAAATAATAATATAAAGGAAAGCATTAGAAAACAATTAAAGAATTATTTCAGATGTGTGTCACAATAAGTACCTGTTGTCATTGAACTCGTGCCACTTGTGTGAAACTGGATGCTTGCAAATTGCCACATAATGACCACGAGCCGTGGAGCCTGAAAACCCAAGATAGAATTAGAGTTGAGCTTATGCAGCTTTTGGGTAAGAAAGACAGAATTTACCCTTATGATTAGAGATCGCATAGAGCGAATAATGCACATTCGAGTTTGCGTTGGAGCTATATGAGGCCATGTTAAGCCCACGATCCGCTGTGGGAAACACAACCCTATTCGATAGCTTTCTCCGGCGCGTCTCTGAGAATCGTTTGAGATCTAAATAATATTGACAAATATTTTACGAATAAATAATAAATATATATATAGAGTATTAGGGCATGATGTACTTACGTATCACCAAGTATTTGGGAAAACGCTGTATTGTGAAGCGTTTAGTGAATTTTCGGCGCATCTTGCATTTGGAGCATGTGGGCATCTCGTCTCCATCGAGCACCTCCTCGCGTATGAATAGATCTAAGCACGATTTCAATTTGCATAGCTTTGACGAAGGTAGTGGCAAACTCAAATCCCAGAACGGGTCGAAGGTAACGCTGGTATTGCCACACGTTGTGCACTTCAGTGTGCTCTTCAACTGGCCAACAAACAGATCGCGTATCAGAGAATTCTCATGACGTGAATACCACTCCCAAGTCAGATCGGCCTTCTTATTGTCACTACAATGTTAATAGGTGTTGTAGATGAACAATCCACTACTATATGCATTGTCGCTTACTTGAGGTTATCATCAATGTTAAGCGTTTCACCTTTGACGCCTGTATTAAGCGCCGAGTGCAATGAGTCGAGGAAGAAGCGTAGAAATTCCTGGGCATCCTGTTGATTGTATTTCTTGTACATACGATGCTTTGTCGAAAAGACGCGCTTCAGTTCCATCGGCGTCACACTATGCACATTTGTCGTCCACATTTCCTGTATAAGCTTGGCAAATTCTGTAAATGATAACAGGTTTAACTTACCGTTCATATAACAATTTCAAAAGTAGGCAAACGCCGACTTACCATTTAGTATCTGCTGATCCTTGGAGGTCGCCGAGCGCGGGCTGCCATGATATCCACGGAGGAAGCGAGTCAAGTCAGTCGTGTGACTCAAGCATTGAATGACCGAGTTCATGAAGCAAGTGTTTCCAATATTTCTTAGACCGCAAGGACCTTTGGCTATATAATTAAATTTATAAATTATTAAAACGTAATTGAGTAATTATAACTACCTGTGCGTTGCCAAATGTAATGAGTTATCCAGTACATTTTTACTCATCTGGAATTTGTAGTCTTATTAAGCATATATCAAGTGTATTAAATTTGTCTCGATATTAGTTGTGTTCTACTGACGTTTCCTACAATATATGCACAATATGCATAGTCTACTTGTTAGTCTAAAATGTAGTTTTAGTTTTTTATAAATTAATATCGAGTTGTGGCAAATTTATTGTTTAATTTCATTAAATTACTTTAAGAGCAGTTTGTGGATAAGTTGTACAAATGTTCAGTCAAAGTTAGTTAGTTGTATTTAAGTTAAATGCACCTAAGTCCTATGCGTCAGCATGACAATTGGTAATCGATACTGGATTTTTTATGCTTACCCTAGAACTTCTCGTCTCATCTGCCTATTGCTCAGCGAAGATGTGTCAAAACTATAAACGATAAGTGTTGATAAATAAATACAAGTAATATATGTATATGTCCTTGTTTCCCTATCATTCCATTTTACTTTGCACAATAAGTTTTGTATTTGCGATCATCGTTTGCTTAGTATGCCAAATTAGTTGATTAAATTATATTTTTTTGCCGTATGAAGATTATTTCATATAAAACTTTTTCTTGATAAAGAAATTTGTAAGATAACAAAATATGCAAATTATTACAATAGTAGGAGGCACTTACGTATCACCATAACGCCGCTATTAGCATTTCCGAAAAGTGGTGGGCTAAATTTTGATTCGATTTTGTTTTTGCATTTTATATTTCGTTATCATTTTTTTTTGGTTTTTTATTTTTATTTTTTGTTTGTAACGTTAGTAAAATATCCAACAATTATAATTGTAACTAATAGTTAAGCCAGAAAAAATATATATAGTAGTAGTTGTTGTTGTTTCTTTTACAAATAAATAAATAATGTGTCTTGTTTTTTAGTTTGTATGCTCTGTGAAGAGTGCGTGTGAGAGAGTTTTGTGACTTTTGTTTTACTTTTTTAGTTATAGTAGTAAGTAGTATGTAGGTAAATGTTTTGTAGGTTTATCGCTTGTTTTTCCGTTTTTTTTATTGGAAACAAGTTGCGTTATGTACAATTGTTTTTAGCTCGGTTTGCTCATTGTTGCTGTGTATAAGAGTGTATGTATTCGTGTCGTTCACATAGCAAATAAATAAATACAATAGAATAAATAAATAAATAAATAAATTATATAAATTAAATAGGCAACAAATCAGATAGTAATAGCAAAATTTCTATGTGCGCGGAAGGGTGTACGGATGGGAGCATTGTTACACGGAAACATTTCAATATGTACAAAACAATAATAAAAAAAGTTATATAATAATATAATAATAATAAACAAGGTTGTCTGTACCGCCATATGATTGGTGGACATTAAGTAGATCGTATGTCTATACGATATATATAACTTTGCGACTAGTTTGATATTCAATTGAATGTTAAGTTGAATTTAATTGAATGGGATTGGATTGGATTGCATGGGGACAAACGAATTTTGAACATGAAAAGTTTTGTAAATGTTACGTTTTTTGATTGATGTAGTTGGTGTTTTCGTGATATTCTCATCATCCTAATTTATAATTAGCTGCTAGCATTTATCATAAGTACGTTTTACAATGCAGCTTTAGTTAGTATCTTTTGTTTTTTGCACTTCACTTTAAATCTTTTCTTTTTCTTTTGATTTATTTACTTATATATTTTTTGTCTGGTTTCATTCGGTAGTTGTTTGGTTTTAAACTATTCATTTGCTAGAAGCTAGTTTTACATTTTGTTTTCTGTGTCAGTGTATTTATTTAGCTTATGGAAGTGGCTACGAAACGCATCCATTTTCCCCTTATTTCCTTTTTTTTTTATTGATTTATCATTTGGCATTTACTGTTTCTTCTTATGATATACATTGCACACGTAATGGTACATTTAGTATTTGTTCAATTCGTTTCGCTTTACGCTTCTGCACTTCATTTTTTATTATTATTATTATTTTTTAGTTTCTTTTTACACAACCACTTGACACTGCTTTTGGCAAACCAAAAATATTAACATATAACAAATGCACCATGCAGAACAGATTATAGTGCCGACAGAATTTTGTACAAATTATAGTTTTGAGTGCTTTTATTGCTGCTATTGCTGATTTTGATGTATTGTTTTATTTATAGTTTGTTCATTTTGGATTGCCAAAAGCGGTGTTGCACAAATTTTATATTAAATTGTCTACAGTGTTCCACATTGTTTAAGTTGTTCTTGTTGTCGATGTTTCTCATCGTGCCTCTATTTTTGTTGTTGCTGTTGCTTTTGGTGTGTTTGTGTTAATGATCATTGAGTTGTTTGCTAACATGTTGTTGTTATTGTTGGTGTGAGAAGTTAGCCTTGCGCTCGTTTGTAGAATAAAATATAGGCACTGGCTGAAACGAGACAGTTTTCAGGTATAGATTTGCTGACGCTGCAAATAATAATATAAAGGAAAGCATTAGAAAACAATTAAAGAATTATTTCAGATGTGTGTCACAATAAGTACCTGTTGTCATTGAACTCGTGCCACTTGTGTGAAACTGGATGCTTGCAAATTGCCACATAATGACCACGAGCCGTGGAGCCTGAAAACCCAAGATAGAATTAGAGTTGAGCTTATGCAGCTTTTGGGTAAGAAAGACAGAATTTACCCTTATGATTAGAGATCGCATAGAGCGAATAATGCACATTCGAGTTTGCGTTGGAGCTATATGAGGCCATGTTAAGCCCACGATCCGCTGTGGGAAACACAACCCTATTCGATAGCTTTCTCCGGCGCGTCTCTGAGAATCGTTTGAGATCTAAATAATATTGACAAATATTTTACGAATAAATAATAAATATATATATAGAGTATTAGGGCATGATGTACTTACGTATCACCAAGTATTTGGGAAAACGCTGTATTGTGAAGCGTTTAGTGAATTTTCGGCGCATCTTGCATTTGGAGCATGTGGGCATCTCGTCTCCATCGAGCACCTCCTCGCGTATGAATAGATCTAAGCACGATTTCAATTTGCATAGCTTTGACGAAGGTAGTGGCAAACTCAAATCCCAGAACGGGTCGAAGGTAACGCTGGTATTGCCACACGTTGTGCACTTCAGTGTGCTCTTCAACTGGCCAACAAACAGATCGCGTATCAGAGAATTCTCATGACGTGAATACCACTCCCAAGTCAGATCGGCCTTCTTATTGTCACTACAATGTTAATAGGTGTTGTAGATGAACAATCCACTACTATATGCATTGTCGCTTACTTGAGGTTATCATCAATGTTAAGCGTTTCACCTTTGACGCCTGTATTAAGCGCCGAGTGCAATGAGTCGAGGAAGAAGCGTAGAAATTCCTGGGCATCCTGTTGATTGTATTTCTTGTACATACGATGCTTTGTCGAAAAGACGCGCTTCAGTTCCATCGGCGTCACACTATGCACATTTGTCGTCCACATTTCCTGTATAAGCTTGGCAAATTCTGTAAATGATAACAGGTTTAACTTACCGTTCATATAACAATATCAAAAGTAGGCAAACGCCGACTTACCATTTAGTATCTGCTGATCCTTGGAGGTCGCCGAGCGCGGGCTGCCATGATATCCACGGAGGAAGCGAGTCAAGTCAGTCGTGTGACTCAAGCATTGAATGACCGAGTTCATGAAGCAAGTGTTTCCAATATTTCTTAGACCGCAAGGACCTTTGGCTATATAATTAAATTTATAAATTATTAAAACGTAATTGAGTAATTATAACTACCTGTGCGTTGCCAAATGTAATGAGTTATCCAGTACATTTTTACTCATCTGGAATTTGTAGTCTTATTAAGCATATATCAAGTGTATTAAATTTGTCTCGATATTAGTTGTGTTCTACTGACGTTTCCTACAATATATGCACAATATGCATAGTCTACTTGTTAGTCTAAAATGTAGTTTTAGTTTTTTATAAATTAATATCGAGTTGTGGCAAATTTATTGTTTAATTTCATTAAATTACTTTAAGAGCAGTTTGTGGATAAGTTGTACAAATGTTCAGTCAAAGTTAGTTAGTTGTATTTAAGTTAAATGCACCTAAGTCCTATGCGTCAGCATGACAATTGGTAATCGATACTGGATTTTTTATGCTTACCCTAGAACTTCTCGTCTCATCTGCCTATTGCTCAGCGAAGATGTGTCAAAACTATAAACGATAAGTGTTGATAAATAAATACAAGTAATATATGTATATGTCCTTGTTTCCCTATCATTCCATTTTACTTTGCACAATAAGTTTTGTATTTGCGATCATCGTTTGCTTAGTATGCCAAATTAGTTGATTAAATTATATTTTTTTGCCGTATGAAGATTATTTCATATAAAACTTTTTCTTGATAAAGAAATTTGTAAGATAACAAAATATGCAAATTATTACAATAGTAGGAGGCACTTACGTATCACCATAACGCCGCTATTAGCATTTCCGAAAAGTGGTGGGCTAAATTTTGATTCGATTTTGTTTTTGCATTTTATATTTCGTTATCATTTTTTTTTGGTTTTTTATTTTTATTTTTTGTTTGTAACGTTAGTAAAATATCCAACAATTATAATTGTAACTAATAGTTAAGCCAGAAAAAATATATATAGTAGTAGTTGTTGTTGTTTCTTTTACAAATAAATAAATAATGTGTCTTGTTTTTTAGTTTGTATGCTCTGTGAAGAGTGCGTGTGAGAGAGTTTTGTGACTTTTGTTTTACTTTTTTAGTTATAGTAGTAAGTAGTATGTAGGTAAATGTTTTGTAGGTTTATCGCTTGTTTTTCCGTTTTTTTTATTGGAAACAAGTTGCGTTATGTACAATTGTTTTTAGCTCGGTTTGCTCATTGTTGCTGTGTATAAGAGTGTATGTATTCGTGTCGTTCACATAGCAAATAAATAAATACAATAGAATAAATAAATAAATAAATAAATTATATAAATTAAATAGGCAACAAATCAGATAGTAATAGCAAAATTTCTATGTGCGCGGAAGGGTGTACGGATGGGAGCATTGTTACACGGAAACATTTCAATATGTACAAAACAATAATAAAAAAAGTTATATAATAATATAATAATAATAAACAAGGTTGTCTGTACCGCCATATGATTGGTGGACATTAAGTAGATCGTATGTCTATACGATATATATAACTTTGCGACTAGTTTGATATTCAATTGAATGTTAAGTTGAATTTAAAAAAAAAAAAAAAAAAAAAAAAAAAAAAAAAAAAAAAAAAAAAAAAAAAAAAAAAAAAAAAAAAAAAAAAAAAAAAAAAAAAAAAAAAAAAAAAAAAAAAATTTTGTGGATAACTTGTACAGATCGTAATCGTCGTTCATTATTTTTCCTGCTCGTTTATTTTTACAAAATGCTCAGTCAAAGTTAGTAAGTTGAATGGAACTGAGTCCTATTAGTAATTGATAGTAGATAGTGGATTTCCTTATGCTTACCCTCGAACTTCTCGTCACGGTTGCTCTTGTAGCCATCGTCGATGCTATTATGCTTGTTGCTCAGCGACGATGTGCCAATGGAAGAGGATGTGGTGTTGGTGCCGCTGCGTCCGCTGTCCCGTTCCCAATAGCGACTGGACGTTGGCGAGACAGGTGGTAGCACGGAGCGAGCCCCACTTGTGGCATTCCGTGCCGTCTGCACGAAATAGAATTTCGATTTATCGATATGCATATAAACAACCAACTCAAATGCAAATGCCAAATTTAAAGTTTTAATATTCAAAAGCAGCGAGCAATAAATTGTTAGAAATGGATGCATTTGTTGAAATTGTTTAATTGGTTGTTGATTGGTTGGCATTGATATTGCTATGCGAGTGTGAGTGGTAAGTGTGAGTGTCAGTAAGAGATTATGGCAGGTAATACAACAAAACATAACCAAATAAAACGCAGCAGCATAAACAAATAAAAAATCCATACCAATTGTGCAAGTGCTGGTGTGTTGAGGGGGCGATGGGTAGACAAACAAACGATAGCAAGATAAATAAAAAACGTAACGGAAATTAATTCGATTACAGACTACAGTTATCGGTAAGGCGAGGCAAAACAAGGTAAACCAAAAACCCAAATAGAAGTCAAATCCATTACACTGAAAAAAATTACCCTACAGAAAATATATAATATTCATAATAATAATAATAATAAGAATAAACTACAACTTAATTTAAATAAACATACACACATATATAAATATTTTTATTTTTTTGTTTTTTGTGGAGAACTAAAAACAGGACTAGTTTTGTGTTTTTGTGCTTTGTTGGTGATGAGCAATTTGCTATGAAGCTTCTTAAAGAAATAACTGTTTTTGCTGCTGTTGCTGTTTACATGTTGAACAAACTATAAACTGAAACGCACAATGAGAGAGTGAGTAAGAGATAGACATATATATATGTATATATATGTAAATATATATGGAGAGAGAGAAAAAGAGAGTGGGCAAAGAGCGTAATATGAACGCCCCGAAGAAAGTTTTGGGCGCCACTTACGCTATCGTTGGCTGTTTCGCTCTGGACTGCGTCGGTGGTGGAGGCGGAGGAGGAGGGTGTTGTGGTGGTAGTGGTGGTGGTGGTATTGGTGGTGGTAGTAGAGGAATAGGATCCCGCCGCAACAACCGACGCATCGTTGTACTGTTGATGATGATGATGATGATTTACCTTATGGCTGCTAGAGGATGATGATGCACTTGCACTTGTAGTAGATGTTGCACAATCCAAATTTAGGGCACCGCTGCTGCTGGTGCTACTACTGTTTGTCGTCGCCTTGGCAAGTAGGCCATGGGTAATTCGATTTGCCGTTTTGCTAATGGGCGCCACAGCCACAGCTGTGTTGCTGGTGTTTGTTGTGTTTTGGCTACTGCTGCCACTGGTACGATAAGCGGCACGAGTCAACGAGCTGCTATAGCCCGCCGCAATGCGTGCGTTTTCCATATCGCTGCTGTATCGTTGCTGAAGATTACTGCTGCTGCCACCGGCGGAGGATGATGTTGCTGCGCCAACTGCTGCTGTTCCTGCGCTAGTTTTTAGTACTGCTGCTGCTGCAGTTGTTGCAGCCGCAACTGTTGCCGATGCTGTCGATGTCACTGCTGCTGTTGATGTGACATTATTACGCATTGGTTGCGCTGGCTGTCGTTTTTGTTCGCTAAGATTGTTAAATTTTTCAATCGATGCCTTAATACTGAGCGAATCGATGCCATAACGACGGGCATTGATGGCGCCACTGCAGACACTCTCTTTATTCCGCTCCCGTTCACGATCCCTGTAACGTTCTTGATCGCGTTGCTCCTTGGGCCGCTGTTCGCCATTTGTGTGCTTGTAGTTGTTGAACTTCTCATAGCTGGCCGCAAAATTTGAATTGGAGAACGAGACTATTGTGGACTTGGGACGCACCGAACGTTGATTAGTTGGTTTGTCAACGCTGCTTTCGGTCAAATTCTGCTGATTGCGCAGCTGCAATGGCGGCGTTATCGGCTTAAAGTAACAAAGGTTGCCCGCCATTGACTTCGATGCCGTCGTTGACCCCGATGCTGCACCTGCTTCTGCTCCTGTTCCTGATGCTGTGCTTGTTGGCATCTCGTCGCTATCAATATAACTAATGTCATCATGCTGTTGTTTTTGTTGTTGCTGCTTTCGTTGCATGCTGTTGTTATTGTTGCTGCTACCGTTGCAGCTGCCGTTGTTGTTGTTATTGTTGTTGTTGCAGTTGCTGGTGTTGTGACTATTCATGGTGCTGCTGTGATTGTTGTTGCAATGTAGCGCCAGGAGCTTTAGCTTGCCAGCAACAAGACGCCCCGATGATTCTGCTTTTGTTGCTGTTGATGCTGCTATTGCTGTTACAGCAGCTGCTGTCGCAGCTGTTGCTGACTCTGCCGCAACTGCTACCTTTAAATGTTGCTGAGTCGTTTTGTTGTGGTTAAACTTGATATCGATCCTGTGGACGGTTGTGTTGTTGCCAGCTATTGTTGTTGTACGACTTGTGGTGCTGCTAATGTTGCTACTGTTGCCGGCCGATTGATTGCCATTGAGCGTCGTTGTCGGTCGACGCATGTCATTCAATGGAATGCCGCTGCCGCTAATCACATGCGCTGGCGGCGCAGATTCGGTTGCCGTTAGTTTGTTGCTGTGGTGGTTGCTATTGCTGTTGTTTCTGCTGCTGTTGTTGTTGTTGTCGCCAGCTTTGTTGCGCTTGTGCGTTTTGATAGCTTGCGTCACTTTCAGCGTCACCTGGGCATGGGCCAGCTCGCACTCGGCCTTGAGAAAGCTGGGATCCTTGTAGCTGGACACCAGGAAGAAACGCTGATTGGCCGCACGCACAGGATTAACGATGCCACCACAAGCTATGGAAACTGAATTTTGGACAACTGCACGCCCACCACCACAGCCGCCAGCACCGCTGCTTGGTCCGTTTTTGTATGCAGTCACTTGCTTGTGGACAGAAGTTGTTGCGCCACAGACGCTGATGTTGCTGTTGTTGCTACTACGGCCGCCGCCGCCACCGACGCCGTCGCTGGATTTCAATATTTTGGCGTGTCGCGAAGCCGCCGGTTGTTGATGTTGTTCCAGTTGCTGATGTTGTGTCTGATTATTGATACTGCCTCTTTGCTGTTGGCTGTCTGTTGTTGCTGGAGCAATTTTGGCTTCGCGCTGATGTTTTGTCGCAGGAATCTTACGGAATCCTCTGGTTTTCTTAACTTCTAACATTATTCAACAGCTCCTTGTCCAGTTTTGGCTGTTGCTGCTGCTGCTGCTAGTATTCTTTTCTATTCTCTTTTGTACTTAAATTTCTTACTAAGTTTGTTGTCTAAACAATTATTTTTCAATTGGAGTGACCTTTATATTGAATTGGAAAAGCTATGTGTTCTTACCAAAAATACATGCTCTGAAAACTATGTTACACACACATTTGGACTGTTTGAATATATATTTAAGCTACTGCTTTAAACTAAAATTTGCAAATATATATATATACATATTTACATATATATCTATATATACATATACATATATGTATGTATATCTGCATATGTATATGCTTTGAACTTTGTTTGTATCTTCTGCCTAAATCGTCATATCGTTTCGTTACTGTTCCACAATTACAAATTACATTTGCAGTTTCAAGTTGCGTTTATCGATAATTTATTATATATATATATATATATATATATATATATATATATATATATATTTAATATATATATGGGTTTTTGGTCTCGATTGCTCAAGGGAGAATAGTTTTTGGTTATGGTTTTTGCCTTCGTTACGTGTTTCGAGTTACTTATCAATTGAGTTAGTTTGGTTAGTTTAAAAGGGACGAGATCGGCAAGAGTTTAGCTAAAAATATATAGAAATACATATATGTATATAGATGTAAGTCGATTAATTGGAAATGCGTGTAGTGGTTTAGCCGCAAAACGTATAGCAAAGAAAGCCAGATTGAATAATACATAAAAACAGAACAGAAGAGAACACAGGGCAAGACAAATCAACAATATGGAATGCAAAATGATATAGATTGTATAATGTATATATATACACATATTATATATATATACACATACATGTACATGTAACCACAATATAGCTAAAAACGGCCTAAAGTATGACGATGAAAGGGTTTTTATGAGGGGTGGGGCAGTAGGCAGTGGGCGACTGGTGGGGTGGTAAAGGCTGGGGGCAGTCGGGATAGCAGCAAGGCAAAAGCAACATTGCAATTATTCACCCACACGCAATATTTCAAACACACTGTAGATTTCAAATGCTTATCGATAAGGTATGGCTTGACAGCAGCTCGTCGCGATTGTAGCAACCCTGGCATGCGATTAGTATTTTGAGCGTTTTTTTTAAATTATTGAATGGACTGTCAGTTGCTTTGGATATCCTCGCTTTTTTTAATTCAGCTCGTTTACCTTGCTGCGCGCCACTGCGCTTTCTGCCAGCGTCAACGTTGCCGTGGCACTAACATCCCCATCGCCATTGCCATCACCATCAATGTTGCCATTGATATCGCCATTGGGCCTGCTGCTGGAAGGCGTTAAATGATTTAAATTTGCCGCCGTTGCATCGTCTGTGGTGTCCGTCGTTGTTGCTGCTGTTGCTGTGGGTGTCAGGCAGCTGCTGCTGCTGCTATCGTAGATAGCATTTCGTTTGGGAGACGTCGACAAAAGCGAGAGTCCATTGAACTTGGCGTCCAGCCCATGGCTGCTCGCGTCTGTCGCATGACCGTTGGTCGTTGCTGTTGTTCTTGTTGGTGTCGCATCCTGTGCTGCGGTGCGTCGTGATCGATTGCTGCGCAACGTGAAAGTGGCCGTTGGTACATCGCCGCTGCTGTTGCTGCCGCTGAGCGTGAATTTCCCGGAGCCACTGCGCTGCCTCAGATGCGATGACGACGTTTCGCTGGCACCTGTTGCAGCATCTCCACCGGCATCACTGCTGCTGCTATATAGTCGACTGTAGCGGCTGCTTCGCGGCCTGTCCAATGTAACGGTGCAGGTAGTGCTGTTGTCGTTGCTGTTGTTGTTGTTGTTGCTGCTGCTGCGGCTAAGATGGCTGTTGCGGCTATCGGTGTCGGCTTCATTGGCCGCCGATCTGGAACGTGACAGTTCACAGTTGGGTTTATAGTTGGCCGGACTGTACTTTTCGTACATGTCCAGTGCGGATGTGGCAACTAAACGTGCGAGGGATGATGATGAGCATGAGCTGGACAAACGTTTTGAGCTGCTGCCGTTGCTGCTGTTAGCTGTGGCATCAACATAATCATTGCCATTAACACCGCTTGGTGGCAGCTTTTTTGCAGCAGCAGCATCTTTGCGATGCGATGTGACATAATCGTCTTTCTTTGTTGTTGATGTCGATATTGATGATGTTGTTGTTGTTCCCACTGTGGTTGCATCGCCATTCGATGTTGTGCCCTTTGCTCTGCGCGGCAACTGAGAGTGTTTTGTTGTCGAATGGTGTTTTCGTGTCGTGATTGTTGGTTGAAACATTTATACAGATGTGGGAAGTTTGAATGCGATTTTGGTTGTTGGTTTGTGATTTAACAGTAACGGTTAACAGCAACGGTTAACGGTAACGAAAACGGTAACAGTCAGCAATTAACGATCATTTGTATGTTACATGACGGACATCAACATAAACCAAAATTAAAATTAAAATTAAACAATAAGCAAACCAAAAAAAAGGAAGAAATATAATAAACATCAAAAATAAGTTGATAGCAAAAAAAAGAGAAAATATACCAACAAAAACAAAAAACAAAATAAACGTGAGCCTCAACACATTTTGATCCGTCGAATATTAAAACGCTTTGCTCTCACGGTTAATTTGAATTTTATAGTTATTTTTCCTGAATTCAAGATACAGATTGCGATTCCGATCGACCACTACACTAATTTAAAAAAAGTCCATCAACCAATCAAGACGGAATGTTGGCAAAAAAAAAATACAGTAGTCGAATATGGCTCGTAAAGCCAACATTTTTTGTTTGTAATAGGTGGGGGAGGAACTAATTAACAAAGTGGCAGTCGCTGTCGAGATTTGGGGAATCTTGATTTTTTTTTGCAATCCTTGTAGGTATATAAGAACATTATGATCGATATTTAATTTACCACAAATGACTTGCACAAATCGAATGCCCAAAATCTATAGTCTATTTGAAAAATTTGTTTCCATTTTTTTTGGAAAATATAAACATGTATATACTTATGATACAGTATGTACTGTATACATTTATTTAAAACACAATAAAACACAATCATACGCACTGACTAATAATCGTCACATTAAATATATTGCGAATTTTGAATTCGGATGCCGACGACACCATCAGTAAATCTTGAATACATACATATATGTACAGATGGATGTATGTAGGTTTATTTATATACAACAGAAAGCACAAGGCCGGGGAGTCACATCAGTTTTTGTTGTGGTTGTGATCGCAGTTTTGGCTGTTGTTGTAGTTGTTGTTGCTGCTTGCCATTGGAGCGGTGCCAACAAGTGGTTCGGCTTGACGAAAACATTCAATTGCCGTCTCATGCTGCATTTATCGCTTGCATTTATTGCTTGGTTTGTGTGTCGAGTGTGGGTTTGGCCTATGTTTGCGGTCATGACGCATCCCCCGCCTTATCGCTGCTTTAAACAGCAGCAACAACAACAGACGAATGTTTGTGTGTGTATGCATATGACACACACAACGTGCGAATGGACAACAACACCAGCAACCACAACAACCACCGAGCACGAACCATATCAAAAGTTAGCAAACTAAAAATGCAACTTTAAAATGCCAACTGTCAAACGAACAAGTGCCAGAAAAAAACGGTAAACACTATGGGGTGTGTATGTGTGGGGAGGGGGTGGGAGAGTTGTTGCATGCTTATAACCAGAGCCAACCAAATTGGGCGTGCCTGTGTGAGCAAACACACACACACACATTCACAAAAAATATGCATGAATATTTACATCATCATCGGCATGAGAATGTGAAGATTGTGGGCAGATGGTGGATAGTAGGTGGTGAGTCGTTGATGGATTACAACCACAACGAGGTAAATAAGTGTATATCATGGGCTACTTGTGACTTTTGGACAATACACAACATGAAATGCGCAGCCAGAGCTAATTAAAAATAGTTTTATACTTATGCTAAATAGCCAGACACTCACGCACACACACATACACATTCATACATATATATGTACATTTGAGCACACGCACTTTCAACAATATATACACAGAACGCACACATATGCACATAAATATGTTTAGAGTCTGTTCCGTATTTTAAACACATTGATTCGTAATACACACAAAGTCCTGCATCATTATTATCTTCTTCGCTCGTAATTTAAGACAAATTCAAATTGTGCGAAATACGTACTACATATGTACATATGTATGTAGAAATGTGATAGGTACTGAAGCGGTATGTGTCTATATGCATATACCAATGACAAAACCGAATTTTGTATTATGTGTATCAATTTTGTAGATGGCACAGAGACTCATCAAATGATTCAGTGATCGTGTAACGTGTGTGTGTGCATGTGTGTGGGTGTTTGGGTGTTTCTTGTATTGTTCCAAGCCCGAACAAGTTCAAGTTCAAAAGTTTTATTTTGAAAAATATAAAATACTATATGTATATAAAGAACTCTTTACAGCCAATCCACCAATTGAACATAATTTAAATATAAATAAATATTTAAATTACTTAGATATATATGTATGCATGAACATCAAAAATTAACCGGGGGAAATACGATTGAAAGAAAAAGAGAGGTGTGTGGGTTGGTGGGTTCAGTTGGGCTAAGATGGGAAAGGTTTGTTGTAGGTGTGTGGCTAAAGCAAAATTATTATTTGTTAAAACTCACTCCGCATCGGCCGTACGAAATTGTATCATAGTTGGAACCGCTCAAATACGATGAACTATTCCGATATCCAGAGCCAAGAACAGAGCCGGAACCGCCGCTCAGATACGATGAGGAGCCAATACTATTGCGCTGTGTGCTGGCCCGTGGCGTATACGAAAACGGTGAATAAGAGCTGGGGTAATAGCTGCTCGCGCTGTTGCTGCTGCTGCTGTGATAATTGTACGCAGATGATGATGATGACGATCCGGATGCCGATGTGCCCGTGCCGCTAGCAGATGTCGGAAGCAATTTGGATAGACTGCCGCCGCGATGATCGTAATAAGAGCTGGAGTAACGCGAGTATCCGTTGCTTGTGACGCCGACGCCACTGCTGCTGTTGCC
Organism: Drosophila demipolita; assembly: GCA_035042405.1. Lineage (NCBI taxonomy): Eukaryota > Metazoa > Arthropoda > Insecta > Diptera > Drosophilidae > Drosophila > Drosophila demipolita. The sequence goes on along the minus strand of JAWNLI010000476.1, from coordinate 648,558 downwards.
GCTGCTGGTGCCGGTCGAGCTACCAGCGCCACTGGTCGACGTTGTGCCGTAAAGACTGCCACTGCCCGCTGCTGACGTTGACGATCTACGCGGCGAAATCACACGCATATTAGTGCCAGCCGCGTTCTACCGCTTCAATCGGATCAGTTTGCCGTTTTGCTCTCAATTTACTCGTTATTGATATTGTTGTTGCTGTTGTAATTGTTTCTATTGTTACTGTTCGTATTCTTCTTGTTAAGCTTCTCGATTGACAAAGCGTCCTGTTAATCGCGCACCCTTTTGTCTGTCTATCTGTCTGTTAATTCTGTTCTGTCCAGTTCTGCAGCTGCTATTTCTTCTGCGCTCTTTAATGTAATTGTTGCTCTGGTTATTATTGCTGCAATGGGGAGAGCGAAAGAGTGAAAGTGAATGCGTGAGTGAGAGTGACTTTCAAAATGGCCGCGTCGCACTTGCACTCAGTAGTCAGTACTCACCTTGACTTGCAGTAGTAGTTGTTGCTATTTATATATATATCTTCTGCTTATTTACATAGTTAATAATTGTAGTTTTGTTACGGTTGGGTTTGTGTTGTTGCTTATGCTAGCTACATTTAAAACCCGTTACTTTTGCAATGGAGAATAGGCAAACTGTAATCAGAGAATAGATGACCTTCGATTAGTTCAACAATATGAGAGAGCGAGTGAGGGAGAGACTGAGCAATATACTAACGCACATATATGAAATGTACAATAATAAACAGATACCGTTTGTAACCTTTTTGACTTTACTAAATAACACACAAAATTCATAAACTGCAACACGTCACAAAAACAACTAGAAGAGCTCAATGCAACTGCCGCCGGTGGATGTTGGAGTGAGAGGGGTACCTATGCTGTAACAGTGAAGTTGTATATGCTTGCGTGTGTGCGTGTATTGAAGACGCCGCCAGACTGTCTATGGCCCTATACGGCGCGCAATGTCATTGTAACCGACGAAACCGTTGCTTCTGTTTCAAAGTTTTTATGTGTGCACAAACTCTCTCATACATACACAAGCATGTAAACAAACAGACAGATACATGGTCACACTATCATATCGATCTATCGTTCATAAATACTACAACTGCACGCATACACAGACAGAGATAGAGACACAGACAACAACTCATTCAAATTTACACATTCCAATGCGCCTATGTGAAGCAACGATGCCGAAAATCACATCAAAAATCTAAATAATTATAATAAAAGCACAGCACAAAAAAATAAAAAAAACGGCGAATCTATTTATAAAAGCGCTTAAGAGCACACACACAGCTGGCTGGCGCTGGCGGTCGCCACGTTCCCGTTGCTTGGGGTTGTGGTGCGGTGGTGGCGACAGTAGTTAAACTGCGCTGCTGTGCCTGGCCTATAAACGCCATGAGTGCAAATGAGATAGCAATATTGATATTGGCGACATCGACTCACTAAACACACACATTCACGCACGCACACAGACGAAAAGACGACGAACACAATCATATAGATTCATGTGTATGTTCATACATACATATACGCGGCCAAGCAAGCAACGTACGAATTACGCAAAGTGAAATATCTTTCTCAAAAATGGAAAGTGGGAAAAGTGACGACTGATTGTCAATTTTGCTTTAGAACGCGAACAATTTAATATAGAAGGATTAAGGTGCAATGGTGCGCCTTTCAGGCGATGAAGCAGCCAGTATATTTATTTATAAAATTCATCATTGAGACACAACCCACTCACGACGCTAAAAAAAAGTATGTCCGATACACTTAATTGAATCGGCGATCCGCACGAACGCACAATTAACCATATATATATATATATATATTACCAACTTAAATTCTTTACATCGTAATAACTAATATTATCGGCTTCTATATGAGATTTTCTAGCCCACAGCACGCAGAACTCATTTAAGAGCGAGTCAGTTTTGCAAATGAACTACCGAAACTTAGGGTTGCATTGATTTTTGTATCGATAAAAAATATTTATAGATATGATTTGTATCGCACCAAAAATCACACCATAAATTATCGACATCAGTGGCCATCACTATTCGCAGGAAAAGTGGCAACGCCGCCGTGTATATACATTTTAAGAGAAAATTTCGTTCAGGTGTGAAAATTTGTTGCATATGAATCTATTTAAAAGATAAATTACCTTTTAATTAAAATGGCTTACCAGTTAAACAAACAGCTACTGTCGCCATTGGCAGTGCTTGTGTAGTGCGTTAAGTCATATCTCCATACTTATTAACATTAGTCAACAGCCGCAAACTGTCGCGTCGCATTACATTTTAGTGTTGCCAACTTTTGCATTTGCACAAAAAAATCTCAAGCCAAACATTGAACCGTATTTTTGCACTTCTGCGAATCGTGTTTGTCATATTTATGAGTCGCACAACAATTAATGAATCTTACATTTTTTGGCAGGGCTACGTTTTACCGCCGTTCTTTTTAGTACTTATAAACATTTTAAGGACTCTGGACATTAAACAGCTAAATCTAACCGGAAAAGGCTAAGTATGCAACACTTGAGCCTGCGCCGCCGCCAAAGTCGTCATACAAAATGAAGTGAGCCACATAACAATGAAACTGAGCAAAGACAAATATAAATAATTAATAATACAATAACACTTATCAATTTCTATCCATTTTGTACAGACACAGTAAACCAAAGAGCACAGCGGTTTTTTGTTAATTTTTTTTGTAATTTCAATTCGTCTCGTCATCATCATCCACCGCTTCCGCCACAACCGCATCGTCATCGTAATTTTTAGCAGCTTTGTCTTACGCCACCCATCGCCCGCCCGCTCAGTAAACTTTGTGGGTAGACGCCTTGTATGAAAGTTCGCCTTATTTTGGATCATTTAAACATTTTTCAACCGGGAGCTTTGTCGCAATCGTCAACTTCATTCCCTAAAAGAGTACATACACACAAACCAATTGAGGTGAGTCCTACTTTAGTTATTCGTTATTCAATATACCAATTGTGACTAGGCTGATCATTGAACCCATTCACAGTTATGTCATCAACCGCCGGCAAACGCAAGGAAATATACAAATACCTGGCGCCATGGCCATTGTACTCCATGAACTGGAGCGTGCGGCCGGACAAACGATTCCGGCTTGCGTTGGGCAGCTTCATCGAGGAGTACAACAATAAAGTGCAAATTATTAGCCTGGATGAGGATACCAGCGAATTTAGTGCTAAAAGGTAACACTGACAAAACGTTCTGGAAAGTGTATAGAAGAAAAAAGAAGAGAGCAGAACATTCATCACAAAAAAATCCACAGATTAAATACAGTGATATTTTTATTAAAAGAGTTAACAATAATAAGATAAAACACTTGTCCAATATATATACATACATATATCGCATTACAATGTTGTCGAAATAATAACTAAATTTGAAATGTAATTGGATTTCTTATAGCACCTTTGACCATCCATATCCCACAACAAAAATCATGTGGATACCAGACTCGAAAGGAATCTATCCCGATCTGTTGGCAACCAGTGGTGATTATTTGCGAGTATGGCGCGCCGGTGAACCGGACACCCATCTCGAGTGCGTGCTCAATAACAACAAGAACAGTGACTTCTGTGCGCCACTAACATCATTCGATTGGAACGAGGTGGATCCTAATCTGGTCGGCACATCATCCATAGACACCACATGCACAATATGGGGCTTGGAAACGGGACAGCCGCACGCGCGCGTCTATGTCGCTGGGCATGTTAAGACGCAGCTCATCGCCCACGACAAGGAGGTCTATGACATTGCATTTTCACGTGCTGGCGGCGGACGGGACATGTTTGCCTCCGTTGGCGCTGACGGCTCCGTGCGCATGTTTGATTTGCGTCACCTGGAGCACTCAACCATTATTTACGAGGTGGGTTCGAATTGAATAAGTAATTAATGTATATACATATATATCTAAATATCTATAGTTAATTAATATATGCTTTTGTATAGGATCCGGCGCATACGGCACTGCTGCGCTTGGCTTGGAACAAACAGGATCCAAATTACTTAGCCACAGTTGCCATGGATTCATGCGAAGTTATTATTTTAGATGTTCGTGTTCCTTGTACACCTGTTGCAAGACTGAGCAACCACAGAGCGTGCGTCAACGGTATTGCGTGGGCGCCGCATAGGTAAGCAATAAAATACAACAAAAAAATTCCACAAAAAAATATACTTACATCTGTACATTTGCAGTTCCTGTCACATTTGCACTGCCGGTGATGATCACCAAGCACTGATCTGGGATATACAACAAATGCCACGCGCAATCGAGGATCCAATTTTAGCCTATACAGCTGCTGAAGGCGAAGTCAATCAAATACAATGGGGAGCCACGCAACCCGACTGGATAGCTATTTGCTATAACAAAGCGTGCGAGATCCTGCGGGTCTAAGAGTCAATTTTTCTTATAACCCTCCCCCATACACACACTCAAAATGACACCTGCCCCAACCCACACCCACGACCGGCCCCGCCTTCAAAGCGACCAACACTGCTCCGCCTACGACTGCGACACTGCTGATGTGGCTATGGTTTTAGCGTCACTGACGCGCTCAATGCACAGTCGTTGACACATACATACACACACCCACACAGACAAATACTTACACATATGCACCAATAGAAACGCAATGTAGTTGAAGTTTTGTAGGCGCAGCGGAAGACTTGTTTTAAGTATATAACTTTAATACTATATACAAATATGTATATATATTTATATATATATATGTAAAGTTTTGTGCTCGGATATCGATTTGTATCCCACATGCCCGCAATATAAATTTAGAGAGGAGAACCTTAATTGAGTGTTATGCGACGGCAGGCGGAACAGCTTTTATCTTAGCATTTAGTTTAACTATGCTCTTTGTGGTCAGGTCAGGAGGTGGACAGATTTAGCATCTTAGCTTAGTTGAACATACAATTACGATATATAAGTCTCAAGGTATAACCAAAATATGTATTGCTATCTGTAATTTATTTGACTCGTTTCTTCACACATCACGCTACTAAACAACCGCCTCTGAGTTCCGAGCATTAAGTTTAATTTTTTGAGTTGTCTGCATATTTTTTGTTTTCTGTTGTTTTGTCAACAAGACAACAAAATACAAAAGCAAAAAAAATTCAAAAGAAAAAAAAAACATAAAAGAACAGAACAAAAACAATGTCCTACCTCGTTTTCCAACATTTAAATGTTGCTATATTTGTATCTAGCCGCAGTAAAACAACACCAGCAACCACAACAACAAAGACAACTACATGCATACAATAACAACAAACAAACAACATCAAAAAATGAGAGAAAAACCAGAAGAACAAGTAAACCAAAAAGATTTAAAACGCTTTTTTCGAAATGTTTTTTATTCTTTATTCAAATTTTTATTATACGTTTTCTATGAGAACCAAAAAAACAAAGGACTTAAGCAAACGAAAATCGCAAACGCAAAACAAACATAAATAAGCTAAAAAAAAAATAAAAATAAAAACAAAATACTTGTAATAAGAAAAGAAAAAAACAACTGCACAACCACAGCTAAATACAATACATACTATTTAAAATACAACTAAAACAAAAAAACCGAAATATTATATGAGCGAGAGAGAATACAAGATTGTTGCTATCCATTTAAAAAAAAAACGAAAAATATGAAAAAACCAAAACAAAAAGGATCACATTAAATATTGACTGCATACAATTACCATAACTTCACGATATATACAACAGCCATGCCGAGAGATCGACCGATTTCCCCAACTTCCGCATAATAAATTGTAAGCACTGAGAGCAGAGAGTACTAAGAATACCAAAGCATAAACACAGACGATACACACACACACACATTAACATTTCTACGGTCGAAACTATAGTAAGTGCCGCTCTGAGACTGATATAAATTGAGATCCCTTAGAAGAGATGCCTTTCGGTTTGCTCAGAGTATTCTATTGGAACATATACTAAAACTACAACTGATACTGCTCATGAATTTGTATGTAAATACGATGAAAGCCTTTTCACTCTGTTCATATTTTTGGATTTTTTGTTTCTGGTTAAAACATTTGAACGATAAACAAGAATAAGAATAACAATCAGAAGATGTAAACACTTGACAAGACTTAGCGCATATAAAGCCAAGCAACTGAAAATTAAAATAAAGAAGAGGTAACCGAATACCAAACCAAACAGAAAACCATTAAAATCACATCCTTTTTGATATGTACTTGTACGCACACATATGGGTATCTATATATATATATATCTATATATATATATATATATATATATATATATATATATATATATTATACATACACACAGACAGCCACACATTCATACATACTGCAAAGCATGAGCAAGCATTATTTGGCAAACGGTTTCCGAAACACTTAGCATTGATTAATCATTGACAAAATAAGATATTCTTTATACTTACTTACACATGCATACATACACACATACGAACTTATGTAAAACCACACACATACAAACACATAAGCACACTCATATTATAATTATGTAATCGTAAGACCAATATTTTTGTGTATTTTTATTTGGCCTTTTCGTTTGCATTGTTTATAAATCAATATAATAAGTTTAAATTATACACACATACGCGCAATATAAAAAAGTACAGATTCAAATATAAATATATACTTATATATATAAATATATATATATATGTATATAAGACATCTGGTATCAAGCTGGGTCAGCGAGGAGTGATGAACTAGGAGGCAGCAGGAATGTGTGAGCAGCAAGGAAAGACGAAACTGAAAATCCCAAACAGAAATTATTTAAATAAACAATTTTTAAATAAACATCAAATGCACGCCTTCATTTATATCAAATCTGGCAAATCGGGCGGCACACAAATATTGCCAATATCGACAATTCCGAGCGGATCCTTTTGACCAGCTGCACTTAGGCTGAAAAACATTAGTTTTACTATGGGCCCGTGAAATTTGGTTTCATTTGTGTACCTCTTCGTCCTCGGCGCATTGGAAGATTTAATAATAAGCAGTTCGTTGGTTTTAAGCTTCATGAGCGTGATCTGCAGATGACCAGTGATTTGGGAGCGCTGAACGACGGACTTGTGCGGTTGGACCTCTTCGTTGTATGCTATTTGAAATATCTTACCTTTGACAGTGACACGCACATAGTTAATCTGTACGTCCACATCGATAAGGGATGTGTACAGATGCCTGTTTTGCGAGTGATTAAATGCGGTAAATAATATATCAATTGAATACGCACTTGTACACTTCCAGTAGCAGGCTGTAATGGTTGGGCTCGTCCTCAAATTTGAAGATCAACTTGGCCTGGTTCAGATTGTATGGTCGTCCGCAGGGTGCAAACAGGTTCGTGGTCCTCTTAGGCTTTTCGGTTAGTGGATTTGGCTTCGACTGGTGCCGTTCCTTGCCCAGTTTATGCTGGCGTGCAATTTCCGTGCGCACTTCGGGACAGTGTTCGCTTTTGGTATTCCAAAAGGCGCGCACGCGCTCCTCCTCATTATCAATGCTGGCGCACTCTTTGGCCAGCTCGGCCTGCTGCTCGGCTACACGAATACGCTGCTCGTCCCGCTTGATGGCCTGTGCCACCTGGCACTGCACGATGACAGCTCGATGCTGGGACAGCAGACGTTGTGCCTGCAAACGTGCCGACGGAACAATTTCCTTGCAGTCAAGACTGTGCAACTGGGGCAGCGTGGCCAAGACAAAGTCTCGATAGTGCGGATAGTCGACGCACGGATTGCCGATGAGGATAAGCTCGCGAAGATTGTAGTTACCACTAAGGGATTCAACGCTGGTTAGCTCGCCAATAAAGTTGAGCGTCAGATCGAGCTTATTCAGCGACTCGAGACTTTCGAGGTTCTCAATCCGTTCAATGTTATTGATTGCTACATTGAGGTATTCAAGACGCTTTAGCTTGTGCAGATTCTCTAAGCGTGCTAACAGATTGGACTGTAGCAGAAGTATTTTGAGATCGCGGCACCAGTTCTGTATGTGCTCAATGCGCTCAATGTCCTCCTGGTGCAGCGACAGCTCCTCGAGTGTGCTAATTAATCGTTCATTATGCTCCGACTTTTTGCGCACCAGCTCCTCAGTTACTGTGTACGGGGATAAATGCCAAACAAATTTCAATAATCAAAAATGCAAATTATTTGCGATAATCGTTTTACTTACTGAGCACCATACTTGCACGCTGTATTTATAAATGTGTATTTATGCTACTACAACTAGCCAGCTTAAGCTCAGTACAGTAAAATAAAATAATAAATAAACTGCGTTGCTAGGAGCAGCACAGCACATTTGATGTTAGTTGTTGGTATTCATCCACCTAATTCAAATTGAAATTAGTGTAATCGGCGGGCTGGCGAATGAACTTATGTTGATTAACATATCGATTTGCTTGACCGCAGAGAGTTTGACATATGCCGCACCCTGTGTTTCAGATTGGGGGAAATCTAATTAGTTAGCTCTAAATGCTCAAATGCAGGGCTGGACTGAGGTTGGGCCATAAGGGCTCTACATACATTGTAAGAACAGATCAGTTTTGGCGGTATACATTTATTTTCGCTTGAACCTAGAGCTCATCATCTACAATATACATTAAATAAATAATAGGTACATTTGATTATACAAATGTGTGCAAGACCAAAGCAAGACTGCTCTTTTAGTTTATTTAATAAGAAATTATTTACATTTTAGTATTAAAAACTTCTCTTATCATAGTTACCAAACAAATTTATCCGATTTTTATTATTCCAGAGAATATTGTGTCATTCTTTACAGCTTCTTATCCGTACCAGTCCTACTGAACCAATGAGAAGTTTTTCACCATCCTAAAATTTTGCTGTTCTACACAAAGTAAATTTTCTGAATATGTTACTAGATAACTTTTCAAATGGATTAATTTTAGCCAATAAAATAATTCGACTATCGGTTCCTGGTAAAATTTTCCTAAGTCCGACTGTACTCTTAATGTTATTTCTGATTTGTGGCTGTGCAATATTTCCCTTTTTCCCTTATCTAAGAGCTCAGCTTTGTACTGAACTCCCTTGTCCATTTAATATTATTTGATTGCTAAATATATTTAAATCTTACCTTTTAGAAACAAACTTCATTAAGAAGTGATGTTTTTTTTTTTTAAATTTTAAGTAACTTTATTTGATTGTACGCTATTTTAAGACAGAGACTACCGATTTCTATTAAAAATTCATATATTATAATTTGGACATTATATTCGAAAACAATCAACCAGTTAGGTTAAGAACAAGACGTATATGATTACATACATTTGTAAAATCCGCTCCTGTGTGGCTGATACGAAATGTGCGTTAGCTCATTAAACTTAGCCAACGTGTGCGACAGGCAGACGACCGACGACAGACAAACACAGACTAAATACAGCTGTAGTCGAAATGGCCAACGATGATATTGACATTTTGCGTCCGCTCAGCGATGATGAAGTGGACGAGCTGATGCAGTTGTACAAGGAAAAATATGGCGTGCTCAATTTCCATTACCTGTTGCTGTACAATCAGCGCAAATGGGATCGCCAGCTGGACGCGGCTGGTATTTGTAGGGATGACGAGGCGCACATTTCGCTGCGCAAGCGATTCTATACGATTCGGACGGGTGATTTTCGTCAATATGGCACATACATCAGTCTGCACCAGGACATTGTGCAAAGCGTGTCCTTCTTCACATGGCAGCCAACGGAACCTGTTGAGCTGTTTGCTTGCCTCGAGCACACGAAACACATTCAATGGTCGAAGGGAGCGCTAATCACTAACGTGGATCTTGACTTTTCCGTACGTGTCAAAGAGCTGGCCACGAGGAAGGGCGCTGCAGGCATCCAGGCACGTCAGTGTTATGGCATGGTGCTGGCGAACGCGGATGCCCGTGAGGCGAGTGTGCCCGAACTGTTATCGGAATTTGAGTTGCGTCCCCTGACCATTGAGGATGCGGCCATGGTACACGCAAAGTGGACCAACAATGGCGAAGGATCTCTTGCCTACATCCGTGCTTTAATCAAACACAATCAAACACTTGGCGCCTGTCGCAGCGACACCGGTGAGCTGATCGCCTGGATATTTCAGAACGATTTCGCTGGCCTTGGGTCCGTTTCTTGTGTTGTGATGGTTGAGCTCACTCCTTACATATGTATCTCCTTTTATTTTTAGCATGCTTAAGGTGCTAGACAAGGTGACACGACGAGGCCTTGGCGGTCTATTAGCTGCGGCGATAACCAAACTTATAGCGAAACGGGAACAGGTTACGCTCACCGCATGGGTTGTCGACAGCAACTGGCGATCGGAGGCGCTACTCACCCGCATTGGCTATAAAAAGGGACTCGTCAACGAGTGGATTAAACTATTGCCCGCATAACTTCCGGCAACCTGTTGACGTACTGTTCGTTGATGTTATACTTATCGCATTAAGATTAGCTAGAGGTGGATTAGGTTTGGGTAACGGCAAGAAAAGTCAAAGAAGTATCTCTAAATGCCTATGTACACGGTCAACAATTTTTATTACATATTTCGATGCGATTAGATCTTTTACTTTTTTTTCATTTCTTTCTTGTAAATACATACATTGTTAAGGCTTAATCGAATAAAAATGTTGAAAACAAATTTAATTTTCCAGCGGCTATTGACGCAAATCCAATCTGGGTTTCGTCTCGATTTTATACTTATTTACATACCGCTTCTCAGGTAAGCATTTATACATACCTACATATATCATACAATAATTTACAATATAGAATTGGGACTGGTCTTCATGAGCAATGGTGGTTGCGGAGAGTGGGTTAACACAAAATAAAAATCAAATTGGACAATCAGAGAGGTGAAGAGAGAGCAGGACAAGTATGATATATTTTTGGATGGTTATAGTTGTGGTTTTGAACGCCCAGTACTATTCAGGTTGCCCATATAGATGGATAGTCGATGTTGATAACAAGCTCCGTTTTCCTGGCAAATGTGATGAATTGATCAGATCAACACAAAGGGGCTGGGTGAGGGTGGGTTGAAGTGTAAAACAAAAATGTAGACAAATAGAGCAATAAAGCTGTTTTGTAATACAATTTCACTAACTACAATACTAAACGAAGAGCATGCGCGTATTGCTTGTACTTGGCATACCGCTGCCATTTGCCAGCAAACTGTTGCCGGTTGTCATTGTCATTGGCATTGTTACGCTTGTTGTTTGCATCTTGTGCATGCCGCCATTTCCTACACTGCTATTGATTTGATTGCGATAATGGGATGAGTCATTGAGCGGTGTGTACTTAATGTGATTGTTATGCGCCATCGTCGGTAATTTGCTCGTTCTTGTGATATGCTTGGCCCGATTGTAGCACAGCACACCTATAATCGCTAGCGTCATACCGAGACAGTTAACCCATGTTACCGGATTGCCCAATATTATTAGCGATACGGCAATTACAAAAATTCGCTTCGAGGCGCTGGCAACCGCATAGGTAAGTGGCGATACCAGCGACAGCACACTGAAGGCGATTATGTTTTGCATCCAATTGAGAACGCCATCTGTGAAGAGCAGCGCAATCACGCGGTAATCTAGATTTTTCTGCAAACCATACTCAAAAAGTCGTATTAAAATGCTTATAATGTCTAATAGTAATACACAAAAAAAAGCTGTTACTTACAATAGCCGTATGACGGAAAACAGCTAGGCTGTCCACGTAAAGCCAGAGAGGCAGGAAAATGAATAGCGATAGTTTGCCAAGCAGATGCAGCAGACGCAGATGATGTATGCCCGTATCTTTGAGTACCTGTCGTTTAAATAGCATATCAAAGTTGAATCATAAGTTACAATTACTGAATTCTGCTACTGTTGACCGATTTACCTTCTTGGAGAAGATGTTTTGCATTGAGAATCCCATTGTAGAAATGAGTGCGCTAACCAGGCCAATCATATCGAATGAGATTTCCGTTACTGTCGCAATTGCCACGCCCGTTATGATGGGTAGGAGACTCAGGTACACTAGTTTAGGGTGTTTCTCACCAAAGAAGAGCCGCGTCAGAATGACAGTAAAAAGCGGCATAGTCGCTTTAACTAAAAGCAACATTTGATGACGTGTGTGATATAATTTACAAATACTTATAATTATGTATGCCTATGTATTCACCTGTGTGCGCATAGGAGACGGGCACTTTCCACAGCGATATGTGCGATGTGACCGAGGCGAGCAGCTTGCCAATGGCCAACGGCACAATCAGTCGCATATAATATGCTCGAGGTATATCTTGATACTTGCGGATGCGCCATAAATTAAAAAATGGCCCGCTGTACAGTGTGATGCTGCATAATTGGACGAGGGTGACTGTCATCGGGAATGGGAACTCGTTGAGCACCATTTTGCCAATGACATTGTTGCTGGACGAGATAACGTACCAGAACAGGCACATCAGCAACACGACTGCAACATGACGCGAATTTGTGCGCTTGCCACCCAACATTTTTAAAATATGTATTTTATTTTAATTAGCTTTAACAGTAGCTATTGTCAGTGTCAGCGGCCCAGGGTAACTCCCAGTGCGCCTGCCAGTTCGCTGGTCCTAATTAATGATGTGCGTCTGTTGCATCTCGTTATGTGTTTAAATATTAAATAAAGACATGCACGTCGACAATGTTGTCGGTTTGTATTCTACGTGGACGCGACAGTGTGGCCAGACCAAAAAAAACGGCACTGTTGATAAGGCACGTCACCGTGTTTTATCGATAAATAATAAAAGTGAAAATTTAAAGTAATCAGACAATCCGCAAAGATTTTGTTAAAAAAAAAAAAAAAAAAAAAAAAAAAAAAAAAAAAAAAAAAAAAAAAAAAAAAAAAAAAAAAAAAAAAAAAAAAAAAAAAAAAAAAAAAAAAAAAAAAATCTGATATAGTCTATTTGCCCAAATATTTAAGCTGGGCATTCCTTTGTTCAACGCTTAAATGGCTGCCCAGGTACACGATTGTATACAATTAATCGGTTTTTTTATTTTTAGTAGGCGCATTACAGTAATGGGTCTCTTTTGACTTTTATCGATATTACATCTACAGTGTGTCCGGCACTAATTTACTTGTATCGAAATTGTCAAAGCGTTTGTAGAGTCAAGAGTCGTGTTTAAAAAATCGTAAATTTGCCAGCCATATTAATAAAAATGGATCGCATTAAACGGACCGCTACGCGCAAACAGTTTGTTTCTGGAGGTTTTTACGTAAGTCCCTCAACTTTTAAATTGTTCTAATAGTATATCCAATCAGATATATGCATACATGTGAAAATTAGTCATTGCAATACTTATTGCAATAAATAAGAGCGCTCATTAAATAATTTCATACTATTCCGCCAGTCCATGCATATGTGTATGTATGTTTTTTGCATATGTAATATATTTAGTGACAGCCTGTTGTTTATTTGTATATTTGTGTATATTTTTTTTACGAATTTTCTATTTATTTATACATATATGCATATGTATGTGATGCGTTTGTATGATGTGTGTGCCTGAGTATATAATCAATACTTGTATATTTGGGTCGTGTACATCGTCACTGATACAAAATGCACATATGCATGTGTGTTAAGGAATAGATTAACAATTTTTATTCAGTTTTCAAACAACAGTGTGGTAACAACATACATGAATACATACACATATGCGGACGGATGTATCATCTTCACCTATGACGTTTTTTTGCAATAATAGTAATTCAATTTTTGTTTATATAATTTACAGCGCACAAATTGAAAATGTGTGTCTCAAACAAATTGTGATTTTATTTGCAATAGCCCCTGAAAGATTCCTTAATCGCAAGTACCAAGCGTTGTCCAAAACCATCCGCACTGTTTACTGCTGTCCAAGAAGAACATACACCCAACCACATATACATACAACCACACATACGTGTTTAGAACTGGACGGTGCTAGAGCCCTGGACAATTGAGTTAAACAGCTGGACTTGCGATGTTGGTTACTTTGCGGGTTGCTGAAAATAAATTCACTCAAAATTGTAACTAAAATTATTAGTTTAGAGTTAGATAGCAATGATCATTTACTTCACTTAAGTACCCAAACGAGAAACGAAGACAGCAAAAAATCGCCAACCTAAAATGATAAAATTATTTGGGTACACCAAATTCAGCCTGGTTCGGTGACAGCATAGATGACCGTCCACACTCTCCATGGGGGTTGTTATGGTTGGCAGCTATGGATGACGCCCGAGGCCAACTATTTGGTTAGAGTGATTGATTGGTTGTCAGAATGTTTGGCTCATGGTTAAGTCGGATACAAAATGCACATATGCATGTGTGTTAAGGAATAGATTAACAATTTTTATTCAGTTTTCAAACAACAGTGTGGTAACAACATACATGAATACATACACATATGCGGACGGATGTATCATCTTCACCTATGACGTTTTTTTGCAATAATAGTAATTCAATTTTTGTTTATATAATTTACAGCGCACAAATTGAAAATGTGTGTCTCAAACAAATTGTGATTTTATTTGCAATAGCCCCTGAAAGATTCCTTAATCGCAAGTACCAAGCGTTGTCCAAAACCATCCGCACTGTTTACTGCTGTCCAAGAAGAACATACACCCAACCACATATACATACAACCACACATACGTGTTTAGAACTGGACGGTGCTAGAGCCCTGGACAATTGAGTTAAACAGCTGGACTTGCGATGTTGGTTACTTTGCGGGTTGCTGAAAATAAATTCACTCAAAATTGTAACTAAAATTATTAGTTTAGAGTTAGATAGCAATGATCATTTACTTCACTTAAGTACCCAAACGAGAAACGAAGACAGCAAAAAATCGCCAACCTAAAATGATAAAATTATTTGGGTACACCAAATTCAGCCTGGTTCGGTGACAGCATAGATGACCGTCCACACTCTCCATGGGGGTTGTTATGGTTGGCAGCTATGGATGACGCCCGAGGCCAACTATTTGGTTAGAGTGATTGATTGGTTGTCAGAATGTTTGGCTCATGGTTAAGTCGGATCATTGCCATCCGTTTGGGTACTTTGCGTTGTTGGAGTGGTCACGGCTATTCCTGAACTATGGTTTTTAGTAGAACCGCCGGCACACGTGCTGAGATAAAAGCCTGCGACCACGCCGGTAGTAGATCCCTTAAATGGCATGTAAGACATTTCGAGATTGGTATTACATACTACATATACATAAGCAAAAGATGCTCAACATTTTGTTTGCCTGTGCTCATAACTTAGGCCAACAATTCAATAATAAATTGGGACCTTCAGCGTTTTGCTTTTTTCTTTTCAATAACATTTAAATTTTTTTTCTCTACATTATTTTTTATCTTAAAATTTACAACAAGTTATTATATATAGATATATTTTTAAAATTTTTATATCAAGTATACAAAATATTTTATTCGTGTTTCGGTTTTCACAGAAATTTAGAGATTTCAATACATAATACTTAATCAAAAATAAAAACGCAGTTATTGAAGACTATAAAGCTTTATAAAAAAAAAGATACCTTAAAAAATGTTGTTAATTAAAAAGAAAATCCGTATTCTTGTTTTTTGGTTTATTACTTTTAATAATGACTTGCTAAATTAAAGAAAGTTTAGTTAGTTCGTTTGCCCATTGGCCATAATTTTCAATATACTTTCCTAAGGGCTTGGCAAATAATTTTACTTATTGAATATAGAAAAGCAAACATTAATATTTAATTGCTGTCCAAGGACGTATTTTACTAAAATTCGACCTTATTTAGAATCCGAATGCACCTCCGGCTAAGCCATTGGACGTGCCACCGCTTGTTGGGCCACCTTCTGCACTCACTCTAGCATCGCAGCAGCAGTTGGGTAAAGTTAAGGCGATGCCTATGCCAATATTGATTAAAGAAGAGGAAATGGTCAAAGCAGAGGCAATGGAACAGGCAACTAGTATTGACGTAAATATTGAAAATGCCTCATGGTGTTGCATGATGGAAGCTGATAACGGCGGAAAAATACCATTCAAGAAAATTTTCCAGAAGCGGAAGAAGTCCTCGGGTAAGCAGCATTTATGCGATTAGTGTAGTAGTTAACACGATGAGTTGTCGTTGATATTCGAATTGTACTTCTATTTGGCCGTGTGTTAATAATAATTATTTATTTCGACTCTTTTTACAGAACGTACACGCGGTAAGAAATTGCGCCAAAATCGTCAACTGCGCAAGTCGATGCTTCCTAAGAATGCTCTAATGGCCCTGAACGAGGTGAAGGGCGTTAACATTAGTGACTTCACAATTAATTGCAATCCGGATGGTGGTTTCACCGCCATAGTCACCGTTAATTCCGCGCCGTACGAAGGCAAGGGACAGTCAAAAATGGCCGCCAAGAATCAGGCTTGTGAGAAGGCTTTGCGCGATTACATATTAGTCAAAATGACAGATACAAAACTGCCTGTAAACACTGATAATCAAGCGGAGGATGAAGTGCCCATGATGAGCTTGGCCTCGTTTGCCATTTACAAACTTTTCGCCGAATGGGAGCGAGAGGGTTATCTTGTGCCCGAAATGCATCCATCAGTTTCAAATGCTTCTGCTCAGCCAGTCGATCCAAATTTACCATTTGCGGCTGCTCCACTCATACCAAAGGAGCCAAAGAAGCCGCCCGTACGCACGGAATTGCCACCCAACTGGGAGACAATGCATCCAGCCACATTGCTATGCGTTGTAAGTAAACTTATAACTGTAGTTAGTGAGCCTCCATTAAACTTTCGTTCAACTTACAGATGCGTCCAGGACTTACGTATATAGATGGTGGCACCGTCGGTGACAAGCCAAATATAATGCAGCGCTTGGGTGTCATTGCAGATGCCCAGGAGTTCGTCGCTACCGGACGTTCCAAGAAAATAGCTCGCCGCAATGTGGCTGTAAATGTTTGCAACACTTTGTTCAACACAAACTTCACATACGATGAATAATATTACAAATGTCAGCAACTCAATCCGCAATTACGAGGTTACCAACTTATCATGCACCTGTTTTATCCAGTAATTATATAATTTAATAAAAACTTATCGGCATTATAATTTTTATGAAAATGGATTCATGGACGGACTAGTGATTAAGCTCACAGATTCAAGGGGTAAGGGGTCAACTGGAAAGTGCATGGTGGACTTATTTAATAGTAACAAGAATTACGAACAAAAATATAGTTTAGTTAAGAGAATTATTCAAAAGAATTTTCTTGGCACTTTGTCAAAAATTCTAAAAAACAAAGCAATTTGGCCTGACAGATGGATAAGCATCAATTTGAGCAATGTCGGCTTTTCAAAATTGTGCTTATTTACGAATATGAAATACAATCACAATTCACAGCTGACGTGTGAACGTGTTTTTCTTATTTTGACTGTCTGGCAACATGGAACAGAACAGCTGATGCATTGTTTGTACTTTATATCGATTACATCAAATAGGTTACATACGCAAAATGTCGAAATTATTTTCATGCGCTGCTAAAAGTCCTTTGCGTAATATACGTAATGTATGTTACCATTCAGTTTTGTTTTTTCAAATGAATAGCGTCTGATATAGTCTATTTGCCCAAATATTTAAGCTGGGCATTCCTTTGTTCAACGCTTAAATGGCTGCCCAGGTACACGATTGTATACAATTAATCGGTTTTTTTATTTTTAGTAGGCGCATTACAGTAATGGGTCTCTTTTGACTTTTATCGATATTACATCTACAGTGTGTCCGGCCCTAATTTACTTGTATCGAAATTGTCAAAGCGTTTGTAGAGTCAAGAGTCGTGTTTAAAAAATCGTAAATTTGCCAAGCCATATTAATAAAAATGGATCGCATTAAACGGACCGCTATGCGCAAACAGTTTGTTTCTGGAGGTTTTTACGTAAGTCCCTCAACTTTTAAATTGTTCTAATAGTATATCCAATCAGATATATGCATACATGTGAAAATTAGTCATTGCAATACTTATTGCAATAAATAAGAGCGCTCATTAAATAATTTCATACTATTCCGCCAGTCCATGCATATGTGTATGTATGTTTTTTGCATATGTAATATATTTAGTGACAGCCTGTTGTTTATTTGTATATTTGTGTATATTTTTTTTACGAATTTTCTATTTATTTATACATATATGCATATGTATGTGATGCGTTTGTATGATGTGTGTGCCTGAGTATATAATCAATACTTGTATATTTGGGTCGTGTACATCGTCACTGATACAAAATGCACATATGCATGTGTGTTAAGGAATAGATTAACAATTTTTATTCAGTTTTCAAACAACAGTGTGGTAACAACATACATGAATACATACACATATGCGGACGGATGTATCATCTTCACCTATGACGTTTTTTTGCAATAATAGTAATTCAATTTTTGTTTATATAATTTACAGCGCACAAATTGAAAATGTGTGTCTCAAACAAATTGTGATTTTATTTGCAATAGCCCCTGAAAGATTCCTTAATCGCAAGTACCAAGCGTTGTCCAAAACCATCCGCACTGTTTACTGCTGTCCAAGAAGAACATACACCCAACCACATATACATACAACCACACATACGTGTTTAGAACTGGACGGTGCTAGAGCCCTGGACAATTGAGTTAAACAGCTGGACTTGCGATGTTGGTTACTTTGCGGGTTGCTGAAAATAAATTCACTCAAAATTGTAACTAAAATTATTAGTTTAGAGTTAGATAGCAATGATCATTTACTTCACTTAAGTACCCAAACGAGAAACGAAGACAGCAAAAAATCGCCAACCTAAAATGATAAAATTATTTGGGTACACCAAATTCAGCCTGGTTCGGTGACAGCATAGATGACCGTCCACACTCTCCATGGGGGTTGTTATGGTTGGCAGCTATGGATGACGCCCGAGGCCAACTATTTGGTTAGAGTGATTGATTGGTTGTCAGAATGTTTGGCTCATGGTTAAGTCGGAGCATTGCCATCCGTTTGGGTACTTTGCGTTGTTGGAGTGGTCACGGCTATTCCTGAACTATGGTTTTTAGTAGAACCGCCGGCACACGTGCTGAGATAAAAGCCTGCGACCACGCCGGTAGTAGATCCCTTAAATGGCATGTAAGACATTTCGAGATTGGTATTACATACTACATATACATAAGCAAAAGATGCTCAACATTTTGTTTGCCTGTGCTCATAACTTAGGCCAACAATTCAATAATAAATTGGGACCTTCAGCGTTTTGCTTTTTTCTTTTCAATAACATTTAAATTTTTTTTCTCTACATTATTTTTTATCTTAAAATTTACAACAAGTTATTATATATAGATATATTTTTAAAATTTTTATATCAAGTATACAAAATATTTTATTCGTGTTTCGGTTTTCACAGAAATTTAGAGATTTCAATACATAATACTTAATCAAAAATAAAAACGCAGTTATTGAAGACTATAAAGCT
This sequence comes from Drosophila demipolita, assembly GCA_035042405.1. Lineage (NCBI taxonomy): Eukaryota > Metazoa > Arthropoda > Insecta > Diptera > Drosophilidae > Drosophila > Drosophila demipolita. The sequence goes on along the minus strand of JAWNLI010000476.1, from coordinate 629,079 downwards.
TTATAAAAAAAAAGATACCTTAAAAAATGTTGTTAATTAAAAAGAAAATCCATATTCTTGTTTTTTGGTTTATTACTTTTAATAATGACTTGCTAAATTAAAGAAAGTTTAGTTAGTTCGTTTGCCCATTGGCCATAATTTTCAATATACTTTCCTAAGGGCTTGGCAAATAATTTTACTTATTGAATATAGAAAAGCAAACATTAATATTTAATTGCTGTCCAAGGACGTATTTTACTAAAATTCGACCTTATTTAGAATCCGAATGCACCTCCGGCTAAGCCATTGGACGTGCCACCGCTTGTTGGGCCACCTTCTGCACTCACTCTAGCATCGCAGCAGCAGTTGGGTAAAGTTAAGGCGATGCCTATGCCAATATTGATTAAAGAAGAGGAAATGGTCAAAGCAGAGGCAATGGAACAGGCAACTAGTATTGACGTAAATATTGAAAATGCCTCATGGTGTTGCATGATGGAAGCTGATAACGGCGGAAAAATACCATTCAAGAAAATTTTCCAGAAGCGGAAGAAGTCCTCGGGTAAGCAGCATTTATGCGATTAGTGTAGTAGTTAACACGATGAGTTGTCGATGGTATTCGAATTGTACTTCTATTTGGCCGTGTGTTAATAATAATTATTTATTTCGACTCTTTTTACAGAACGTACACGCGGTAAGAAATTGCGCCAAAATCGTCAACTGCGCAAGTCGATGCTTCCTAAGAATGCTCTAATGGCCCTGAACGAGGTGAAGGGCGTTAACATTAGTGACTTCACAATTAATTGCAATCCGGATGGTGGTTTCACCGCCATAGTCACCGTTAATTCCGCGCCGTACGAAGGCAAGGGACAGTCAAAAATGGCCGCCAAGAATCAGGCTTGTGAGAAGGCTTTGCGCGATTACATATTAGTCAAAATGAGAGATACAAACGAGGCTGTAAACACTGATACTCAACCGGAGGATGAACTGCCCATGATGAGCTTGGCCTCGTTTGCAATTTACAAACTTTTCGCCGAATGGGAGCGAGAGGGTTATCTTGTGCCCGAAATGCAGCAATCAGTTGCAAATGCTTCTGCTCAGCTAGTCGATCCAAATTTACCATTTGCGGCTGCTCCACTCATACCAAAGGAGCCAAAGAAGCCACCCGTACGCACGGAATTGCCACCCAACTGGGAGACAATGCATCCAGCCACATTGCTATGCGTTGTAAGTAAACTTATAACTGTAGTTAGTGAGCCTCCATTAAACTTTCGTTCAACTTACAGATGCGTCCAGGACTTACGTATATAGATGGTGGCACCGTCGGTGACAAGCCAAATATAATGCAGCGCTTGGGTGTCATTGCAGATGCCCAGGAGTTCGTCGCTACCGGACGTTCCAAGAAAATAGCTCGCCGCAATGTGGCTGTAAATGTTTGCAACACTTTGTTCAACACAAACTTCACATACGATGAATAATATTACAAATGTCAGCAACTCAATCCGCAATTACGAGATTACCAACTTATCATGCACCTGTTTTATCCAGTAATTATATAATTTAATAAAAACTTATCGACATTATAATTTTTATGAAAAAGTATTCATGGACGGACTAGTGATTAAGCTCACAGATTCAAGGGGTCAATTGGAAAGTGCATGGTGGACTTATTTAATAGTAACAAGGATTACGAACAAAAATATATTTTAGTTAAGAGAATTATTCAATTTTTGCCAAAAATTCTAAAAAACAAAGCAATTTGGCCTGACAGATGGATAAGCATCAATTTGAGCAATGTCGGCTTTTCAAAATTGTGCTTATTTGCGAATATGAAATACAATCACAAGTCACAGCTGACGTGTGTACGTGTTTTTCTTATGTTGACTGTCTGGCAACATTGAACAGAACAGCTGATGTATTGTTAGTACATTATATCGATTACAACAAAAAGGTTACATACGCAAAATGTCGAAATTACTTTCATGCGCTGCTAAAAGTCGTTTGCGTAATATACGCCTTGGTGCAAATCAAATAATGTAAGTTACCATTCAGTTTTGCTTTTTCAAATGAATTTTATTAAGATGTTGTTTTGTTGCCAGCTGTCAGGATGCATCCGTAGAGTGCGTGCACTTGATGGCATCGGCGTCTTCGTCGGCACGTAAGGCATATTCAACACTTGCTGTTGATTTTTCAAAACAACAGATGCTCCTCCGCAAGTCTTTGGAAACAGTTGGAGCAATGGGATTACAGATAACGAAGCGGAGTATGTTCATTCAGACGCAGGATACGCCGAATCCAGACAGCTTAAAGTTCTTGCCCGGAGTTGAAGTTCTTGGTAAAGGAAATACTTACGACTTTCCTAGTGCCGCAGCTGCCCATTGCAGTCCGTTGGGTAAGTCAATTTGTTTGCCAAGAGATGTTAAATTGTCTAATTTCGTCCCGTTACAGCTAAATTATTGTTTCGTGTGGAAGGCGTGCGTGCTGTTTTCTTTGGTTCAGATTTCATTACCATTTCCAAGGAGGAAAATGGAGAATGGGGTCTGATAAAGCCGGAAGTGTTTGCCGTCATTATGGATTTCTTTGCCAGCGGTTTGCCTATAATACACGAGGCGCGGCCTAATGCAGATACAGAAATTTTGGAGGATGATGATGAAACTGTCATGATGATAAAAGAGCTGTTGGATACGCGCATTCGCCCAACAGTACAAGAGGATGGCGGCGATATTGTTTTCATAAGATACGAGCAAGGCATCGTTAAGTTGAAGATGCAGGGCTCTTGCTCATCGTGCCCCAGTTCTATTGTCACTCTAAAGAATGGTGTACAGAACATGCTACAATTCTATATACCAGAAGTTGAGTCCGTGGAACAAGTCTTCGATGAGGTGGACAAAGTGGTAAATAGTGAATTTGAGCGTTTAGAAAAGAGCTTAGACCAAAAAGAATCGGCTAATCCACCTGTCAGCAATAGTGGTACTCAAAATTAGTATTGTTATAACTGTGTTTTCGATTACATTACGCTACGATGCTTAGTAAGATTATAACTATAAATGTATGTATACATTTAAATATCCTACACCTTTAAAGACCATGTTGACCGTTATGTTTGCTTGTCTATTGCAATAAATTGTGGAGGGCGGGTGATTGTATGCATAACTTCCAGTGTTAGACAATGACACTGTCAATTAACTATTATCGATTATTGTGCTTATTGAGAATCGAATATTTTTTCATTGACAACTGTAGCTTTTGCATTCCCGAAGTTCAATATTAATTTCATGTAATTTCGAGCTCTGCGCGTTTTGCTTGGGTAATGTGTTTTTTGCGTTTTCTGATGCAAGCGCGTTCTACGCTAAGTCGCGTAAGTGGTACAATTCTTGTAGAGGCCAGTCTGACGATGTGATTTCTTTTAATATATGTGCGTATGCATATTATGGCATCTCCACCCTTATAGCATTTACCTGAAAAGACGACAACTGGCAGCGCACGCAAACTGCATCTGGTGATTGGAAATGAGTCGTGCGATCTGGATTCGGCAGTGTCGGCTGTGACGCTAGCCTTTATCTACGCGCAGCGGCAGCAGGAGCACGATTATGTGCCAGTGCTGAATATACCCCGCGTAGATTATGCATTAAAAACGGAGGTGGGGCACATGTTCAACAAGTGCGACATCGATGAGAAAATGCTGCTCTTTCGAGACGATCTTCCCAATCAGTTGGCTAGTGACATTGATGTCATACTAGTTGATCATCATATCAGCCAATTAGCGGCAAATGTTGTCGAAATACTTGATCATCGGCCCTTGGAGCGAAATGCAATGATGCAGTTGCTGCCCGCACACTGTGTGCAGCAGATTGAGCCCGAGATTGGCTCCTGTGCGACTTTAGTTAGCAAACGCTATTTTTCCGAGGAGCACCCACGCTCAAGTCGCGTAACGCAGTTGCTCCATGCGACCATCTTGCTGGACACTATCAATTTTTCGTCAGCAGCCAAACGCTTTTGCGCAAGCGATTCATTAATGGTTTATCAGCTAGAGCAGCAGCAGCAGCATAGCGATGATTCTTCTGAAGAGGGAAATATACGACGGCGTCAGCAGCTCTTCGATGAACTGGTCGCCGCACGCGCCGACATAAGCATGTTGTCGTTAAGCGAGGTGCTACGCAAGGATATGAAGCAACTGCAAACCGAGCGGCATACAGTGCCGATAGCTGGTCTGCCAATGCTTGCGCGGGATTTCATAGAAAAGAGCGATGCTGAGCATGCAATACGCCAGTTTGCTGCTGGCAGCAATCTGCTGGTCATAATGGGAATGCTTGTGTCGCCCCAAACTGAGGGCGGTCAGGTGCAGCGCGATGTGGCTCTCATCTCACTGACGGGTCAGAGGCAGCTAGTGGAGCGCGTACGCCTTGCACTACTGGAGTCGCAGTCGCCGCCGTTGCAGTTGCATCCACACGAGGTAGAGACGAATTTTTTAGGCGGATGCTATTTGCGTCAGCATAACGTCCAGGCAACCCGAAAGCATATTCTGCCCATCATCAAGCAGGTGCTGATTGATTTTGAGGCCTCACATCTCTGTGACTGCGAAGATGTCTACTTCTTCAAGGAGAAGCCCAAATTGGGTCTGTCCTAAACGCCACTGTGGGAGCTTAAGAAAACAATGTCCAACTGCAAGACAAAGCATGGGACACACACACACTTACATGCAGAGGTGCAACCAGCTCTGCTTATGTATGAGCATTAGTTCAAGCTTTAGTTAAAATATTATTTACAGCCACTGAGATCTAATCAAAGCTATTGACAATTCACTTGTCCTTTAAATAGTTCCAAAAGCAATGCGAAAGTGCCACAAACCTATCACATTGTTACAACTTGAAGTAAACATTTTTCCAACTGTTATATATATATTTAGTTGATTTGCTTTAACTTAGAAACTAGTTCGAAATACAAAAAAAAATTAATCAATACTTCCCAATTGTTTAAGAGCCTCAAATTCTTAGTTGTGAAACAAAATTTTTTAATACTAGTTTAGCAAAAAATAAGGTGAAAATTTAAATTCTATATATATATATATAGAATTTAAATTCTATATATATATATATATAGTAAATTACATTGTCAATCAAGATATTAGAATCATTTTTGGAATGCGAACTATTTTCCAATCCGATATTAAAAACTTTATATCAGTTATAAATATTTATTTTATACTGTGTACTTCCAATTCCCACCAAACGACAAAACGGCAGCTATGATACAGTGCCTGATATATGCGAAGAACAAATAAGATCTGTAAACAGATTTTCCAGATGCAACTTAATTTAATTTAATGAATTTTCGATCGAGTACGATCTAGACCGTTTAGGCAGATCCTTGAAAATATCTATAAAATGATTAGGTTCAACAGAATTAAATGAACTTATTTTCCTCTTTGATAATTCCTAAGGTATAATCTGTATAAAGTTTGAAAACTTTACTATATAGTATTAGAATAGAAAAGATAGAGAAAGAGGGCAAACGTTCCATTTAAGGCAAGGTCGGATATTAAGAGTTAATAACCATCAAAAATTAAATTCATGTTTTTTATTCTGCAAATATACATATATATGTGTGTAAATAAAGATAAACGAAATTAAAACAGACTTTTTATATCTGAGGCTCGGGCTGTTGATCCGCTTCAGCATTGGCCATTTCATCGTCGGCACACTCAAGAGTCAGATCTTCAAGCATCTCGGCGAGCGTTATCTGTGGAACATCAGCGCCGTCTGGTCGAACGTCGATGGGAATTGTTTTCTTGCTATCACGATAAATGTTGATCTGACCACGAATTTCAACGTTTTCTTCTATGTCGTCGAGGAACTCGTGATAGTCATACTTGCTGCGCTCGTCGGTTGCCTCATCAGCCAAATGCTTTATTTTCCACAGGCGCTGACTGATGCGCGTCTGGCGATCGTAGTGTTTGCGCACGAGTACCACATCCGGAATTAGTTCCGGTGACAACTTATCAAATTCGGCGTCATTAATGTTCGCCTCGCCGGTGTTGTAGCCCATGACTGAGTCACCCACTTTAAGCAGATGGCCTAAATGGCAGCGTGAGTGTATGGGATTATCGTTGATACCCAGCTCTGAAGCCCGTACCACCCAAATGTCGCACAGGGTATGCTTAAAGGAGACTGTGCCCTGACCAGGATAGCTCTTACGATCCTTATCGTGAATGATATCAATATCCATGACCACATACTCGACGAGCTGCTTGGGATTGCATATGGCCTCGAATGGAGCACGAAAATATAACTGTGTGGTGATCTCGGCGGTTTGTGCTGTCATCGGATCTATCAGATGAATGCTGCTTGAGACCCGACTCACCAGACAAACGGGTGAAATGTTACCCAGTTGCTGACGAAGCTTCTTCGACAAGCAGACAGCGCTATCCTTTGATATGGGTGCTATTTCCACAGACCACGAGTACTTGTAGTTGTAGTTGTTGCTGTGTATATCATGTGATATAAGACGCTTCGACGTGGTCACTTTGGAGGGCACCATTGTTTGTAGAAAATCGACCATGCGACGCGCATTATTCTCGCTCACATAGTAGAAATCTAGGCCACCGTGCTCCGGCTTAATGCCCAGAGTATTCTCGTGCGCCTTGTATTTCAGTATAAGCTGCTCCAGATAATAGAAGGTCTTTTTATTCTCGGCCCGCTGACGCACCTGTACCAAGTATCGCCAGAAATCCTTCGCCTCGGTGCGATGGCAATCGTGGCACATCTGATTCTGTACGGTGAACTCCACAATGTAGACCTGCTGCAGCACGGTCCCGCCAGAAATTTCGCCATGTACAGTCAGTTTAACCTTGATGCGCTTAGAGTGCTGTTCGGTCCAGATGAAGCCCGCATCGACCAATTTTACCTCCTTGAGTCCCTTCAACTTCTTCAGGCAGATAGCGAGCAGCTCTCGGGATTCGAGGGATGCCTGCACCTACTCGTTGGGCGGCAGAAGATACCGTTCACAGTTGCGACAGAAATGAAGTACCGCTTGCTTAGGTATATTCTCCGTAAGGTCAACATGATTCCTTAGACAGGTCACACACATATTGGCTGGATTCGGTTGGATCGCAACGCCACATTCACAGCACAATATCATAGCAGCGTTTGCACTGTTGCTGCTGTCGACGCCCAACGGGCTAACGCCGGAATAGTCGACGTCCTCCATCAGTTTCTTGCACGTCTCTCTGCTGCGTCGAATTTACAACGTAAGTCACAATATCAAAATAAAACACGTGCAATCGTCAAAATTTCACAGTGTGAAATTAGTGTAACTGCATGCCTCGAAGTCAAAAGTAACTAAATAAGTCTCTAGCTATAATTATTGTTTTAGTATTTTTATTATTTATTTTTCATTTATTTTTTACAACACATGCAAGAAAATCCCAAAATTCGATTATAAAAAGAATCGATATTGGGTCATTTGATTCTTTTGTGTTAACGTATCGATACTTTTATAAATATTTCACTGTATAGTTGCACACTTTACGCTTACAACAAACAATAGAAATGGAGGTCGATGAGGAAGAGTTTGAGGTCCCGTCCAGCAGCAGCAAAGGCGAGAAGAAACGTTTCGAAGTAAAAAAGGTACAAATAGGTTTTTAGCGAAAAAAAAATATGGCGAATTGGCAAAGTCATTGTTAGCGTGTTACTAATTTTTCTTTATGTTCGTATACAATTTTGGCAACAGTGGAATGCGGTGGCGCTCTGGGCCTGGGGTAAGTCTTCATGCACGGCCTAATTATTATGAAAATTATGTATTTACATGGTACATTATTCAGATATCGTTGTGGATAACTGCGCTATATGCCGGAATCATATAATGGACCTATGCATTGAGTGCCAAGCAAACCAGGCGTCGGCTACCAGCGAAGAGTGCACCGTTGCTTGGGGCGTTTGCAATCATGCCTTTCATTTCCATTGCATTTCGCGTTGGCTAAAAACGCGTCAGGTTTGCCCATTAGATAACCGCGAATGGGACTTCCAGAAGTATGGCCACTGATCTAAACAATCTGCACACAACAAAAAAACCCATGCAAACATAATTGTCACTCATTCTGCCGCCGGCTATTTCGCCGGCAAACACATTAATCCATATTCACAACGTAAAATGCACAACTCTTGAAGTCGAAACAAATAAAAACGCATTTTTACACCTCTCCTGCTGCTAGTTATATTTGCAATGTGAAGGTAGAACTTATCAGCTTGCCGTTTGAAAAAAAAAACTCAAATACAAATCCACAAACAAATGAAACAGCTGCTGATGATGTGTGGAGCAAAATCTGCTGTTGCTCATGGGGGTCAGTTATTCTGATTTCTCCGAATCTATAGGATTCCATCGCCTGATCAGTACTATTAAAAGTCTGCTTATGCAAATGACGAAACAATTCTGCATATAAGAGTTAGTTTAATTAGAGTGTTTAAAACATAAAATAACATTATGAATGTTTGCATATGTATCAAGTGGCTGTGGAGTGAGAGTGGGAATGCAATAAATTATCAAAAGGTAATGCGATAAAAACCTAATTTGTTTAGTTTATTATTTTTATGAATGTTTGTCGCTGCTGCTGCTGTGCAATACAAAAGAATACACTGCATAATTATATATAAATCAGTATACGCGTATGTTCTTATATTATGAAAACCATTTAAATAAAATAAAACTAGCCATTACCGGCGTGCATTGCTGGTCCCGCCCAAATTGCACGCCCCCAAGGACAGGTTCGGCATGCGGGCCCCCATAAGGACACCGCTTTCTCAGAGGCAAGGATATCATTTTAAGCATGTGAAGCCCGCCGTACTTTACGCTGTTAATATAATTATATTTGTAAATATAGTTTGTATATTTAATATGCTATACTTTAAAATATAACTTAGGCGAAACAAAAAAAATATTCAAAACAGATTTGTATGCCGAAAACATTTTTGTGTGTATGTGGTTACTATGCGTAAAATTATATTATTATCAGTAAACTAAAATTAGCAATATGAACACTACAAAAAATGTTAATATTGCAATGAATAACACAATCCTCTAAATTTTGAATATCGAGTACTTAAATACATATACAAATGTACGTGTGTTTATGTTTGATTTTGTTTCTTACTTCTGGAAATATTTCAATATGTTTGTGTGTTGAATGCAACAACAAAACGAAAGAAACAATTACAAAATGTGCAATAATATTATTGTTTTTTTTAAATACTTCAGACAAGTTATAAAATATATATTATATTTTGTCAATTTGCAGCTTTTAGTTTTATGTTGATTTCCTGTTTCGCTTTTTTAAATATATGTACTTTTTTTTTTTTAGCTATGTTAAATAGATTTTATATTTTGTAGCTTTTGTTTCTTTATATTTACAAATAATTTGTCGTGAATTTAATTTGATTTCCTATTTTTGCATAACTTGTTTCTTTATTTATGTATATTTAATAATTATGTATATGTAAAGGCGGCTTTGTAAATTGAGTTTGTATATATTGTCAATCAAGATATTAGAATCAGTTTTGGAATGCGAACTATTTTCCAATCCGATATTAAAAACTTTATATCAGTTATAAATATTTATTTTATACTGTGTACTTCCAATTCCCACCAAACGATAAAACGGCAGCTATGATACAGTGCCTGATATATGCGAAGAACAAATAAGATCTGTAAACAGATTTTCCAGATGCAACTTAATTTAATTTAATGAATTTTCGATCGAGTACGATCTAGACCGTTTAGGCAGATCCTTGAAAATATCTATAAAATGATTAGGTTCAACAGAATTAAATGAACTTATTTTCCTCTTTGATAATTCCTAAGGTATAATCTGTATAAAGTTTGAAAACTTTACTATATAGTATTAGAATAGAAAAGATAGAGAAAGAGGGCAAACGTTCCATTTAAGGCAAGGTCGGATATTAAGAGTTAATAACCATCAAAAATTAAATTCATGTTTTTTATTTTGCAAATATACATATATATGTGTGTAAATAAAGATAAACGAAATTAAAACAGACTTTTTATATCTGAGGCTCGGGCTGTTGATCCGCTTCAGCATTGGCCATTTCATCGTCGGCACACTCAAGAGTCAGATCTTCAAGCATCTCGGCGAGCGTTATCTGTGGAACATCAGCGCCGTCTGGTCGAACGTCGATGGGAATTGTTTTCTTGCTATCACGATAAATGTTGATCTGACCACGAATTTCAACGTTTTCTTCTATGTCGTCGAGGAACTCGTGATAGTCATACTTGCTGCGCTCGTCGGTTGCCTCATCAGCCAAATGCTTTATTTTCCACAGGCGCTGACTGATGCGCGTCTGGCGATCGTAGTGTTTGCGCACGAGTACCACATCCGGAATTAGTTCCGGTGACAACTTATCAAATTCGGCGTCATTAATGTTCGCCTCGCCGGTGTTGTAGCCCATGACTGAGTCACCCACTTTAAGCAGATGGCCTAAATGGCAGCGTGAGTGTATGGGATTATCGTTGATACCCAGCTCTGAAGCCCGTACCACCCAAATGTCGCACAGGGCATGCTTAAAGGAGACTGTGCCCTGACCAGGATAGCTCTTACGATCCTTATCGTGAATGATATCAATATCCATGACCACATACTCGACGAGCTGCTTGGGATTGCATATGGCCTCGAATGGAGCACGAAAATATAACTGTGTGGTGATCTCGGCGGTTTGTGCTGTCATCGGATCTATCAGATGAATGCTGCTTGAAACCCGACTCACCAGACAAACGGGTGAAATGTTACCCAGTTGCTGACGAAGCTTCTTCGACAAGCAGACAGCGCTATCCTTTGATATGGGTGCTATTTCCACAGACCACGAGTACTTGTAGTTGTAGTTGTTGCTGTGTATATCATGTGATATAAGACGCTTCGACGTGGTCACTTTGGAGGGCACCATTGTTTGTAGAAAATCGACCATGCGACGCGCATTATTCTCGCTCACATAGTAGAAATCTAGGCCACCGTGCTCCGGCTTAATGCCCAGAGTATTCTCGTGCGCCTTGTATTTCAGTATAAGCTGCTCCAGATAATAGAAGGTCTTTTTATTCTCGGCCCGCTGACGCACCTGTACCAAGCATCGCCAGAAATCCTTCGCCTCGGTGCGATGGCAATCGTCGCACATCTGATTCTGTACGGTGAACTCCACAATGAAGACCTGCTGCAGCACGGTCCCGCCAGAAATTTCGCCATGTACAGTCAGTTTAACCTTGATGCGCTTAGAGTGCTGTTCGGTCCAGATGAAGCCCGCATCGACCAATTTTACCTCCTTGAGTCCCTTCAACTTCTTCAGGCAGATAGCGAGCAGCTCTCGGGATTCGAGGGATGCCTGCACCCACTCGTTGGGCGGCTGAAGATACCGTTCACAGTTGCGACAGAAATGAAGTACCGCTTGCTTAGGTATATTCTCCGTAATGTCAACATGATTCCTTAGACAGGTCACACACATATTGGCTGGATTCGGTTGGATCGCAACGCCACATTCACAGCACAATATCATAGCAGCGTTTGCACTGTTGCTGCTGTCGACGCCCAACGGGCTAACGCCGGAATAGTCGACGTCCTCCATCAGTTTCTTGCACGTCTCTCTGCTGCGTCGAATTTACAACGTAAGTCACAATATCAAAATAAAACACGTGCAATCGTCAAAATTTCACACTGTGTGAAATTAGTGTGACTGCATGCCTCGAAGTCAAAAGTAACTAAATAAGTCTCTAGCTATAATTATTGTTTTAGTATTTTTATTATTTATTTTTCATTTATTTTTTACAACACATGCAAGAAAATCCCAAAATTCGATTATAAAAAGAATCGATATTGGGTCATTTGATTCTTTTGTGTTAACGTATCGATACTTTTATAAATATTTCACTGTATAGTTGCACACTTTACGCTTACAACAAACAATAGAAATGGAGGTCGATGAGGAAGAGTTTGAGGTCCCGTCCAGCAGCAGCAAAGGCGAGAAGAAACGTTTCGAAGTAAAAAAGGTACAAATAGGTTTTTAGCGAAAAAAAATATGGCGAATTGGCAAAGTCATTGTTAGCGTGTTACTAATTTTTCTTTATGTTCGTATACAATTTTGGCAACAGTGGAATGCGGTGGCGCTCTGGGCCTGGGGTAAGTCTTCATGCACGGCCTAATTATTATGAAAATTATGTATTTACATGGTACATTATTCAGATATCGTTGTGGATAACTGCGCTATATGCCGGAATCATATAATGGACCTATGCATTGAGTGCCAAGCAAACCAGGCGTCGGCTACCAGCGAAGAGTGCACCGTTGCTTGGGGCGTTTGCAATCATGCCTTTCATTTCCATTGCATTTCGCGTTGGCTAAAAACGCGTCAGGTTTGCCCATTAGATAACCGCGAATGGGACTTCCAGAAGTATGGCCACTAATCTAAACAATCTGCACACAACAAAAAAAACCCATGCAAACATAATTGTCACTCATTCTGCCGACGGCTATTTCGCCGGCAAACACATTAATCCATATTCACAACGTAAAATGCACAACTCTTGAAGTCGAAACAAATAAAAACGCATTTTTACACCTATCTCCTGCTGCTAGTTATATTTGCAATGGGAAGGTAGAACTTATCAGCTTGCCGTTTGAAAAAAAAACAACTCAAATACAAATCCACAAACAAATGAAACAGCTGCTGATGATGTGTGGAGCAAAATCTGCTGTTGCTCATGCGGGTCAGTTATTCTGATTTCTCCGAATCTATAGGATTCCATCGCCTGATCAGTACTATTAAATGTCTGCTTATGCAAATGACGAAACAATTCTGCATATAAGAGTTAGTTTAATTAAAGTGTTTAAAACATAAAATAACATTATGAATGTTTGCATATGTATCAAGTGGCTGTGGAGTGAGAGTGGGAATGCAATAAATTATAAAAACGTAATGCGATAAAAACCTAATTTGTTTAGTTTATTATTTTTATGAATGTTTGTCGCTGCTGCTGCTGTGCAATACAAAAGAATACACTGCATAATTATATATAAATCAGTATAAACGTATGTTCTTATATTATGAAAACCATTTAAATAAAATAAAACTAGCCATTACCGGCGTGCATTGCTGGTCCCGCCCAAATTGCACGCCCCCAAGGACAGGTTCGGCATGCGGGCCCCCATAAGGACACCGCTTTCTCAGAGGCAAGGATATCATTTTAAGCATGTGAAGCACGCCGTACTTTACGCTGTTAATATAATTATATTTGTAAATATAGTTTGTATATTTAATATGCTATACTTTAAAATATAACTTAGGCGAAACAAAAAAAATATTCAAAACAGATTTGTATGCCGAAAACATTTTTGTGTGTATGTGGTTACTATGCGTAAAATTATATTATTATCAGTAAACTAAAATTAGCAATATGAACACTACAAAAAATGTTAATATTGCAATGAATAACACAATCCTCTAAATTTTGAATATCGAGTACTTAAATACATATACAAATGTACGTGTGTTTATGTTTGATTTTGTTTCTTACTTCTGGAAATATTTCAATATGTTTGTGTGTTGAATGCAACAACAAAACGAAAGAAACAATTACAAAATGTGCAATATTATTGTTTTTTTTTTAAATACTTCAGACAAGTTATAAAATATATATTATATTTTGTCAATTTGCAGCTTTTAGTTTTATGTTGATTTCCTGTTTCGCTTTTTTAAATATATGTACTTTTTTTTTTTAGCTATGTTTTAAATAGATTTTATATTTTGTAGCTTTTGTTTCTTTATATTTACAAATAATTTGTCGTGAATTTAATTTGATTTCCTATTTTTGCATAACTTGTTTCTTTATTTATGTATATTTAATAATTATGTATATGTAAAGGCGGCTTTGTAAATTGAGTTTGTATATATTGCTTTGATGCTTTTATGTTTTAATTGTTTGGTTCTATTGTTGCTGTTCTGCAGCTTTGTTGGCTGACAGATCTGATTTGTTGTATTCCTTCGTTTCATCATCATATTCACATATTCTATATAATTTTTATATTTATAAATTTAATTTTAGTTGTAAGGCGTCTAAAACCGCTGTTAATTGCGTTTGTTGTTGTGTCTGTCTGTGTTTGTATATGGATGTATGTGTGTGTGTTTTATTTAGTTGTGTATGGTGAGCATTGCATTTAGAATATGATTTTTGTCATACGTTTTTATACCCTTGCAGAGGGTATTCTAATTTTTTTTTGTCGTAAAGCGTGTAACACATTAAAGGACAAGTGCCCCGTCCCATATTAAATATATATATATATTTTCTTAAGCAGCATCAAAAGTTGAGTCGATATAGCTTTTCAAACTTAGTCCTAATTCTTAAAGCTATCTTGATGAAACCCATCCGATTTTGTACTGCAGAGAGTCAATGTCGGAATCGACCGGATCGATTAATTATTAAATATAGTTTCCGTAGAAACTATCTGTCGAAAGATGAGTTCAGTTTGATTTTTTTTAACTAAGATATCCTGATAGATCTCAATAAATACGAGATCTATTATCCACGTACAATTTAAGGAAAGAAATTGGGAATATCGGACAACTATTTTATGTTGTTTTTGTGGGAACGATTGATTCGATTTTTAAATACTTGATACCGACTTATCATATTTATATTGGTTTTGTGCAATACCCTTTATGTTGTCTCTTAATCTGTATAAACGCAACTTTTTCGACGCTCTTAGAGATAAAGACTTGTAACTTGGAACATATACTGGTCTGTGCCCGCGTCAAAGTGTAAAAATTGGAGTGCTACGTCTATCAGGGGAGGAAATCGATATAATCGATAAAGCCACATCTCCATTTATCCTTGAATTTAATGGTCACAGTCACAAAATTCAAAGATTTGGCAACTTACACTCCTAGTAGTTGAAGCTTTCTCTTGTTTTTAGAATGCAATTTAGAAGTGAGCAGGGGAGGGGGTTGATGATCACCGATCTGCAAGAGTATGTAATCTTCGGCGTGCCTAAGATAGCTGTTCGTCCTTGTTAAATTATGTTATTCGTTTCATCACTCAGTTTGCGAGAGAGATAGGTAACATTTGGAAAATGTTATGAATGTAGCGTTATTATTGATTTGCCTTTCTGCATCAATCAATGGCAATAATAAATATTCCTCGATGTTCTTGTTTGTTGCTGATGCTGATGATGCTGCTCTGGTGCTTCTGACGTTGCTCTTCTTTTTGTTGTTGTTTGTTTTTGGTGTCTCACTTTGTTAACATATTGATTTGTTCACCGTTACATTGTTTAGCGTTTCGTTTCATTTCAACTGTACATGATTTGTATGCGTTTTAATTCTACTCTTAATTTTTTAACTATGAAATTGTTGTTGCTGCTGCTGCCGTAATAATTATAATTATTATAATTGGCATTGTTGTTGTTATTATTATTATTCATATTAATCTCATCATCTTGCTCTTTATAATTATTATCATTACCACCACCAACACTTTGTTTAACAATCGTTTTTTTGCTACTTTTATGCTTTAAATATCCATCTGTAATGGCAAGAGAGAGAGAGAGAGAGAGAGAGAAAAAGAGAGAGAAAGAGAGGAGAGAAATAGAAAAAAGCAAAAAAAAAGAAATGTATAATCAAATATTTGCAAAAATATTTTTTATAGAGTTTGTCTGATCATTGTTTGTTGTTTTTTTTTTTGGCTTTAGTTTGTATGTTGGTTTGTTTATCCTTTTTATCTATTCTGAATTTACATTTACACAACTATTATTCATATATGTGATAGTCCCACAGAAACAAATAGGTGGCACTTAACGCAAAACAGAGCTGCCAAAACGCTGCTAAGACAGAGAGTGAGACAGGGACACACCTGCAGACGCGAACTAAAGCAAGGCAAGCAGCAATAGGCAAAAACAGACGCAACGCAGTTGTTATCAAGTGCTGTCCTTTTCTTCGTGTTCTTTATATTTTCTCTTTTTTTTTGTGTTTTTATTTTTTGTTGGCAATGGCAGCAGTGCAGTCAATTTGCATAGAGATCAGTCGTTGGTTATTTGTTGCTATGTTGTAGTTGTTGATGGTGATGATGTGTTGTTTGTTGTGACAGCTGCTGCTGCGATGTTGACGACAGCAGTTGCTGCTGCTGTTCAACTATCAGCTTTGTTGTCTGCTGCTGATGATGATGCTGTTGTTGTTGTTGCTGTAGACCAGCAAAGCTGGTTGGTGCCACAAGAGCACAGGTGCCAAAGGTGTGCTTGGTCATGGTCAGAGCTTGTGGCAGAAAGCTGTGCGAGCTGGAACCGTTGCTCGGTACGCCAGTTGCGCCACTGCTGCTCGTTATTGATGAGCTGTTGTTGCTACCGTTGCTGTGGTTGCTATTATTGTTGTTACTGATGCTGTTACTGTTGCTGTTGCTGTTGCTACTACTGACAACAGCCTGAAGTTCCGCAGCACGTTTGATGCTACTGATAATGCCAAATTTGCACTGCTGCTGCTGTTGTTGTGGCTGCTGATGCTGTTGTTGGTAGTAGGCCATGTTATAGCTGCTGTTGCTGCGACTGCCGTTCATCTGATAGCAAATTGGTGATTTTGAGCGTGTAAAAAAATTAGTTGTCGAAGTGCAGGCCGATTGAAATGAACTGACGCTGGATGTGGTCGATGTTGGCGAATCGGCTGCGAGCTGTCGAACTGCTAATGTTGCCACGGATGTTACTGCTGGAGAGACTGCTATTGATGCTGATTGTGTTGTTGTTGTTGTCGATAACTCAGCTGGTCTATCTTCTGCCATGGAAGCCGTGGATGTGGGCGTGCTGTTCAGCGAGGAAGTATTCACAGTCATACTGGTACCGCTGCCGCTGGCATAGGAAGCATTAAAGGATTCATCACTTGCACTGATCCCGCTGCAATTGAGCTCGTCAATACCGCTGCCGGAAGTTGTTGCTGCAGCTGCTGCTGCTTTTACAGATGTTGTTGCGGTTGTTGTTGTTGCTGGTGGAATGTCTATTGTGTGCGACTCGTTACCGAAAATCAAGCGCAGTCTCTTCTTTTGCGGGGTGCCATAGATGCTGTTGCTACTCACGGGAGGCATTGCTGGTGCAGGCGGTGGGGATGATGTGGCAGTTGTTAGGGCGCTGCGTCGGCTGCGACGCGTCTTTTCTTTATAGCGCCGCCACTCGGAGGCATCGCTGTCAACTGCAGCTGCAGGCTCTATTTCCACATGCTCCTCTTCGCGCTCTTCTTCCACCACCTCTAGCTCCTCGTCGTCCTGTTCCTCATCCTCCTCGGCGTCATCGTCTTCCTCCTCCTCCTCCCCCCCTTCATCTTCGTCGTCATCATCATCGTTGCCATGCTCTGATATTCCCTCCATGCGCAAGATCTCATACTCAATGCCAGTGCTGCTGCTGCTGCTGCTGGCATTGTGGGAGGCATTGTTGCAATTTTTGCTGCTTGCACCGCCGCCAGCAATTGTTGCGCTGGTGGTGCTGTTATTATGCGCGCTTGCTCTGTTTCCGCTGTTGATGCCATTGTGCAGTGCATGTTGACGCTCCTCGCTGAGGCTAGTTCCCAATTCAAATACCTCATCAAGTATGGGTGAACGCTTCATGCGCAATGTTAGTTTCAGTCGTCGCTCGGGCGTTTTAAGAAGCGGCTCCACAGCGCTGCTGCTTATTTTTGCTAATGCTGTCACTGTTGTTGCCGATATTGTGGACGCTCCTGTTGCTGCTGGCTGTTGTTGTTGTCTCTTGCGTTGCTGCACGTTGCCAATGGCTTCGCAATGTATATGCTGTGCAGCAACAAGCGCTGCGGCGCGTCTACTGCGCTTCTGTTTGCCCGGCTGCTCTGAAGCAAAATCGGCTGTTTTAATTGTTGCTGCTGCTACTGCTGCTGTTGTTGCCAGACGCTTTGTTGCATGCTCAAAAGTGGACATGAGGTTTTTTCGTGCTGCTGCCGTTGCCTGTTGCTGCTGTTGATGTGGTTGTTGTTGCTGCTGTTGTTCGCCCGCCGAGCAGTAAGACGACGAGGGCGTCGGCGTGCATTGCGCAATGTTTGATAACGTTAACGTTGTTGCTATCGATGCCGTCGTCGCCGTTGCCGTCGCTGCTGCTGTTGGCTCGCTCGGCTTTTGCTTGCGATCACTATATCTACCGCTAACATTATTTCTATAGCTATAACTACTATTTAAATTATTACAATTTGTAATCGTTGTTTTAAAGTTGCTGCTGCTGCTGTTGTTATTGTTGTTAATGCTGCTGCTGCTGCTGCTGTTGTTGAGGGCAGTATTTGTTGCTGTGTTTGTTGTCGTTGCCATTGCTACGGCGGCAACACGTCCAGCGCTGTTGCGCGTTACACGCTTTTCCAATGACGAAGATGGCGCTGCTGTTGCCATTGCTGTTGCTGCCTCAGATGCTGCCTCGCTGCACACATAAACCTTGTGGGGTTGCTGCTGCTGTTGTAGCTGCTGCTGAAAATCCGTGTCGCTGCTCTCACTATCCGTTAGATATTTGCCAAACAGCTGAGTGCTGTCCAAACTGGCGCATTCGTTTAGCTTCTGACGCTGCGTTTGTCGCTCGCTACGACGAAGGTGTCGCTGTTGCTGGCGTTGTTGCTGCTTTTGTTGTTGCTGCTGTTGTTGTTGTTGTTGTTGCTGTTGTTGTTGTTGCTGTTGTTGTTGTTGCTGTTGTAGAACTGCCGCTGGCTTGTAGCGTGGTACCAGCACGACCGGGGCTTTGCCGATGGTTGCAACTGTTGGTGGTACTGTTGCAGCTGGCGGCGCCGCAACAGTTGCCGTTGCTATTGTGCTGCTGGTGCCATAACTGGCCAGCGGCTCATCCGTGGATGCTGTGGAAATGCTGCTACTCGTGCTGTTCACACGCATTGATTTGCGCAGCGTGATAACAGCGCGTCCATTACTCAATTCAGCTGCCGCCTGTGGCTTCTGCATGGCCGTCGCCTGGCTGGCCTCCACATGTTGCTGCTGCACATGTGGTGCTGCAGCTGCGGCTGCAGCACCAGCGGCAGCTGATGTTGCTGTGTGTGGCAGGTGAGGGTGAAACTGATGGTGTTGTTGCTGCTGCTGCTGTTGATGGTAGGCTGCATTGGCCATTATCATTTCGGCATCGTATTTGGTCATACCCTTCTGACGAAGTGCTTTCATTGTCAACGGCGAAACAACCACAATGGGCACTTTATTCCTGTCCACCAAAGCGACAGCGTTCAGCTCCATGCTGCTGCTCTTGGGCCGCACCACAGTTGACGGTTGCGTAGTTAAGCCATTGCTGTTGGCATTGCTGCTGTCGTTGCTGTTGCTGTTGGAGGTGCTGTTCGTGCTGTTGGCGCGACTCTTGATCCGATTAATCCGATTGTCTGTCTCGCGCAGTCGATAGCCACCACCATTGGCGCTGCCGGCAGCGCCCAGACCTAGACCCAAGCCCATTCCATTGGTCAGGCCCAGTGCCTTTTCGTTTATGTGGTTTGCTGCGTTTTTGCCAGCAAATGCCCCAGTTCCGCGCCGCTCGCACGTCTCGCATTCACAATAGCGATTGCTGTCCCCAAAGAAATCCTCGCCATAGAAGCAGGTTATCTCCTCGCCAACCTCAATGTCCCGCAGCACTTTCACACAGGCCGTGTCACGTCCGGTTGCAAGGAATTTGCAATTCGCGCGACAATCGTGATTAATGTAGGCAGCAGGTCCCAGCCAAAGTTGTGCGCAATTTTTGCGACAGCTGTACATCACAGAGAAGTCGTTTTTGCCCGAATGCAGAAGCGCCGTTTCTTCCGCTTCAGTCAGTTCCGCAATGCAACCAACCAGGCATTCGATTTTATCGTTTTTCGACCAGCGTTTTGTCGAGCTGATCTTGGCGCCGCGCTGCTCCTCTAGAGAATAACGATAGCATGCCTCAATTGCAAAGCCGCTGTCCTTGTCAAATACACGCAAATATCGCACAATCTAATCAGCATGGATAAAAAGAGTTGCTCTGGTTAGTCAGCTAATTTATGACAAAACGCACTCAATGTAAAGCTGTTGATATTCCGAACATATTGCACATATATATAAATATACATACACACTATGTCCAATGCTCACTAAAATCTATATCAAACTGTTAACGGTTTGCTGTCTCTTGCACTTATTTGTCTCGTGTTGATTCTAGTTATGGCTGAAAAATAATCTAAGCTGTCTGGAAATTTGCGAAATTGTGTGTTTGGAAAACTTTTCGAATAGTACAAAGAAAAAACTCGTTCGAAAAAACACACTTAGTTAAGCCATAAATTTCCTGGTTGCATATTAATATTCTGTACTCAAAATGTTCTCAAATAAAATTTCAGATCCAAGATGCAGCGATCACTATATAAATAAGCTATCGGAAATCATTATCGGTCCAGTTTATTTTTTCGAAATATCAACATCTTTATAAGTAAATTTTCTTGGTACCATCTACTTACGTGGTCGTGCAGCCGCTTGGTGGCGATTTTGTTCTTGGTTTTCAGATGACGGGGAATCCAGGGGCCATCGTAGATGCACTGTGTGGCAACATAGTAGTTTTGCGTCTGAATGAAATCGTCGACGATCGCTTTCAGCTCCTGGATGCCCAGTTTGTGCGGCCTGAAGCGTATGTTCATTTTGTGCGTCTGAAAGCCCAGATGTGGATCAAGTATCAGCGATGTGGCTAGATCATCGTTCTCTGAGAGCTCACGCGGCGACATGCCCGTTGATTGCGATAGACGACTAACGGCGCTGCCGTTGCAACCGTTCAGGCTGCCAGCAACACTTCCAGCCCCACCACCACCACCACCACCAGCTCCACCGCCATGCGATGATGATGATGATGAAGATGATGAGGAAGATGATACTGATGCTGTTAAAGGTGTTGCCGACGTTGATGTGGAGCTGTGTGTCGTGGTCTGCTGCTGCGACTGATAATGATGCTGAGGGTGATTATGATGATGATGATGCTGCAGCTGCTGATGATGATTATGTGAGTTGCCGCTGCTGCTCTTTACGTTGTTGTTGTTGTTGTTGCTGCTGCTGCTAAGAGAAGAGTTTTGGCTTTTGGTGTTGTTGTTATTATGTGCCATTGACGACGACAACGTCATCGCCGCCGCCGTTGACGATGCGGTTACAATTGAAGACGTTGCGCTGGTGGAGTTGATGGTGGTTCTGGTGCTGCTGCTGGTATTTGTGTTGGTGCTGCCACTTTTTGTAAATCTACCCACAGTCTCACTGCGCCGCGTATGATTTGATCCGACAACCATTCTGGATGTGTATGCAGTCTGTAAAATGCAAAGCGAAAAATAAATTAAAGAAAGCGAAGAAGTGTATGCTGCCGTTTAGCCGCAGTTGACTTCTTATTGTGGTTTAGGATGCATCCACATACAAATGTGGCTTTATGGATGTCATGGTCGTGGACAAGACCAAGTTGAAACTACTTTGCCCTGCTCACAACTTTAAAGAAACGAAGACGAAGATAAAAACGAGATGGCAACACTTCGAGGCACAGAATATTCGCACACACTCGAATTCAGTGAAAAGCTCTCAGACGCAAAAGTGGTTTCTACTGACGCCGCTGATAAATGATAAGCGTACAAAACTTCTGAGCCAAAACAATTTGACTTACAATGAACAAAGAAAAAAAAACGCTGCCAAATTCATATGCAACAGTTTTTAAATAAGTTATAAATGTAATTGGAACGTTCACTCTGATTTAAAAAATATTTTATGGCTTCGTCTGCTTCACTTTGGGTGGGTGGGTTAGGAAGAGAAAAAGATGCGAGGTCGATAGACGGCACGCGTTCGCACTCCCTCTCTCTCACGTCTAGCTGACCGCTCTCTTTGCACTGACTCATACACGTGCAAAGCAAAAATCAATTTACATGAAGCACATGTGCAAAAAAAAAAAATTATTTACATTAGTTAAAAAAAACTTATTTGTGGGTTAATTTTACGTAGCACGCACGATAACACAAACTTACAAAGCCAATAAGCAAAAATTATTCAGCGGCTAGCGGCTTTGTTGTATTGCTGACTGTCTTCGGTTTCAATAATTGCAAACATATGTATATATATGTATGTATATATATATATAAAATATATATGTATATATATATAGATATATATGTGTATATATATATGCATATATATATATTTACATGTATGTATATATATGTATATATATATATATATATATATATATATATATATATATATATATATATATATATATATATATATATATATATATATATATATGTATATATATATTTTATGGGTGCCCAAACGCTGCATCAGCTCTCAGCTGTTTACAAGACGGCCAGACATATGCAATCGCATAAGTGCGAGAGCGAGAGCAACTATGCACTCATGCGCACTGCAGACTCTAAATAAATGACAGTGCCCTGCGCAAGGTTGCCACTCTTGAAAAGTACTGTTCGATAAATTAGATATTTTCTTTTTGTTTATATTTTGACACTCCACTTCAATCCACAAAAGTCGCTTTGTTTTACCATTTTCCCCAAGGAAAATAAAAAAAACTTGTGGCAGCGCCGTACGACACAAACATACACACACACACACGCACGCCCAGACACACACATTCTACGAAAAATGTCAACAAAGAAAAATGCTGCAGGGTTGTCGAATATTTTATAACCATTAAAAATTGTTGATCGCAAATAGCAAACAGCAATGTGAGCATATAATTGCAGCTTTTTCTTAAGCTAAATTCAGAGCTAAATGCGCAACCAAATACAGTTAAATTAAGCGATTTGTGAGCTGTAAAAAATACTCGTTTCGGTTAAAATGTGTACATTGCCAACCCTAGCTCCAGGTTTTTTTTCGTTTTGTTCAGCTTGTTACATGGATCACACGGAAAATGGCGGCGCCTATTACACATATACACATGTAGGCATGTACATGTTTCTAGATATGTATGAATGCATGCATGTACCTTCAATAATATTCACTGAAGTGATGATGCTGTTGTTTTTGCTTCTTTCGACCCTAGACGGTGCCGCTTGTCTGTAGCTTCAAAAAATCTTGTTTTTTGTGCTGGTCTTCGTCTATAAAGTCGTCCAGCGGCAGTTTCCAACGCTTCTACACGGATGCGGGGCTTGTTTCCGGTGCGGTCGGCTTTTTCGAATCCAAATATCACAGTTGTAGCCGTAGTAGGACACCAATCGCAGTTTGGAAATGCTGCTGTAGTTGGCGTCGTCCACTGTGCCAGTTCATTTTTACAGTTTTCTTTTAATGCTCGAACGCCGACGTTCTTTCCCCACCTCTCTTCTCAACAGAGTCAGACTCTGACAGTAGGTAACGCACGCACATACTCAAGCAAGCCAGCAAGCAATCACACACACACACACACACGCACGTACATACAACAGCAAAACACTAGCGGACACTCATACATGCATATGCATATTTAGATACATATATTCCTTCGCAACGACGTGCGTGTGTATGTATGTATGTTGTCTGTGTGTGTGTGCCTTCTTTTTCTGCTACTTTGCATGAGCGCGACGTCTCATTTGCGTTCTCATGTTTCTAATTCTTAAGACGCATTGTAATTAACGTAGAAGAAAATATATATTTACAAAAAATGGATGTGTGACGGTTAAAGAAAAAAACACGCACGCGAGTTACGAATATTTTTAATGTATTTTTCCGCGTTACAGTTCTCCGCGATTCCGTTTTTTCGCATTTTATGTAGCGATTTGTGTGACAGTCAGTCACAAATGTTGAAATACCATACAGAATGTAAAAAAAATACTGAAAATATTTTAATATTAACATTAATACATGCAATATAACCAATGTTACAAACATAAAATTCGTGTGCAGAAATGGATTAAAAGTGTATTATTAGAAAAGGTTAAAACAGTTTAATAGAACAATTTTGCAAGCTTATTCCCTTAATATGCCCATGTTAGATTAACAGTTCGGCTTCAAGTAATTGTGAATATCGAATAAAAAATACCCTAAATATTGCCAAAAGTACAAAATAAGCAGTCGTCGGTGTTTATTTACTCATCCACAAGAAATTGTTCTAAATGTTTACGTTTGCTCCTGGTGCAACTGTGGCTAATTAAGTGTATCCAGTCGCCAGACGCGACTTCCCCTTGAATACCAGATGCATAATGCGGCTCTGTCAGTTTCAAATTGCTACGTGCTGCATCCACCTGCTGATTGCGAGTAATCATTGGGTGGTAAAGGATGAACGCATAATACAGAAACTCGACTCGCCGTTCTTTATGCGGGAGCCGCACAATCTAATTGCATTCCTCGAACAAATCCGCTACAGTGAGTATGTGGAGAGCAGTTATTTGGAGTTGCTGCGCAAGCGGGAGCAGATCGTAGACCATTTGCGCTTCTCTATGCGATTTGGCGAAAATCTTGCCGAGCAGGCCAAATGCGCCATGGACTACTATTTGCTCGAGAAGCGAATGTCCTACCTGAAAATCACTCCAGATCAGTTGAAGCGCATCAATCTACCGGAGCAGCGTGAACTGCAGCGGACTGCAATCAATACAAATATCGAACGTACTTTGGAGCCAATATGCAATAATTACCACGAGCTGAGTGTTGGTCCAGCCACATATGATCATCTGGAGAGTTTTCGAAAGGAGGTGCTGGACTCGGCGTATGTGGAGCGCGAGTATGACAGCAACATTGGTACTGCCACGGTCGAACTGACTCGTCGCTTTGCCTTGGATGGACTCCAACGGCTGCCCGACTCGTGGAAGTTTCACACATTGAGCTCATACTATTGGCGCATGCGTGGCAATGCACTCCAGGCGCTGCCATGTGCCCGTCTGGCTACCATGCTGGCGCCGCCGGAGCACAAAGATATTGCGCTACTCAGCCTGGGCACAATTCTGTTTCGTATGGGCCGCCTAGCCGATGCCGATCTTATACTGACTGCTGCCGTGAAGCATGCACCGAAAGTGGCCGAAAATCATGTTGTCCTCGCTTCGGCATTGGCCATGAAGCACGATTTCAATCGGTCGCAGCAGCATTTCGATAAGGCGGAGCGTCTGGATCCCAGCACACTGCCACGCGCACAACAAGTTCGCAATTTCATCACCTGCTTGGAGAACCTCACCAAGAAGACATCCAAGATGTATAGCTATGTGAAGTACATGAAAAACGAGGTGAAAGAGTTTAAGAAACTAAAATATCGCATATCTCAGAATCACGAGAGACTTATACAACAGCAGTTGCCGCTGGGAGCTCGACGGTTCCTCGACTCCCGGGCGAACAATGATGATCTGCATCGACGCGGACAATACTGCAGTACACGCACCCCCAACGGTTCCGATGAACCGGTACTCTTCTGTGACTTCTACTCGGACATGCAAATGCGGCTCGAGAGCAAAGATATCGATATCGATGTCCTTGAACGAGATCTGATGACGAATACGGAGAGCGTCATCCGACAGGTGTCTTCGGAAATACGCAAGCAGTTCAATTTAGAGCAGCTGAAGGCGGCCAAGGCTCAGATGCCGGTCAAGGCCACAAAATCCACGTAGGGATTCATTTGCCATAACTCAAATGCATTTCTCACATACGCAAACACATACACTTACATTTCGGTCACAGATTATCTTTTAAAATGGTTATTAATTTGTACATTACTTAACTTATAGGATACAAATGTGTTTTTTTCTTTTTGTGTATATATGATTTATATATATATATATCTATATATATATATATATATGTAGCTATTGATAATGCTTGGATATACATATATATAACTGTATAGCTTAGGGAGGTTACATGCCAACGCCTATCTCTCTCTTTTTGTCTCCTTTCCGCAGAAATTAATTTTTTAAACTTGTGTGGCATTTGTAAACGTTTCACTGGCTATCATTGCCTCTAAAATCTGCAAATTTATTAGATTTTCTTCTCAGTCTCATTTAGTTTGTAATACATCAAACAGAAATATAATTTACTTTTGCAATAAGATTCACTACGTATTCCAAAGATATACTCAAGTATAACAAATATTTAAATTCGCAGATAATTTGCGATTTAATTTTAATTTCTGAGCTATTGCAGTTTACGTAAAATAATCGCATTACACTTTTTGTAAAACGAGCACAACTGAAAATAAGCATAATCTTTTAATATTAAATAAAAGTTCATTAATAAATAGCTATTAGTGTGTGTGACTAACACAAATATTGTAAAAGAAATAAAATATATATATATACTCTTATATTCAATTTGAAATTGATTTTGCAGCAGCACCTTCACCAGGCAATCTTCTGCGTTTCGAGCGCCTGCAGCATTTCGGCTAGACTTGCAAACGAGTGCTTGGCCGCTTCGTGCACAGATTCTGGTTCAGTGTGCACCAGGAGACTGCTCCATCCGCTGTTTCGCGCACCCATATAGTCCATGTCGAGCTTGTTGCCAATGTGTAGCGCCTGTGCTGGAGCAATAGGCCGATTACCTATAGCTGCCTGAAATATGCCGGAATCTGGCTTCATAAAACCTGCTTCGTAGGAGGTCAGAATAAAGTCGAATTTGTCTGCCATGCCCATGGCGCTTAGCACCTGCGGCAGCGACGGATCGAAATTGGATATAACGCCCACACACTTGCCGGCATCGCGAACTCGCTGCACTAAATCCGCAGCGCCGTTAATGTGCGTCCAGCAAGCACTAGTGTGGAATATGGCCAACAACTGCTCGGCAATTGTTTGAAGCTTGGAATCCGGTATGCTGGCGTCGACACAGTTAAACGTATTTACAACCAGCTGCGACCACCATGATTGCCAGTTCATGTCGGGGGAGCAAAGGCCGAAATTCGAATGCTTCTTACTCATCAATTTGAATTGTTGGTGGAAGCAGCTTTCCAGTTGCGTATGGTCCGCAATGGATACGCCGCATGCCGCTGCCGTTAGAGCGTATTGGGCGATGGGATCTTTAAGCCGGAGGAGCGTGTCCGTTACGTCAAAGGTAACGAGCCGAAAACGCTGTAAATTGCGCACAAACTGTGCAGGTAACGGCATTACGACACGCAATACAACACAGAACAAAAATTCCTATAATAGGTTTGTGACGTCAATACTTATATTAATTTATAAGCATTGTGTCATTTCCTTTTCGTTTTTTCCTTTTTTTGTCAGAAACATTTTGCCTTGCTTGGATAATTTTTTAAATTAAAGTTTAAGAGTTAGGTTTATTTATTTCATTTAAATAATTTAATATCAGCTTGTACTAATTGCTAACGGCATACAGTGCTTACAGTTATTTTTTCCCCGTTCGGTATAATATTGATGCCTCTTAAGCATTTACTTTGAGAATTTATGCGCATGCAAAAGCTGGTCACACTCTTTAACAAACTGAAATATCATTAGACGGCTTCCACAATTTAAGAAAAAGTATTTTGCTTATAAAGAATTTAAACATTGCACAAAATCAGCTAAAATGACCGTGAGTGCTGTACCATCGACGGAGGGTATTCGTGAGAAGGCGCTATCCGACTATAGAAAGAAATTGTTAGAGCACAAGGAGGTTGAGGGCCGATTCAAAGAAAGTGTGTACTCTAAGCGTTAATTAAGTGTTTATTTTAACAACGTAAAACGATACATTTACAGAACGCGAGGAACTCAAGGAGTTGACCAAACTGTATGACAAATCAGAGAATGATTTAAAAGCCCTGCAGAGCGTCGGACAAATTGTCGGCGAGGTGCTGAAACAACTGACTGAGGACAAGTGTAAGCTAGAAGCAAGTTCTGCGGTTCTGAAAATATTAAATGAGACTTCCTTTTTTGCAGTCATTGTTAAGGCAACAAATGGACCCCGGTATGTGGTCGGTTGCCGTCGTCAGCTGGACAAGGCTAAGTTGAAGTCTGGCACGCGTGTAGCTCTCGACATGACAACACTGACAATTATGCGTTATTTGCCACGCGAAGTAGATCCGCTTGTGTACAACATGTCGCACGAGGATCCGGGCGATGTAACCTACTCCGCCATTGGTGGCTTAACGGAGCAAATTCGCGAGCTGCGCGAAGTCATCGAACTGCCGCTGCTCAACCCGGAGCTCTTCTTGCGCGTTGGCATAACACCACCCAAGGGTTGCTTGCTCTATGGGCCGCCTGGCACTGGCAAGACACTGTTAGCCCGCGCAGTCGCCTCTCAGTTGGACGCAAATTTCCTCAAAGTCGTGTCCTCGGCAATTGTGGACAAGTATATCGGAGAGAGTGCACGTTTAATACGTGAAATGTTTAACTATGCACGCGATCACCAACCCTGCATTATATTTATGGATGAAATCGATGCGATTGGTGGCCGTCGCTTCTCCGAGGGCACTTCGGCAGATCGTGAGATTCAGCGTACTCTAATGGAACTGCTCAATCAAATGGATGGCTTTGATTCATTGGGACAAGTCAAAATGATTATGGCCACTAATCGTCCAGATACGCTAGATCCTGCCCTTTTGCGTCCCGGTCGTTTGGATCGTAAAATTGAAATTCCATTGCCTAATGAACAGGCTCGGTAAGTTTGGAATGAATGAGTGAAATCTTTACCTAATTTCAGGTTATAATCGAGATATTTCGTTTAAGTTTGGAGATCCTAAAGATTCATGCATTGAAGATTGCTAAGCACGGCGAGATAGACTATGAGGCCATTGTCAAATTGTCGGACAATTTTAACGGCGCCGATCTGCGCAATGTCTGCACAGAGGCGGGCCTTTTTGCTATTAGGTGATCAACCTGGTGACTTAAGTCTATTCTCATGTTAAATTCTAATCATAAATCACCATTGCAGGGCTGAACGTGAATATGTCATTCAGGAGGACTTTATGAAGGCCGTGCGCAAAGTGTCGGACAATAAGAAGCTGGAAAGCAAATTGGATTACAAGCCAGTTTAATTTCATATACTTTGTCCGCTACTTGCTAATATAAATTAAATCAAATAAATACGAATTACATGTATTATATATATATACAGATCTGAGTTTTCTGCTGAATCTTTTGGACTAAATATCTGGTACATGCGACTAAAAGTAAGTCTGAGATCTATAAAAAAAATTGGGATTTTAATTTGTTAAAATCTGTTATTACAATTCTGAGAGCTGAGAGCTCAGTTGAATGCTTGCAGGATTAGTTAAAATTATGATTCTGGTTCAGTGTGCACCAGGAGACTGCTCCATCCGCTGTTTCGCGCACCCATATAGTCCATGTCGAGCTTGTTGCCAATGTGTAGCGCCTGTGCTGGAGCAGTAGGCCGATTACCTATAGCTGCCTGAAATATGCCGGAATCTGGCTTCATAAAACCTGCTTCGTAGGAGGTCAGAATAAAGTCGAATTTGTTTGCCATGCCCATGGCGCTTAGCACCTGCGGCAGCGACGGATCGAAATTGGATATAACGCCCACACACTCGCCGGCATCGCGAACTCACTGCACCAAATCCGCAGCGCCGTTAATGTGCGTCCAGCAAGCACTAGTGTGGAATATGGCCAACAACTGCTCGGTAATTGTTTGAAGCTTGGAATCCGGTATGCTGGCGTCGACACAGTTAAACGTATTTACAACCAGCTGCGACCACCATGATTGCCAGTTCATGTCGGGGGAGCAAAGGCCGAAATTCGAATGCTTCTTACTCATCAATTTGAATTGTTGGTGGAAGCAGCTTTCCAGTTGCGTATGGTCCGCAATGGATACGCCGCATGCCGCTGCCGTTAGAGCGTATTGGGCGTTGGGATCTTTAAGCCGGAGGAGCCTGTCCGTTACGTCAAAGGTAACGAGCCGAAAACGCTGTAAATTGCGCACAAACTGTGCAGGTAACGGCATTACGACACGCAATACAACACAGAACAAAAATTCCTATAATAGGTTTGTGACGTCAATACTTATATTAATTTATAAGCATTGTGTCATTTCCTTTTCGTTTTTCCTTTTTTTGTCAGAAACATTTTGCCTTGCTTGGATAATTTTTTAAATTAAAGTTTAAGAGTTAGGTTTATTTATTTCATTTAAATAATTTAATATCAGCTTGTACTAATTGCTAACGGCATACAGTGCTTACAGTTATTTTTTCCCCGTTCGGTATAATATTGATGCCTCTTAAGCATTTACTTTGAGTATTTATGCGCATGCAAAAGCTGGTCACACTCGTTATAAAACTGAAATATCATTAGACGGCTTCCACAATTTAAGGAAAAGTATTTTGCTTATAAAGAATTTAAACATTGCACAAAATCAGCTAAAATGACCGTGAGTGCTGTACCATCGACGGAGGGTATTCGTGAGAAGGCGCTATCCGACTATAGAAAGAAATTGTTAGAGCACAAGGAGGTTGAGGGCCGATTCAAAGAAAGTGTGTACTCTAGCGTTAATTAAGTGTTTATTTTAACAACGTAAAACGATATATTTACAGAACGCGAGGAACTCAAGGAGTTGACCAAACTGTATGACAAATCAGAGAATGATTTAAAAGCCCTGCAGAGCGTCGGACAAATTGTCGGCGAGGTGCTGAAACAACTAACTGAGGACAAGTGTAAGCTAGAAGCAAGTTCTGCGGTTCTGAAAATATTAAATGAGACTTCCTTTTTTGCAGTCATTGTTAAGGCAACAAATGGACCCCGGTATGTGGTCGGTTGCCGTCGTCAGCTGGACAAGGCTAAGTTGAAGTCTGGCACGCGTGTAGCTCTCGACATGACAACACTGACAATTATGCGTTATTTGCCACGCGAAGTAGATCCGCTTGTGTACAACATGTCGCACGAGGATCCGGGCGATGTAACCTACTCCGCCATTGGTGGCTTAACGGAGCAAATTCGCGAGCTGCGCGAAGTCATCGAACTGCCGCTGCTCAACCCGGAGCTCTTCTTGCGCGTTGGCATAACACCACCCAAGGGTTGCTTGCTCTATGGGCCGCCTGGCACTGGCAAGACACTGTTAGCCCGCGCAGTCGCCTCTCAGTTGGACGCAAATTTCCTCAAAGTCGTGTCCTCGGCAATTGTGGACAAGTATATCGGAGAGAGTGCACGTTTAATACGTGAAATGTTTAACTATGCACGCGATCACCAACCCTGCATTATATTTATGGATGAAATCGATGCGATTGGTGGCCGTCGCTTCTCCGAGGGCACTTCGGCAGATCGTGAGATTCAGCGTACTCTAATGGAACTGCTCAATCAAATGGATGGCTTTGATTCATTGGGACAAGTCAAAATGATTATGGCCACTAATCGTCCAGATACGCTAGATCCTGCCCTTTTGCGTCCCGGTCGTTTGGATCGTAAAATTGAAATTCCATTGCCTAATGAACAGGCTCGGTAAGTTTGGAATGAATGAGTGAAATCTTTACCTAATTTCAGGTTATAATCGAGATATTTCGTTTAAGTTTGGAGATCCTAAAGATTCATGCATTGAAGATTGCTAAGCACGGCGAGATAGACTATGAGGCCATTGTCAAATTGTCGGACAATTTTAACGGCGCCGATCTGCGCAATGTCTGCACAGAGGCGGGCCTTTTTGCTATTAGGTGAGCAACCTGGTGACTTAAGTCTATTCTCATGTTAAATTCTAATCATAAATCACCATTGCAGAGCTGAACGTGAATATGTCATTCAGGAGGACTTTATGAAGGCCGTGCGCAAAGTGTCGGACAATAAGAAGCTGGAAAGCAAATTGGATTACAAGCCAGTTTAATTTCATATACTTTGTCCGCTACTTGCTAATATAAATTAAATCAAATAAATACGAATTACATGTATTATATATATATACAGATCTGAGTTTTCTGCTGAATCTTTTGGACTAAATATCTGGTACATGCGACTAAAAGTAAGTCTGAGATCTATAAAAAAAATTGGGATTTTAATTTGTTAAAATCTGTTATTACAATTCTGAGAGCTGAGAGCTCAGTTGAATGCTTGCAGGATTAGTTAAAATTATGATTCTGGTTCAGTGTGCACCAGGAGACTGCTCCATCCGCTGTTTCGCGCACCCATATAGTCCATGTCGAGCTTGTTGCCAATGTGTAGCGCCTGTGCTGGAGCAATAGGCCGATTACCTATAGCTGCCTGAAATATGCCGGAATCTGGCTTCATAAAACCTGCTTCGTAGGAGGTCAGAATAAAGTCGAATTTGTCTGCCATGCCATGGCGCTTAGCACCTGCGGCAGCGACGGATCGAAATTGGATATAACGCCCACACACTTGCATCGCGAACTCGCTGCACCAAATCCGCAGCGCCGTTAATGTGCGTCCAGCAAGCACTAGTGTGGAATATGGCCAACAACTGCTCGGCAATTGTTTGAAGCTTGGAATCCGGTATGCTGGCGTCGACACAGTTAAACGTATTTACAACCAGCTGCGACCACTATGATTGCCAGTTCATGTCGGGGGAGCAAAGGCCGAAATTCGAATGCTTCTTACTCATCAATTTGAATTGTTGGTGGAAGCAGCTTTCCAGTTGCGTATGGTCCGCAATGGATACGCCGCATGCCGCTGTCGTTAGAGCGTATTGGGCGAAGGGATCTTTAAGCCGGAGGAGCGTGTCCGTTACGTCAAAGGTAAAACGCTGTAAATTGCGCACAAACTGTGCAGGTAACGGCATTACGACACGCAATACAACACAGAACAAAAATTCCTATAATAGGTTTGTGACGTCAATACTTATATTAATTTATAAGCATTGTGTCATTTCCTCTTCGTTTTTTCCATTTTTTGTCAGAAACATTTTGCCTTGCTTGGATAATTTTTTAAATTAAAGTTTAAGAGTTAGGTTTATTTATTTCATTTAAATAATTTAATATCAGCTTGTACTAATTGCTAACGGCATACAGTGCTTACAGTTATTTTGTCCCCGTTCGGTATAATATTGATGCCTCTTAAGCATTTACTTTGAGTATTTATGCGCATGCAAAAGCTGGTCACACTCGTTATAAAACTGAAATATCATTAGACGGCTTCCACAATTTAAGAAA
The DNA here is from genome assembly GCA_035042405.1 of Drosophila demipolita. Lineage (NCBI taxonomy): Eukaryota > Metazoa > Arthropoda > Insecta > Diptera > Drosophilidae > Drosophila > Drosophila demipolita. Next base: position 596,144 of record JAWNLI010000476.1, on the reverse strand, counting down.
AAGTATTTTGCTTATAAAGAATTTAAACATTGCACAAAATCAGCTAAAATGACCGTGAGTGCTGTACCATCGACGGAGGGTATTCGTGAGAAGGCGCTATCCGACTATAGAAAGAAATTGTTAGATCACAAGGAGGTTGAGGGCCGATTCAAAGAAAGTGTGTACTCTAAGCGTTAATTAAGTGTTTATTTTAACAACGTAAAACGATACATTTACAGAACGCGAGGAACTCAAGGAGTTGACCAAACTGTATGACAAATCAGAGAATGATTTAAAAGCCCTGCAGAGCGTCGGACAAATTGTCGGCGAGGTGCTGAAACAACTGACTGAGGACAAGTGTAAGCTAGAAGCAAGTTCTGCGGTTCTGAAAATATTAAATGAGACTTCCTTTTTTGCAGTCATTGTTAAGGCAACAAATGGACCCCGGTATGTGGTCGGTTGCCGTCGTCAGCTGGACAAGGCTAAGTTGAAGTCTGGCACGCGTGTAGCTCTCGACATGACAACACTGACAATTATGCGTTATTTGCCACGCGAAGTAGATCCGCTTGTGTACAACATGTCGCACGAGGATCCGGGCGATGTAACCTACTCCGCCATTGGTGGCTTAACGGAGCAAATTCGCGAGCTGCGCGAAGTCATCGAACTGCCGCTGCTCAACCCGGAGCTCTTCTTGCGCGTTGGCATAACACCACCCAAGGGTTGCTTGCTCTATGGGCCGCCTGGCACTGGCAAGACACTGTTAGCCCGCGCAGTCGCCTCTCAGTTGGACGCAAATTTCCTCAAAGTCGTGTCCTCGGCAATTGTGGACAAGTATATCGGAGAGAGTGCACGTTTAATACGTGAAATGTTTAACTATGCACGCGATCACCAACCCTGCATTATATTTATGGATGAAATCGATGCGATTGGTGGCCGTCGCTTCTCCGAGGGCACTTCGGCAGATCGTGAGATTCAGCGTACTCTAATGGAACTGCTCAATCAAATGGATGGCTTTGATTCATTGGGACAAGTCAAAATGATTATGGCCACTAATCGTCCAGATACGCTAGATCCTGCCCTTTTGCGTCCCGGTCGTTTGGATCGTAAAATTGAAATTCCATTGCCTAATGAACAGGCTCGGTAAGTTTGGAATGAATGAGTGAAATCTTTACCTAATTTCAGGTTATAATCGAGATATTTCGTTTAAGTTTGGAAATCCTGAAGATTCATGCATTGAAGATTGCTAAGCACGGCGAGATAGACTATGAGGCCATTGTCAAATTGTCGGACAATTTTAACGGCGCCGATCTGCGCAATGTCTGCACAGAGGCGGGCCTTTTTGCTATTAGGTGAGCAACCTGGTGACTTAAGTCTATTCTCATGTTAAATTCTAATCATAAATCACCACTGCAGAGCTGAACGTGAATATGTCATTCAGGAGGACTTTATGAAGGCCGTGCGCAAAGTGTCGGACAATAAGAAGCTGGAAAGCAAATTGGATTACAAGCCAGTTTAATTTCATATACTTTGTCCGCTACTTGCTAATATAAATTAAATCAAATAAATACGAATTACATGTATTATATATATGTACAGATCTGAGTTTTCTGCTGAATCTTTTGGACTAAATATCTGGTACATGCGACTAAAAGTAAGTCTGAGATCTATAAAAAAAATTGGGATTTTAATTTGTTAAAATCTGTTATTACAATTCTGAGAGCTGAGAGCTCAGTTGAATGCTTGCAGGATTAGTTAAAATTATGTACACAAAGTATTACGTCTTTTGTAGTTTATTTTTTGGTAATTGTAGTTTATTAATATTTTGGAAATATTTCGTTTTGTGCGTTATGAGTTTTGTTGTGCTACGGAATAAACAGAAACGGCGAATTTCGCGTTGCCTCGCTTAACATTTAACATTTATATTACACATAAATTCTTAGATTAGGAGAAATACAATGCATAGCTGCATTACTTATGCTGCTGATCTTCTATGCGACGCTTCTTGCGCTCCATGTAGTCGCTGACGTTGTCGTAGCGCTTCTTAAACCATACAGACATATCCTCAGGGACGCAGGTCTGGTCCGCAAAGCTGCCGGTGACCATGTCCAACCAGCCAGCCGGAAGCGTTTTGGCCTGCTCTCCATCGCTGACATTGTAGACGCGCAATGCGAAGCGCTCATTTACTGCGCCTGCCACGTAGATGATATCGCTGGTTAGCGCAAAATTGCTTATGTTCCAGCTGCCAGCTTCGGCGCGCACTAGCTTCTCATGTGCGATTGTCCAGATGCCATTTGCGTGCTCCAGTTCGTACAGACCAATGGCTTCGACGTGATCATAGAATTGCACAGCTGCTTGATAGCGCCTGCCGGGCATAAGTTCGCGCATATTGAGCCGCACAGCTGGTGCGGGAAGATCATGATGCAGCAACTCCATGCCGGATAAGTAATTCCACAGACGTAGCGTCTTGTCGCCGGAGACAGAAAACAGATGCTCTTCGGTGAGTAGTGCCAGACCAGAGACAAACTCCTTGTGGCCCAAACAATAGCTGTGTATGTCAAATGTGGCCGGATAATTAGTTACCCGTATTTTATCATCCCGATCAGATGTGATAATGTGCTTGAGATCCGGTGTCCATACGATGTCGTAAACAATGCTCAGGTGGCCCAGCAGTAGTCGTGGTAACGCCTTAACATCCACACAGTCATACTGATTGCAATCGCCGGTCTTGTCGGTGATTAGCACTGAGCTTGAGTCAGCTGAGAATGTCATTGCACTTGAGGCTCGAGCCAAGGGGCGTACCGACACCAACTTCGCATTTTCTGGCCGACTCTCATAGACAAGTAGAGCCTTTTGGCCAGCTGTGGTTATTGCGATCAGTTGTCGATCGGGCGAGTAGCAGACATTTAGTATGTACACTTTCGGTTTGCCGCCATCAGTCCCCTTTCCCTCGCTTGTCGAATGCTGCTCCTCAGATTTGTCGGGGGCTGCAATTTTTAGACCGCATGTAGTAAGGTCAGCGGCCAATTCAATGTCCTTAAAGATTTGCAAGTCATTTGGATTAAGAAATAGCACCTTGCGACCGTGCGCAAGGACTAGTTCAGGTTCCGCGTAAAATATTGTTGTCATATTTGTGTTACTAATGGGTGATAGGTGTCGATTCCAATTTTAAGATGTTCAATAAGTGCATAACAGTGACTATATCATTCATAAATAGCAAGTCGCAGTTACATTGCTTCAGATGGCAACGCCGAATTTTGATTTGCATATATTAACACTTTTAAATGAGCACTTCCAAAAACTTTGCAGCTGTGACACGAAAATTTACCCTTGGGTATGTATACATGAATTCTTGCAGCTGTCACATGTTGCATATATGGCTGGTGTTTTCCAGCACTGCGCACTTTCCGTGTATTTTCTGTAATAAACTTTGGTATATTTGGCCACGTTGTAAATATTGACCGTTGTTTTTGAATATAAGTTTATTTTTGATAAATTTGGGACAATATAATTGTCAACTTTGCAATAGTATATTTACTGCAACCGGCACCTCGTAAAGCCGAATTAAAAGTTGATGTAATATATAAGAACATCAAATGCAACGAATATATTAAAGCCAAAAATAAAATAATAACACACATATTTGTTACGTCACATGAAAATCGTTTTATTTCCTAAGAATCACACTATATAATAATAAAAAAAAGTTTAAAAAAATGTTATAAAATGTACAAAATATGGGCATGTCCCATAAACTGAAGTCATGTTACGTGCTTATACCGATTATTGACTCAATTGAGAAACTCAGCTTAGGCTTCTGTGCACTGGGCGTTGGCGCGGTCGTGTGTGTAAGGAGCGGCATTGATTGATATCCATACTGCTGATGTTGTTCTTGGTGTTGTACTACAGCTGATGCTGAAGCAGCGGCTGAGGCGGCGGGACTGCCCAATAGATCATAAAAAGCGTTCCCAATTACTGTTGGCGGCGTTGCCAAAGGAATTGCTGTGCCGCCGCAGGCGGAGCTGCCAAGTAGCGTTGTATCCATGGCAAAGTTCAGTTCCGGGTCAGCGAACGCTCGTCGCTTGCGCATGCGTTCCAGCAGCGGTGAGTTGAACGTGGGAAAGCGCTGCTTGTACTCTGCAAGTGCATATGAGAAAATGGGCAGGGCATTATAATTTAAGTTACACACTGTGACTTTTGGGGCGAGAGCTCTTTGATCTTGACGTTGGCGTTGGCGTCAAATCTATGCAACAAATTGCTTTCAAATTGTCTCAATTCGTTCAACGCAGTTGTGCATGTATGGGTATGTGTAGTTGTGTGAGAATGTGTGTAATGCATGTGGCATATGGAAATTGAGGCGTAATTTGAGCTGCACACCGATCACAGACCCAAACGACCAGAACCAGACAAAACGGCACCAAATTGTCTGCGTGATTTTTTCGTTTACTTGGAAACCAGATGGAAATTTCGAAAAGTGGATTTTTATCTCCCGCTCAGTTTTTGTTGTTGGTATTTTTGTTCTTGTTGTTGTTTTCGTTGCCCCGTTGACTTTTGCCACATTTGTGCCTTCAAGAGGTTTTTTCCGTTTTCTGAATCTATTTACACATTGAAATTTGGGTTCTACAATTGGACATAACGAGCAATATGCCTGAGTACGACTAGCTTCCAATTTCAGTGTGGGTGGAGTGACTTGCCAACAAATTTGTTGCTTGTCATACTGTTAATGGGATTGTTATTGCTATTCCTACTGCTGTTTCTGTTGCTGTTGCTATTGCTATGGCTGCTTTTGTTGTTGTCTTTGTTGCTTTTGTAAGGAATCCGGCATTTCCTGTCGCTACAACATCTCCCTCCCACTCGCACCAATTGCTCAAATTACTGGGCTTGCCAGACAGTCTGGCACCGGCTGCGCGGCGAGGGCTGCACACTTACCTTCCATGGCTGCAGTGATATGCAGTGTGGACTGTTGCAGGTTGCGCAGCCGCTGCTTGTAGATGCGCTTCTGGGTAATCAGGACCTGGCGCGTGCGCAACGTGTTGGCCGCCATGGAGGAGCAGCATTTGGTGGGCGTTGTCAATGTGGTGGACGGCAGCTCCTCATCGCTGTGTGGCTCAGCCCCGCTAGACGCTTCATTGCTGGCGGTGCCGGAGCTGGCCTCCAGTGCCTCCATGGTTTGCTGGCGTCGCAACGCCACCTGAGCAGCCATCACACGCTGGCGATCAACAACCAGCTGACAATTGGGGCAGCAGCATTCGCGCCATCGGCACAACTTCTTATGGCCCTTGACGCACGAAATGACCCCATGGTTGCGACAGCGGGCACACTTGGGCGTCCGGAGCAGCCGACGCTCTTTGGAGGTTATTACGTTCACGTTCACATTCACCGGCAGGCTACTCTGCATTTCGTTGCTGTTTATATACACTATTTGGAAGCTCAGATCGTATCAGTAGCACTGACAGATATCAACTGAAAGGATCACGTGCTTGTTTCACACATTTAAATGTGCTGGACGAGGAGTTGGGCAGTCACTCGAGTGGTTTGCTACTTCCCAGACAGTCTGGCAGCGACTCGACGTCAAGTGGTCTGGCCTAGGTCTGAGTCTTTGTCTGGGTCTGGGTCTACCCAAGATCCCTCTGCGTCTGTTGCGTCTAGTGTGCTGCCTGCCTATTGGCTGCTAATCGCTGTGGCTAAAAATAGACGACCCAATGGCAGCACAGATGGCTGGCATCAACCAAATCGAAATTAGAAATTCGATTGAAAACCGCACAAAGATACAAATGTATCTCTATATCTATATCTATACATCTGTCAGTTTGTCGTATTTGTTACGTATGTGGCTGTTTGTGTGTAAGAGTGTATGAGTGTGTGTGTCCTCAAAAGTATCAATTTTAATTGCTTTGTTTTGTGCTGTTCTATTCAAAATTTCCTTTTTTACCCTGTGCAGTATAAATAGTTAACATAAAGTTGTTTATCGTTGAAGTACTTTTGTCTCGATTGAAATATTTCGCGATTGTTTTCTAGTTCAGATCAAATAAATATATATATTTATTCTGAAGTTAATTAGATTTATGTAGTATTGCAAATTATTACGGCAGCTGTTAAATACCATTACTATTATATTTCAATAATTAATAAATATTTTTACTTACCAAAGCTATGTACATAGTATAACTTAGTCGAGAACGCTCATTCTTGAAAAAAATTTCTTTATGTTCCATACTTTTTTGATTTTTTCTCTTTGTGGATTTATTTTGATTTTTGATTTTTGATTTTTATTTGTATAACAATTTGTAGCCATTGCATATATATTTTACAGTCATTCAATATTTATATATATATATATATATATATATGTAGATATATATATATATATATATGTAGATATATATGGTATATATGTAATTAAAGTATGTATGTGTATCTTTAAATGTATATATAGTACTTAAATGTATGTATGTAAATACAAATTTAATACGACAAATTAAACAAAACTAAGTTTTTAACAATTTGTGGATTGATTTTATTTTTATTTAGTTTTGTTCCATGGCTTTTTCGCTATTTATTATTATAAAATACTAAAGTACAAAACTGATATTCAAAATATGAATTTAAGCGTGTAATGCAAACATGAGATTTGTTCGTATAAAGTGTAAGCTTATCAAGAGTTTTCTCTTTAAATGTGAGGTTTAATTTTAATTTTTATATTCGATTGGAATATTAAAGCTGATAAAGGTTGTGTGCCAGGTTTTGGATTTGTTGGTCATTTATAGTTATTTGTTATACTTTGATACCAAAGGTCTCAGAGAATATTGATTTTCTGCAATGTCCGTCTTGCTATCGTCTGTCTGTACTTCTGTAGGATCGCAACTTTTTCGACACCCTTACCCATACTGAATAGTGTAAAAAATTGAGCGCTACATCCACTAGACTGGAATTCGCCTTTAAGAACTGAAAACTAGATTATAGCCACACCCACACCTGCGCCCATATCTCTAAAGCTGATATTTCGAAAAGTGTAAATCGATAAATTCGCATATCTTCCACTATTTTAAAGATAGATTCACCAAACTTGGAAGGTTGGCTAGTAACAACAAGATCGGGGTATAAACTTCAAGACCACAACCCCGCCCGATGCCCCCAGGAACTTCGACGCTATAAATCTAAAATGCACATGGTAACCAAATTTTGAAAGTATATTGCTGGTAACTTCCCTAACAGATCTATAAAAAATTGGTTGGCCACTCCGACTCGCTAAGCCAAAACACCTGTTAGTGGAAAACGAAAAGCTCATATAAATCTCACACAATTTGAAAGCTAGAGTGATTACTAGCAGCACCTTTCAAAAATTCGGATAAAATCCACACTAACTCTCCCAAACTTTGATAAGGGTTTATTAGCTTATATCTACCGCAATTTGAAGGACACACCCAGCCGGTTCATTGCTACCTGTAATCAGCTGATATCAAAGTATTTCGTAAATCGGTTGCGCCCGACTGAAACGTTCTCTCTTGTTTTAGTTTTAGTTTTAGATTATGCATAGTTATAGATCATAGAAAGGTATAACAATATATACTCGATAAGTAAATAGCTTTCTAGAGTGCAGTGTAAGTAGATAGTAGGGGCAATGTCAGAAAGTATTTTGGCTTAGTAATGAAATTATTATATAAATTATGATTTTTTAAATGCTTGCAAAGTTATTGTCTTTTGCTTTTACATGTGTTTGTTTTCAAATGTTGTCGGAAAACGAACTGGAAAACAATGATCTCATCGATCGAATGAAGGGGGTGTTTAATTATTGTTATTTCTTATGTCCACTGAACACGCGACTCTGTCGTAAAATCGGTAAAACTCTCTAAACTCTAAACTTTGCTAAGTCTGTTAAACTATTAAGTATTGTAGCATCTTAAATATTTGCTTGCTCGAAATAAATACAAATTATAATACGATTACAAATACAAATACAAATACATGTATAACTTTATATATGTAGTATAGTTAACTACATCTGAATAAATACATATCACATTGCTCAAAACGGGTCTTTTTCCACATGCAACTGGCTTTTGAGCCTTCTTTTTAATTTAATTTTAGTTTTAAGCCATTTTAATTTAATTTTTTTAATATTTTAACAATCATGATTGCCAGAAAAGATTCTATCTATTAACCTCTCGTAACTTAACTGCTTATCAATTGTTTTATTTTACTCTACAGTGGGCTTCATAAATAATGTTTCTTCGATTGTTGTAGATTCTTTGAGGATATTGGGTGGCATTCCTGTAATTCTTCTACTGCATGAGGACTTTACTTATTTCACTTATTTACCGTATTCATTTTCAGTAATATTGGTTTCCAATTTTTATGCCCTTGCACGAATGTTGTAAATTAATTTGGACTTTGTACGCTTGAATGCCGAGTTGAACCTCAGAGAACTCCACTAAATGTTCAAGTTTTGATTAATTTATATTTGAATCACTATTGACACAATCTGCTCAATGGTCCTGCAAAGGTATTTCCTGTTCGGTTTGCCACACTTTCCAATTGTAATTTATTTTGGAAAAGACTTAGCTAATCGACAAATGTCAATAATGAGTATAAATGCTAACAATAAGTGCGTACAGTATCCGATAGTATATAGTATATCTGAATCATGTGTATGTATATGTAGCTTTTGTATATTGTATTTACGCATATGTGTATGTATTTGTGTATATATAACTAGTTAATAGGCTCGACTTGTCCTTTGGTGCGGGGTTTCATTCAATTTAGTGACTCTTATTTATGTGTATATATATATATATATGTATGTTTTAATAACTGGTGTGTGGTAGTATGCATCTAGAAGTAATTATGGGAAATACAAAGATTTTGTAGATTATTTTAGGGAATCACATACAAAACAATTAATGAAATGCTTCACTCTAAATTTAATAAATGCCATTTAGAGGGTTTCATTTAAGTTAAGGTAGGAAGCGCGGAACCAGGTTTAGGTACAGTGGTAACAGGAAAAAAAAAAACCGTAGCGACATATGTTTAGTTTCTGAACTCAAATCCATCAAAATTGGGATCATGATGTATTTGTATATAATAATTTATATAGACGAAAATAGGAAAATTACCTAATAATTGTTTTAAAAATTAAGAACGAATTGTAATTTCTAGTTTCTGGACAGGCTTTAACTACCACTGCGAGGACGTGTGCCAGCTGGAACCCGGCTGAAAATTGTATCAAATTGTGATTAGGGTCATAATAATGCTTCAAACCCAATTTGAACTGTAACCTCCTCTGCTTCTCAACCATGTGGAGATTAGACGATGCTGTTGCGCTTTGCGCTGGCCCTCTGCAGGGTGCTTTGCATGGCGGCAACGACGGCCTCGGCGCCACCAATGAAAATGGGCTGATTGGCAGCACGTCGGAGCACATGCCACATGGCCACCGGCTTTCGCAGGGAGGAGAGCATCTGGTGCCAGTGGCGCAGACCCTTCCCGACCGCACAGCTGCCGGCAAGGACATGGCCCAGGGGCACAATCCCATTATCAGTGACGCCAAAGACAGTGAGCCGCAGTTGGACTGTGGTCAGACCCTGGGGTGGCACACTAAATATCATCGACTCGTTGAAAATGGGACAGCGGTCCTTGCGCTTCAGGGAGGTGCGCTTTTTCAACACCTTCTTCTCGTTGTTCATCAAATAGACCTGTAAACACGACCCATTTGAGATCATGGCTATCTTTTGAATGTTGAATGTTGACTTAGCTCACCTTGACAAACACATGCTGAATTGCTCCGCCAGAGGGGGAGTGCCCTTGCGACAGCTGCTCCGTTGGGGCTTCCAGTTCCAGCTTGAGATTGCGCGCCTTAACGACGACTATTGTGAGGCGCTCCGCTGTGGGCAGATATCTCAAGGAGAACATCAGCTCACCCCAACGCGCGTTGCACTTGCGCGAATCAGACAATGGTATCCAGGTGATTATCGGACGCTCTATCTCGCCAATTTCCATCTCCGCCTCGCCAATCAGGGTGTGAACGGGCCCGTTGTGATACAGATGGAACCAAAGCGAGTGCCGGCCCGCCAGTCGCTTCAGACGGAAGTTGAAGCTCTCATTGTAGGCTGGAGTCAACGTTGCTTTTACCACCTGTATGTGGATGTGGGCAAGAACTGAACGCTTTCGTTTTTTTTGGAGTTGGCGGACTCACCTTGGTCTGCATACCACCTGCATGATCCGGCACCAGGTAGATCCGAACGAACGTGTCCAACGAGTCAAGGCCCATGCTGTGCGGACAGATTAGTCCCTTAGCTTCCAGTACGCTCACCGTCAGCTCCAGCTGTTCCTCGTTCGGACTGCTGATGTTTCTGTGGACGAGTGGATAGTGGCGGAATGAAGTTATACAATTTTGATGGGTTTCCATTTTCGGGCTATGGAAGAAGAAGGTAAACTAACTTCTCATACTGCAGGCCGACGCAGAGGTAACCGGTGATTTGGGTGTAGGGTTGATCGAGTTGATCCAGGCACAGCGAGGACGCATCTGAGTTGACCGAATCGCAGGAAATAGCTCGCTCCAGATTAATACCTTCCATTGAGCCATCCAGAGACATCTGCGAGCTGTTGCGTCTGCCCAATCCCAGGCTAATGCTCGACTCCTGGCGGAGCAGCGACCGTCCAAAGCACCAAGTTGAATTGCCATTGCCGTTGACGTTGCCACCTCCACTTCCATTTCCATTTCCATACCCATTGCCATTGGCGTTGCTTACAATTATTCCGTGGCCATTGGGTAGCTTGCGGAAAAGATAATCCTCCGATATGGTCTTCTGCAGTATATGGGGCCCCTTAACGCGCTGCGTCAGTCCGGTAAACGGATTATTTGTGTTGTGCAGCTTGAGGAGGCGACTCGACAGGCTCTGGCTCTTGCTCTGACTTTGGCTTTGGCTCTGACCATGCACAAAGGGATTGCCGTTGAGCGGCACCGACTGTGGCTGGATCTTTACCTCGCTTTTTGCTTGTAGCAGCTGCTCCGTTGACTCGCACAGAAACGGATTTGTGCTGGAGTTGCGACGCTTTAGTGCCGGTGGACGACGCTCATGTACCAGATCTTCTGGTTTTGCTGTTTCCGTTACCTCTGCCCCGATATTGATGCCCTGCTGCACCGAGATCTGCCTTTTGGCAACGGGTCGAGGAATCGCAGTGGAGGACAGGGTCACCGACGCAGAGGTCGTAAGTCGTGGCGGCGGCGCCTCCAATGGCTGTGGCACAGCTGCCGCAACACCAGCTCCTCCTACACGCTGTGGGGAGCGTTTGCAAGAGTGAGGCTCCATCGTCGACGCTTCCACCCGCTCTGCGGAAGGTGAGCTCAGCTCGTTGATCTGGCTGAAGGAGAAAGTGACCGTTTTACTGCTGGGGCCAGCGCTATTGGGCGCTGGTGCCGGACGCAGAGGCTGTGGCGGTATGCTGACATCTGCCTGTGGCAGATTCCACAGCGGCGTCGTCGCCGTTGCTGTTGTAGTTGACGCCATATTTGGGTCGCCTCCATTGCCCAGCAGCAATTGTTGCTGATGGTGTTGCTGATGATGGGCATGCTGTTGCAGCTGCTGCTGATCGTCCTTGTCAAGGGTATCAAAGCGCTTGAAGCTGCCGCTGGTGCTCAGCAGAAACTCAGAGCCAGATTGAATCTGCAAGCAGTTAAACAGACAGGAATATTATTATTTTCCAACAATTTAAGATATTTCAAATGATTCGGGGGTTGAAAGCAATTGGCAACTCACGCTGGCCATGTACCCATTGGGATGGAAGAGCTTGTGCTTGTGCTTGGATAGGCCAATCTTCTCCTCCTTGTTGGAGCGCATTCGCATCCAACTGGCAGCACGTGGTCCTAGGCAGTGGCATCCGAGCACGACACACACAACTAGTATCAACAGCAGCACCACCAATGTTAGGCTGAAAGTGAAAGTTAATCCAAGTGGTGTCCCATCCATCGTGAATGCAGGCTGGGTAATTTGTTAGATAGCCAGACAGGCAGCTAGGAGATCCTCTACCTCTCCGACAGCTAGCAACTAGCAGTTAGTAGCTGCCCACAGAGAACATTTCCTTTTGAGGTAAGCTGTAAAGTTTCCAATGCCGAATGGGATGAACTAAGCTCAGTTCAACTCCTTGCTGGACTTTCTGGGCTGTCAGAGAGAGAAAGAGAGGGAATCATCGGGAGGGGGAGAGCGGAAAGAAGAGGTAGAACGAGAGGAATAAAATAAAAATCGGAAGTCACCAACTTTTAAAGAAATTTGTCTCGAAACTGGCTTAAAACATCGATAACCAAAATCGGAGCTCGGCCTAGAAAATGTTTCAGTTATTTTTTGACACATATAGACGATGAAAGGAAATATATATATGCATATGATACTAAAATATCCAATTTATTTCCCTTTTTTTCATTGGCTAGTAGCGTTTTTAAAATCACACTGTTTTTATTGGAAACCCCCTTTGGGACAGCCCCTTCTCTGGCACAGCAAGAAGGAAAAGACAGAGAAGGAAATGGAAATGGAGATGGAGATGGAGACAGCAACAGCAACAGCAAATACATATAAAGATAAGAACTATTACAGACGGCGGCGGTAAGGGGAGAACTGAGGCCGAACAAATGAAAAGTGAAAAGCTAGAAACGAGAAGCGACAGACAGCAACGTCAACACTTTCATCTAGCATCGCTTTACATGTGTCTCAGTAAACGATTGCTCTTCCATTCGCTATCATCGCAACTCATATTTTATCACCCACACACACACAAATATATATATATGCATGGAGAGTGTTGTGGGTTTTAGTCAGGTGTCTGTCTCTATTTCTATTTTCAGCCATATACCACCCGTTTATCATCCCCACTTGCCACTATTCGCCATTCGCCCGCTGACAGATGACAGATGACAGTTGACATTTGACAGTTGACAGTTTTTTGATTGAATTTGTAAGCAAAGCTGCAGCATTTCCACTTCAAAGACCAAACAGCCGTCAGCGCATCTGACGTTGCCAATGGAGTAAAACAATTCTCACATTGCAACTGCTCGCCACCAATTGTTGACTGTGCCTCCTTCTTCTCCTCTCCCTTATTAATATTCAGCTGACTATTGCAGTCCCTTGACCAGCCCAAAATTTGTCTGATAATTTGCAGTTCCGTTAAACGATCAATTAATATTAGTAACTCAAGCAGGAATTGTTGTATGCTTGAGCCGACTTCATTGGATCGAACATATATATATATTATCATATAAACTAATCGAAAAAGTAATCGATATCAGAAAGCATGTCTTCATTGGGGTTTGGGGTCACATCTGCCATCCAATTATAGATATTATTATTGCAATTTATATTTAAGCATATAAGGAAAACATTTAATAAGCCATTTGGTGTTGTTGGTATATCCAGCACATATAAAATATTTGGAAGAGGATGCCATAAAATGTGAACTTCCTTGACTGGGGCACTTTGGTTTAATGCAGTAACATAAATGCATTTTAATTAAATAAGTGTTTAATGAGCTGCGAGCACACCAACACACAGACACACATCTATATATATATATATATATATATATATATATATATATATGGAATATGGATTTAGAGTGCGACAGTATGAAGCGAGTGTTTGAATGTGTGAGTGTGCGCGAGTGTGAAAGAGAGGCTGCCATTTTGGCATCCACATTAGCTGCAGCAACAGTAGCAACAACTTTCAGTTAACCTACTGCGAGGTCATTCCACTGTGCACAGTGTGATAATGTTTTGTACATATTTAATAATTATCCCCATGTTTTATGAAAAGGCCTAAGAAAACTGGTGGGCTGTGGTCGGTTGGGAGGTGACCTGCTTTAAATGAACAATGGGCTACAGGGATACAGCCCAGTTCAATTGGCACCCACATGATTTGGTCCCGTTACACAGCTGAAATTCAGCCGGAACACAGCTTACACACACACTTTATCCGCCCACAACGTCAGCTATTTAAAAGGGAGAGTTGAAAATAAAACATCGAAAGTCAAAGTAATCAAAAGTGAGAGGCAGGAAAAGATAACACGAAATTGGAGCATTTTGGCGAAAGTGGAAAGAGACGCACTCACACACACGCCAACATACACACACTCGCACACACATACTCGAAGAAATGCAAGTAGCTAAATTTTGGAATTTCTCTTATGGGTTTTACTTTTGGTTTTTTTAAGCTGCACCAGCGAAATTAAGCACACGGCATAGTTAATCACAATACACACAGTGTTGTAAGAAATGTTTTCTGTTTGCCTATTTACCTTTGGTGTACACCAAATTGCGCACTTGATTTGTTTAATTTTGTTTGAATTACACTTTACAATATCACAGGGCGGCGCACATTAAAAAGTGACAATATATGTTGGCAGCAAATGAACAAAGTTCGCTTATTAACAATAAGAACTGGCGCGATGCTGCTGCTCAAAACAACAACACCAGCAACAATAACAACAATTAGAGCACAGGCAGCGCGTGCAGCCAGAGAAACAACCAACAACCAGTTGTAAGTTGAGCTCGTTGTCCATTGCGTTATCCGTGCTGGGCGAAATCTCGCGGCCAACTGAGAGCGAAAGCGCTCGAAAGCAGGCTGCTTATTTTTTCCTGTTAGTCAGCCAGCAAACGCAGCATATGCGCATTCTCACAAAGCTCTTCTTATGTTGGTCTTTAAATGGAAAGCTTTAGGTGCTGACCTCTACTAGTATAGCTTAATTATGCCTAAGTAATATATTTTTCAATCAGGATTTTGGGACAAAGCTCATTTGCCATAAATTTTAATTGGCTGTTGACTTAGCTAGCGGCTGCTTGGCCAAAGGATTGTGGATTGTGTGGATGGTCCACACTCAACGATGACGAAATTTTTTTACGAAATTTTCCAATGTTAACGAATTTGTTTAACAGTTCCACACTGAAAGAAAGTTATTTAGCTTAGACACGAACCCATCAAACAACGTAACTTATTTTATTTTTATTTATGCAAGACATTGAAAATAAAATTAAAATTGAATTTATTTTAATTATATAATCACATATGTATATATATATATATATATATATATATAAGTGATTACATGAATAGATTTAAATTTCATCGTATTCGACTCGAATGTATTCACAGGCATGTATGCACATGTAAGTATGAATGTGTGTGTATGTGTGCCTTTGTTGATGTGAGCTGAAGTGGCCACAGGGTGACTCATAGTCGTGAATTCAGATTATCTCAAGGAAGCCAATGCTAAACAATGGTACACAAAAATAATTATTGATGAAACCAACAATTATTGCAGGAACAGTATTCATGGTAATCGCTTGCTTAAAGCAATTCATTTAATTCTTTCGTCGTTTCATAACTGCAATCAAGTTTGTGACTTGATTGCATTTGCCCAACCAGAAATCCCTAAGCGCAGCCATATAGTTATTTTTTTTTTTTGGGCTTGCTTTAGTTTAGTTGAGTTGAGTTGCGCTTGACTTTTACTTCGGAAGCCGTTGGTATTTGGCTGCTGTTCCGGACAACGATTGGGGCTCACAATTCCATTTGGCCACAACAATTACAACAAAAGCGATTAAAACGAAATTTTATAATTCATGCTGCTGCATGCAAGTTCAAGAGTCAAAGCAAATAAATTGCGAAAATTCAAATTGTGTGAGTAAAGCGGCAGAACCAGTAATATAAAATGCAAACAAACACACACACACACACACAACATTTAGATATTTTATATAAGTGTGTGTAAATGTAAATGTGTGTAATGCAAAATAATGCAAAATGGCATATTATTTCAATGCAATTTTCAATTGAATTTCGGGGAAATCTGCCTCCTAGTGAACCCATTCCCCCTTCCCCCAACCACCCATCTCATTCGCGTTCCCAACAATTACTCGCTTAACTTTGCTCGCAAAGTTTGTGCCTATTAAACACACAACACAAAAACACAACAAAATTCCAAACATATATACGAATATTTTTATTATGGGTAAATTGTTATAAATTGTTCAAAAGCCATTGCATATTTTAACATTGAAATCCGCAACATTTTAGCATTGGGCATCAGGAACGAATCCGCTAAAGTATTAAGTGAGTGGGAATTTGTACAAATTGGCCGCACTATTATTCGTCCAACAACTGGGCGGCATTCAGCAGATGAGGAGATGAACAGATGCGCAGCCATTTTGGCGGTTGGGTAACCTTTACCCAGCCCTCCCACTAGTGGTCAATGGCCAGTGGAACCCAGACAGGGCGACAGGGAAACTTGCCGACCAAACAGACAGAGAGACAGCACGTGCAGAGTTATTTTTGCTGTTGTTGTTGTTGTTGCTTCTAGTTTTGTTTGTATCAAATGCCAAATTGGGGCAAATCTGACGATGAGTTGCAGTTGAATGTTAAATATGTGTGTGCCCCTAATGAATGCAATGAAAGCGAGATAATTATAATTGCAATTACGAATTAGCTAATCAAAATTGGACATGCCGAAATGAACGCTGTGTTGGCTTATTTAGACGATTGCCTGATAAGTTTGATCACCTTGTGTATTGCTTTGGCAACACCCAAAATATATTTCACCCACACACACACCGAATATACACAGACTCAATAGGGCATTATCTGGGCGTTGTTGCTTATCAAAACTGGCAAATTATTAAAATCAACAGCAATAAATTAGCATGCTTTGCGAGTAGATGTGTGTGTGTGTGTGTGGGAAGACTGGAAAATGAAGTTGAAGCAGGGCGGGAAGCGCATAAATCAGGTTGAAGCAAAGACAAGAGCCAAGTGAACATCCAGCATAAACCACCCAACTATCCGCACGCCCAGTGGGTCCCCCAGGGTGATGACTGAGCAGCCAATTGCGGCCATATAAAACGAAAATTTTGCTACACAGTTTTTCCCTTTCACAAATTTATGCAAAATAATTGCAAACAATGGGAGAGCAAAGTGAAAGGGAGACGCGAAGAAAGCGACTGAAAAACTAACCAAAGTTCTGACTTTGACCCACAGCGAAACTGAATGCGATGACAGGGTGTACATCGCGTTTCGGGGTTGTAGGGTGCACTGTACACAGAGTGCACTCTGTGTGGAGCTTATGCATCCTATCCTCTGCCTTACCTCATTCTGTGAAAGGTCGTTTTTTGTTTTTGGTGCAGTGCAGCACAATGCGAATGCGATTTTATCACGACATTAATTGCATAATAAAGCACTTTTAATTAGGTTTCGCGTACAACGTCAGCTCCCACAATGACGTCCCTAACCTAACCGAAGAAGGCGCAGTTTGAAGGCAGTCAGTGACGCCCATGCGTAAGACCGAGCAGGAAACTCAATCTCAGGCAGAAGCTCAAGCTCAAGCTTAAGTTGCAGCAGGCGATGTTAAAACTTATTTCACAAAATTGTCGCCCAAGACACTACAGTCGTCACTTACCTATGAGAACTTCATCAAATTAGAATTGTAGTTGTTTCTAATGCATTGAATACCTTCAGTAGAATATTATGATACTGAGAATCATTAAACCTTCTATTCTGTTAATACTATCAAATTTAAAATTAAGTATAAGACGATCTCAGCTTAATGCTATTAATTATACTAAGCATAGATATTAATATATAAGAAGTAGGCCTGAATTGCGGATCTCCCTTGAAACTGAAACGTTATAGTTTTAGCTAGCGGGTGAGTACTGTAGTTGCATATGTGCTGGATGGTGCCGGGTGACAGTAACCAACCACAAACTTTAGACTTTTCCATAGATATTGCTGTTCTTATTAAATCAGCATGGTTCGGCAAAACGATTCGATGCTCGCCTTACTGAACAACTGCCAACTGGAAAAACTTAAAGTAGTCTACCCTTCATAGGGGTGGGTGGACTCTGCTGAGTCGGTGGCGTATACGCAATGTCATGTCGCCAGAGCGACCTTCAGAGCAGCCAACAGCCGAATACGGAGGCAGGCAGCACTGTTTGTGCTTCAATTATGCCAAAAATGAGCACTGACACGTAAAAATAATGCATACTTCAAGGCGTACGCGCGTCCCGCAGAAGCCACAATGAAAAAAGGAAAACAGCAGCCGCAGCCGCAGCAGCAGCTGCAGTGGCAGAGTTGACAATGCCACTGAAAGACGAGCAGCTGCAGCAGCCAAGGGGCAACAGCAATGCATATAACATTTTAATTTCCTGCTTATTAGGCAGCAACGCCCACTTACACAAGCACACTCACTTACACACACACACACATAGGCACATAGAAATGGGGTGTGCGCGTGTGTGTGTTTGTGTGTGGTATTTATGTCGCTCTGGCGACAAGCCGCCGACCTACAAAAGTATCCTATACACCCCCATACACCAATACACCCCCTAATACCCTACACTCTCTCCACACCTTTCGCCCACCGACACACACACACGCACCCCACCAACCACATCTTCTTCTTCTTCTACCCATGCGCAGTTTTTCATTACACGTTGCTGTCCGTTGCAGCGAAATTTTAGACGCGCCGTCGACTCTGGCTGCCATCTACTTGGTCTACGTCCGCTGCACACATAAATCAATGCACGCAAACACATACACGTACAGACACACATACACACACAGACACGCACACACTGCCATGCATAAGCCAGACCTCCAAGTTGCCCAACTGACCAGCACCAGCAGCAGGAGCAGCAGCTGCAGGCATTGGAAATTTGATAATTGAATTTACACGTGAATGATCACATCTTTAAGCCTTCACTCCTTTACTTTATTGCAGCACTGGCAGCAATCGGCAGCATTGTGTGCTCAGAGCCTATGGTTGCTGGCCCTAGATTGAAACTGTTCTATTTTGGAATGCGCCACAGGCCAAAAGCGGATGACCAAAACCAAAGCCAAGTAATTATGATCACAAATTGATTAGGTCATTGAGCAATTGGGAGAAGTACCTGCAGCAAAGCAACACAATTGGGCCACACCCGTTTATATAACAGCCTGTGTGTATCTTTGTATCTATGTGTATATGTATGTGAACTACATTACTTATTACGTTTGCCTTTTTACGGAATGCACATGGGAGAATTTTAAGTGGATCTGAGAATCAACAAAGGCATTTTAGAAAGAGATGCAACACTGCGTTGAGATCAGTTGCACGGCGTAGAAAGAGATGCCAAGATACTAAGTAATATTATTATAGCTCTGTCTCACTCTTCTTTCCATTGTGGTTGGTTGGGGTCTAAGCGAATTTCATATTAATTTGCCTAAAATGTAGTCCAAATCTCAACGACAACAGCAAAATGAAATCAAAGCCAACCCCAACATGTGACTGATGGCCCAATCCAAGAGGCAAGACGACCAAAGATGAGATGCACTTGCCAGAAGAAAGTGGTAAGTAGCATGAATAAAACAGAGCGCACATGCGAAACATTTGGTTGGGTGGCCCAAATGCAGTCAGCGCCAACAGTGTGAGAAACACAAAGGTAGAACGAAGCCACAGTTGCCAAATGGAAAATGGATTTCACTATTAATTTCGCTGACAAGACGACGGGTACGAGGACGAGGACGACGAACGAGCTCGCGCTCGGGGACACATGAGAGAAGGTAAACGTAAACAAGAACGTTGACAACGTCAAAAGTAAAGATATGCTACTGACAGCACCGCGTTCCTATGCATATACGTATATGTATGTATGTGTATGTATGTGTTGTGTATGTGCATGTGTATGTGTGAGTATTGTTGCATTGCAGATGCGCTGCGCTGAAAAGGATGGCAACTGATGGCAACGGCTCCCAACGATGTCAGCAGCTCAGCTTTGTCGACTTTCGCTGTTATGGCGAGCACACCTATTTATAAAAGGGGTCTGCAGAACTTGCGGCTAAGGAAAAAACTAAATAAATAAGAAAAATAAACTTACGCTAACTAACTTTTTGTTTAGCTTATTTTTATCCCCTATTTTTGTGGAAAAAATGAATATCTTTGTCACTCTCTCTGCTTTTTTCTGGGCTATGCAAATGCCTGATAGCCAAATATTTGCGCAAAGGAAGCGTACACATAATTCATGTACAAATATATATTTATATAAGTTTTTCTCTACTTAACCATAAAATAATAAGCAAACAAGGCCTATAGTCGGGCATAGTTGGACTTCGGGTTTGCCGTTTCATTTGCATATCATGAGGATCATGCAGATCTGGCCAATTTTCGCTCATGGTAGCGGGCGAGGGCAGCATCGAATACTTCACCGACGGTGCGTTTACGCCAAATGTGAGTGCGATCGATGGGCGTCTTCACAGCTGTCGGGGCATCCACGCCGACCTCTTTAACGGATGCACTCTCGGATTCGGATTTGGATTCAGATGGGGGTTCTGGTGTTGAATCAGATTTGGTTTTCAGCTGCTTTTCCTTATCAGCGGCATCTGTTTGGGGACTACGCGACGACTTTAATTTGAGTGCCGTTTTGACAACACTTTTGTTCGCTGCTTGTTTCGCATTTTCTGCCCGCATTTGCCGCTGTT
This sequence comes from Drosophila demipolita, assembly GCA_035042405.1. Classification (NCBI taxonomy): domain Eukaryota; kingdom Metazoa; phylum Arthropoda; class Insecta; order Diptera; family Drosophilidae; genus Drosophila; species Drosophila demipolita. Next base: position 575,688 of record JAWNLI010000476.1, on the reverse strand, counting down.
GTTGGTGCTGCTTCTCCTCCTCATCGCTGGACTCATCGATGCTAAATTCTGAGTCGGCATCAATGTTGTTGGGCAAATGGGCCTTGTCTGTGACTTCAGGCGTCATCCGTGCTGGCTTATCATCATCAGAGGAGCGACGCCTTCGGTAATTTCGATTTTTGCTTGAGCTACCCACATCAGACTTGATCGGTTTATAGGCAACTTCACTGGTGCTGGGTGCAGTCTTTGGCTTAAGTACCGACTGTTGGGTGCCCAGTTTCTGTTCATAGAGATGCCTGTAAAAGCCATCGAGATCCTTTTGTTTTGTTACATCCCCTATAGCTTCCAGATATTCATCACGCTGATCCTGCTCCTGAAGTTCCCGTATAGATTCTAGCTTCTTGCGATACGCTGCTGTCACATATGTCTCCTTATCCTTGTATGTTTCGCCCTCCGCCTCGCGCTCCTTCTGCACTTGGCGCTCAATGCGCAGCTCGTTCTCCAGTTTGCGTCGCTCCGCATGCTCCATCAGCCGGCCAATGTACTTGGCCTTTCGAGGCTCTAGCCTTTTGGTCGCCTTGGCCTCTTCGCGTTTATTGTCCATCTCGTCATACAGCTCGTCGTACTGGAAAATAGTTGGGTCCTCTGCCAAGGCCTTCTCTTGCATGTTACGTGCCTTGCGACGCTCCATAAGACTGGGCGCACTGATCACTTCAGGTTTCCCAGTGGGACGCATTTGAGGCACCCCGGCTTCATTATCATTGGCCGAGCTGTTGCTACTTTCATCGAATATAGATGGCCTGGTTGGGGGGCGTGTTGGCTTTGCATCTTGCTTCTTTTGCTGTCCCGGTATTATAAGGCCAAATCTATGGAATTTTGCTCAAGTTTAAAAATAAAAAACAATAAAAATTGTAAATACTCACTGTTTGGACATATTATTACAGTTGAGGTGTTGACAAATACAAACAGAATACAGTAATAGTTAAAATTGTCTAACACTAAATTATTCCAAAGCAACTCTGCGTTCTGAGCAACTCTGCTTGTGCGCACCACTGACAACTGCAGCTGTCAAATGCGGCAAGATGGACTTCCTCTTTTCCGATACGTTCGCGGTCGTGTAAATTTGTGTTAAAATTCACAAAATAAAATCTTAGGTAATCCGCGTTAAATTTTACCAAAAAATTTAAACAAACACAGCATATATCACAAAAAGATAGCTGGATTCAATTGCGCTACAAATTTTTTGCGTGTGCCTTGAAAATTATGTGCAAAACTCTTATTTTTTTATTGTGTATGAATTGAAGTTCAATGTTTTGGCGGCGACGGCACAACAGCAAAAAGTTGGCCTACATACAATTAAACAACATTGCCGGTTTCTGCGTGCATTTAACAATAATGCAATCTAAACGGCAGTACACATTTTTTTTATATATTTTTTTTTTATTGTTTCTGTGTGGCAACGTAAAAAGTCTGGCGTTGTGCCTTCATGTTCGACAGCATCAGCTGTTTTTTTTTTTTTTTTGTTGTCGCCGTTACTGGTATTTTTGTCAGTGGTGCCGCCCAAACGCCAGAATAGCTGGCAAATCCAATAGAATCAGTTTGTACGCGTAATGAGCATACGAATTGACAATCATTGCAATTCATCGTTGTTGTTTACATACCTCCGGGCACAAATTTCTATGTGCAACAATGCATGATTCCTCGTCGGTCCATTGCTTGTTCATAAAGGACGTAGGGTAGGGGAGAGGTTGGCACAACAAATATTTTCAAGGCGACGCGTTTGCACGTGTTTTTTTTTTTTGTTTTTGTTTTAACCTTGTTTACTGTTTGGTGTAAGAAATATATTAATTTATACTTTATTGCAGCCATGGTGCGTATGAACGTATTGGCCGATGCCCTGAAGTGCATCAACAATGCCGAGAAGCGCGGTAAGCGTCAGGTGCTGTTGCGTCCCTGCTCCAAAGTCATCATCAAGTTCCTCACTGTGATGATGAAGCATGGATACATTGGCGAATTCGAAATTGTTGATGATCATCGGTCTGGCAAGATCGTGGTAAACCTTACCGGACGCCTGAACAAATGTGGCGTCATCTCGCCACGCTTCGATGTCCCCATCAATGACATCGAGAAATGGACCAACAATCTGCTGCCGTCACGTCAGTTTGGCTATGTCGTGTTGACCACATCCGGTGGCATTATGGATCACGAAGAGGCCAGAAGAAAACATCTGGGAGGCAAAATCCTTGGTTTCTTCTTCTAGATCGTCCTTTCGGGAGCAAGTAGGATGAGCCAGGAAGATCTGAAAAGCTATTTTGTGTGTGTGGGGAGTTTAACATATGTAAAAAACTGTTTTCTTTCCCCGTCGCAAAAAATAAAAAAATATTAAATAAAAACAAAACCTATCATCGCTCATTCAAAGACAGCAAAGAATGAAACAAAACAAGAAAACCCCAAATAAAATTATTAATACATAGTTTTTAATAACAAGCTAATTTTATTCGCCCATATACCACCTAAGCTAAATGTTGGAAATCTACGAATCGGCAAATTCTTCTGAGCAACCCCAGTAGAATGCTACTGTCAATTGTAAAAGGCATATAGGATAATCGCGGCGAACAGGTCGGCTTCTACAAATTTTGAGTTGTTCATTTGATTGACATTCTAATCGCATACTTAAAATAGGAAAATACTTAAATATAGAAAATATAATTATATATGGGGTAATGCTTGCGAGATTAAAATTATGATGCTTGGTTGGTGAATAAGAGATCAAAAATATCAGAGAGGAGCCTTCACTTAAGGCCCGCGTAATTGCAAATAGGCAAAAGATGACATATTTAAATTTAAAGAAATACCAATGTTTATTTAAACTATTGGAAATATTTAAATTTCGCGTGAACAGACTAGCATAATGCATCATTTTATTTACAAAGTGTGTTTAAAGCACGTTGGCAGCTCACCTAATACATAAATTAAATGTGTTGCATACTTTGGGGATATCAAAAATCAATCGCCTTTAATAAAAATAGTTTACTTTTTCAATGTACATAGCTTGCAAAGCATTTGGATCAATAGTAATTAGCGGTAATTGGACTGTGATTAAGTGAAAAGCGAACGCCCAAGTCCCATAGTTTTTATTTTTCTTTATCAAGAACACCCACATCTAGTCTAGTGAACTTATTGTCCGTGTCAGAACACTGAGCATATTTAATTACTAGCTTGCACGTGTGCAATTGTCCATATTTTATCCAAAATGACATACATATATGTATATATACATGTATATAATTATCTGGTAATAAGGCTGAAATTCCTTTGTCTACAAAACGATGGAATTAAATTAAGTACTTTTGCAATTGAACACATACTTATCGATTTTTTTTGGGAGTGTAGCTATTTTTTCTGGATTGCAAGAGATTTCACTTCGCGAGAGCTTTAGCTCTAAAGATCTCACGCGCCCCCAATTTGCTGATGTTAATGATAATGAACCCGATAATGTTAATGACATTTTTCCTTGTTTTTTGCAGCGGCTTTTACAACTGGAACAAAGTTCGTTTGCGATAGACAAGAACTTGAAATAAACCTGCTATGAGTCAGCTGCGCAATTATTAAGATAATTCTGTTGAATGACATTTCGTTACTTGGGCGCAATGTTAAATGAGAATAAATCATTTGCACTAATAGCTCCAGATATACAATTATATAAACGTACATATAAATTTAATACTGTTTGTAAGTATTTTTAAGTTACAGTCAAGGATTGAATGTAAACACATACACACATAAATTTACATGCATACATTGCACAAAAAAGCAATTTATCAACTTTTTCAGTAACTGTTTAAAATAAGCGAAGGTAAAATATGTACATAAATGCATATATATATATTTTTTGTATATACATCATACATTATACAAAAGCAACATAGCCGGCAAAGGGTTTCAGTTTCTGCTAGCTTCAACGGAGATAGCAGTATGTGCCTTTGCCTGTGTGTTCTCCCTCTCTCTCTCTCACCATCTCTGTTTTTGTTTTTGGGGTAAAAAAAAACTAGTTCGCTAAAAGAGACGGGGAAGTAGACCTTGTCTTAAATAGCACAACGCGTGATGCGCTAGAATCGCAACAACAACAGCAATAAGAACAAAGACAAGCGCTTTGTGGCTGACCTGAAGCGAAAGCAAACACCTTGGGGGCTGGTAGACATTTGAAAAGATTAATCTTGGTTAATCTTGATCGCAATTTTCAAGTCATATTATTGCTATGCGGCGTTCACAATTAGGTTTGCCAATGTATATTGCCTGGTGCTTCTGCAGAAAGAAAAAACGCAACGAAATGAAAGAAAACTGTATGGGAATAGTATTTATTATTACGCGAGTCTTTATTAACATTTCACAATTGTTATCGTAGCCAGACGGAAGTTAATTCATGAGTTGGAACGTGCAGAGAGCCAGCCGCCAGATAAGGAAAAGTTGAACGACTAACGACTTAACTGGGCCGTTGCCAACGTCTGCTGCTTCTGGCTTGCCGGCTAGTCGGCAACAGCGGGCCAAAAGCTGTGATACAAGAAATTATGATAATGGGCGTAGGAAGTGTACAGAGAAGCACGTGTTTAATTACTACTCAATACGGATTTATTGTTGCTTTAAACAGAACTTGTTGCTACTACTTTCTGCCTTAATCATATATATATAAGTTTAATGTGTGTGTGTATGGGGTACGGTGTGGGGTGTGGGGGTATGGAATTTATTACATTTAGACAACTGAGCTTGTAGCATATGTATATAAGTAATAGTATCATTAAGGTGTGAGTGTGTGTGTTAGCAGCCTCTGTTTTATGTGTTTTGTATGCGCCGCAATTCGAAATGTTTCTCCTCTCCTCATTTCTCTCTGCTGAACAACAGCCGGTGTTGAGGCTCCGCAAGCAAGATAAATGCTGAGCTGCATCCATTTACGATGCGCTGGCAAAGTACTCCTTGGATTTATGGGGATCAGCCACCATGGTCTTCTGACCGGGCTTCCAGTTCGCTGGACACACCTCGCCGTTCTTGTCGGTGAACTGGAAAGCCTGCACCAGCCGCAGTGTCTCCTCGACGCTGCGGCCCACAGGCAAATCATTGATCGTTATCTGGCGCAATATCTGCTTATCGTCGATAATGAAGAGGCCGCGGAATGGAATACCGGTGTTCTCGTCGAGGACGCCATAGTCGCGAGCCACCTTCATCGATTTGTCGGCCAAAAGTGGTATGTTCATTTGGCCCAAACCTCCCTGTTTGCGTGGTGTATTTATCCAGGCCAGGTGAGTGAACTGGCTGTCCGTGGAGCACCCAACTACCTTGCAATTTATCTCGTTGAACTTGTCGGCGTGCTCAGAGAAAGCAATAATCTCCGTGGGGCACACAAACGTAAAGTCCAATGGATAGAAAAAGAGCACCAGGTATTGCCCCTTATAATCGCTCAACTCGATGTCCTTGAATTGACCATTGACCACAGCGGTGCCGGAAGAGTTGGGTGCATTCTGCTGCGGTTTCAGCATCTGCGGTAGGCAAGGAAATGTTACAGTTATGCAAATACACCACAAACATACATAGCAATTTTTTTAATTGTAATAGGTATTTGTGTATATTTGTGATAAGTGGCAAATTGCACGATTTGCAGCCATAAATATTATTTGATATTAAGCGTAATTGTAATTGCCATTATGTGCCTTATACAAAATTTCTTCAAAATTCAACAAAATGTACATAGAATGCGAACATTTAATTTTCCGCCATGACGATTTTCAGCTGCCGGCTAAAATTTGCACAAGCAACGGAAACGTCTATATAAATATGTATTTGCAGTTGTATATACATATATGTGTGATTTCTTTTTAGCAATACAGCTGTGTGTTATAGGAATGTACGTATGTATACATAGTTATTATACAGACATTGTGCGCCAAACTTGTGAAATAATCTTCTTCACAACAACAACAAATTAACATCATGTAATGGCTTACGCTGAGCTGTAATTTCTCTTTAACTTTGTCAATTATTTGCGAAATGTACATGATTTTAATATATATTTCCTTTTCCGCTGCTAACTGCCAGATATCCCAGAACTTACTTTAATTTTTTAATAATCGTTAGGTAGCTGTAGGCGTTTGCAATTAAACTGGTCAACGCAAACTTTAAAAGCGAACAATAAATAAACCGGGACGTCTACTCGACTCGACAACGTAATGCGAATGTTAAGTGATTTAAAAAAGCACGCAAAAAGCAGTCGGATATCTGCGTCAGTGCTGCTGATTCAATCGCAAACGAATGAGAGAGACAGAAGAGAGAGAGAGAATATGTATGTTAGTTTAACAAACGAGCAACAGCATAAACACGGTTGAAACTTTAAATAAAATCTATCTTGCGCCTGGAAAGAAGCACAATTATATATGCAAAATTTTATAAATTAATTGGTATTTTTATTTAGTTAAGTAATTATAAAACCCATTTTAGTTCCAGATTTTACTGTTAGATTATTATGAAAAGCATGACGCTTAGAAACGATTTTGCTCAATTAGGCAGCACTGTAAACTTTGGCGCGACATTTTGAAATCAACATATAAAATTAAAATAAACATTGTCATTTATATGTACGCACATTGACCTTGATTATATGTATGCGTCTGCTTATACTGTATTTTAACTGGCAAATTTACCCTAATTACTACATCTAAAAAAAAATCAACACTAAGTAACACAAAGTATTAAATGTGATCTGTATTTTGGCAATTTACAGCGCCGACTAAATTAAATTTTGAAATTTACCTGAAAAAATGTACAAGAATTATGCAATTTCCGTAATCAATTAAGTAATGCGATTGTCGTTTTTAATTGCACCGAATAAGACAAGAGGCATTTAGTAAGTGGTAGTTATATTACATAAATACAGAAAATACGAATTTTGTTCCACAATACAACTCTTACAGGGCCAACTTTTCACCTACTTACACAAATTTGTATATGTGAAAATTACAAAACGTTCAATATATGAAATAATCAGTCAAAGCATGTATGTGCTCGATCTCCAACTGAGAAATTAAAATAAAGATTTGAGAAGCTTGAATAGTTTTCGGATTTAAAATGAACCGATCTTCATTCTGTCCGAATGTTTGCCAGAATCGCTGTTTTTAAGGAGTGTATTTTGTGATGCATGTGTAGTTCTAGTCACAGGAACCATCTAGCCAGCCGTCATGCCACCTCTCATTTACTTTGCTGCAATCGAACAACGGCTTGCCAAGCTTATCATTCACGCGATTGTGGAACCTGCATAACCACTGTGCGAGATTATTTTGCGATTCCACATTTACTGGATTTGCTGCAATGCTGGAATAACAACAATTACCATTTCATATATTTTTATAATTTGTCGTTATTGTAGACATACTCTGTACGAATGTCCTTGGCACAATAATCGCATGGATATAAACGTGAGAGTACATCGAAGAATGTTCGCATATCACGTTTCTCGGTGTCAGTGGGATTGTGGGAATAATTTGCTGCCATGGTATGCAGCAGACCCCAGGTGAATACACCCAAACGGCCCTTGTCCAATGGACAGTCATCTCGCGGCGCTGCAACATGAACAGTCAGCTTTTCATCGCTGGCCGTATGTGTCTCCTCCTACATAAGGGCAGGCAATATGTAAAATTAGAGGCCAATGAATTTGACTCAATGTTACCTTTGTTTTCTGTGTGCCCGAGATATTGAGGCGCTGTTGCTTGGACCATGACTTGAAATCGTTGCAGGTGCGACAATTGCTATCCGGCTTACTATTTCTGTGCCCGCTGAATTGTGTGCCTTCAGTCGGCGACTCAGGTTCTGTTAAGTTTTGTGTAAATGTCGATGTGGACATCCTAAAATCGTAATCCGGCAATTCGCAAAGTGACTTTTTGAAGATGACATATATATTGGAATCGGCCGCCGTTTTTATTTCGAGCTACCTTACCATAATAGCTGTGATGTCGATTGAAATAATTGCACATGGGCAAGCAGTCGGAGCAGTCAGCTGTTTTCCGTTAACGCAAAATGGAGTGCTTACTTTTAACATCGCTGTTAACGCCGAATTGCTTATGTAAGTGAGATTTGCGCATTCTTAATGCACACTGCTGCAATCCGACGAATATTGCTGCAAAACTTTACTTTAAAATTCACAATATGTGTTTTTTGATTTTACTCCACCTTTTGAAATGTTTCCGAAAAGTGAGCTAAATAGCTATAAACTTGCACATATACTACATGTATACGACACAAATTATAATTACTTGCATAGTAGTAATTAGTATTTTGTATTCAGCCAAAGATTTGTATCTGCTTTGTCTTGATTATCCTTAATGTGAATGTGGATGATGTTCACATATGCTAAGCGTAGTCCCTAAACTTGATAACGGCTGTAGAGGGACACGCAGTGTTGACTTCAGATACATGTTGACAATGTCCACGGGGCGTGCCTTTGGCTTCGGCCGACCCATATCCTGCATCACATCGAAAGCGATCGGGATTTTGCGGCGTCAGATGGAACTCGCAACTGCCCAGATCATCGTACTCAGACGTGATTTGCTCTTGATATTTCCTATACAAACATAATAAACAACCCAATCAAACGAGTGCATTTTTATAGGGAATAAGAAAGAAATCACAACTTACTGTGCATACATAAAACCGGCGCTCATCTCGGTAATATTTGATCCAATCGATGAGTATCTGTTGCAGTTTTAGCACCTCGGGATCGCTAATCCATTGGGGGTCGATGACATCGCGCTGTTCATGCTCGCCTAACGCGGATTATTCGAGGATGGGGAATTAAGCCATATTTTTTAATAGTCTGCGCATCTGGTAATTACGTAGCGCATAATCCTCGGGCGGTATGTCGAACTGACTGGGCGAGCATGGGGAGTCGAATGCGTATTTGCCTTCCTCTTGGACTTTCTTCACTGTGCAACAAACAACCGTGTAAGCGATCGAGTGGGCAATAGTACAAATGTAAGTAATATATGATGACTTCCCAGTATATAGGACAACCCCCAACCAGCAAACACAAACAATTCTCCAATACACTAACAAAATCAAACAAACAGTACTCATCGACAAAAACCCAAAGTAATCAGTATTTTCGAATTTCAACTTGTCGAACTCGCCTTTAATTAAAAGTGATTCCTTTTTCAATATAGAACTGCAATCGCTTAGGAATGCTGTCTAGATTGATGATAAATTAGTAAGGGGCCCACAGCCCCTAATTTTTTATTTTCTTTTTCAAGAACAACTACATCTAATCTAGCGGACAATAAGTCCGTGTCAAATCCCAGAGCATATTTAATTACTAGCTTGTGCGTGTGCAATTGTCCATATTTTATCCAAAAAGAAAGGCCAAAATATTAAATATGTGCATATGCTGTACTTTTACAATTCTGTACGATGTTTTTGCACACGGCGTTCTAATGTCGTCTAATACTTTACACTACCCTTATCAGTTTCTCACTATGTACATATGTATGTCAGTCAGTAGACATACATATATATATAATTGTATTACAGCAACCAATAAAATATTTGCGGTAAAAGCCAATACATATTATACTGCCCGGCAAACTAAACATATGTATATGTATATATATATATACTTGCGGGTACTTTATCTGGTAATTAGGTTGGATTTCGTTTGTCTACAAAACGATGGAATTAAATCAAGTACTTTTGCAATTGTAAACACGCTTAACGATTTGTTCGGAAAAAATTTAAATTTTTTACATTAATTCCCAGTTGACCTCTGGATTGCAAGGCATTTGATTTTGTGAGAGCTTTAGCTCTAACGATCTCAAACGCCCCAATTCGCTGAATAATGTGACGATACTGTTAATGACAATTTTTACCCTTATACCATTAAAAATAAGTAAAGTTGGTATAACGATTTTATTGTTGATTTTTGGAGCATAGGCAAAATAAGTTGAAGTTTATTGCCATTTCTTATAAAATCAAAATTCAAAATGTTGTTTTTTCCTCCTTTTCACAGCGACTTTTAGAGCAGGAACAAAGTTCGCTAAATTTACGAAAGAGAAGAAATTGAAATACACCTGCTCTGAATCAGCTACGCAACAATTAAGATAATTTTGTTGAAAGACAATCCCTTACTTGGGAGCATTTTTAAATAAGAATTCATCATTTGTACTAATGGCTTAAGATATTCAATTCTATTAACGTACATATAAATTGAATACTGTGTGTAAGTATTTTTAAGTTACACTCATGGATTGGATGTGCATACACACACACACACACACACACTACGAACATAAGTTTACACGGGTGATTGAGAGGACCATGCTGAGAGTAAATGTTGTATACACATGTGCCATTATTATTTGAGAACATATGCACACACACAAACAGACACACACACACTTGCACAAATAAGCAATTTATCAACTGTTTCAGCAACTGGCGTCCCGTTTGAATTAAGCAAAGGTGAAATATGTACATAAATGCATATATTATTTGTTTGAAATGTACATACATCATACATTAAGAAAAAAGAAACACAGCCGGCAAAGGGCTTCGGTTTTTGGTAGCTTCAACGGAGATAGCAGCCTTTGGCTGTGTGTTCTGTTTCTCCCTCTGTTTTATGTAATAAAAACTAGTTTTTAAAATCACAACACCAACAAAATCAATAAGAAAAAAGTCGAGCGCTTTGTTAGTGACCCGAAGCGAAAGCAAACACCTTGGGGCTGGTAGCCATTTGATCAGTATAAAAACATTCAGAGATAGTAATTTGATGCTTTATAACATTTATTTTGCATAACCAAATATTATTTTTGAAAATTCAGATTGCAATTCTCAAATGTCATATTTTTATATGCATATTTTGCTTATTCATATTCCCAAAAAACAAATATTCTGGTTAATTCAGATCGCAATTTTTAAGTCGCATTATTGTTATGCGGCGTTCACAATTGATGAGAGAGCACTAGGTTTGCCCATGTATATCGCATGCTGCTTCTGCAGAATAAGAAAACGCAACGAAATGAAATCGAAATGGAAGAAAACTGTATGGGAATAGTATTTATTATTACGCGAGTCTTTATTAACATTTCACAATTTTTTATCGTAGCCAGACGGAAGTTAATTCATGAGTTGGAACGTGCAGAGAGCCAGCCGCCAGATAAGGAAAAGTTGAACGACTAACGACTTAACTGGGCCGTTGCCAACGTCTGCTGCTTCTGGCTTGCCGGCTAGTCGGCAACAGCGGGCCAAAAGCTGTGATACAAGAAATTATGATAATGGGCGTAGGAAGTGTACAGAGAAGCACGTGTTTAATTACTACTCAATACGCATTTATTGTTGCTTTACACAGAACTTGTTGCTACTACTTTCTGCCTTAATCATATATATATAAGTTGAATGTGTGTGTGTAGGGGGTACGGTGTGGGGTGTGGGGGTATGGAATTTATTACATTTAGACAACTGAGCTTGTAGCATATGTATATAAGTAATATTATCATTAAGGTGTGTGTGTGTGTGTTAGCAGCCTCTGTTTTATGTGTGTTGTATGCGCCGCAATTCGAAATGTTTCTCCTCTCCTCATTTCTCTCTGCTGAACAACAACAGCCGGTGTTGAGGCTCCGCAAGCAAGATAAATGCTGAGCTGCATCCATTTACGATGCGCTGGCAAAGTACTCCTTGGATTTATGGGGATCAGCCACCATGGTCTTCTGACCGGGCTTCCAGTTCGCTGGACACACCTCGCCGTTCTTGTCGGTGAACTGGAAAGCCTGCACCAGGCGCAGTGTCTCCTCGACGCTGCGGCCCACAGGCAAATCATTGACAGTTATCTGGCGCAATTTCTGCTTATCGTCGATAATGAAGAGGCCGCGGAATGGAATACCAGTGTTCTCGTCAAGGACGCCATAGTCACGTGCCACCTTCATCGATTTGTCGGCCAAAAGTGGTATGTTCATTTGGCCCAAACCTCCCTGTTTGCGTGGTGTATTTATCCAGGCCAGGTGAGTGAACTGGCTGTCCGTGGAGCACCCAACTACCTTGCAATTTATCTCGTTGAACTTGTCGGCGTGCTCAGAGAAAGCAATAATCTCCGTGGGGCACACAAACGTAAAGTCCAATGGATAGAAAAAGAGCACCAGGTATTGCCCCTTGTAATCGCTCAACTCGATGTCCTTGAATTGACCATTGACCACAGCGGTGCCGGAGAAGTTGGGTGCATTCTGCTGTAGTTTCAGCATCTGCGGAACACAAGCAAAAGTTACATTTAGGCAAACATACATAGCACATTTTTAAATTAAGTAGCAAATTAAATATGGCGAAACCCAATCACACATGGCGCCGGTCCCAAAAAGTTTCCAATTGGAGAAGATGAGAGCAAAGTGGAAAATGCAATAACTCAATGACTTGCAGACCGAGTCTCTTCTCTTGTAAAAATTATTGTATTTGTGATATGTGGCAAATTGCACGATTTGCATGCCAGCAATATTATTTGATATTAGACGTATTGCCAGTATGTGCCTTATACGAAATTTCTTCGAAATTCAACAAAATGTACATAGAATGCCAACGATTAATTTGCCGCCGTGACGATTTTTCAGTTGCCGGCTAAAATTTGTAAAAACGTGTGTTTACGTGTGTACAAATATGTATAAGTTGGTGTATATACATAACGTGTGATGTTTTCGTAGCAAATACAGCTGTGTGTTATATGTATGTACGTATGTCAAGTATTTATTATACAGATATTTTGCGCCAAACTTGTGAAATAATCTTATTCACAACAACAACAAATTAACATCATATATTGGCTTACGGTGAGCTTTAATTTTGCTTTGATTTTGTCAATTATTTACGAAATGTACATGATTTAAATATATATTTCCTTTTCCGCTGCTAACTGCCAGATATCCCAGAACTTACTTTAATTTTTTAATAATCGTTAGGTAGCTGTAGGCGTTTGCAATTAAACTGGTCAACGCAAACTTTAAAAGCGAACAATAAATAAACCGGGACGTCTACTCGACTCGACAACGTAATGCGAATGTTAAGTGATTTAAAAAAGCACGCAAAAAGCAGTCGGATATCTGCGTCAGTGCTGCTGATTCAATCGCAAACGAATGAGAGAGACAGAAGAGAGAGAGAGAATATGTATGTTAGCTTAACAAACGAGCAACAGCATAAACACGGTTGAAACTTTAAATAAAATCTATCTTGCGCCTGGAAAGAAGCACAATTATATATGCAAAATTTTATAAATTAATTGGTATTTTTATTTAGTTAAGTAATTATAAAACCCATTTTAGTTCCAGATTTTACTGTTAGATTATTATGAAAAGCATGACGCTTAGAAACGATTTTGCTCAATTAGGCAGCACTGTAAACTTTGGCGCGACATTTTGAAATCAACATATAAAATTAAAATAAACATTGTCATTTATATGTACGCACATTGACCTTGATTATATGTATGCGTCTGCTTATACTGTATTTTAACTGGCAAATTTACCCTAATTACTACATCTAAAAAAAAATCAACACTAAGTAACACAAAGTATTAAATGTGATCTGTATTTTGGCAATTTACAGCGCCGACTAAATTAAATTGTGAAATTTACCTGAAAAAATGTACAAGAATTATGCAATTTCCGTAGTCAATTAAGTAATGCGATTGTCGTTTTTAATTGCACCGAATAAGACAAGAGGCATTTAGAAAGTGGTAGTTATATTACATAAATACAGAAAATACGAATTTTGTTCCACAATACAACTCTTACAGGGCCAACTTTTCACCTACTTACACAAATTTGTATATGTGAAAATTACAAAACGTTCAATATATGAAATAATCAGTCAAAGGATGTATGTGCTCGATCTCCAACTGAGAAATTAAAATAAAGATTTGAGAAGCTTGACTAGTTTTCGGATTTAAAATGAACCGATCTTCATTCTGTCCGAATGTTTGCCAGAATCGCTGTTTTTAAGGAGTGTATTTTGTGATGCATGTGTAGTTCTAGTCACAGGAACCATCTAGCCAGCCGTCACGCCACCTCTCATTTGCTTTGCTGCAATCGAACAACGGCTTGCCAAGCTTATCATTCACGCGATTGTGGAACCTGCATAACCACTGTGCGAGATTATTTTGCGATTCCACATTTACTGGATTTGCTGCAATGCTGCAATAACAACAATTACCATTTCATATATTTTTATAATTTGTCGTTATTGTAGACATACTCTGTACGAATGTCCTTGGCACAATAATCGCATGGATATAAACGTGAGAGTACATCGAAGAATGTTCGCATATCACGTTTCTCGGTGTCAGTGGGATTGTCGGAATAATTTGCTGCCATGGTATGCAGCAGACCCCAGGTGAATACACCCAAACGGCCCTTGTCCAATGGACAGTCATCTCGCGGCGCTGCAACATGAACAGTCAGCTTTTCATCGTTGGCCGTATGTGTCTCCTCCTACATAAGGGCAGGCAATATGTAAAATTAGAGGCCAATGAATTTGACTCAATGTTACCTTTGTTTTCTGTGTGCCCGAGATATTGAGGCGCTGTTGCTTGGACCATGACTTGAAATCGTTGCAGGTGCGACAATTGCTATCCGGCTTACTATTTCTGTGCCCGCTGAATTGTGTGCCTTCAGTCGGCGACTCAGGTTCTGTTAAGTTTTGTGTAAATGTCGATGTGGACATCCTAAAATCGTAATCCGGCAATTCGCAAAGTGACTTTTTGAAGATGACATATATATTGGAATCGGCGGCCGTTTTTATTTCGAGCTACCTTACCATGATATCTGTGAAGTCAATTGATATAATTGCACACGGGGAAGCAGTCTGAGCAGTAAGCGATTTTTCAAAATTGAGTGCTTATTTTTAACAGAGCTGTTAACGCCGATTTCCGATTTTCACAAAACTTTGGTTAAAATTGCACAATATGCGAATTTTGATATTAATCCACATTTTGAAATGTTTTCTAAAAGTCAGCTAAATATCTATAATCATTACTACACAAATTGTAATTGTAATTCAGCCAAAGACTTTTTATCTGATTTGTCTTATAAAAGCACAAATAATCAATTTAAATTATCAAAGGCACATTTATTAATTAATATGTATTGTATAAATTCATTTAGTAACAACTACGGCATGGTATCAATGGTAAATACAAGTTAACAATCGAGCGGGTTAGCTTTATTGCCAGCCAACTGGGCCAGCATCTTGCAACGGGTTAGGCACACATACATAATCAATATAAATAGTTAGGAGGCACGGGCCGTTTCGTTGAAGTTGAATTCCATTTACGATAAGGGCATACATTAATTATTAATTGATAACAATATAAAAAACGCTGAATGTAGATGATGTTTAGATATGCTAAGCGTAGTCCCTAAACATGGTAAACAAGCTGTAGAGAACACGCAGTGTAGACTTCAGATCCATGTTGACAATGTCCTCGGGGCGTGCCTTTGGCTTCGGCAGACCCACATCCTGCATAAGATCGAAAGCGAAGGCCACATTGTTGACCATCTGATCGGTATCCTGCGGCGTCAGATAGAACTCGTGTAATGGCACAAAAAATCCGCCCAACAGTCCCATCAGCAAGCACAGATAGACGCCATCCCGAAAGTCCGTGTTCAGTTCGTGGATCTCGAAATTTAGCTTGGCCAAATGCTTGTTGACAAACGTAATCAGCGACTTCTTCACCACGGTCAATTTTTCGGGTGCACAGTCAATCAGCGCATCGAACGCATCCTTCTCGCAACGCATGCCCAGATCATCGTACTCAGACGTGATTTGCTCTTGATATTTCCTATGCAAAAAAAAACAACCCAAAGAAACGATTGCATTTCTATGCCCAAGTGAAATAGAATGAAATCACAACTTACTGGGCATTCATAAAACCGGCGCTCATCTCGGCAATCACCACGGTGACAAAGACATTCTCTGGCAGGCGAACTGGCGCACGGAAATGACGCACCAAAGCGACCAATAAGTGCAATATGGCCACAATATTCTTCGAGTGCACGCTAGCCACCGACCATTTCGGTATCTTCTGATGGAAGCCAAGTGTCTGAAACGGGAGTAATAATGAATACTTGTCATAAGTCTTACAAGTTTTCCGAAATTTATCGATTGAAAATGGAATATTGTTTCAATACAATACAAACTTGGAAAAGAAGCAGTTAGTTTTAAGATAAATAATATATGTATATATATATACATACAATACATACAATATTTTGTAACTTACGTGATTGACAGCTTTCAGCACAATGTTGAGTTTCTCGTGCTGACCCTGCTCGGACTGTGTGACCTCTGGTACGTCCAGCTTCTTGCCGGTCAGCTTCTCCCAGAGCTTGTGCAGCACTTGGCCGTCGTACATGTCCTCCTCGAGCTTTTGCACAATGATGCGCTGCTCGGCGAGCTCATCGTTGATCCAATCGATGAGTATCAGTTGAAGTTTTAGCACCTCCGGATCGTTAATCGATTGGGGATCGATGACAGCGCGCTGTTCATGCTCGCCTAACGCGGATTATTCGAGGAATTAAGTATTATTTTTGAATAGCCTGCACATCTGGTACTTACGTAGCGCATAATCTTCGGGCGGTATGTCGAACTGACTGGGCGAGCCTGGGGAGTCGATTGCGTATTTGCCTTCCTCTTGGACTTTCTTGACTGTGCAACAAACAATAGAAACGACCGTGTGAGCGTGTACGAGCGAGTAGGCAATAGTACAAATGTAAACATTATAGATGACGTCACAGTATATACGAGAACCAGCAAACACCCAACAATTCTCGAATACACTAACACAATCAAACAAACAATACACACCAATAGCAAAACCAAAGCGATCAGAAATTTTTTTTTGTTTGTGTGCGTCACAAAATGTAAATGACGCAATGTGTTTTATTATCGCCAGCAGACAAAATTCACATCTGCTTACAGAATCATTAAGCAAACGCTTGAAATTGGCTGCTTGTCAGATTCTTCGCTGCAAGGCTCAATAGGGCCAAGTAATCGTGCATTTGTCGTGGCGTTGGGGCTGAGTGCTCGCCATATGTGGCCATATTCAAAAGATTTCACTGCGGTATCCCAAATTGGAAGCTCACCTTCGCGAGTGCCGCGTTTTCGTCCAAGTGTGCTGAATTTGTCCCAAAAGCTATCCTCCTTTTCGCCCTTCTTGATTGTCGTGGGCGTATGCGGTGACTTGGGACGATTTAATGTCGACATTTCTGGTCACTACTGGTCACAAGTGGGCAAACAAAAAAAACGAATAAAACAAAACGAACAAAGTAATGGAGCTGGCAGACACTCGATTATATTATCGGTTAGATGGACTTGTCCGTAAAGTCATCGTCTATTCGCGAAATATCGATCGGTAACAGAAAAATGTGAATATATCGAACGCATGTTCATCCTATGTGAACATGACAAATTATCAACCGCAGTGGTGGAAGTATCGATGTTTGACTCATTTACAATATCGCCGACTTTCGAAATGTCGATTTGTAACAAAAAAATGTTAATCATTGAACAATTTTCGATCAAACTTCAGTTCTGGGTAATACAAAAAATGTTGTGTGTATTTGTATGTTCACAACTTGCGTGCAATAATACATATAATATATTATAAGCATAATTTCACATAAATATACGTATAGACATTTTACACTTTGCAGTTTTTAAATAGAGTTAGGCAGCTGGCAGGCGCGCACTGCAACCAATTGCAGCAGCACAAATATGGGCGAAAAGACTTCGCTGTACTCGAGACCCGTTTTGCCTGACAGTTTGAGGCACAACAGATATTTGAAGATGGCGATAAGTACGAGGAAATACGTGCTCCACATAAACCGGTGCAGAGCCTTGCGCTTGTTATCCGAGTCGAGGTACATGCGAATACCAACGATGACGCAGAAATAGGCATTGCAAATATCGATAAAGAATAGCGGACTAAATATACTAAACCAGTCGCACAACAGGTCGGGAAACACGTTGTTGAATGTGCCAGCGATCTTTAAGGCGAGCGCTATAGTAAACACCAGCAGGCCGCACAAATTTACTAATATTTCAAACTCTGTTAGGCCAAGCCAACGCACCAGCTCCGATAATTTGAACATGATTTCGTTGTTACTTTTGTTTTGTATTGCTTATTTTATGCTGCTGTTTCTGCAGGGGCTTGCGGTGCGTCTTTTGCTGTTTTTTGGTAGTCGCTGTGTAGTCGGGCTGCGCTGGCAGCTTGGGAACTACAATGTCGAAGAGGCTGCTGTTGTAGATTTTGATGTGCAAGGCGGAATTGTTGCGCTTGCGAAATGCTATGTCGTCCTCATCACAAAGTGGATGCAGTTCATCCACCAGCTTTATGGTGGACGTGTTAATCGCGTAGCTTAGTGCCCCCTCCGAGTTTTGGATAAGACGAAGTGCCAAGTTGATTCCACGTGTAATGGAATAGCCCATGCAGTGCAAATAGATCTCCTTAGCACCAGAGTTGAGTAGATCCTCGCATCGTTTCTGTTGCGCCTGTACCAATTGACATTTATTGTTTAAAAATATTTAATAATAATAATAGTAGTTTAACAGCTTGACAATTTGCTGCTTACCTTGAAGTCTGTTTTGCTTGTAATGTAAATATTGCATCCGTCGTTGTTGGTAGCACGCGGCGGAACTTTTCGCACAACTCGATGGGTCGTTTGGCTGCTGCGCTTCTGTTGGTTTCTATTGCTTCCTGGCTTGGCCCCTCGCTCGGTTAGATTGCTGTCCATCATCAATAAAACGAAAAGGCTTATATTGACTCACCCATAACTTGACGGCGTTGAATCGCGTTTATTTCATTTAGATTTGACTTGATGAAGCAATGTTAACGCAAGCACTCATAATCGATACCGATAAGCGTTCTGTGCTAACATAGCTAACAATACACTATGCTGGAAAATTATCAACTTGTACTAGTGAACATCTGGCAACTCGGCTCTAGTCGATATTTTAAATTCGATTTTGTCACTCGCAACACACACTATCGTTGCCCAGTTCGTGCTCGTAACAGCGACAATCTCCAAGTAGTTGAAAATTTTATCCGTACTTTCCGAAACAACAAAGGTATGTTTTTACAAAAAAAAAAAGAAAAAGAAAATGCACAACAAACAAAATCAGAATGCAATTCAATCAAATTGTAAGCCAGTGGCACAAATATAGCATTTATGCAACAATACACAACAGTAGTATTTGTCATAAGTTCGCTCTCACACACACACATACACATTACGAATGCCGCTGGCTATAAAGGCTTTAGCAGCAGGCAACGAAAAAGAATTACATAACTTCTAATTTAGTTTTACGACAAATTTGTTGAGTGAGTGAGGTAAAGTTATGCTTTGGCATAAGTAAGTTATGTATTAAGCAAGCGTTCTAAGTTTAGCGTTAGTTACATAAGTTGGGAATGTGCGACAAAAACGCAATTGGCTCGAAGCTGCCACCCATCCCACAACGCCCCCGCCCTTCCCATCTCCGTTAAGTTAAGTATCCGTATATGTATCCTCATAAAACCATATAGAAAAACAAAAGAACAAAAATAAAATGAGAAAAGTGTAATTATGATAAACAGACTCCTTGCACAGCGTTTTGGTCCAAGTAACGTCTTGTATTCATGCGTTCAAGTTCATTTTTCCATGCAGGACGTACAAAAATCCGCTCCCAACCGATTTCAGTTAAGCAAAGTTACAAAACAAAGCCAAAGAGCAGCAAGCACAAAAACACATTAAAACGCACGCGACGCACCGCACCAACACCCGCGCGCAACCCGACAACCCAACAACCGAAGCCAGCTGTAGGTTGGCAGGCTGCAAAAAAACAAAAAAGAAAGGGTGCCCGCCCCCCGCCCACCACCCACCATCTGAGGAACACCAAACAGAACAACAACAGCAATCAAGAACATTGGCAGCATCCGTCAAGCAGCAGCAGCAGTTGCAGCAACATCATCCGCGGGATAAAAGCAGACAAGTAAATTTTATAATTCCTTATTACAACCAACCCAAAAAGTCCAAACGAAATCAAATCAATTTGCAATTGCATAAGATATTGAATTTCAGTGCAAGTATTTAAATTGCCTGGCCTGCCTGCGTGACTTTATTTATATTGTATATTTTATATACATGATTTACCGGCCGTGCCATTCATTCTCTGGAGCTTTAATGCCATTTGTGTGGTTTGCAGTAAGTCCGCTTTTAGTTCTACCAACTGCACACACACATATCCACACATACGTTTGTATTACTCACTTTGTCATGGATGCATTTGTTGTCCTGGAAGTGTGTTTTGCACAGCAAAACTAACTTATACGTAAAGTTCGCACAAAATTAAAGTGTGGCAACTCTGCCCGAAGTTCTTTTACCTTTTTCATCGCTGTTATCAACAGCAACGAAACATGAAACAAAGAGCATACAATAATTTTCCGGATTTTTGTGAGCTGCTTGTCAACAGCAACAAAACTAAATAAAACATACAAAAATTAAAGTGTAAACCAGAAGACGACTACCTAAAATTGTAACGCATGGGCTTTTATTACACAAACACGCAGGTGGCAAGGAGAAAAAAGGCAAACGGTAAAACACAACAAATATACATATTTAATTATGTATGTATGTCTTAAAGTACTGACGACTGAGCCGAAAGTTTCGCCGAATCGAAACAAATAAAAAAGAAAGAATTGTATATTTTGTGTATAGGTATACCGAATACAAATCGTCTGAACTGCAACTGATTGATTTAACGCGGCACAGTTTGAATTGCAGATCAACAATCGCCGCAAGTGAAGTCCGACTCTGACTGGGCAAAAAGTGACATGTCTGCGGCACGCTTACCGTATTATCAGCAGCAGCCGGAGGAGGAGCAGCCACTGCAACAGCAACAGCAGCAGCGCAATCGGCGCAGTGTTAGCCGTGGACGCGGCACCCAGCGTGGTGTCAATGGTGGCTATCATGAGCGCAGCAATAGACGCGAACGCAGCCGTTCCGTTGAGCGTGGCAGGCGCTACAGTCGCAGTCGATCGATGGAGCGCCAGCGTCGACGCCATAGCCGAGATCGAGAACGGCGTCATCAGCAGCATCGTCACCACAACCACAATACAAGAGATTCACGTGATCGCTCCTGGGAGCTGGAAAAAGAACGCGAGCGGGACCGTGATAGGGACTACTCCAGACGCAGTTATTATCAGCGGGATAGTCGAAGTCGTTCTACAACGCCGCCCACGCGACGTCAACAGCAACAGCAGCCGACAAATATCAGGAAACTAAGCAGAGGTGCCGGTGGAGGATGGATGATGGGTGACAGAATGGATGAAGTGCCATTACCATCAATAAATGTATCTGGCAAATGCAACGACAAGGCCATGTCTGCAGTGGGCGCCTATTACAATCTGGACACGGATGAGCCCTTCGACAAGGAGCGCATACATCGCGAGATCGCGGAGAAGCTGCGCGAGACTCTCGCCCGCGAGGGTAAAGTATATCCGCCGCCCAAGCCAGAGGCATCACATCCAGTGTTTGCCAACGATGGTTCATTCATGGAACTGTTTAAGAAAATGCAAGAGCACCAACGGCGACCACAACATCAGTCTCCGCAGATGCAGCAGCTGCAATTGGATGCAGCAACAGCGACCACTACAACAGCTGCAGTATCGGCAGCATTGCGCGAGCAGCAGCATCATCTGGAGAACTCAGCATCAGTTAATGTGTTTGGTGCACTACCAGCCATAGCCGCTGGCGCGGCCAGTAGCCCAGCTGCTCCGTATATTGCGGCCGCAGCGGCTGGCAAATCGGCTCCGCCGCCTCCAATGGTGGGGCGTCGTCGCGGTGGAAAGATATTGAAAACGGGCGTTGTGGCCAAGCTGAAGACGCCCAATGACAGGGATGTGGATCCTAAGGATTTCTGGTCCCTTTATCTGGCCGAAGTGAACAAGTACAAGAGCAATGCCTGCGATACGGACAACGGCAAGCGTCCACTGGTGAAATAGGAGCAGCAGGAGCACACGCACGTACACACTCATACCCCCACACACACACTCACATACATAAAACATACAACAAGCAATATATATACATATATTTATATATATATACATATATTTATATATATATACATATATTTATATATATATACATATATATATATATATACATATATTTATACATATATATTCATATATTAAGATTGCAAGCAAGATGACAAATGAACTTGAATGCAGGCAATTTATAGAATCCAAGCGATACGATTGCACACACACTCACTTACCCACATACACACATTCATGTATGTATAAATTTACATACATATATATACTATACAAACTATTTAGATTATAATATCAGCAGTTGTATTTTGATGTTTTTTTTTTTTTATTAAGAAGGGTGCCTCTCAGTTCACTCACTTCTTGTTCTCAGCCATTTGATACGAAAAAAGGGATTATAAAGAGTAGGAATACTTTATCTCAATTTCTTTAGAATTAGCAATCATTTAACAATATTATATAAATATGTAGACAATTTTGGGATCACAAACGGAGGCAATGGAGAGAGGCGCAGAAATGAATATAAACAAACAGGGCCTCACCTATGAAAATGAATATGAATAAGAATATAATAATAATAATAATAAAGTAAAACTAAAAAAACAATAGTGTAGAACCTAAGCCGTAGCTTGTAACATTTTTTAAGTCTACAAGTAGAATACTTTTTAAAAATATAATATATATAAATATGTATTCTGCGACAGTATATACATAATTTATATAATGTCTGTACTTACACTTATCACTTATCGTTCATACAAACATCCAAACATGAACTAACGTATTATGATTCTTTGTGTATCTCTGTCTCTTTTTCTCTCTTTACACAACGATCGAAAATTGAATTTGAAATTGACTTTGACTTTTAATTTCAATTAATCAATTGTGAATGGACAATTATTATTACGATTGCGATTATAATTGTCAACATTATTAATTAATATATTATGCATATTTTTTATTACTATATTTTCCTTTGATACTTTATTTTCTTTTGTTCATAAAACATACATTTTGCTTAAGTTGTTTTATAATTCCATTACTCATATACCACAAAAACTATCGCTATCTCAACATCTGTGTTTGATTTGTGCCCTGGTTTGTGGATCAATCTATATGTCCATCGATTTTGGTTTTGCGTTTATTCTATTTCGTTTCATTTTCTTTAACTAAAAGTCAATATATATGCAATTTTTCATATCCAAAACCAAAAACAGCGATAAGTCGTCAACCGACAACATGTCCGCCTATAAGATGGAGACCGCTCCCTTTGATCCACGTTTCCCCAACCAGAACGTGACGCGCTATTGTTATCAATCCTATATTGATTTCCATCGTTGCCAGAAGAAGCGCGGCGAGAGCTTTGCGCCCTGCAACTACTTCCAGAAGGTCTACAAGACGATGTGCCCCAATGCCTGGGTTGAGAAGTGGGACGATCAGCGCGAGAGCGGCACATTCCCGGGCCGCATCTAAGCAGCCTGCTCTTCTCGTCTAGCATTCAATACAAATAGCAACAACAACAGCAACACCAGCTCCACAATACCAAACAACAACAACATCAGCAGAAATAATGCACTATAAATAGTTAATACCGTATAGGGGAGGCTACACCAATTGCAACAATTTGAAATGAAAAACAAGATCAACAAATATAAATAAATACTTGTTACAAATTTTTGTCGTTCGTTTATTTCATTCGTTTAATATATATATATGAGGTGCACAGCTTTGCGACTGTATTACGAATGTGTATTAATCAGTAATCAGAACGTTAGTAAGATTTAATTGCTCTCGTCTCCCTTGAGTTATTCGTTTAGCAATGTGATGGTCGAGTTATCAACAGTGCATGCCTCGGACAGATGTTGCCCCTTCTGCTGCACACGCACCTTGCCATGGCTGCACTGCAAGATGATATGGAATTTTATTTGATAAGGGAGTTGTAAGAAAGATTAGGTTACATATATTTGTGTACATTTATATATATATATATATATATATATTATGCGGTGAACGAGATGTTTTATTTTTGCTAATGCTGCAGTCTGCAGGGGGCAATAATGAAAGATCTCAGCTTTAAGATATTTACCAAGTTCATGGCAGCCATAAGGTAAATTTCCGGCATGGCTATTTGGGCTGGTTTGTTGGTCAACAGTTCTGCCATGGTTATAGCTCCGTTTGGGATTGGCAGCATTTGTCTAGGATTTCAGCCTCTACTGATTTCTGCATCGCCTGGAATTCGATTTCCTCGTATTGTTCCGCCATCTGCCAAAGCTTCTTCAGGCTCAAAGAGTTCGCAATCGAATGAGGAAAGATTGCCATTTTCAATGCTCACGTTGCGAGTGCAATGAAAGCGAATATGTTGTTTACTCTCTTAATCCTCATCAAAAACACATTGGTTATTTATTCGGCTCGCATTATTTATTTTACTTTGATTTGTTTCTTTGGGTTTGTTCATAATCTGGTTGTGTCATTGTGCTTAGCCCTTGCAGAATTTTCATAGATTTAAAGTTATGTTTGTATTTTGTGTTTATATTTATTGTTTTAATTATGTGAAGTGTCTTTATATTACTACTTTAGTATGCGCACCATATTAAATGGTTTTTTTTTATATTAGATCATTTATCAATATTAACTATTAATTCTCAAATATTTAGCAACTCTTGTTAGACAATACTTTTTCTGGTTTTTAATTTATTTTACTCCTTTTGAATGTTTTGCGTAAGAGACTTACTTTTTGAGTAAACCCGATTAGACATTGCTCCATACTATAAATGAATTAAACAACTTAAGATTATTTGGTTATAATGACGGTAAACCAGAAAAACAGTTGCCAGAAACATACACAAAAACTTTGAAGATACAATTTGGACAAATTAACAATTGCGGACGGCAGCAATTTTGATATAGCAGTTGGCTTAGGTTCAAAAATATCCGACTTGTAATAAATAACATGGCTTGTAAACTTAATGAATTAACTTTTACTGTTCTTTTCAATGTCTAATCGGAATTTATCGGGCTATACGCTGTATAAATTATTGTATATGTATTCAGATTTGCTTCAACTTTATGAATCGATCGGATTCATTTGAGTTTGTACTGCAGCTTGCATGGATCTTAGACTAAATCTTAGCTTAAACTAATGATAATGTTGCTAAAATGTTTCTGCATTCGCATTTTGCTTGCTTTACGCATAACTTTTTTGGGCAATCAATAAATCGAAATCTTTGGCTTACTTACTAAATTCCCATTAGGCAATCTCATTATACTTTGTGTTTTCCATACCTTCCAAATGAACTGTACAGATTTGGCGTAAGGTTTTAAAATTCGGTTCCCTTATAAACTGCATATAATTTATTGTACTTAATAGGTATGCACATATATATATATATATATTTATATGTATATGTGTGTATATTTTGTATGTATTTATGGATTACTTGATCAAAATCGAAGGAAACATCAGTTGTAAATAGTACATGCTATATACTTATATCTGTAGGTATTTATAGAGCGATTCAGAAATTGAATAATTTCTCGAAACGTTTCTCTTGAGTAATTCTTTGTTTGAATAATGATATACATACATAAGTGGATATATAGCTCAAATATATGCGTGTAAATGTAATTAGTAAATACATGCTGAACTCGTAGAATTATAACACAGATACAAAATCAGTAGTAAAATGTTTTTTTTTTGCGCTCAATTATTGATTATGTGCTAAGCGCTTGTATTAGATAATATAGTTTTAGTTCCAGTTTACAGACAGCACACGAGGAATACACAAAACTTAGATATGATTTAATATATATACTTGTATATATTAAAACACATATATATATATATATATATTATATATATAGGCTTTACGCTATATATATATATATATACTAATTAGAGAGAAACAATGCTTTATTCCAACTGGCCTATCATCACTCTCCGATATACGTTACGATCACGAATTTTCTGCGTACTTTCTTACTGTATAATTAGAGCGTAAGTCAATCTAATGGTACTTACGTACATATTTTCACTTATGAAACACGGCTATATTTGACTCGTATATATACCTGTTAGTAACATTTTAGTTTTGTTTTTTTTTTTAAAGTGAGATTTGAACATTAAATATCTACATTGCATATGCTCTTAGAGTGCTAGGAATGCATAAACTTATTAGATGGTGGGCTGAAACGTAATCGATCTAAGTAAAACTGAGAGAAAGAAAAACACCCAAATGCATTTACTAATGGGGTTATCGCTTCTTATCTAGATCGTATACATTTCAGCCCAACTCTTATACATATATATTGTATATTGCATATTGTTCACTATATTCCCATATCTCCATTTGAAATGTGCATTTTGGCTTTTTGTAATCAGCTTATTCTCAGTTGATTTTTATGTGATTTAGTCAAGATATTTTTAAAATATCAGCATTACATTTAAGACCTTTCCGCGAAATCAACCGACTATTATTACACTGCATCTATCTTTTCTAATCTGTATTCTGTAGTTATCAAGTTAAAGCTTGTTTTTCATCATCATCGTCATTCATTGTTAATCTGCCAATTTGGCATGTTTTATCTTTGCCTGTTTGCTTGCAGCTGTGTTTACTGTGCGTGTCGCTGCTAAAAATCCATTAACTACATGCTCTACTATATCCGTATGTGTCCATCTGTGCTCGTTATGTTGCCCCCGACCTGTGCCCTGTAGCCTGCATCAAAATGCTAACGATCGCTATTCCCCCTTACGGATATAGTTACATGTAGCTATTGCTTGTTTGTTATCCAATGTCGCGTACGATTTCGATCTTGTCGCACAGTTCCGGATCGTGGATGGTGGTGAAGTGGGTGCGATCACTTCGGAAAGTGTTACGCTCATTGGAGCTGGTCTTTATTGACCGTTCTGACGGTGTCTCCGTGCCGCTCAATTGAATGCGCTTCTGCAGTGCCGATACAAAGTTCTACAAAATAACAAACGATTAGAGGACTTCCTGTCAAGGATCTTATACCCATTGCACTCACCTGCGATATGATGTCACCGCGTGCCGTGCGAACCTGATACAGATAGCGGAATTTGCGCTGGCGTGCCTCCTCTCGTGTCTCCCGGGTGCGCGACTGTGCTCGCCGCATGGGCACATGCGGATTGCCAGGTGCCGGCTGCTGGCCGTGTGCTATATGCGGTCCATGGGGATGTTGCTGATGGTGTCGCATATAGATGCGTTTGCGATGATCCACGCGCCAGGCTGTGATAAAGCACTGCACCATAATGCTAATCACAATGGTCACCGGCCAGGCGGTGATTAGCAGTCCGCCATAGCAGGGCGGTGGCGATGGATGCGGCTTCATATTTAGTATCCAGTTAATCGTCTCTAAGCTGTGCATGAAAAAATCAATGGACCCAATTATCATGGCTGTGCCCACAATGCTGGATGTCACTATGGTCACATATTTGACACAGCAAAGCGTTAGCACTGAGCAAATGACAGCGCCACCCACAATAGCCACATAAATCTCGCGATACTGCGGAAGAGAGGTGATACAAGTACAAGTTTGTGAGTGAAGCAAGTGAAGTAGCTTTAAAGATGATATCATAAAGTGAAATTTCGCCAATGTTTAAAGTGTAGTTCACTTTGCACAACTCACCCCAAACTCATTGTCCGGCATGGTGGCCACACAGACGGCCATTGCAGCACCCGAGAGGAGGGCACCGGCAAAGGCACTGATCAGCACAGAGGCCACTGGATATGTGGACCCGAGAACGGCGCCGAGCAGGCCGGCAACTATGGCCAGAGCCGAGTCGGCCGGCTTGCCCAGCCACGTTATCTGAAAGTCCTGTAAAATGAATATTGCATTCGCGCCCACCATTAGTCCGCTAAGGAAGCCGACGGCGCGCAGGCAGCGATAGCCAAGCAGGGCGTAAACAATACCAAACACAGCCATGATGGCCCAGAGCAGTGCGGACAACGTGTCTGGGCTTGTGGGTGAACATGTCTGGCTGCTCTCCAGGATACCCTGTGTGACAGACAGAGACAAATAGTTAGTAAAGACATGTATACGAAACGGAAATGGTTAATTAAATCGATCAGCCATGCAAAGTTGAGACAAAGGCTTCCACGAGGGCGAGTTTTTGTAAAAGATTTGCAGCTGGCTACAATAAAAAAAATCAGCTAAATAACATATATAATAACTTCTACACTACACAAAAAAAAAGCTGTTCTAAATTCAAGTACAAATGTCTATAGATACATTTCAATTTTCCGTATTTTCGCAGCTTACAAACATATATCTATATATAAATAAACATATTCCAGACATGCACTTATTGTTTATAATACAATTTGCAGTACTGCAAATAGAAACTCGGCTTTGTAGGTGGGTTTCAATTTCGAAATATAAAAAGTTTATATACAAATCTGCTGACTGAAACTCGAGATATAAAAAATCGATTTATCATTTCGTGACTCTGTGTGATTATTTATCGTATGTTGATATATTAGTATTAAGTTGGAAGCTCTAGGAATATTCCATATCCAACACATTATCTGCACTGTGGCAGACAGTGTGAAAACACCGTGCTCATTTGCCATGCAAATATATATGTGTGTATGTAGGTTTGTTTGCTTATGCTTAGCTCGTAATGCGATCAAGGACGGGTCTTTGTGTGCAGCATGGGTGCATCTGCACTCAGGGCCACTGGCTGACACAGTTGGCGCCACTTGGCCAGCCTCACTCATTGATGACTCAGTTAACATGGCTGTTGACACATAAAATACCCACTTGTGCACACACACATACATATATATATATATCTATATATAAAGAGAGCAATAGTCATGGAGCGCACTTCTTATTTGCATACAGAGAAACATAACCTCAAAAGAATTATAATACGTACCTTAATTAAAAAAGGCCAATCGAGATGAGATACGCTTTTGGTGTCATCATGTTCCTGATTATCATAGGCCACGTCATAGTTATCCAGCGAATGTAATGCACTGCTTTCTATGCTTCCAGTTCCGAATCCAACTCCAATTGCAATTTTTCCGCTTCCAACTCCACCTCCCGCTGCAGCCACAACGTCTCTAGCGTCACTGCCATTTCCCGCTCCACCCATTGTGCTCTACACTGCACTATTTTCGTTTTTAACTAGTTTTTATTTGTCTATTTCATAGTGGGATCATGGACAAGGAATCGGTTTGCGACCCATGGCCATGCAGAGCAGTTACAGCAGCAGTGATTTGTATGTCAAAGTTGCAGCTCAAAATAGGGCGGAGTTTGTCTCAAGCCTAGTTAACACCAATAGCATGTCCAGCAGACAATCCTTTAACGTCTGTGCGAAGTGGGCTCTTTCAAATTGAATGTTGGCTTCTTGGTTTTTGAGAGGGCTTTTTTTTGTTGGAGTTTATCTTCTTTTTTTCAATTTTTTTTTTTTAATGCATTCGCACTCAAATTTTATTGTGTACACTTATTTGTAATATGGAGTTGGAGTTGGACGTTACAATCGGGGCCAAGACAAATTTACTTGTGGTACAACAAAACAGCGCGTGGCAGAAGCGCACATCTCGCGCCCGACAGGGACAACCCCAACATAGCGGTGTGTTGCCCTTTGGCTCAAGCAGAGAGAGCGGGATAGCATTAGCTGGCGTAATGTAGCAACCCTTAAATAAATGTCCAAAAGCTCTGGAACCGCTCACTTACTGTCTGTGTTAGTTGGTAAAAGCTTTTCGTAGGGCTTTCGCAGGATAACGGTAGTGTAAGCTCAGGTGAATTTTCGTATGACAATCTGTGTGCAGGTATGCACATGAGATACGCACAATCGATTATACCCTGTAAGTATAAACTGAGAGAGAATGTACGAGAGAATATACGAAACTTTTCAAAGAAACATGAGGCAGAGTTACCCCATCTTTTGGCATTTACATTATCTTCAAATTGAAGAAAATTCAACAAAATCCCAGATTTTATCTTAAGGAAGTGTCAATTATATTCATAAATAAAGTATGAAAAGTATAGCCGTATGACTTTAAAACAATGCAATTGGCCAGGTTAATGGATCGATTCCATTCCTGCTCGCATTCCCATAATACCCAAACAATAACGTATAGAATAGGGTACAAACTAGTCAATTTGAATATATATGTGTGCTATGTATATTATGTAATTTGTTGCTAAACACATGCACATGTACAAGACATACGTGTATTTGGATGCTTAATATTAAGCGCTTTTCACGACAATGAAATCACTGGAATGATAAATCCTGAATTGCATTTGTCCTGTCCAGCGCTTTACACATAAATGGTTAAATGGTATCTAACGATGCCATCGATTTTATCGTGCATTTATGTTTTAAAAGGGGGAAAGAAAACATTCTTGGGCGATATTATAAACTGTGCCCATATATAAATGTATATTGGGGGAATATGTGAATATAAATATATATATATCAATATATATACGTATGTATGTAATCGTAATAGATAAGAAATAATAATACACATGAACTTTGCGCTAAATTTGGAATCTTGAGGTGTCCTTTGTTTTAACAGATTTCTCACATAACATTCAAATAACTACAATAATATATTATATTATATTATATTAATATATTGTATTATATTATATTAATATATTATGTATATAATTCAATTTCGATTTTTAGTTGGCCTTTAGTATTTAATGTGTTAGCTCTTAGAATTTGTTATTATTGTTATTGCTGAAGATGCTGCTGTTGTTGTTTTTTTAGGCTGCTTGGGTTAATTTAGGGCGAACGTATGATTGCCTCGTAGGCGGTAAATATAATGTTGGCCACCTCCACGGAGCGCGACTTGAGACTGAGTGTGGCATCCGGATTTCCCGGTTGCAGCTTCAGCTCGAGGAGCACCCAAATGTTGTTCGTTAGCTTGAGCGACTGATAAAGCATAT
The DNA here is from genome assembly GCA_035042405.1 of Drosophila demipolita. NCBI lineage: Eukaryota > Metazoa > Arthropoda > Insecta > Diptera > Drosophilidae > Drosophila > Drosophila demipolita. Next base: position 544,688 of record JAWNLI010000476.1, on the reverse strand, counting down.
CCTGACCCTCAACATTGCGCTTGGCAATTGTGAAAATGTTGTTGGTGGTCATTTTGGAAGCGATGCCATCGGTGGTGCCAATGACACCGCTCAGGCTATATTGCAGCTCATTGGCGGCTGGGATCTCCTTCCATGTATTGAGGAACACACGCTTATCCAACTGACCATCCTCGGCGAACAGGACATTTCCATGCACCAAGCAGGCAAAGTAGAAGATGTCAATGTTGTTCTTAACGGCCACCTGCAGATTGTTGAGCGGCTCCATGCGCTGAATGGGTCCGCTGGTGCCCAGCGCTAAGCTAATCTCGGTTGTCTGATTTGGAGGCAGTGGCGGAGCCTGCAGCGGCGAACCGGGCACCAGACCAAAGCTATTCTTATTGAGCTGTATGGCGAAATTAGTCATCGGCTGCATGGCCTTGTTGGTGAGCGTCATGTCCATGTAGATTTCGCCATTACGGCGCGAGAATGTTCCTTGTATTTCCAATCCTTTGCCCTTCTCCGCCGGCAGCCAAGTGACTTTGGGTATTTGTACACCAACAGAGAGCGAGGTGCCAGCTAGACCGAAGATGTCGCCCAGCAGACTGGTGGCACCACCAGGCGCTGTTTCATTGGCAGCTGGTGGTCCACCGAGCAGTATATCGAGGCCGCCGCCCAACAGATCAACATTGCTGGTAGTTGCAGCTGGAGCAGCGGGCATGGCGGGCGCATTGATGTCCATGGAGAGTAGATCACCAATAAGTGAGTCCTGATTGGGTATGACCATGGCCTCAGGTCCGGCACCGGTTTCGGACGATTCGGCGTTGGCGTTTCCGGTACCAGTTGCGCGATTTGGAAGAGATTTGCGCACACCGGCGCCGCGACCCTCTACAAAAGCAGTAGGCGGCTTGTGATAAACGCTGGCCAGCGAGCTAATGTGACAGATCAGCTCGTCCAGCAGCGTTGGCTCCAGCAGATCTGTTTCCTCTGAAATGAGCGGCTTGTCGGCTAGGACTACCTCCTTGGCCGCAGCCGGGTCAGTAGAGAGCAAACGCCAGTAGATAAAGCCACGATCGCGTAAATCTGGATTGTCAGAGTCCTGAGTTGCTAGGGAGAGTACGTGCTGCACCAACTCCTGAGTGTCCGATGGTCGCTTAAGGAAGAGTTTAACCACAGCGGTCAGCAGCTGTAACTGCACCTGTGCGTTTTCATCCTGAAATCCCTCGAGGAAGCTGTCGAGAAGTTCATCGGCATTGTCAATGCGCTCGGCATACTCGCCAATGATCCACACCATCGAGGCACGCGCCTCCGGCTCATCGAGTGTGTCCAGATTCTCGCACAGTGTGCTGATAATGCTCTCGTATTTATTGGGATACTTGCGGAATATGTCCTTGATGACAACAATGGCCTCCTGGACCACATAGTTGACCTTCGTCTGGATCAGATCCAGCAGCGTGGACACACAACGCTCCGCTGAAGGCTCCACTTTGATGGCACATCGTCCAATCGCTCGCACGGCTTTACGTACAAAATCCACATCCACCTCGGTGGCATACTCCTTTAGCTCACTAAGGACCTGAGCAATATTGCTCTGATTGGCCAGACGAATCATAATATCCAGTTTCTCAAGCTTTACATAGATGGGATCATTGTATTTGACAAAGAACACTTTCATCTCGTGCTTTAGGATGTCCGGTCGCTTCTGAACAATTAAGTTAATGTTACGCAAGGCGACATACTGCACCTCTGGCTCGGAGGAGAGCAGCGTAACGAGCGGCGGCGCCAGCTTCTTGGTGAGCGTGGCACAGAAATCGCTATCACTGGACAACATTTCCAACAGCTTCATTAGCACCTTGACGGCACTGAGGACAACCGCCGCATTGGCATGAGCCAGGCGTGGTGTAATCCGCTCGCAAATAGACTGAGCCTCGCGTTCATCCTTTGGACTGTAATTGGCCAATGAGTCCAGTATGAAGACTTGTCCCCATTCGGTACACTCATTCAGTGCCGTCAGCAGCTTGTTGATCGTCACCGAGTTCATCTCTACCAGGGGCTGGCCCGATTGACTGGCCTCATTTATTTCACTGAGTGCGGCAACGGCATTGGCCACCACCATCGGATTCGAATCGGAGAGTAGATCTTTCAGTTGATCCAGGAAGCCCTGATCCTCTACCATTGTTGCTGATATATCATATAACTTGGCCACACAAACGGCCGCTGTTTTACGCACATACGGATCCTCATCCTTTAGGCATTTACGTAGGGGCTCGCATAGATATTCGGTAATCTTGTCCACGCGTATGCAGCCCATTGTGCGCACGGCCAGCGCCCTTATCAGCGGGTTTGAATCCTCGCAATCCTTGACAAACGTATTTACTGCCATAATTGCCATATCCGGCTGCGATTTTGCATAGTTCATCAAATACAAATACACAAGCTTTTTCAACTCCAGATTATCCGTTTGCATGCAGTTCACAACGTCTGGGAACAATGCGGACACATCCTTGCCAACTGTCATGCTGGCAATCACCTTCTTAACCGCCTCCTTCTTCTTCTCCTTCTTGTCATTGTTCAACTCGGACTTGAGCTCGAAAATTTCGCCCTTTTTTGTGGTCGTAAAATACTTTGAATCTGTCATCTTGCAGATCTTCTAATACCGGAACTCTCACGCTTGTAACTTGCTGCAGATAGCTGGAAAAACAAAAATCCAATATGATAGCAGTGTTAATTAGGAATAACAATAGCTACAGTTGAGAGCATTGACATTGGTTTGACTTGTCATGTGTAAAAATCGAATTATGATTTATCATCTAAATAAAGTATCATAAATAATAAGAAATACATATACATATAACACAGCCAAATACGATGTAATGCTATTGATTTCAATATTAGAGCCACTTCCTCTGAAGGGGCGTAGCAGCCCCATTCGATTCCCATTTACACACACGCACACAAATACACACAGAGATGGGGGAGAGTTTACTCATATGACGGCTTGAACACGTCTCACACTCTTATCTATTTTAGTTTTGCACGCAAAACAATAGGGTTTTTAGATAATCTTTGGAGCTATATGTGTTTACTTTTAGTATCTTTGCAGCTCTTAAGAAATTTTCAATTAATTGTAATTACCTTAAATGACCGATTTCGAAGAAACTGTTTGCTTTTTTCTCCTCTTTTGCAGCTGCTTCTGGCGTGTAGGTGACTATGTGTGAACTCTGTGTATGATTCTTGATAGTGTATGTGCCGCTCAGTGTTGCTTAGCGCAATATCGATAGCTTATGCATGTCGATTGTTATTCAAATGAATATCTTGGATTTTATTTACCAGACGGGTAAAAATTAATTCAACTTAACTTCACATGAAAAGGGGAAAATACATGCCAAATATAAATGTGTTTTAATTACCGTTATTTTTGTACATTTTATGTTTTCGTGTCATTGCGTAACACACGAATTCGAACGGTCTAGTTGCAGCTAATACGCAATTACAATTATTTATTACGAAAATTACGTGCACGTACCTTAAAATGTATTTATGTTGTACTTTGTAAATATATCTTAACTTTTGTATGTATGTTGCTATTTTATAAATGTATACCTTGCACACTTCAACTTATTTCCGTTGACTGAGTTTTGAGCAAGTGCAACCAAGCCAAGAAACAATGTACATTTGTGTGGATGTGCCTTCCGTCTCTATACGAAAAACGAAACAGAAGTTTTCGTGTAACAATCAAAAATCCCACTAAGGAAATCAAGACAATAGAAAAACCATAATAAAACAACAAAAAATTTGATTCGCTGATACAGCAGAGACAGTAACAAAAAATCATTGAAATGGGGCTTACATTATTTCTTATCCTGTCTCTTGATGATATTAACGTTATCGCACCTACGTTATGGTTTATATATAAGCAAAATCAGCGAAACACAAAAGCAAACAAATATGGGAACAAAAACGAAACAAGTGAAAAACACCCACAATCATCAAACACATACACGATGATTATGATAATGTGATTTAATTCGAGCAAATCATATATTGTGGATTGCTGATTGCTGTTTGCCGCTTGCTACTTGCTGCTTGTTGCTTGCTTGGACCGCGGCGCGTGCGCTTCGCGCTGCTCTTAGCGCTTGTGGCCGGTGCACGGAAGCAAAATTCGAGCGACGCTAGCGCATTCCGCGCCACATTCCAGTTTAGGCCTCATCGTGATGATGGATCGTGTTATAAAATAATTTGGCCGCAGTGTGCCAGCAATCATTCATTATCGAGCAACTCGAGCGGTCACATCGTCTGTTTTTCAACGCCTCATAAACTTATAATTAAAATGGAAAATCGTTGTGTGGTAAGCAACATAATTTGAGGCAACCGATATGGATATATAGAAGAGACTTTTTTGCAAGCTGTACTGGAATTGTATTCAAAATATGTTTTTTTTTCCGCCTATCCCCCTCCAATACAGTTTCTAAAGTTATCGGTCTTGGCTGTGCTGGTGCTGTGTTTTGTTTGCGTCCAGGAAACAAATGCTGGGTAAACCATATTTTGAATATGCATTCCGATATATCAAGTGGTTTTTCTCAATATTTTGTTTTTGTCGATTTCTTAATTTCTTTAGCAGCAGCCAACAAAAGAAAAAAAAGATTGTCATCCATGTTCCAATACATAAAAAGATCGAGAAACATGTGCATACTGTGATAAAGCATGTACATCATCATCACAAGCCGATTGTCCTAAAGGAGGAGAAGAAAATTATACATGAGGAGCATCATCCTATCCAAATTCATCAGACTAAGGAACACATTCATCACCACGAGAAGCAAGATTATACCTCCCACCACGATCATCACGATCATCACGAACATCACGAGCATCAGCATCATCAGCACCATCATCCAATTGAGCATGTGCCCGTCGTACAGGAAGAGGAGCACATCCATCATCATCACAACTATGAGCATAAGGATGACTTTGTTGGCAGCGATATGGATGCCAGCAGCAGTGAAGAGCGTTAACTATGTATATAGCTATAGCCTGCACTGAGTGCGGTAACTCACGAGGACGTAGACTGAAAAGAAAAAAAAGCAACCTAGACGTGAATCGAGAAGATCTGTGGGTAATGGTGATGTTAACTTTGTGATTCAGATTTTTTTATTTTTTTTTTTACATATTTTTAATTACATATAGTATCGTAGCTTAAGAATCGGTGTATTTCAAGAATAAACTATGCGAAATAAAATGTTGTATTGTAATTATTCAAATACGCGCCAATCTTTTGATTTCTTAGTATCTTTTTCCAACACTTGTGCTCTCGATAGCGATAAGACGTTTCGATAACTTGACATAGCGACGGCACAACGAAGACAAGGCAAAATAAAAGAAAAAGCATATGAAACGAGGAAGCATAGGGAGTGAGTGTTACTTTGCAAAAAAAAAAAAAGAAAAAAGAAGAACAAAACCCCAAATAAAGAAAAGTTCAAGCTAGTAGATGCAACGATGCAGACGATGTTTTGATAACAACAACAATGACAACTCTCACATCAAAGAGAAAACGGAAAAACCATCACATACCAACAGTGGCTAAGGTGCAACTGCATCCACGAAGACACCAACAGCAGTAACAGCAGCAACAACAACAGCAACTGAATCGAAATCGATGTGAATTTGTATCGTAATCTCAATGTTCGGAGTGCAAGTGCTGACAGCAAGTGCATGAAATCTGCAGAATACGGTTACTAATTTCAGCAGCAACACATCAATTTTCATATTTATCATTTTCGATTTGCTCGCGTTGGTTTCGCTTTGTCCACCTCAGCCTCTCGTTGTGCCAATTCACAATTTACACACACTCACGCCTTCACTTTCCCCCCGTTCAAACGACCAACGACTTACGATTAGCTCTCGAATTTCAACTCGGCTCCGCTTGCATTTGCAAGCTTTAAAAGCTCCCGATAACAATAACACTGACTCGTTGTTAATTAAGTGGCGATAAGACGGCGATCCTTACGGTTGTTGGCCCAGCTTGCCCCCGCTGTCACCGCCGAGTGTCGGGTGCGGGGCATAATAGCAGTAATGCAGTATAGTCCACAATGGGTTCACAGACCTTGGAGATACTGCGCCAAGGCGTGTGGGCCTCACTGACCGGCGGCTACTTTTACGATCCGCACCAGGGTGTCTTCTGCAATGTGGTGCATCTGTATCTATGGCTCTACTTGCTCTGTTCGCCCTTTGTTGCCTATTTGGTAAGTGTTCACTGTACCTTTGATCTACCATCCCACCTATGCTACCCGACCTTATCAAATAAACTAACTCACTGTTCGATGTTTTAGTACTTCCCGAGCACATGGCTGACCTGGTGCCTGTACTGTGTGCTGACCAGCAGCACTATATTGCTGGTCAAGCTGAGCAATTTGGCGCTTCATCGATTGTACGATCGGGCACAGACTATGTCCGAGGTGAATCTGAAAAGTCAGTTCTTCAAGGTCACAAGGGAAACAACGTTCCGCTGTCGCGGCGAGGAGCATGGCATTGAGATGAAAGTAATGCGTGCCGCTGGTGGCGGTTCGCGTCTCTCCGAGGAGCAGGCTATTAATGAGGCCAGCGAGGAGAACAGCATCATGTCCATTGACAATGTGAACAGCATTATTGGTACGCAAAATAAACAGATCAAATGATAAAATTACATATATATTATATATATACGTCGACGTATATATAAATATATATATATATTTGCCATTATAAACTTACAGTCTCTCCATTTAAAGATCTTAAAGTTGATGTCCATCGCAAGAACAGCTCCGAGTCCATTGAGCTTATGTTTTATGCGCCCTCAATGCTCTCCGCCGGCAGCCAACAGGATCAGCAATCTCTTGCTGGATCTGCCAGCGTCAGTAAATCCATACGCTCCACCATTGCCGCCGGCCAAAACAACATGTCTGCCAATGAGCTGTACAACAAGTACCTAACCGTGTATCCTGAGGTAGTCGAGGTGGTCGGCGGTGCCAGTAGAGCAGAAGGTGGCGCCATTAGCGGTCTCGATAGCAGCAGCAGATGCCAGCAGATATCAAGCACTTCGGGAGCCGGTACCAGCACTAGCAGTGCCACAACAGCGGGTGCAACTCGTACGGGTCATTTGTCACGCAAGTGTTCGGAGGTATTCAGTAGGCGGCATCGACGCCGTCTGGAGCGGCAGAGCAGCCTGGACGCGGGCGGTGCTGCGGACTCAACATTTAATGCCAAACTTATGCGCAATCAGTCGGATACCATTGCCACAACGACAACGGCGAACGCGGCGGCGCCAAGCTTTCTGCACACGAAGGCGGTACGGCCGCAGGCCACTGCTCGCCAGCATTTCATAGCCAGCGCTCAAGCGTCCGCCGGTTCGACTGCAGCCAGTGAAACTGCCACCACCGCCTCCGCAGCTGTCATTGTTATGGCCCAGCCAAATACACGTTCCTCGCGCCTGCAACGTCATCGCAGTTCAGAAACACATGACGAGCGACTGAAGCATCAGAGCCGCGCAGGCCTCTTTCAGTCAATGCAGCAGCAGCACCATCAGCATCATCATCTCCAGCAGCAGCCGCATAGCCAGCATCAAAATGCGAGCAGCATTGGCAGCGGCGTCAACGATGTGGAGGACATGGAACTAGGCATGGGTCTCGCCCGCAGCGCTGCCAATGATGCCTGCAATCGTGCATTGCAATCATGGATACTCGGTAAGCAAACTATATTTATATTCCGTCGGAATCAATTATTAGTCAATGATATTGATTATTGAAATATTATTTTCACAATGATTGCTTGGCAGATTCCTCATCGGATGTGTATCTGGAGGATGATAGTTATACCAAATCGGATTTGGGCATTGAGCAGCAGGCACCGTTTCGAGTCCAGCATCACCATCACCACCATCATCACCAGCTGCATCACAACCATTTGCATCCGCATCTGGGTGGCGCAATCGTACGCAAGGATCCCAACAGCACAATGTCCGCACTGCAGCTGTGCGCCTCCTCCAGCTCCTGTACGGGTCGCGCCGAATCCGGCCCGGCAACCGAGTCGACCGGCGCCTGCCCTGGCAGCAGTCGCAACGGCACCACTGCCGCCATGAAGCGACGACGACATTCCAATGCGACCAGCTATCACAAACACAGCAACAGCCAAGGCGTCTCCAAGTCAACGCTACTATCCAGCGGTCAGCATAGTAGCGGTGGTAATGGTGGGGGTGGTGCTGGTGCAGGTGCTGCTGGCGGTGGCGTGCGTCGCATCAAAAGCGCCGCTCTCGAGGTGCTCTGTCCGCAACCGTCTGTGTCCAATCTAAGCCCACATCCCAACAGTGTGGAGGCCATCAGCGGACAGCAGCAGATGCGCAATCCGCTGCCGCCGCCCAGCAAAAGTCTTGTGCGGAATCAGCATCTGAATCTGTATTCACCACGAATGGTCGACCAGAACTACACGGAGAGCTCTACTAACGGTGGAGGTGGCAGCAGCTGCAGCAGCGTCATATTTGGCAGCTCAAGCGTCTGCGGTTCCACGACGGCGTTAATCGAGCCGCCTGTCTATCCCATTGTGGAGCATCTGGATGAGAAGAACAGCGAGCAGGAGTCACCAAGACTGCAACTGGATAAAACCGATCAGATCAATTGCAATCAAAACGTGGACGACGATGATGAATTGGACGATGTGCCATTGCGCAGACGAACTCGTGCTCTGGGCTGCAGTCAGACGCATCACAGCGCCGAATCGGATGTGGGCGGCATATTGGCCGATGATGATGACGATGTCTTTAAGGACTTCGATGACAACCTGGAGCATATACTCAGCGAACTGCAGCAGACGCATAGCGAATTGGATGATGTTCTCAAAAGCCGTGAGATGAACATGAGCACAGCTACTGCTGCCGGTGGACCGCTTACGCCAGGTACTGCTGCTGCAGCCGTCGCTGCTGTTGCGTCCGATGATGAGGAGACGGATAACAATACGGGCTCACGTTCGCCGCTGCTCAGCAATCGACAGCAGCAGCAACAGAGCGCTCGCGAACTGGCCGCGGAGCAGGCACTGCGCCAGGAATTGTCACAGCCTGCGCTGCAGCAACAGTTGCTACTGCAGCATCAGCAGCAGCAACAGCCGGCGGCGGCAGTAGTGGCAGCTCAGAGTCGTAGTCAGTTGATACGGAGCGAGGCGGATTCGGGTTGTCCATCCAGTGATTGTGAACAAATAAGTGCCAGCTCCAAAGATCAGCTGCTGGCCGGCATGGAACAGCTGCCGGCCAACCAATTGGAACTTCCATACGATGAGGAACAGCCGAGCACATCGCGCATGGCAGCCCGCAGTCTCGGGGCCATACCCAAAGTGGTCAAGTATCGCGAGGTGGACGAACTGCGCCGGCGGCGTATTGCTGCCGACAGCAACAGCAGCAGTCAGTTGGACAGCAGCAACAATGAGCTGGCGCTAGTGAGACGGCAGCCGCAAACCAAACTCGCCATGCTGCCTGCGTCCGCTTCGCGCAACTCATCCTCCTCGAACTCGACCCACAGCATCAGCCTGACCGAGAGCCTCACCGCAGACATACACAAGATGCTCTGGTTAATGCATGGCGGTGCCGTTGATGAGCGCGGTCGACCTATTGCTGGCATCCTGGCGGATGGCACTCCGGTTCCAGCCAATACCAGCATTGTGCCCCCCAACATGTCGAGTGCGCATTTTCAGTTCTATCAGGACGCCATACAGGCGCTGCAGGGCAGCTATCCCGCGAGCAGCTCCGTGGAGCACATGACGCACATCGAGCGCGCCCTCGCACGTGACAAACTGCATCTGGACGCCAAGTTGGTCTGTGAGCAGTTGGCCAATGCAGCGGCTGCTGCCGAGGCGGCTGCCACACTACCACCGCCAGCAGCAGCAGCCTCGCTGGGAATGCTCATGAGCAGCTCGGCGCGCGGCAACCCAACTGCACCAGCAACTGCGGCAAGTGGAGCATCAGGCGGAGTATCTGGCGTATCAGTGGGCCAACGCTCGCTTCATGGCATGTTCAATGTGCTTCGCAGCGAATTGCAGGCGGCCCGCAATGATGTACTGCAGCAGCAGCTAAATGATGCAGCGGCTGCAACTGCCAGCGGCACGGTTGCCATCAATGCCGATGCTGCTGTCTCGGCGGCAATTGCGGCGGCAGCGGCCAGCCGACAGCAGCAGCAGCAACATCAGCTCAGCCAGCCAATGCTCAATGTGGATGGGCACTTTGCGCCGTATTGTGACTATTGGCGACCCGCGTGCTTTCTGGCCGCCGAGAAGCCGGTGGCGCCCAAGAGTTTCTACAAGTATCGGTTCAAGTGGTTCGGCCAAGAGCATGAGTACAAAATAGCCATGGATCGCTTACAGCTGCTGGCGCTCTTCGATCGGGATCTGCACTGGCTGCATGTGTTGCTGGCGAGTGTGCTGTGCACTCTGGTTGCCATAATGGGCTCGGCGATACTCCAGCATAATCACTACAAGGATCTCTGTGTGCTGCTCTTCTGTGCGGTCATTGCGGGTGCCCAATACTCGCTGGTGAAGAGCGTTCAGCCGGATGCCGCCTCGCCGGTGCACGGCTTTAACAAAACGGTGGCATATTCCCGTGCCATCTATTTTTGCATGTGCGGTGGCCTCTTGCTGCTCCTCAAGCGGCTCGATGCGGATTATACGGAACATCCGCCGGCTGAGTTGGTCTTCTTTGGAGTGCACTATTCACCGGCGTATGTGGTGTCACTGCTGCTGCAGTCGCTCTATATCCTGCTCCTATGTTTTCCCCTCATCTTCTCGGTGGGCCTCTGTCCGCAGATCAACACGTTTCTCATGTACCTGCTCGAGCAGCTCGACATGCATCTATTTGGCGGCAATGCAGCTAGCAGCCTCTTAGGTAAGTTCTATTTCCCCCTTCGAGGCACTTTTTATAATCCTTTCAACTCATTTGCAGGCTCATTCCTTTGCCTGATACGATCTGTGCTGGCCGTTCTACTGCTGTATGGTCCCCTGTATGCCGCACTGGACGAGCATCGTGGCACTCAGTATATACTGTTCTCAATATTCTGCGCAATGCTGATACCCCTGGGCTATCATCTGTCACGCTCGGCCAGCGATTTCAGTCATCTGTGGCGCTTAATCAAAACCTGTATTGTGAGCACCTATCGCGACGATGAGGACGAACCTAATCATACGCACAGGTGCCGCAAGGGTCACGCACACAGACACAGCCAAGTGGGACAGGTTCACGGCCAGGAACAGGGAAAAGGGCAGCAGCAGACGAGCCGCAGCAAGAGACAATCGTCGGAGCAGACGTCGACAGCGCAACCAACGCCAGTGACAAGCAGAACACGTCAGCAGGATCTGGTGTTGAGTTTGACGGGCAACAGCAATGAGCACATAGAACTAAGCTCTCTAGAAAAACTGCCCATAAGCGAGGAGCAGAAGCCGGCGCATCAGCACCATCACAACCACCATCAAGATGTGCAGCAAACTGAAGAGGAGCCAGATGAGGAGGCGGAGCAAGAAACACAGCTGGAACATCAGCTCTGCCACAATAAGCACAGCAAATCGAAGGCATCCTCGCTGGGCAGCAGTCAAACGCTGGGCAAGACTCTAAGCAGCAGCAAACGTGCGATTACCGCCTCCAGTTCCTTTGCCTCCATTGGCGGCGAAGCAGGCGAGGATGAACCGTCCGCCGAACTGTCCAGCAGTGAGTTGGCCAAGGTGACGACAAGTCAGGTGAATGTTTTCGAGGCAAGTGCTCATGAATCAAAGACTGCTCCCGAGCTGTTAGCCAGCGTCCAAGATGTTCAGGATGATAAAATCTCCAGTTCGTCAACCACAAATCCTGGCGATGTGTCTACCCTGACAGCTGGCGCTGGCACCGCCACGACGGACGTAGATGCTGCGCCCATTGATGCCGAACCGGATGCGGATGATCGAACTACAACACACTTGGACAACGCAAACGGCGAAACAAATAACGAGCTTCCCGATCCGCTGCCGCGCAAACTGCAAGCGACTGTGACGACAAGGCTGAAAAACGATCTCGTCGTGATGACATTGCTCGCTGTCAGCGTACTCGTGCTGCACTGCAGCACCGTTTTTACGGTCCTGCAGCCGGATCTCAATGTGGTACTAAATGTGTTCATCGGCACCCTCGGCCTGCTGCTCCACTATGCGGTGCCCCAGATGAGGAAGCACATGCCCTGGCTCTGCTTCGCCCGACCGCTGCTGCGCCAAAAGGAATTCGGTCAATTTGAGGTGCTCAATGCGCCCCAAATAATGTGGTTCGAGAAGTTCTACATCTATTTGAGTGTGCTCGAGCGGAATGTGCTCTTCCCGTTGTTGGCCATCTCATCGCTGACCGCTGACTCGCAGCTGATTGCTGATAAGTTTGGAGTGCCTTGGGGCACTCTCATAGTCGCCGTCTGTGCGCTCAAATGTGAGTCTCCCCTGGCATATATCTCTATCTCTCTCTCCCTTGCTCTCTCTCTCTCTTTATGTATCTCTCTTTCTCTTCTCGCTTTTGTCTCACTCTATTTGATGGGTTAATGTGAATCATAGGAAGATCTTTTCGTCCTCTTCTGTGCTGGATATTTAAGATCTTTTCTAAATTAATAAACTTAATTGTCATGTTTATTTCTCACTTTTCGTAGTTGTGCGCAACGCCTATTCGGATCCAACGAATCAATATCTGATTATTATATTTACCGTCCTTCTGTTTCGCGTTGACTTTGCAATGGCCACTGAGAGTTTCATCATCGACTATTTCTTCGTATCGCTTGCATTTCGCAAGTGCTGCGATTTTCTGCTCAAGGTAAGCATTTCAAAATTGATGCGCCACTAATCATTGCTAATTGCTTCAGCCTCTCCAAATTCCAGTTGCAGTTCATTGTGACGTACATTGCACCGTGGCAGATCACTTGGGGCTCTGCGTTCCATGCATTTGCTCAGCCCTTCAGTGTACCGCACTCGGCGATGCTGTTCCTGCAGGCGGGCATCTCGGCTCTGCTATCGACGCCACTCAATCCATTCCTGGGTAGCGCCATCTTTCTCACCTCGTACGTGCGACCTGTTAAGTTTTGGGAACGGGATTACAACACGCGTCGCATTGATCACTCGAACACGCGACTCAGCTCACAACTGGAACGCGACCTGGGCGCCGACGACAATAATCTAAATAGCATATTCTATGAGCATCTGACTCGCTCCCTACAACATTCACTCTGCGGCGACTTACTCATGGGTCGTTGGGGCAATGTCAACCAGGGCGACTGTTTCGGTAAGTTCCGACTTGATATACACCTTTTGCTACCACCGAATCCTTAACTAATGTTCGCTTTCGTTTTAGTGCTCGCCTCGGATGATCTGAATTGCCTGGTGCACATCATTGAGTTGGGCAACGGGTTGTGCACGTTTCAGATGCGGGGCTTAGAGTTTCGAGGCACTTACTGCCAACAACGTGAGGTGGAGGCCATCACTGAAGATGTTGAGGACAATGATGGCTGCTGCTGCTGTGATCCCGGCCATTTGCCGCGACTGCTTAGCGCCAATGCTATGTTCTCGACACGCTGGCTGGCATGGCAGGTGGTTGCCGCCCAGTACGTCATCGAGGGCTACTCCATATCCGATAATCTGGCCAGCGCCACCCTGCAGGTTTTCGAGTACCGCAAAGTGCTAATCACATATTATATAAAGGTGAGTGCAATTTGTCGATCATTTAAAGCTGGCTTTTGCGTTCAACTGATTCTCGCATTTCCATTCATAGAGCATCATATATTATGTGGTCAAAAATCCAAAGCTAGAGCAGTGGCTAGCCTCTGGACCCATACAGGAGGCACTGCAGCATACGCTGAACCGCCAATTTGTTGATCTCGATCCCATATTTAATTTCAATTTGGATGAGGATTTTGATTTTCGAGCCGTTGGCATAACACGATCCAGCTTTTGCTACGTGTACCTCAGGTGGATCAACTACTGTGTTGACAAGCGCAAGGATGGGCAAATCACTAAAGAGCCACAGCCACAAGCGACAGCAGCAGCATCTTCAGCTGCAGCTGCAGCTGCAGCAGCAGCGACACCCGGCACGTCCAATTCGGGTGCAGCTCAAACTTCGGTCAACTCAGCCACAACGGGAGCGGCAAGCAATGGCCACGGCACTGCCATTGCTATGACAGCCATCGGCGGCAGCAGCAGCATCACGACCACCCCAGCTGCGGCGCAGACCAGCAGCACGAACACAACTACTGCAAACAATACGCCAGCTCACAATGACTCAAAGAGCACACCAAATCTTTCGTCGCATGGCGGCAGCAGCGCCCCGCAATCGAAGTCGCAATCCCAGCAACAGCTGCGCAGCGTGCGGCCCCAGAAGAGCGCCACGATGAGCGGCAGTGGCTGCGTCGCCACTGCGCCAGGTGTCTGTGGCGTTCAAGACGTTGGATGCAGTGTACTTGGCGGCGTCGATCAGCTGAGCAGCTCGCACAGCTTTGCCAACATATCGCGACAGACGTCGGAGAGTGCACCTGGACTGGGTAATTATGTGACCTACATGGATCAGAATGTCTTTGTCAAGCTGTCCAAGCCGGCGCCGGGCAAAGCGCTGCGCAAAGAGGACTCGCCACGGACGCAAGCCACGGTTAATCAGCAGGAGGGCAACCCGGGAAACAACATGATGCCGCCAACTATGCCGACGCCGCTGCAAAATGCGCAGAGACCGGCGCTAAAGCTGAAAGTTGCCAGCGTTGCCAAGGATGCGCCGCTGGTATCGCTGTGCCTGGCGCTGGGTCTACTCGCGCGTCGCTCGTTGGCCACCGCCTCGCATAGTTCGCTGACGGGCGTGGAGTTTTTCTTGCATGGCCTGCATGCGCTGTTCAAGGGCGACTTTCGGATCACATCGCCACGCGATGAGTGGGTCTTTGCGGACATGGAGCTGCTGCACTCGGTGGTGGCGCCAGCTGTTAAAATGGCACTAAAATTGCAGCAAGATCACATTACGAATCCTGATGAATTTCTCGATCCGCACGCTCTCTACGAAGCCATCGATAGCTGTTCCAAGGAGCTGGTCATCTCCCATGAGGCGGATCCCGTTTGGCGCAGCGCCGTTCTGCGCGGTGCACCCAATTTGCTTGCGCTGCGTCACGTCATGGAGGATGGCTCTGACGAGTATCGCATCATACGGCTGACCAAGCGTTTCCTCAGCTTTCGCGTTATCAAACTGAATCGGGAATGCGTGCGCGGTCTGTGGGCTGGCCAGCAGCAGGAGCTGATCTATCTGCGCAATCGAAATCCGGAGCGGGGCAGCATACAGAACGCCAAGCAGGCGCTGCGCAACATCATCAATTCCAGCTGCGATCAGCCCATTGGTTATCCCATTTATGTGTCACCGTTGACCACATCATATGCGGACACCAATTCCCAGTTGTGTCAGGTCATTGGCGGTGCCATTACCTTGGATACGATCAGGCAAACGGTGCTTGATTGGTGGCATCGCATACGAGAGCGTTGCCGCCAGGGCTGCAGTTCGGGCTCCGCAATGGAGGCATCCATGCAGCTGGGCACCTGCAATTTTGGCAGCGGCGGCAGCGTCATTGGCACCGCCACTGGATCCACAACTGGTACAGCACCTGGTGCCAGCACAGTTGTTTCTGCCAGCGCTACTGGCACCGGAGCGGGCAGTGCGCCGGGAACAGCAAGCAGCACTGGATGCGAATCAACGGATCTAGCGCCAGTTTTCATCTCGGCACCGCTCTACAACACGCTCACCGTCAATAGCTACTACGGCGTCCGGTCCGCCAATGTGCCGGGTATGACCGGGATGGCGGGCAGCCTAGGTGGCAGATATGTCAGCGATTCGTTGGCGGTGGTACGCGGTGGGTTGGCCGTAATGCCCGTTAAGCCCACCTCAACAACGCTCATCGCTGGCCTTTTGAATCGCGAACGGGATCAGGAGGCTGCTTCGGGCTCCACGTTGCGCGCCAGCAGCAGTGGGCAGCGTGCCAAAAGCGGTGGTCAGTTACAGGCTAGCGCCAGGCGTGCCACATTGCCCATTGCTAGCGGAGGCGTTGAGCCGCTTCCCTCCAAGGATCCAATCAATGCACACCCAGAACTGGCCGAGAATGAGCCGAGTCCACGCTCCAACAAGCTGTCCTCCTCATCGGGCAGCCTGGGCGTCGGATTGGGCGTTGGCACCATTATAACCACGCCCGGTGATTATCCCCGCAAGACGAAGGGCCCCATTTGTCTCATGGCCAACGAGACGGCGCCGGGCAGCACATCTGGTGCTGTACAAACAACTGCCGCATCAGCATCAACAACAATTGGAACACCACGCAAGCCACGCATTGACATCTACAGGAAGGTAATCATTGTGGATGATTCTGGGGTACGTTCGATAAATTTTTGAATATTTCGTTCGAACTTGAAGATAAAGAAGATTTAATCTAAATCTGATATGCAAATCGCTTATAGATCTATGACTGCCTGGACATCATCGATGCCGTCATGTGGCCAACGGAACATATGCGAGCCAATGGCGGACGGCTAAGCTGGAAGGATTGGGAGCCGACCGCCGGCATGGTAGGTCATGTGATGCACGTATGGATTCCCAATCACAAGGATTTGCTGTTTCGCTCCCACGTCAATCACTGCGTTTATCTTATCGAGATTGGCGAACACTATGTGCCCGTCGAGGAGCCCGGCCTGCGTGAGTATAATCAAATAA
Organism: Drosophila demipolita; assembly: GCA_035042405.1. Lineage (NCBI taxonomy): Eukaryota > Metazoa > Arthropoda > Insecta > Diptera > Drosophilidae > Drosophila > Drosophila demipolita. The sequence goes on along the minus strand of JAWNLI010000476.1, from coordinate 527,986 downwards.
TGACCAGCAGCAACGAGGAGCTGGCCAATTCCCGACGCAGTTCCATGCAACGCGACTATGAGTACAGCATGCAGCTAAAACTGGCCAGAGTCACGCCCATCATGGGTGGGCCCAGTGGCAGCAAAGCGCACAGGCCGAAAATGCGAGCCGTCAGTAGCAGTAGTTCCGAGGATGACGATGTGGGAACGAAATTGTCTGCCAAGCCCAATGCCTCTGCGGACGCTGCAGTGGTAAGGCATCCCGGTGCTGTCCCACCGGGCATTGATCTGATGAGCTTCAACACGCTGCTCAGCATGTGGAAACTCATTGCGGACAAGAAGAAGCAGGCGAATACCATCGATACGTCGGAGTCGTTCGCGTTTGATTATACAGGCGAGATGCCGCCAGAGCTGTTGCTCCAGTTGCAGGAGAATCGCATTATGCAGCTGGCGCTGCTCGAAGAGCAGCATGAGGATGCGCTGCGCAATCAACTGCACATGATGGAACTCGTGGCGCAACCATCCGAGCCCATAACACCGCCCTGCACCGCAGAGAAGCTATCGCCATTGGCCAGTGGTGAGACTACTCCTACAGCCACAGACAAGCCACAATCGACAACAGCAACGACGCCACCGGACATAGTTGAGATGCCGCTAGAAGAGAAGGATGACGAGGCGCCGGAGCAACAACAGAATACTGAAACAACGAAACCCCCTGAAATCGAAGAAGAAGTAGAAGACGAACAAGAGCAGAAACAGGACAACAATTTACAAGATGACAATGAAAGCGATGAGAATGGGACAACAGTTTAAAGCTGTTTATATCATTTAATTACCATGATCTGTTATAGCCCAGCGTTAGAACCCAACTAAAACGAATTCGGAATCTTTAAAACCCGCAACAAACAACAACAACAAAAATACTTCCAAGAAATCAATGTAGAGTTTTTAAAACGACTGCAAATGGATGAATGAATGTAAATACTTAATATATATGTATTTGTATATATATGCATACTATATGCCACATATATATAATACATATTATGCCTAGCTATAGATTTGTTATTTTGTCGCGTGTATATATAGAAAACGAGTTCAAGATATCGGTAAAGAGACAAAACGAAAGAAGATAATGCAACGGTTGGATTAGCTTTTTCACTAAAATAGTAGTATAGTTTAAAACCTATTACGAAATCTATACACATATATGTTTACATATATGAAGTATAGTTACTAACTTAGCTATGCTTGCTACATACATAATATACATTCATATAAATATATCTGGAACAAAAATTTTAAAAAAAAATTATAATTTCGTTAGTAATACAATTTTATGCATGTATGTCATATTATATATATATATATATATGTATATATAATATATATATATATGTATGTATAAAATTGTGTTATATATATATATGCATATGCATATATAAAACTTGTAAAAGATATAATGTTAAATTTAAAATAGAAAACTCAAAACCAAAATGCTTTTCATTAATTTTACGTACATATTATACCTGGACCTAGGCCTGGAATTGAACCTTGCCCTTGTCTTGGGTCATTTTGTTTTAATCCATATTACTCTATAACTTCCTTTTGTTGCTTTCCTAGCCAATATACAACAACAAAACATTTGATAAGAACTAACAAAGAATTTATATAAATTAATTAAAAACAAAGCGAAACACAAAACATACCAAAATTTTATTGTTAATAGTAATGTATAAAACAACAACAAAGAAAACCTATCACTAAATAAATAAATATATACATATTGCTATATACATTGATGTTCAAGTATTTAACTAAAAACTATGTTGGCAAATTAAAAAAAGCAAAAATTAAAAAAAAAAAATACCACAATTTGTAAATTTAAGTAAATGTAAATCTAAATCAATTACAAAACTAATTAAGTGAAAGTCAAGGAAAATTGCTGACGACTATAATGTTAATGTTGATAAATGATAAATGTGTATATAATATATATAGACTTATATATTCATATATATTGATATACTGACATTTTAAGGATGAGATAATGTTGAAGAAATTGTAAAGCTCTCACGTTGCCTTAATACATTAGACTGATTTTTTCTACACACTCACACACAAAACACAACATTCATACTTAAATATACAAAAACATAAACACACACACACAAATATTTTATAGATATATGAATGTACTTGCATATATATTATTGTATAAATATATATATGAGTACACACATATATCGCTTGACATATGCATGAATTATATCTGTAGCTATAGAGAGATATACACGAAATGAAGAAAACTGAAGGAAACCACAAAACAAAACACGTTAACACCCAATAAAACAATTATGATTATGTATAATAATTATGGTTGCGAGTATTTACATAGCTAAAGGAATATATCATAGAGAAGAAAATCAAAAAAAAAGATCAATAAATGAATAACCTGTAATATATGTATGAACAAGGTGCAATTTGCAACCACTATAAATTAAAAGAAATCAAACAAAACAAAAAAACCCTAGAAAAATGCCCAAATAACTTTTCCAAATACACAAACTAAGCATATTGTAAAACCTAAATAAAAATAAAGTTATAAAAACAAAACAAAAAAAAATTAATATCAAAAAAAAAAAAGCAGCACCCGAACAAAAAATGTTGCCAGCAATTGAATGTTTCTCCCTTCCTACCCAATGCATGTATAATTAATTATGTATTCATTTGCACGGTTTGCTGCAGCTGTATCTGAAACTCGTTGACATTGAAATCAACGCAGACGAAACAAATACCTTTAAGTGGTACAAGACAAGCAAATAAATTGATTGATTGATTGTTAATGATATGATATGATGACGATATCTGTATCTGACATACAGACGTACATACATCCATACATATAAATATATACATATAATGAGGAAAAAACTAAAAACATATATATTGTATTGGAACAACTATCGAAACTTAGCTGTTAACATTTTAATTCCCACTCGATTAATGTTTTTCTTCTAAAATTCTGTTTAGTTCCAATTAAACAAATTTAATTCTTGTAAATTATATATATATATATATATATATATATAAAGCATATATGTATATACTACAAATAACATTTAAAATATAAATAAAAAAAGAAACTTGTTATACAAAAGCCAAAAATTTTTCATTTATTTGATTATTTCTTTACATAAATAGTGAAACCAGTTTGATTGCTGTCCTTATTAAGGATATCAGCTTTGAGGATTATGGGGTCATCTCTGAGCTCAAGAACTTAAATAGATATCACTAGCAGAGCAGAACCATCGGAAGAAGGTTGAAAGATAAACTAACAGTTTTTAAACAATCCCCAAAAGTTGTGGCTTTATTAGATTTGAGGAATTTCCAAGTCACTTGTACTAGGCTAAGGCAGCTGCTTTGGAGTTGCTTTGTTAGGTGGCCAAATGGGCGTCAGTTCGCTAAGTGCCACATCGTACAGCAGATTCTGATACTCCTCGAGCAGAACTAAAATATGAGGACGGCGGATTAAGAGTTAATGTATGCAGATACGAATAAGTTAATTATATATATATATATATATATATATATATATATGCTTACAATTGGGGTCCGTCTTCCACTGTTCGAAGAGTGATTGACGCGAGTGAATCTGTTTGGTGGTCAGCGCCCACTTAAAACGCTGCACTTTGTCATGAAGACTGGACCAGCTCTTGATCAGTGAGGCTGGCGTCGCCTTAAGTTTGGGCTTAAATGCAGCTAATGGCGGGCAAACGATCCCATCGAGCAGGAACATGCCAAAGTAGCTGCGTATGTAGGTCAAAGATTAATGGATGGAGTTGTGTGCGGCTCACAAATGAACTTACCAGCAGGCCTTATCATTGAGCGGCATCTCCACCTCGCCAAGGGGCAGCTGCCAGCCGGCCTTGCCGAATGTGGCATCCACATAGCAATAAATTTGTCCCTTTGTCACATCGTAACGTGGCGCTGGATCGTCCCGCACCTGACGTATGTTGCACAGCATCGGCACATAGAGCAGCAGCCACTCGGGCTCGATGGCGGTGATGCCACGTATGAACATTTTGTTGCTTTCGCCGTGCATCAGCTCGTAGGCCTCCTGGTAGACGATCCAGTCGGGCGGCGTTTGCCTAAGCACCGAGGTGGAATGCATAAACACCGGCTGCTCCATGTCTGCACAATTGTAGGCGTACTTCAGACGTCGCCGCTCCTCCTTATCGCTAATCTCCTCGAGCGGCACCCTGCGCGCCACCCGATCACCCATACCGGCTAGCAGTATCTGCCTAAGGAAACGGGCTTGTGCATTGCTGGGCGGCTTAAGTTGCGGATCAACGCACAGCTCCACATCGCTGACATTTAAATTGATCTCGTTGGTCAGTTGGACGCGAAGCTTGCGCACCTCATTAATGGCCTTAGGACGCAGCCCGTAAGTCTCACAGAATTCGGCAAGCTTGCCCCGGGATCCGGCATTTTCAGCTGCACCGACAGCACGAAGTAGCACCATGGGATCACCCAGAAGCCTGTAGTTGCCGCCGGAGGCCCAGCTTCATGCTTCTCTGATGAAATTTATTGGAGATGGATGGCACATCGCCATCCCTGTGCACGCCTGCATCGATGAGCAGCTCCTGCACAGAAAGCGCCGCGACCAGGCACACCGTGTACGGCAACAACTCTTGCTGATTGGATAGCGCCAACATTTTGCCAAAACGCGGCGAGACGGGAAAATGCGATATGACGTGACCCAGCTGGGAGACAGCGGGCGGCAGATCCATAGTGACGCCGCCACTTATCGGCTTCAAAGCGCCCAGCACAGTCAACCTATGTTCAGCGGCGTGCAGCTGCACCTGATCGGGTGGCGATGGAAAGGGGAAGTGCACCACACGATCGATGCCCATGCAGCGCATCTGAAGCATTAAATCATCGACGGGCTTCTGCTGTATGTCCGGCTGACTGAAGTCGGCAAAGAGGTCGTTGTAAACGGCGCTGGAATACAGGCGATAACAATGTCCCGCACTGATGCGTCCAGCACGACCCGTACGCTGATCGGCTGACGCTTTGGATGTGTAGGTGACGACAAAGGCACTGACACCGGTCAGCTTGTCGTAGAGACGCGTCTTCTGTCTGCCGCTGTCGACAACGTATTTAACATGGGGTATGGTGAGCGATGTTTCCGCCACATTGGTGGCCACGACACACAGGCGACAGCCCTCGGGTACTGGCTGAAAGATGCGTTGCTGCTTCTCCGACGAGAGTAGCGAGTAGAGCGGCAGCACCCACAGCGGTTGTTTGGTTGCCGCCGAATCAGTCAGTTCATTTAAGTCATCATCCTCAAGAATATCATGCTCCTCCGGATCGGACTCATTATCTGCAACTTCATGCATATCCGCCTCGGTATCATCACCAGGCAACTTGTAGTCATCCAAATTGATTTTTGGCAACGAGATTTGATTGAGAAACTTTTTCTTCGACTTGCGCATATTGCGTATGGTGCGTTTAAGATCAAACTCCTTTTCCGGCTCCATCTCCTTCTGCTTTTCGTGCTCTTGCTGCATCTCCTGCTGTTGCTGCTGCTTTTCCTTATAGGGAAATGCTCGTCGAAGCTTGCGTACCAGCTGATTAACCTCCTGCTGTCCGGTCACAAAGATCAAAATGCCGCCCTCGGGCAGCTTGGCATGAATCTTGAGCGTCTTGCGATACGCCTCCGCCACATAGTCATCCGGTGTGCGCTTCTGAAAATGTATTGTAACCGGAAATTGTCGCGCTTCCACTTTGATTAACGGCGGCGGCACCCTAAAAAGTCGCGTATTCTCTGTAAAATCGCTGACGCGCAGCGTGGCGGACATGATAATCAGTTTCAGTGGATTGGAGCGCTTGTGGCGCAGTGGGACAATTCGCGACAACAGACCGACCAGTATATCCGTGTACACGCTGCGCTCGTGCGCCTCATCTAGCACAATAACCGAATATTTGCTGAGCAGAAAATCGGTCTCAATCTCCTTAAGGAGGACGCCGTCGGTCATGAATTTAATGCGCGTCGCTGGCGTTACATTGCCCTCGAAGCGTATCAAATATGACACTTCGCTGCTAGGCAGATTCATTTCATGCGCTACACGCTTCGACATTGCAATGGCGGCCACGCGACGCGGTTCCGTGATGCCTATCATCTTGTGCTTTGCATAGCCAGCCTCGTAGAGGAACTGTGGCAGCTGTGTTGTTTTGCCAGAGCCCGTCTCACCGGCAACAATCACAATCGGATGCTCATTGATCAGCTCCATAACCTGCTGCTCTTCGGCGAGGATGGGCAGACGTAAACGCGCCGCCTGCACCTCGTCCGAACGATGCACTGGCACATAGACTGTCTGATGTGGTATAACTGGTGTATTTGCAGCTGTAGGTGTCTTTGGATTAAGCTGTTGTTGAGACTTGGGCTTGGCTGGCTGCTGCTGTTCAATAGCCACCGCCTCAGGTTCAGGTGTTGCTGGAGCCTCTGGTGCAGTTGGGCTAGTGTCGCTATCACTTTGACTGTCGCTGTCATCCGTGGAGTCGTCCACATTTATAATATTTGGATTTTTTCGTTTGGCATCCAGTGCCTCCTGCTCTTCGATGAGCAGTTTGCGCTTGCCCGCACCCTTGATGCCATTGACGCGCCGGCCCTGCTTTTGGTGCTGTTCGACCAGCTGCTGGGATTGTCGCGCCTTCTTTTTCGCCAATACTTCATCGAGTGTCTGCAAACGCTTTAGACCCACTGTTTGCGCCTGGCTAATCGATGTGTACTGCTGCAGTTCGCCATTGGTTATTTGCACAGCAGCTAAATCCTCCAGTAGTTGTGCACGCTGCAAGCATTTTAGACATTTTGAGTTACGACAGGAGAATTACATCCAAATGTTACTTACGCCCTCCTTCTTCTTCTTCTTGTCGACAATGGACTGCAAATGTTTACGCTGCTTCTTGGAGAGAATCTTTACATTCTGTCGCTTCTCGATTTTGATTTTGGTGAAGCGCTTCTGTGAAGGTAGGACAAGAGCATTGGCTTCATCGTAGCCAGTGCCACTCCAGCTGTCTCCGACAACATCCTCAGTTACAATTTTGATCTGTTGGATGAAATTGAAATAATGGTGTAATGGGGTGTATATATAATACTCCTAAACTACTATTGCTACTCACATTTTTTACAGCCGAATTGTCGACAATTGTTTGCGGATTTTGCCGCGCCTTGGCATTATACACCTTTTTGCCCATGATTATTTTGAGGTAAACATTTGTTGCTGGTGTCTAGTTTAATGCACGTGCAGCCTGATGGGACGTGTTATCGATTGTGCTATCGATTTATCAATTAAAATAGTGGGATAGAATACATTGGCACTTTCGTAATTGTTGGTTGCGTCAAATTGTCAAATTATCGATACATTGGCATTGTCATCTCTAACTAAAAACAAGCGCCGGCTAAATAACACAATTAATGGACACTTCCGTAATCATAATCAATACATAAATATAGGTTGAAGGATAATCGCAGTGGATATGACGCACACGCAATCCACAGGTAGTTATGGGATGTTAGAATATATAAAAAATACTTTTAACTTATTCCTTACCAAATAGCAGCCAAGCGCGCCAAGCTGGAGACGAAACACAAGCACGTATTGGAAGACGATGGTGAGAACAATGAATAGATATATATGTGTAGTTATACATATTAAAGATATTTATGTTTATATATAAATATATATGTATATATGCAGACACACCGTCCGTGTTTAATCCGAAGTATCGCGTCTGCCCGTATCTGGACACGATCAATCGCAATCTGCTTGACTTTGATTTTGAGAAATTGTGCTCGATTTCATTGACGCGAATAAACGTTTACGCGTGCCTCGTGTGCGGCAAGTATTTCCAGGGACGTGGCAACAATACGCACGCCTACACACACTCGGTGGGCGAGGCGCATCATGTGTTCCTCAATTTGCATACGCTGCGCTTCTACTGCCTGCCGGACAACTATGAGATCATCGATTCCTCGCTGGACGACATCAAGTATGTGCTCAATCCGACATTTTTGCGACACGAGATCAGCAAACTGGACCAGGTGCAGCCGAAGCATTCGCGCACAGTTGACGGCATCCTCTATCTGCCCGGCGTCGTCGGTCTAAACAACATCAAGGCGAACGACTACTGCAATGTGGTCCTTCATGCGTTGTCGCATGTTAGCCCGCTGCGTGATTTTTTCCTCCGGGAGCAAAGCTATGCGACTATCAAGCGGCCGCCGGGTGATTCCATGTTTACGCTGGTGCAGCGTTTCGGCGAACTGATGCGCAAAATGTGGAATCCGCGTAATTTTAAGTCGCATGTTTCACCGCACGAGATGCTGCAGGCGGTGGTGCTGTGGTCGAGCAAACGTTTTCAAATCACCGAACAGGGAGATCCCATTGATTTTCTGTCGTGGTTCCTCAACACACTGCACCGGGCCCTGAAGGGCAACAAGCAGCAAAATTCGTCGATATTGTATAAAATATTCTTGGGTGAAATGAAGATATATACGCGTAAAATTCCGCCCGTTGAGCTCGATGACACAGCCAAGCAGCAGCTGCTCGCGACGGACGAATACAAGGACCAGGTGGAGCAGACGAATTTTATTTATTTAACCTGCGATTTGCCACCTCCGCCGCTGTTTACGGATGAGTTTCGGGAGAATATAATACCGCAGGTGAATCTGTATCAGCTGCTGGGCAAATTCAATGGCAGCTCCGAAAAGGAGTACAAAACGTATAAGGATAATTTTATGAAGCGTTTCGAAATCACACGGCTGCCACAATTTATAATCTTGTATATCAAGCGCTTCACCAAGAACACATTCTTTCTCGAAAAGAATCCTACAATTGTTAACTTTCCCATCAAGTAAGTGGACGTTATTTAACTTTATTTAATTTTAATTGAATTCAAATTTTTTTTACCATTTGCAGAAATGTGGACTTTGGCGACATTTTGGGCATGAAACAGCGGGATAAGGGTCTCAAGGATACCAAATACAATCTAGTTGCGAACATTGTGCACGATGGTGATCCCAAGAAGGGAACATATCGCGTTCATATACTCCACAAGGCCAACGGGCAGTGGTACGAGATGCAGGATCTGCATGTCACCGAAATACTGCCACAGATGATTACACTCACCGAATCCTACATCCAGATCTATGAGCGCTGTCCCGAGCCCTAGCATTAATTATATATATATGTATATATATATAGATATGTATGCCTAAGTTTTATACAAATTGTAATATTAAAACAGCTACCAGCTATGTGTGTTTGTGTGTGTATAAAATCAGCTGTATTTGTACTCTTTGTCATGGTTCCATTGACAATTCCAGCTTCCACGAAGCGCATGCGTTGTGGCCCAGTTGCTATCTTAGCCATTGTAGCTCAAAAATCGATGTGCAAGTGTTTCTTTGTTTGTTTTTGATTAGTCACATCGAGGCACATCCACTAAACGCACGTCATGGCGGAGCACAACATGAGCTATGAGCAGGAATGCCAGAGAGCCGAATTGCTGGGGCAAGAGCCGCCGGATCAGGCAACATTCGAGCGACAACGCAGCGCACGTATCGAACAGCAAATGGCTGAAATGGAGGTGGCCGAGGCAACCGTAAGTATATTTTCTTCCCCATAATTAACTGATTGCCAAGTTGATGCTGCATCAATAGTTTTCATCAAGAATATGGCAATTCACCTTGCCAAATTGGAAATGTGGCTGTTTTCTTATCAGCCACAAACATATTGTATATTTATTGTTTTCTGAACAATTGAACCGAGTCTCGTCCTAAACAAAATATTGATTACAGATGCTGGAGGAGCAGGACGAATCACTGCGTGGCGCCGGCGGCAAGCTGGACGAGCTGAATAGCATTCTGAACAGTACGCAGCAGCGCTTAAATCGCTTTAAGCAAACCGCATGCGGCAGCCTCTCCAATCTGTTTGCACGTGGAGGCAGCCTCAGTGGCACCAGTGATGTACCTAACAACGGAGGCGGAGGTGGCGACGGCGAGGAACCAACTAGACAGCAGCCCGTGGAACGGCAACCAAAGCCACATGTGCTGGGACCGCCAACTGCCGCAGAAGTGGCGGCCGCCAAGGCAGCCAAGAGTCTGAAAATGGATGGGCAGCTGGACAAGCTGGATGCGCTGATTAGCAAGGCGGATAATGCGCAGCTGGCGATGGGCGAGCAGACAAAGCAGATGCGTCGTATGGCCAAGTAAAAACATCATACTTAAATATAATCTTGGATATAATCTTTATTCATTCTACTCCAAAAATCATATATGTAAAAATATAGGTTCAGTTACATAAATGAACATTAAACATAAGTCGATATTTTTAATCACGAGAGTTGCAAAGTTCGTCTTTGTGTGTGTGTATATAAATATGTATGTCTTATACTTAATATTTGTTGATAAACATAATCAAATTCAAATCATCAAATCAATTAATCAAAATAACATGTTCCACTTATAAACAACAAAATAAACATTATTCAAGTCATCAGAAAAAAACAACAAAAAATATTCAGATTGGGAAGGATCGAGATTTTCAATCACGAGAGTTGCAAAGTTCGTCTTTGCATTAAATTAATAATATATGTTTTATATACGTGTGTGTGTATATAAATATGTATGTCTTATACTTAATATTTGTTGATAAACATAATCAAATTCAAATCATCAAATCAATTAATCAAAATAACATGTTCCACTTATAAACAACAAAATAAACATTATTCAAGTCATCAGAAAAAAACAACAAAAAATATTCAGATTGGGAAGGATCGAGATTTTCAATCACGAGAGTTGCAAAGTTCGTCGTTGCATTAAATTAATAATATATGTTTTATATACGTGTGTGTGTATATAAATATGTATGTCTTATACTTAATACTTGTTGATAAACATAATCAAATTAAAATCATCAAATCAATTAATCAAAATAACATGTTCCACTTATAAACAACAAAATAAACATTATTCAAGTCATCAGAAAAAAACAACAAAAAATATTCAGATTGGGAAGGATCGAGATTTTCAATCACGAGAGTTGCAAAGTTCGTCTTTGCATTAAATTAATAATATATGTTTTATATACGTGTGTGTGTATATAAATATGTACGTCTTATACTTAATACTTGTTGATAAACATACTCAAATTAAAATCATCAAATCAATTAATCAAAATAACATGTTCCACTCATAAACAACAAAATAAACATTATTCAAATCATCAGAAAAAAACACCAAAAAAATGACAGAAATTATTCAGATTGGGATGGATCTGTCCGATCAGTTGGCTCCAGCGACTTACGGCTGGTGTTATTTCTGGTGTGGCCAGCGCTTGGCCAGATTCTTTTCATAGGCCATAATCGGAGCGGATTTGGACAGCAACCTCGATTTCAGTTCGCTGTCAGAGTGCTCATCATCGCTTTCATTATCAGCATCATCCTCATCCAAGCTGGCACCCAGACCCACAGCGGATGCATACTCTACCAACGGCCTTTGCTTTGACTGTTAAGAAAAGAAAAACCACAAATTAATAAATTTCGGACAAATGTTGGTCCGGCTGGGATTGAAATAATGGCGCACCTTCATTGGACACGGCTTGTGCTGCTGCTGCCGATGCACCAGCTCCTGTTCGTCGCTCTCGTAGAAGAAGTAAGTGAGCCGCAACATCTCCTTGTGGTTATTGTAACTCCAGTTGTTGGGTATTAGGGACGCATTGCGATTGAATCGCTCCAGTAGTTGCGCGTAAAGATACGGCGAAATGGACAGCTTGGGTATGCTTTCTTTCTGCTGGTCTTGGTTCTGCAGCCCTGTTTGATTACAGAGGCAACTTCCGTAGTCGCGGAAGTATGACTTGCAAGCGCGATGGAAGCAGACCTCATCTAAATACTCATCACCTGGAATGCGGAGCAGTACGGCCAACTGTGTTTCGAGCACTTCGATGAGCATACAGTGATCATGGCCATCCGGCATTGTGGTGGAAACCAGAACGCGTTTGTCCAGTGGACTGGAATGTGTATTTTGAAGTGGCCACACGTTGTTCAACAGGCGGATCATCAAGTGTGTCACGGTCGCATGCTTGAACAGCAGGCGTGGCAACCGATTCCCACTCTCGCTTGCATTGTCGGAACGCAAAGGCAGCCAACGCAGTGCATCTGCCCACAGCTTAGCAGCGGAGCCCGATTCAATGCTGATACCGAGCACCCAACTGCAGCGCTTGCAGCTCAGATGTCCCGAGCGGTTGTTGATGCGACTCTGCAGCGCATACATGTTGAGCACGATGTGATTGAGACCATAGTATATTCCGGTGGCCTCGGGCACCAGCACACAAGACGCCAGCTGTGGCTGGCCAGATCCGCCGTGATTGTGGCAGAAAAATTCATTGGGGTCGATCAGGCCGCTGGGTAATTCACGCAAGCGATTGTAACAGCAGCTGGGCACCACTTCGTACATACAGTTGCTGCAGTGCAGCGACAAGTGATCCTTTCGCTCAACAAAGCTCAGTTGCAACGGCATCAGTTGTGACACCTTCGGTCCACTGCCCGCCTTATGCAGCTCAACAAGATTGATTCTGGAGTAATTAAAGCGGAAGCTGATATGACACCCGATGGCATTGATAATCGTCAAATGCTTAAAATTAATATCCCAGTTTTTGTGTCGCACGACGAATTCAGAATTGCCGTTCTCCTCGACAAATATGTCTTCCCTCTTGATGATAAGCTTCGTATTATTCACATTTTTTATAGGCTCATTGAATTGTAATATTATCTGGCCGCAATGCAGAAGTGGGCGGAATTCAATGACAACTGCTTTTAAAGGCATTTTTGGCTTTGATTCGCGTTTAATTATTAAGTAAAAACGAGGCGGAAATTGTTTGATGCCGCGCAAATGCAACTATCGAAGCCAATGAAATATCGATGTTCGTAGATAGTTCAATTCAGCGATAGGCAATGCACTGCCTTACCATGTCGACAACTTTATATAGGAGAAAATGATACATTTGTGAATGCCTGTAATCGCTTGTTGCCAGCGATAGTTGAACAATCACTACTTCCAACGACAGGTGGCATTACTTGAGCAGCAGCAGCAGAAAAACATTGAGTATGCACATATGTACATATTGGTATACTTGGCGCACAAGAAATTTAAATTTTGTTTAAGAATAAATGGTAATGTAGATTCATAAGCCCTAAATAATTGGTGCACTTAGACTAGTCTAATACAAATTCTGTTTGTTTTCTTATTTTTGCATTTATATAAATAAATGTTTTGTATTTGCCAGGGCCAGTATCACATTAATTATATATCGCCTTTCTTAAATATAAGTTGATATTTATGCTTATAATATAAAGAAATGTAATGAACATTTTTCGTTAACATGGCTCATTATGCATTTGAAAGAGCTCAAAAGTAAGACTTTCAAAGAATACTAATTTTATTATTTGTATTCAATTAATAGAGCTATATGATTTATAAATATCGAAGTTTATTTCATCGGAGTTTGTGCCTACTATCGTGAGTGCTGCAGCTGTGAAAACATTGATAGAAACATCGATGAACTTATGTTCTTAAAGTTGATTTCAATCACTTTTTTTTTTTCAAGTATCAATCGTGTTTGCAACCCTACTTATTTTTGGCGCCAATAAAAAAGAGCATCGTTGATGCATTGGCTATAAATTAAATTTGATTAGCAGACAATATACATCAACGTAAATTAATATATTTTGAAATTGTAGAATCTTTACAGAGCAATAATGTGGCAAACATAGAACATAGACAGAACGAGAACGGAAAAAATACATGCGGTTTATTTAAAATCGATAAGGATTGATACAAATCGCTTATAAAAGTTAATGGATATCGATGTTTTTACATCACTAGACGAACGCAAACGCGATTTTTGTGATGGATAAAAACAAAGTCCCGTACAGATTCATGAAAACTGTGTAAAAAATGCAGCAAATGCATACTGAAGTCGTACTAAATTCTGCATTAGCTAATAACTAACAAATTTGAGTTCTGAAGCTGTGTGACAAAGCAAAATATTTCGAAACTGGGAAAAAAAGGTTTTTTCAACGTTTTCTTTAACGCATTTCGTGCACACACATACACATTTGACAACACATACAAACATTGATATATGTATATCAATATATTGATGTTGTGCTGTTGTCGCCTCTGTGTATAAGTGTGTGTGTGCGGGAGCGGTGCATTAGTGTATTTATGTATGTATCTATGTGTGTGCGTCCGTGCGTTCAGCTAGAGCGACAAAGAAAGAAAGAGTGAGAGCTCGCGCGCAGGTTTCGCGACAGGGTATAAAGAAGGATGAAAGGAGCTGGCAGAGATGAGTAAGAAGCGTAAAAGTGAAAAATAATTAAAGGTTCCTAAAGGACCGCGCGCACGGGCACGACAACGGCTGCGGCGACGTTAGCAGCAGCAGCAGTAGAAACTACAGAGCAGCTGGTCTTGCTGCAGCTAAAACAGCAACAAAGCTACATACACATAAACATTGCTACTTATGTATGTATGCATATGTGTGTGTATGTGTATATACATTAAACTGTGTGACCAACAACAATTGTCCATTTTGGCGTTCTCTATTTTGGCAGTCAAACACATACAGTACACATGCATACACTTATTCACACACACACATCTACATCTATATACATATATATATATTTATATATACACATACATTTACATATATGCACACATATACACATACAAATATATACACAATCGCAGTCGCTGCTCCCCCAGTGTCTCTCTCACTCTCTCGCTGCTGCTGCTGTGGGAGGTACAAAATTTACATAGCCGTGAAAAATAGCATGAAACACAACAACGACAGTAAACAATAGGCAGCATCAACGCATCGCGTTCAGTGTTCGCTTGCCTGTGTGTGCTTATTCTTCTTCTTGCTAGTCCTCTTCGTGTCTTCGACAAAATTTGCTTTTTTTAAATATATATTTTGCGGGCATATTTGGCCATTCCACCTCATCCCACCGCAGCCCACCTCAGCTCAGGTTCATCCCGCCTCGATAACAGTCGCGCTCATTCTCGGTCAGTTAAAAAGCTCGTGCGTGTTGCAAGTGAATTATTATTACAGATGTGTCTTCGGCGTGTCACGTTCTGAGCGCTGACAAAAACACAAAAAATGAATTAGAAAGAATAAAGTAAAAAGGCGATTTTCGTGTTCATCAAACAATTTAAATTGAAATTCAATTTGAAAACAAAAAAAAATTTGCTTTTGGCATAATTATTAAACGGTGTTTTTAATCCCGAGTGGGTAAAATTCGTGCTGGGTTGACTCGAATTTTTAACTCCACGCATCCAAAACACAGTTCACCAGAAAAAAAGCAATCAAATAAATGTTTTGAAATCAATTTAGGCAGCACTTGACAACTGAAAAAAAAATAATAACAAATGAACACAAAGAACCCGCTCATCGTTTCGCCTTTTACACGAAAACTTGAGCGTGCCAAGGAGTAACCTGCACTTTATCAACATCTGGAAAAAAAACAATAACAAAGTAAAAAATAAAAAATATCCATCCAAAAAGTAACAGCCATAAAATATACCGTGAAATCAACATTCACAAAAAGATCGCGAGACTTTTAAGAGCTCGGCTTCAACCTGGCGAATCGCAACGGCAGCAACAACAACAACAATAGAGCCGATGCCGCTGCTGGCGGCGCAGCCTCTGCCGCTGTAGCCGCCGCCGCTGGCCGCAATAATAACAACAATAATAATAATGCAGCTGTTGCCGGTGGTGGAGCAGGAGCAGGAGCTGCTGCAGGCGCTGGCGCCGATGCAAATGCTGCTGCTGCCGCCGGTGGCGCTAGTGGCGGCAACGAGTGGATTCCCGAGGAAATGGATCGCTTCAGTTTCGACGACTCCATACGATTCGAGGAGGATTCACTCTGCAGCTGGAGCTCCGAGGCGGAATCGCTGTGCAACAATTGGCGTGGCTGGAAGAAGCCATCGAATTGCTCCATAACAATGGGCCCAGGCAGCAATGGCATTGGCCTCAATCCAGGTACTGGCCCCGTTGCCCATGCAACCACCAGCAGTGGAGGAGGCGCCACGTACGGCAGTGCATCATCGGGTTACACCGGTGCACCCGGTGGAACAGGCAGCAACAATGTCGTTGCCAACAACTCTTCGGCCACAGTTGCAGCTGGTGTTCAATGCGACCGCTATGGTAAGTATATTTTTGATGACGCCTCTTTTTTTTCTACTCTACTACAGCAATTCCCATCTATCCCATTTAAGCTCGTTTCAAATCCAAGCTTATCATTTATTTCAGAAGAAACGTGACTTAAATGGTATAACTAAATGCATAAACTCAAATGAGGCTTTGGTAGTGTATGATCAGTATGATATTATAAAATGATCGAATAACTTTGAAAAATATCAAAGAGCGTGTTGGAACTCTGCTAACCTCAAATTAATATTATATTTGAATGAATTGGGTTGAGAATCAGCAAGAGTGATATTTTTTTTAATTAAATATGGACAGCTAAAGATGTTCTGTTCAATGTTCAGCTTTAATGCAGCCTTATAATGTCCCAAATTCATTTCTATATGTGTGTACGTAATTTTATATTGTATGTATATTCACATGCAAAATTGGCTTAAGGTGGATGCTACAACAACAACTATTTATGCCTGCGTCCCTCCTGTTTATCGCTAAAGTCAATATCACGACTTTTACGGCTCGCATTTTGTTGCTGCCGTTGTCCATTTGGGCCGGTTACCTTCCTCCTCGCCTTTACCTTCTCATTCGGTCTGTGTCCCTCTGTGTTGTTTTTGAATGCCCTCATTTTATATATGTATTTAAATACATGAATATATCTATATATATAAACATATGTAAGTGATTGTGTGTGTGTGTGAGCCTCGTTCCTCACATTGTTTTTTGTGTGCTACGTTCGCGTCCTGCGCTGTGCGCCGCCGCACCATTATCAACATATAATCTCAGCAGCGCTGCGACTGCGCTGCATTTGCTTTTCATTGCTCTTTGTTTTGTTGCTGTTGTTAACTGAGTGTGAGTGTGTGTTTGTGTGTGCGCGTGTGCAGTGGTATGCTAGTTTTATTTGTTTTTTTTTGGTATTGGGGGCCACGCATCTTACTAGGTGAGCGAACACTGCCAGCTGCATTTTGTGCATTGTATGTGTGCATGTAACACACACACACACACTCGCAATCACAAAGGCATTCATTTGTACATCATGTGGTTATAAACCTGTGTTGTTTGTGGACTGTGTCTTGGTAAAAAAAACACGTCAACGTGATGTCGCTCTTGCAATTTGCTTCTGCAGTCGCTTGTGTCAAAGAACCTTTCAAGGATAACTCCCAAATAAGTGTGTGTAATTGTTTACATCTAAACACAACATACTTATATATGTATATAGGTAGCAGCACCTGCTTTGCCACAGGAGGAACGACTTGACTCATGTAAACATGTGTGTATGTGTGTTTGGCGTTGCCACATGCTAAATTTAATGAACAGCATAACATTTTAACTAACTTATTTGTCCATTATATATATGCAATTTGTGGGCATAACTGTGTTTATGCACATCCGCAAATTCGAGCAAGCGACGAGCAACACATTTGTTCCAAGCTGCGGAATTTTGACCTTGTATTTTTAAGTATTTATTTTTGTTTGTTTTCATAACTTGAATTGTTCTCGGAGCAATTTCATTTAAAGAGGCAAAGCTAGCAACAACAACAGTATTAAAAATGATGGGACATTCGATTTGCATCAAAAAGGGGAAGAAAATGCGTTCAGTTCTTTTTGCTAATGCTCCTATTGCTCCTTCTCGCACTTACAATTTTAAAAGCGAGTTCCTGGATGCAGACCCAGCGAATAGTATGCGAAAACAAAGGGAAATAGGCATGAATAATAACTCTTGACGCTTGCGAAAAATGACTTGGGATAAAATGGTGCCAGAGAGTCTGAAATTAAGCGACAGCGAACAAGAGAACGAAGGAAAAAAGCGTATGAACGAAAACAAACAAGCGATGCGCTGACCGTATTTATGTATGTGTGTGTGTGTGTGACCACCGACAAAAACTTACGAAATCGATATAGAAAGAAGTACCATATTATCGAAAAGTCCTATTGATAGTTAGACGGCGAAACCGGTTTCATTACGAATTTATATTCTCATATAAATAAATATATATATAAATATTTATATAATATATACATATATATATATATATATATATATGTGTGTGTATTTGTTATGTGCATATGCATTGTGTAGGCGAACTTGAACTTTGTTTTCTTGTCGGCTGTGCGCGCGACCAACTTTGTTGTTGTCAATGCTGCGTCAGTTGGTCGTGTTAAAGGCAAAAAGAAACAAAAATAAACTGAATAAACTCATCATTGTTTCTGCCTTTTTGTTTTACGCTCTAAAGCGGATGGACACGACCTTTATATTTTTGTATGTATGTGTTTATGTATGCATGTATACATGTATGTATACATGTATTTATACATGTATGTATACATGTATTTATACATGTGTGTATACATGTATTTATACATGTATGTATACATGTATGTGTGTGCATATGTAGTTGTAGTGTTGTTATTGCTTATGTTGATGTGTTGGCCGTTTATTCATTTGTTTATTTGCATGTCAATTTGTTGGGTTTAGTTGTTTTCTTTATTTACAAGTCAATTGCGCTGCATGTTGATCTATAAATTTTTATGTATTTATGGTATGCAACAAACATTGAAATGAGCTCTTCTAAAATCTTCTCAAACAACAGAATGACTTGTGTTGACCTCTGCAGCGTCTGCTGCGATTCGATGCTTTTTCGATTAATTTGGTCGTTGTTTTAATTATCCCTATGATAATCAGTGTGCCCATCTACTAAAAGTTCTCCCGTTGACAGTTTTGACAGTTTTTGTTTCAGTGTTCAGTGTTTAGTGTTAGAACTAGGAATTCCTAATCGTTTTCATAAAAATTATTTTTTTCCATTTTCTGATTTATAAAAATAATGTCTCGATTTGCAGAGGTATCGTCACTGGCCGAGCTCGGCGCGAGATGTGTCGCCTCGTATATACCATTCGAGCTGGTAGAACACGTTTATCCGCCCGTGCCGGAGCAGCTGCAGTTGCGCATCGCATTCTGGAGTTTCCCGGACAATGAGGATGACATACGGCTGTATTCGTGCTTGGCCAATAGTTCGGCGGACGAGTTCAATCGCGGCGACCACTTATTTCGCATGCGCGCCGTAAAAGATCCACTGCAGATTGGTAAGTGCAATACAACTGCATATTCGCTACTCTATTTAGTATTATATATCTGTATGTATATTTAATAATATTTATTGAATCCATCTAGGGTTTCATCTGTCTGCAAGCGTTGTTAGCCCAACGGCGCGCACATTTTTTAATGTAGCCGTCACATTCGATCGTCGCCGGATTTCGTCCTGCAACTGCACCTGTACCTCATCTGCCTACTGGTGCTCCCATGTGGTTGCCGTCTGCCTGCATCGCATTCATTGTGTACGTCCTCATTCAATTGCATATGCATTTGGCATTGCACAACCTTGCTTTCTTATAATAACAACTAACTTTCCTTTTATTTCTTTGCTGATATGTTTCATGTTTAGCCTCTGGAGGTGTGCCTTCGCGCACCCGTCTCCGAGTCGTTAACACGGCTGCAGCGAGATCAGCTACAAAAGTTTGCCCAGTATCTAATCAGTGAGCTACCGCAGCAGATATTGCCTACAGCTCAGCGACTGCTGGATGAACTGCTAAGTGCCCAGCCGACGGCAATAAATACCGTTTGTGGGGCACCTGATCCAACGGCGGGCGCGTCAATAAATGACCAGACCAGCTGGTATCTGGACGAGAAAACGCTCCACAATAATATCAAGCGCATACTCATTAAATTTATTCTACCGGCGCCGATTGTTTTTAGGTAAGTCCCCTTACAACTTGTTATCCAACAATTGTTGGATACACACTATTACTTGAATGAACATAACCAATATATGTAAAGGCATCTGCGATGTCTTAGCCATAGTAGTGCTACCAGATACCACAAAAGAAAATTAGAAATATCTTTTTTAATATGTAATCTATTCATTTCACAGCGATGTCAACTATCTGACTAATTCGGCGCCACCTGCGGCAGCTGAATGGACTTCGTTGTTGCGTCCATTGCGAGGTCGCGAACCAGAAGGCATGTGGAATCTGTTGTCCATTGTGCGTGAGATGTATCGACGATGCGATCGAAATGCGGTGCGGCTGCTGGAGATCATAACGGAGGAGTGCATGGCCTGCGATCAGATGCTGATCTGGTGGTTTCAAACCAAGCTGGCACTCATGATGGGCTCTCATGGACACAGCGGCGGCAAGCACTCCAATACACATTCAAACTCGACAGCCCTGCAGCATGCCTGCAGTTCACTGTGCGACGAGATTGTAGCACTGTGGCGTCTGGCCGCACTGAATCCGGGCTTGGCGCCCGATGAGCGCGACATGCTGCACGCTCAGTTTACGGCTTGGCATCTAAAGATTCTGGATCGTGTGGTCAAAAGCCGCATAATGCCATCATATACAAACAAACATCAGCAGAATGCGCGATCGGAAACGGAGCTGTTCATTGGCTTCAAGCCGGCAATCGAGGCATGCTATTTGGACTGGGAGGATTACCCTATACCGGGCGTAACTTACACGCACGACACAAATCCCATATACTATTCGCCCTTCACATGTTTCAAGCACACGGACCCCAAGGGCGAATTATGCAGCGTCATCGGTGCCACCAGCCAACTAAACGCCACTCAGGCACTGATGAGCAACAACAAGCACTATAACTACTTTAGTACATCCAACGACCATGGGCTGCATGCGAGCGTCTTCAAGCAGCGGCCGGAAAGAAGTGGCTATCGCGACCGTTTCGATGCCAGCGGTGCAGAGTTCTTTGGTTCACCCAATGAGTCATCGTCCTTAAGTGCTGTCCTACTGCTGGCCGGCGTTAGTGCCGGCTGTGGCTTGCGCGTTGATCGTGACGCCGCAATTGCATTGGCCGCCAATCCAACACAACAGCAGCAACAGCCACAACTGCAACAGCAGCAGCAGCAGATGCTGGCCCGCGCTGTGGTTACACCCAAAGTAAATACAGGAACGTCAGCTGGGAAAGTCGCATCTGTTGTTGCATCCGTTGCTGGTGTCGATGATAATCGGTCTAGCGCCAGCAGCGAGGGCTTCTGCGAGAACGAAGATTTTGGCGGCGACAACAGTAGTAGTCACAATTATTGCACCGAACGCGATGCAGTGGCTGGCCAGAATCAGAAATCGCTTACCGAATCCGATTCGCAAAGCAGTCTGGATGCTGTCTCAGCTGTTTCGCAACAGAGCAAGGATATGCCGATTGCAGCATTAGGATCAGCAGGAGCAGCAGCTGTTGTTGTTGTTGTGCCTGGCACACCGGACTACAGGCAGCAGGTGTGCTCCACATCAGACACCTCATCCGCATCGTCGGCTTCGTCGTCTGCGTCCACAGCCTCCGGCAGCAGCAATAGTTCCAGCTCATCAATGCTAAAAACAGCTGCCAATGCACAGCAGCAACAGAAACTTCAGCAACAGCAGGTATCACGTCGCCTCTCCAAGGATGAGTCCTTTAGCAGCAGCAGCGATGAATTTGCCCAGGTCGCAGCAACTGTTGAAGCAACTTTTGCAGCAACAGCAGCAGGAGCAGCAACAGGAGCAATTGGCAGCGACTCGACGCCTGGGCCCAGCACTTCAGCAGCAGCACGCGCCGCACTGGCAGTAACTGTAGCCAGCAGTAGCAACAGCAGCAGCACCCCAGTCATGAACCAGGCACAAGCATCTGCAGCAGCACCAGCAGTGCCAGCAACTGCAGCAGCAGTGGCAGCAGCAGCAACAACAGCAACATCGACTTCAACAGCAACAGTGGTCGGTGTCGTGAACAGTAGCCAAAACACCCTTGGTGGACAACGTGCTTCATTAACTGGCGACAAGCCGCATATATTTTCAAATGTGCGGCCCTCGGAGGATGCCTGGGACATACTCTTGGCTCGCGCGGAGGGTCTGCACGCCCATGGACATGGCCGGGAGGCGTGCATCCTGGCTGTGCGTCTGGCCGAACAGATGCTCGCCAATCCGCCCAATTTGCTAATGGAATTGCCGCCTGCTCCAAAGCGCAAAGGTAAAAAGCAGAACGTGAATCCCATCTCGCATCAGTTGACAGTCATCGCCTCATCGACGCTCTCGAAGTGCGCATTTCTCTGCACGGTGCTCTACGAGAGTTGGGAACATTATCATCTTGGGTTTCGCATATGTCTGTTTGCACTGGAGATGCCGCGTCCGCCGGCGAGCACCAAGCCGCTAGAAGTGAAACTGGCCAATCAGGAGGCGGACATACTGGCGCTGTTGAAGCGACTGCCGGTGTGCTCCGCCGAGTTGCAGGTGATCCGCGAGCGTGCCGAACAGCTGCGCAACGGCACAATCAAGACGCGCGGCGAGGCCCTGCTCCCGATCAATTTGGCCTCGTTCATATTCGATGCTCTGGTGTCGCCAGCCTCAAAGGTGCCAACGGCCAACGGTATACCTGATCCAGCGGGAATAGTACGTCGTCAAAATACGACGACTATCTATAAGCAGCACAACGAGGAGAATTTGGGCTTTGAGGCTGCTGTCGCAGCGTTGGGTCTGAAAGCGAACGTCTCGGAAGCGGAGCATCCGCTATTGTGCGAGGGCACACGTCGGCAAAGGGGTGACTTGGCTCTGGCGTTACTTTCTCACTACAAGGATGAGCCGCGCAAGATAGCCAAGATAATGGAGAAGCTGCTGGATCGGGATATTCACACGCTGCTCAAGTCGCCGCTGTTGCCCGCCTACTATTCCAGTCATCCGCCCGTGCGTACGCCCAGCAGCCAACAGCCCATGCGACGCGATGAACATGACTATGCAGCAAATAGTGGTGCTGGCAATGCTGGTGGTGTTGCTGGAATCATCAATCTATGCGAACAACTGATGCCCAATGATTATGGCAGCGTTGGTGGCAACAGTCGGCCACATAGCTCGACTAGCGCCGAGCTGGAGCTAAGCATGTGTGCCCTGAGCATGGCCAGCAGCAGCAATCAATCGTGCAGCAGCAGCAACAATAATGGACAGGCCCAAAGTCTGGTGGCGGCACAGCCGGGCGGCAGTTCCAGCAGCAGCAGCAGCAACAACAATGCTAACAATTCAGTTGCACCAATAGCTGGCAGCGGCGCAACTTCAACGACCAGCAATAACAACAACAATGGTAGCAGTAACAGCAATACTAACGGCGGCAACAATAACAATAACGGTAATACCAACAACAACAACAATAACAACGGCAGCAGCAGCAGCAGCAGTCGCAGCAAGGAGAGCCGCTATAAGGGCAAACGGGCCTACCCATCCATACCCAATCAGCCATCGGAGGCAAGCGCCCATTTCATGTTCGAGTTGGCCAAAAATGTGCTGACCAAAGCTGGTGGCAACAGCTCCACATCGCTGTTCACGCAGGCGAGCACCAGCCAGAATCATCACGGATCGCATCGGGCGCTGCATATGTGCGCCTTTCAGCTGGGACTTTATGCGCTGGGGCTGCACAATTGTGTCAGTCCCAATTGGTTGTCGCGCACCTATTCATCGCACGTCTCCTGGATACTTGGGCAGGCAATGGAGATTGGGTCGCCAGCGATTAGTTTTCTAATCGATACGTGGGAGGCGCATCTGACGCCGCCCGAAGCGGCTGGCATGGCGGATCGTGCTTCGCGTGGCTGGGACAGCAATATGATCTATCCGGCTGCAGAGCTGGCCCTATCCGTTCTGCCCCATGCAGCAGCCCTAAATCCCAATGAGATACAGCGCGCCATTCTGCAGTGCAAAGAACAGAGCGATCTAATGCTGGAGCGTGCCTGCCTCACGGTCGAAACGGCCGCCAAGGGTGGTGGCGTCTATCCCGAGGTGCTCTTCCAGGTGGCACGCTACTGGTACGAGCTCTACACGCGCAACTCGCCCAACAGCAGCGGCGCGGATCATGAGCAGCATGAGGACCAGATGGAGCACTCGGCGGTTAGTCTAAGTGCGCTCATCGAGTCTCAGCAGCAGCATGAATTGCAGCAGCAACAGCAGCAACAACAACAACAACAACAGCAGCAACAACAACAACAACAACAACAACAACAGCAGCAACAGCAACAACATCAGCAACAACAGCAGCTGATGAACGCTGCTGCTGGTGGTGGAGGTCCGTTGGCGGGTCAGCCAGTGGTCAGTTCGGCGCCGCAGCCATTTCAACCGGGTGTCGCCACGTTGGCACCCATTGGTCTGGCGCCTTATGGACCGTATACCTTCTGTCAGAGCATCTATGCACATCATCATAATCTCAGTTATCCGCCTGGGCAGATGCAAATGTATATATCGGCTGGTCCTCCGCCGCCGCCGCAGCCGCTTTACGCTGGATACTCGCAACAGCAACCGCCACCGCCGTCCACACAACAGCAACACGTGCAGCAACAGCAGCAGCAACAACAACAGCAGCAGCAACAGTCGCTGGCACCACCCACTGTGGTGCATGCACCATCGGTGGGTCATCAGCCGCCGCCAGCTTTTCAGCCACCGCCTCCGGGCGCCTTTCAGCCGATGCCACCGCAGGCATATCAGGCACTGCAGCCGGGCGCGCCTGGTCCGCCCATGGGCCCAATGGCGCCTGCCTATTATGGACCACCGCCGCCACCGCCCCCGAATGGCGGTGTGGGTGTACCGCTGCGCCAACATCCTGCCCAGCATCCGGCACAACATCCAGCCCAGCATGCCGTTTACCCGTTTATGCAGCAACAACCACCCCCACCACCGCAACAGCATCAGCCGCAGCCATCGCAGCCACCGGTGCGCCAGCGGCAGCCGCATCAGTTCACGTAAGTTCCGCGATTCCAATGAATCCACTGTTTGTGCTGAAGTCGGTCAATTATCGTCGAATCGTCGAAACCATAGACTTCATTACATATACTTGTTTTCTATTATAGATCGACGCAGCTGCGTTATTTGTTGGCTGCGTACAATGTTGGGATGCTGGCCATGGAGACGCTGGCGCGACGCGTTCACGATGATCGACCGCAGGCAAAGTACGCCAGGAATCCGCCATATGGGGAGGATGTGAAATGGCTGTTGCGTATTAGCAAGAAGCTGGGTACACAGTATCTGCATCAGTTCTGCATTTGTGCGGTCAACTCAATTGTGAGTCCGTTTGTGCTGCACGATGTGGCCATCGAATCGGCCCATTATCTGGGCAGGAACAATCATCAGCTGGTCATGCAGCATCTGCGTTCGGCCCTAACGCCCTTAGTGCAGAAGTGCCAGCAAATGTGAGTTGTGATGCGATATATTCATATTGTGGTGGCCATTGATTGATTAACAAATGGGTTTTCTGTTTGTTGTTTGTTTCACAGGTACATTCAGTGCATACACCAGAAGCTATATCACCTGACCCAGAGCGATTTTGAGGAATTTGCGAGCATTGTGGTTGCAGCACGAGCTGCCTTTCAAATCACACCAGAGGGCAGTGCACAATTTAAGGATTGGCTGCAGTCCATCAAGCGGTCAGTTTTCCATCGCACTATGAATTCATTTGGTCTGCGTCACGTTTAAATATAATATTCATAAATTAGCTTAAAAATTTATCGAAATTCTTCCCCAAGTAAGAGATGAAAATGATCAATGAGAAAATCCAATCAAGACTAAGACCAAAGAGGTTGACATGTGTCATCATATAACAAAAAATTGAAACTATTTTGTTGCTTATTTACTGTTATGTTAATGTTATGAAATATATTTTAAATTTTTAGTATTTACTTTCTGTACTCAATGCAGTTTGCAATCTCAGCAATATGTTTTAATTTGGTTTTATTTGATTTGTTTTTGAATTATTTTCAGATCGAAGTCGTGCAAAAAAGAGCTCTGGACACAAATCAATGCGGCGCTACAAAGCAATTCCAAATGACAAAGACTTGACTCCTGCAATTTGATGACGGCGACGACACCGGCAGCAACAATTGCAGGCGTCGCCCCAGTTGGCGCCAGCAGCGAAAAATCGCCGCCGCTAGCAGCAGCGCTGGTTAAACCAAGGGCACTGGGCACAACATCAACGAAGCCTGTCAATGTGAATAACAACATCATCAGCAGCGTTACAATCAGCAATAATTCCAGCAACAACAGCAATGGCAATCGCGGCCTCAGCAACAACAGCAGCACCACCAACAACACCAAGAACATCAACAGCAACAATAGCAATGTTAACAGCAACAACGACCCGAAAGCTGCACAGGCTCATCATCATCATCACCATCATCATCATCGACATCATCATTTGCTGGAGACGCCCACGAACAATGTCGCTGCAGCGTCAGCAGCAACAACAACAACAACAACATCATCATCAGCAGCAGCAGCACCACCACCACCAATAGCAACATTAGCAACGCCATTACCACCCACTGGCCAAGATTGCGAGCGCTCATGTCGCCCCAGCCACCTGGTAACGCACGCTGTGGAACTGAAGCGACCATCGATGTCGAATGCACATCAGCGTTCAATGGTAGCGACGCCGCCGATGACAAACTCAGCGATTCATCAGCCATTGTCGGCACATGCTTATCAGACGCTGTCGTCCACTGCTGGATATTATCAGGCTGCAGCGCGACAGTTGACACATTCTGTGCATGCGCAGTCTCATTCACATCAACATCAACATCAACATCAGCATTCACAACCGCATACGCATCAGCATTCGCACGTGCATCCGCATGCGGCATACCACCAGCTGCAACCGCTGAGCCATTACCATCAGCAGCTTTAACAACGTATCGCTAACGCTGCCCGTGGCTGCTTTGCGTATGGCGCGTTTAATGCTCAGACTGGAAAAGCAACAACAACAGCGCCAGCAGAAGCAACAGCAGCAACATCAGCAGCAACAACATCATCAGCAACAAGAACAACATCAAGCAGATTTTGCTGTTGCATTGCCGATGCTGCCATTAGGGGCTGCTGCCTTATTGGCTGTGCAGCTAAGTCGACAAAGACGGCGACGTCTTTGCACCCTTAAGGTTGGGCAACTATTGCTTTTGCTGCTGTTCGTATTGGTCCTGGGTATTGGGATGGCATTTTGGCTGCTGTTACAGCCGACGCCTCAGTCGACATCGCTGGCCATGCAGCAGGACGTAGCAAATGCAGTGCGATCTCAGCGCCACGCCACGCATTCTTTTGACACCCACACACACCACCGCACATAGTTCATGTTATAGTTTATCTGTTGCAGTATATACATGCATACACATGCATATGTATATGTATGCATATATATATATATATATATATATACATATTTCTTTTATTAACTAATTATTATTATTATTTTATATAAATCAATAGCGATACAAAGCCAACGACAGCCGCTATATCTACTTAATTTGATGTGTGTGCATTTTTAGACTGAGATTTCTGCCAACACCATAAGCAAACACACAGACACACACACACATAGACACACACACATAGAGACACACACACATATACACACACACACATATACACACACACACACAATAAACAGAAAAACTCACTTCAAAATGTGTTCAGTTAAACTAACGTTATTTTAGACTCCAACTTATCACATAGTTATACATATAAATTCTATAGCTATATACATATGTATATATATATATATACATATATATATATAAATATATAAATATAAATATATATATATATTCATATATATATATATATATATATATATATATATATATATATATATATATATATATATATATATATATATATATATATATATATATATATATATATATATATATATATACATATACATATACATAAATACAAATTATTTTTTTTCATATTTCTATTATTTGTATTTAACTACTTATAAAAATTTCATGCGTTTTTCCCCTCTTAGGTTTACATTTTTCGTATAATTTAAGGCAAATATTAATATATTTTCTCGTATATATATATATATTTATACTATATAAATTCAAAGGTAGATAAGCAATTTTTAGGATTTTCAAATTTTGTCAATAAGTTAGACACTCACCGATCAATTTGAATCGTAACGAAAAAAAAACTGCATGGAGCAGAACCCGTAAAACAACATATTGTGGTATATAAAGAACTGTACATATGTACATGCATATATATATATATATATATATATATATATATATATATATATGTATAATCATCACAATTATGATTTTTGATTGTGCTAAATATTTGTCTGAGATTTTTGAGTTGTAATTTAAAAGATTTGTTAAGACAATCATTATGATTTCTAATATTGCCACGCATATTGTATATTTATTGATTAATTTGCTTATCAAATTGTATGTTTACCATGAACTTTTATATTTTTGTTAATTTTATAAAAGAACATAAGCAACAAGAATTTGCACAACTATTTTGCAGTAATACAAAAAGCAATCATGTTTATATTATGATGAAACAGAAACACAAGCCACATTAAATCAATTAAAAATGCATACATAAGTTTATATCAATTGTAATTATTTTGCTACTTTAATTAAACAACCACATATTCAAGTAAATAGAAGAGAAGAAAAATACGCGCCACGCCGCAGCAGACTAAAACGCTAAGAGTCGTGTCTTTTGGGCTTTACACAGATTTCGTTTTGTTTGTTAGAAAAAGAGTTTACACAAATACACACATAAATGTAAGAACGATTTAACATATACATCCTTGTATTTTATATATATATATATATTTATTTACGAACAGTTATAATTGTAAAAAGGAACAAAGTGCGACAGAAATTAGCAATTGTTTATTTTTGCTTGAGTTTCATTTAGTATGCTTTATTTTACACGTAAATCATTTTACCTTAATGCAAAAATTATTTTTATTTATACAATTATTTTCTTGCAAAAGAAAGAAAAATGCAAAAAAAAAATACAAAAAACTTTTTTTTTATATTACATACAAAACAAATCAAATGCAGTTTTGAATAAATATGGTTTTTTGGATTTATTTCAAAACGCAGCTAAAAAAAAAAACAAAAAAAAAAAAAGAAAAGAAACCAAGAAAAAACGCAAGACACAAAAATTTGCAAGTTTGTTTTATTTAGTTTGCTAATTTATTTATTTATTTTTTTTGTATTGTGTTTTTCTTTGCTTACAGATTATAATTTGATTATTATTATGTATACGTTTTACCTGGTTAAAGAGCTTGCTGAGATCGCCGACTGCAGCGAAAGAGTAACAGTGAGTGACATGATCTCTGCATAGATAGATATGTACATATTAATGTGGTGATTGATGGTTGTAGCAGATACAGAAATACATAACTGTAAGTGTGCAAATACATATAAAGAAACATACTGCGAAGTATACATAATGTGAAACTGCCACTTTCTGTTAGTAACTATTAAGGCAAGCATGTTATACATACATATGTACGTATTTGTAAATGTAGTTGTGTACACTGTTATGTACATTGGTACATGTGTAAATGTGTACATATTTGGACCCCCAGGCCATGCGAACTGGTTGCACTTCAGGAGCCAGAAGTAAGCTGTGGAGCAGCTGCCTCTCACTCTGCTCCTAGGTGTGCCATAAAGCGCATTTATGCAACGCTGACACGATACACTGTAAATATAAAATATATGAATATGGATTAAGCAAGTCGCTCGGCGCATTTTACGTTATTCTTATATAAATATTGTAACTCCTTTTGTGTTTCTATATACATACATAAGTCAATGTGTACCACATATTTGTGAACAAATACATATGAATTTATATATGTATGTACAAACACACAAGAAATCGAAATTGAAATTCTGCAAGCAATCGCGTAAGTTGTACATTTTTAGTAAACAGTTTTATACAATTGAAAACCGAAGCAAATCGAAAATGAAACTTTACATGCAGCTCGAAAACACTAAAAAATCAAAAGAAACAACAAAAAAATGTTAACAAAACCCGTTTTTAAATTAGAATGCAATGAACCATTTGTATCTATATACAAACATACAATACAATACATACATATTATGAAATAGATATATTATATATACATAAATATATATATACATCCATATATACATAAATAAATATTTATAGAGCTACATATATACATACATACATATATATACATACAAATATATATATATGTGTATATATATGCATATAGTTGACTTTTTTCCATGAAAAAACAAAAGCAAAAAAAAGCATACTTGTATGAAAAAAAAATAAGAAACTGGAACAGCGCTTGTTCAGCATTATACATACGTATATATAGATATACTTATTATTATACTAAATATTTGTACATTACTTACATATTTGCATAGATACCTACATACCTACATACATACATGCAGTGCACAGGCCAGAGCATAGTTAAACCAAATACTTACATAGGCACGATTACTTTTATACATACAAAACATACATAGACATTCAATGAAACGTGTTTTAAAATACAAACAAAATCAATCTCCGACTATTACGATCTTACAATTGCATGTCCCTAATGTCTCCAGCAAGTCTTCCACAAACCAAGGGAACAAATTTCTCTCAAAATCTTACTTTTAAACCAAAACTAAATCAGTATCGATTTGAGGAGACCATATTTTTTGTTAAATTTCCATAGCATACTTTTAAGCGCTTCCGCGTTTCGCAAAAACTCGATAAAAATGCAAGATTTCTTAATTGCATTTAAAAAAACAACTTTAAAGTAAAAAAAATGCTGCCATATAACCCGCCTGCCGATCGGCGTCTAAAACCACCAATGGCTGAAAAGCAATCATCAGTTAATTGACAAATTAAAATTTACTTGTAATCATTTTAATTTTAATATTCTAATGTTCTTCCTGTTTTGTCTCTTAACTGCAGTTAATATCAATATGTAGCTTAAAAAGAAAACGATGATTTTTATTTACCATTAAGAATGTCATGTCCAAACTTCAAATATCACATAAATATAGCAAAAGCTTTTTTGGTGACAATCTCATATATAACTTGACTTGACTTGTGTTAGAAACAAAGTATATACAACACTATACCATAAGTTGTTTATTCATGGTTTGTTGCGGAGAAATCTAGGGAGCATGTCAACGTAAGCGTAACCATTAAGCTTAAGTTTATTTTGTTCATACCTAAATATATGCATGTTCAGTAGACATCGATTATATACAACCATTAAAATTGAAGAAAAATCATAAAATTGAATCAAACTCACTTCCAGACAAAGTAAAGGGCACGCACACTCTTGAACTTCCTTATTGCGTTATAAACAAATATAATCGAAATCCATTTTTTTAGAGGAGTGAGCATTTACATTTACAAAAAACTTAAATTACATATTTGTAAAAAAAATTCCATTTGCTATACTATAAACTGACTTCAAATTTTAAGGCATTTATTTATTTATTTTTTGATTAAGAAATATTTTGGTTGGTTCCAATATTCTTTTTGTTTGGGAATTTAATTTATCTTAACTTCTCCGCAAGTTCAAGAAAGGGCCATACATCAATATACACACCGACACACCTCCACACACACACATACACACAAACAACAATATTGTTAAGTTATATGGGCAGCCACATCAACCTTAATAACTAAATGCAAATTTGAATAGATGCAAATTGAGTAAGCGTAAACTTAAAAACATAAAAGCTATACAATATATAAATACAAGCATACATACATATATGTATGGCTACATACATGCGTCTGTATATTTATACATATATGTGTATATATATATATATATATATATATATATTATACACACATACATAAATAAATATATATTTACCTCTAAACAGGTGTATGTGGCATCTACATTGAACAGACTCCAGGCAGTTGCTTCCAAAGAGCGATTGCTTTTGAATCAGACCCAGGCGCATATACAATTATGTACATACATACATAGGCGTATGTATGTCTTATATATGAATATAAATAAATATATATATTACTTTGGGCGCTTGCACACAGATCGAACGATATGCCAACATAACAACATAACAACAATATATAAAGATCTATATCCATTCATAAATACAAATGTAAATTTGATATGGCAAATGTGTTCATTTCCGTTTCGCTCTGTCTGCTTGGCGGCCCCATAGCTCTAGTTAAGTCGAAATAAAACATTACCTCATACTTTAAATACTTATGATAACAGTTAAACGTAGAACTCGAAAGGTATAGTACGAGTATAGGCATCATACATATATACATATATAGATATATATATATATATATATATAAATACATATTTTTTTTGTAGCACTTTTCACCGGAATAGGCGGTTTGAATTAAGTTAAACATTTTAATCAAATTGTTTGTTGTGAAGCGAAAAATGAAACTAATGAATCATGTTGAGCCAGTTGCCAACTTTGGTAATGTACCGAAGTTGAATGCCCCTCCATGCAAAAAAAGATGCATTAAAATAACCAAAAAAGAAAAAGAAATAACGAAAAATTAAAAAAAAAAAACGTCTGTCCAACTATCGGCATATATCTCAAGTAACCCAACATCTGGGGGCCATCTCTCAGCGAGTTGTGTGCAGAGGCATTGGCAACTTTATATATATTATATATATACAAAAGTAAGAAACTATATATAAATATATACAAATTAATTTTATTTCGATTTTTTCTTAAGTTACTCATTGCTATTTGTACAATTGCGCACTGTAAAGACAAAAACAATATAAGAAACAAAAATTTAAAATAATACCAGCTTGCTAAATGAAGTTATGAAATCCGCGCAAATATAAAATACATGATATATGTATACCTATATGAATATATATGTATATACATATACATATATATATATATGCATATGTACATACATATCCTTATGTATATATTTAGAATGAAGCGACGTTATTTATACATATATACGCCTATGGCAATATGCGAAAAAAACCTATTATATACACAATATATACATATGCATGTGCATATATAAATACATACATATACATATGTATATACTTATATGTATATGTTTATGTATATGCATATATAGCATATGCATATTATATACAATACTTATTTACATTGCATATTTAAGCGTTTTATTCGAAAGAAAAAGGAAAAACGAAATGAAAATTTAACGAAAACCGAATAAAACCCAACGTAGAAGTGAGGTAAACTCTAAGGAAAGTGTTCTTTTTAACTAAACAACAACAAAAAATAATAAAAAACATAAAAAAAACCAAAAAAAAAAAAATCAATATTTATACACAGAACAAGTATATATATGCATTGGGCATGTTGAAAGTTAATACCAATATATTATTAACAATAAATATGCGCATTAAGCATTTTTTACACCGCTGTAAATGTCAAGCAAAACGTAGAGGAATACTCACAATTTTAAACAACTTCATTTCAATACAATTTTATTTCTTTCTTTATTTTCGGTGTGCCCTTTTCGATTTTTCCTGCCATGCACTTTCTTTCCACAAAACGAACAAAGCTTTAATATTTCAATCCATATACTACCCACACCTACTCACACCCATACACGCACACACAAACTCTTTCTATTTTTTTTTTACACAGCCACAAAAATTACTATATTTTTTTTACAGCTTTTGGTAAAACTTAAGAAACACAAAAACTCTGCCAAAAATGCTAAAAACTATATAAAATATATATATGTATATATATATATATATATATATATATATATATATATATATATATACTAAAAACTTAATACACAATTCTTTTTTGAAAATAACAACAAATTGTAAACTAAACTTAAAAGAAACCCATATTAAATATGACTAACTAAATATACAGACAAAATTTAATAAGAAAGAATTGATAACGCAAAGGAAAAAAGACATCACAGGAATGCTTATTTTATATATTTAAACATACAACAATAAAAAATGACCATTAAAAGTTAATAAATAATATACATAATATAAAAACCAATTATCAGATATAAACATATATATGATTTTTAATCGTGTTACAATAACAACAACAAAAATACACCAAAAATTGAGCAGACGAGAACATTTTTCAAATTTTAATAGTTTTCAATGGAAGCGGCTGAGAGAGCTAGAAATGCGCATTATTATTAACTAATTGAATATATACAATATGTATATATATATATATATATATATATATATATATAACAAATGAAACGGAAACTTAATACACACAGTAAACACGAAAAAACGAAACAAAAAAGAACAAGCGAAATACATTTTAAAAACAATGAAATGAAAAAACAACAACAAAAAAAAACTCAAATAAAAAGAAAGAAAACCAAAAAAAAAAAAACAAACATATATTCAACACTTGTTTTAATGATATTTATGCTTAAGGTGGTAAGTAACTAATTTTAAAGGATATCCTTTCCCAATCCATAATCAGTTTCACAATGCTACAATACTACTACGTAGCTTATTTTCTATTCTGGAAATCTTAAATTTTTTCGGAATATCGTTTGACCTATACAACATTTTAATTTCAATACGCGATTTTTGCTTGAAATGTGTCCACAGATTGATCAGGATTTGGCTCTGAGGTTTGAAAACACAAAACATTTCAACAATATCAATTGGAATCCTCGTTAGGTTTCCGTCAGAGCAATTGAGGATATGCCTACAATAGAATAATGTACACAAAATATATGCAAACATCTGGGTTTTTATTGATAAACTCAAAGCACTTAATTCAGTATGTATATAATTATTTATATTAAGTGTGAACATTATTTTGGATCATTTTGACACACTGAGACACCCTTGTATATTATATATTTGGTTATATCTAGGACAGGAAACAACAATTTGATTGATTTCCCTTTGTGTTTTTGTGTTTTTTTTTGTATAGTATTGTACTTTTTTTTTTAAGGTAGAGTGTATTTTGTACTTGGAATAGAAAACAAATGAGCCATCAACACTTTGAAGCCAATTCACTAAAACGCCGAAAAATATCAAATAAAAACTTCACTTTTTGTAAAGAGTAAAAAATAGTTGTAAATGTGTATATTTATGTATATGTATATATTTGGGTTAAATGTCAAAAAAAGCACACACACAAATATAACAAAATTTCAATATTTGTTGTGTATAATTTCTACATTTCTAGATACTAGAAGTAGAGCTAATAACAGTGTATGTATCTGTATATATTTATTTATATTTATAGATATTGCTCAACAGCTGGCTACAATCTGAAGCAAAGCTATTAAAAAAAAAAAAAAAAATATGTATATATTGTAATTAATATGTGTAAATATAAATATATTTGTGCGTTTCTGTGTGGGTGTTAACTAAAAACTAGGACATGCCCAGAGTTAGGGATGCCGAGGGATGCCGCACTCAGACAGACTTTATGAGGCGATCCTGCCGCTCGAACATTTTCGTCTTGTTCGCCAACGTTTCGGTTGCGGTGGCAATGACACTGTTTGTGGTAAGGGTCGACGATGTTGCCACCGTTGCTGCCTGCAACTGATCCTGCATGAGGGTGGTGAGGCACTCGCGGAACGCGACCAAAAACTCATCGGCATTCTCATGGGTAAAGCACATGGGCGGCTTTAGCTTGATGACATTGTCGTTGGGCCCATCACTGGAGACGAGCACCTTGTGCAGCTGCTTCATGCGATTGACCACCCATCGGGCTGATTTGGTATCGGGCGTACGCGACTCGCGATCCACAACAAGTTCAATGCCCACAAACAGACCCATGCCGCGCACATCGCCAACGCAACCGAACTCCTGCTTTAGCTGGCTGCACTCATGCACCAGATAGTCGCCAAGCTGTTGGGCATTTTTCTGCAGTCCCTCCTCATCGATGACGCGCATAACGGCATTGGCAATGGCACAGGACACCGGATTTCCGCCATATGTATTGAAATAGGCAACGCCCGTGTCATAGAATGCTTTTGCAATTTCCTGTGTGGTCACCACAGCGCCCACTGGATGACCATTGCCCATTGGCTTGGCCACGCAGACGATGTCCGGTACGACGTCCTGCGTTTCGAATGCCCAATAGTGGCTGCCCACACGTCCAAATCCCACCTGCACCTCATCGGCAATGCACAGGCCGCCAGTGCTGTGGACTGCATCGTAGGCAGCCTGAAAGTAGCCAGCGGGTGGCAGGATCTGACCGCCACAGCTCTGCAGGCTCTCCGCAATGAAGGCAGCGATGCCGTGGCCCTTCGCCTGCTGACGCTCACAGATGTCCGCAATGGGCTGGGCGTAGAGGGCACCAAGATCGGCATTCGGATACATCTTATCGGTAAACTGGCCGCCATAGATGTCCGGGCAGGGTGCGACGTGGACATACTCGGGCTTTTGCTCGCCACCGGGCTGGTTGAATTTGTACGGCGAGATCTCCATCACTGACTGCAGATGACCGTGATAAGCGCTGCAATTGAAGGTTAATAAATATTATGTCCAACTCCAACTCCAATTGATCTCACTGAGTGTGACTTACTGGTCAAGTGTGATCACATCCTGCCGCTTGGTGTAGTTACGAGCGAGGCGCAGCGCCAAATCGTTGGCCTCCGATCCAGAGTTGACAAAGAAGCAAACAGACAGTGGTGACGGCATCTTGCTGGTCAGCGTCCGGGCGCACTGCACCAGCTCATCGTGGAGGAAGCGATTATTAGTCGAGATGGTAGCCATTTGCAGAGCACCAGCTCGCACCACCTCCGGATGACAGTGGCCAACTGTAAGTTAAGCAATATAATTCATTTTAATCATTAATTAATTAATTAATTAATCATTTATATATTCGAATCCTTCAACAAACACAGAAAATACAACGCAATAAATTAAAATAGAATTTGTTTTTTACGTTTATAATATTAAATATTCTTCCAGCTTCCGTCAAAATTTCAATAGCGATTTTCGCACAAGATAATCTTCAAGTTCAACTTTGCAAATTGATTGCTTTGTTTTTTGTTTGTAATGCATTTTTTGCCGGGGTGGGAATGGCTATAAAATAGGATTATCAAGCAGTATTCGACTTGTTTGTATTTGTCCTACATTATGTTATATGAATCTAATCACTTTAGTCAGTAATATAACTGTAGTCTGTATCTATGTGCAATTAAGGCCATTGTAACTGGCTATTCACTTGCTGTTACCAAACTCAACTTCTGCGCACAGTTTTTATCTGCGCGCGTGGAAATCCCCGCAGCACACACGTATCTACATCGACATATGTCTGTATGTATGTAAGTGGAAACCAGGGTTCACCCCAAGGCGGATTGAATTGGACAACGTGGACGGAAATCGCGTGTACTTCACGTGATTTCCCAGACTAGTCTAGTCGAGGCCATCGCAGCGAGTGTTGTCCAAGCACGATTAACTTGGGGCAGCAGGGGCAAATGTGTGAATATAATCAGTTGACGTCATCGTACCCCCATTCCGGCCCGGGGCCTGAGTGTCGGGGACCAGGGCCTGTTCGGTATTGCCAAGTGGTGTTTCTAAGTGATGTTGCTTTCATTTTACGCAACATAAAATAAAGAATTATGTATGATTTTCTAGTATGCCAAGAGACACTCACAAACACACACACATACACATATACACATATACGTTGAAAGTGTTTTTCACATTATCTTGCACAGAATTTTCCACTCACAACGAACACCACAGCTGATTGCTCAGCTCAGTTTGTTTGTCGACTGTTGGTCACATATAGACACAGACGGACGGACAGACAAACAGACAGACAAACAGGCAGACAGACAGACAGACAGACAGACAGAGAGACAGAAAGACGGATTGACAGCCAGCTGGCCGGACAATCTCCAACAGTTAAAGTTGCTGTTGCTGTTGTTGTTATTGTTGTTATCTCAAGTAGATTTCCACTCGGCACGAGACGTTCACATGTTGCCTGAACAGCCCAGTTTCAGGGCAGCGATCCGCCACTCAGTTCTACATACATACATACATACATACATACATACATACATACATACATACATACATACATATGGATGTTAGTACATGTGCGCCAGTTGATAAGCCCAACCACTACGAGTAGTTAGGGTCATTATAAAAAGTAGCACGAGATCACACAGCAACGAAACAATTGAAGTTTCGTAATCAACAATAACAAGTTGGTGCCAGTTGCTGTGTTGTTGTCAGCACGTTTTTAAAAAAAAATAGTTTTGTTTTTGTTTTTCTTTTTTCATTGACACTTTACTATTAAGTGATACGATAACAATAGTAGCAAAGACCCATTGGAATCGAAATCACGTTTATGACTTGTGCACAGAAATAGCCTTTGTGTGCTGATTATATTTGTTTAAGCACTTTCAAGATAACAATAATGCCAAAGAAGTTGTGATTATTGCATTTGCTTCGGATTGATTGATATTCAATAGACGTGCTTATAATGCACAACATTATGCGTATTAACAAGCCAAATTGACCTCAAAAGTGTCATTCTAAGCGAGAGAAGCGATCAAATAATTATAAACAAGTTCACTGATGAAAAACAATAATAATAATAATTATGCTATTTTTAAATAAATAACATATTCTTTTTTTGTATTATATAGTTCAAATTAGTTCAAGTCAATGTGCTCAGCCTGAAAAAGAATCTATAAATAATTAGCTTCATCCTTGCATAGACCTTATCGGACAACATTGCGAACAACGAATTATGCGTAGGTTTTTTAGTCGCACTTGTGGCGCTTATCGGCACAGCAAAATGTTAAGCTTTTTATTTGCATTAATCTACAATGCAAGTAGATTAATCGAAAGTTTCGCATAGCAGTTAAGTGGGCTGTTAAGCTTTAACAGTGCGGATATGTCACTTACTTAAAAATAACAGTTACGTAGCCGCGATCGCCTCCACTTTAAAATATGAATGAAAAAATCAGGGAAAAAAGTGTGCAACAAAATTGCAACAATTTTAGTTATTTAAACCGCAAATTGAGCTCACGTCAGTCATAGTTAATTTTGTTATTATTTTTTCTTCCTACATATTGTTTTGAGTGTAAAACCGAAATAGAGCAAAAAGCATCTGAATATTCGTTGACCGGCCCCGTTCCGGCCCCTAGCGACGTATCAGAAGCGATAAGGTTGACTTAATATTTTGCGTCATCCGCACGGCATCAGATCCAGCACACAAGGCCCCTCAATCGGGGCCTGAGCATGCCGCCCGCTAATGTTCGATCTGTTCTCGGTCAGACATAAACTTGAACTTGCCAGCTGCTGCCAATGAGGGAATCAGCACGTTTATTTCAAAATAATTACTGTGCACTTCGTTTGACACCACGCACCCAAAGCGACTAAAGTTTTCTGTTGCTGCAGTTGTTGTTGTTGTTCAAAGTTGTGAAATTATAAATCGCAATTTGGCTATTGTTGCGTTGACCTGAGGTCTGTCATTGACGTCTATATTGTTATTGTTATTATAGAATATGCGCTTATATAGATATGCTATTTATAGAAAACATTATGTTTTCCGTTTCTAATGCAGCATTTCTAATTTTTACATTTTACATTTTATAATTTTATATAAAATTGTCAAGTTGTTGTAATTGTGATGATATGGTACTTAATAAACATTTAGTTCACTTACCATGAGCCACATTGTTAATGCAGTCCAAATAGCGTGTGCCCTCCTCATCGAACATATATTGACCCTTTCCACGAACAATCTTCAACGGATCGGAGCGATAGAATAGTTGACAAGCTTGACTGGCGATTTTTTACGATATTTGATCAATTTGGTGCAAGTTGATTGTTTAAGTGCATTGCAAAGATAAGTGAAAATAAAGAAAAAATTGTTGTTTTTACTATGATTGTACAACATTTAATTATAAATATGTGCCTAACTGAGCTGATTAGAGGTGAATTCATCTACGTATTCCTATAAATATACTCATATATACATATTTAACGATCGTCACTCGACTTGTTTGATATGCCTTTGCCCATTCCTATTAATACAGCCGGGGCCTATTCCAAAGTACGTAAAATCTTCATCCATTGTTAGCCCCCTGATAGGTGTTTAATCAAGTCATATAGCTAAACTTGGGATAATAAACATTTTATTTGATCTTTGTTTAGACTTATTGTTTTTGATGTTGCAGTTGATAAATATGTTTGACAGAGTATATATGCTAACGAAACATTTTTTTGGCTGTTGCTTGCGACTTGCCAATTGGCCCAAAGTAGCCGAATTTATTTTTGTCCTTTATCGATTTTCTAAACAGCACACGTGTTTAAGAATATTTAACTTGCCCGCCACTCAATTGGCCCAAAGTCGCAACAGCCAAAGAAATGTTTCATTAGCATTTCTCAAATGGTGACAACAGAGAATTGAGCATAAAGAATTACAGTTCCCCATATAAAAACACCCAACCCAGTCACACCATGCCAACCGTAAGAGTTGGCACGCGACATAGAAACGCACACACACACAATCACTGCAGCAACGAGAATACGACAAGAATACTACGTTGATGACTGTGTCGTGATGGGGATTCCGCTTGTTGACCTTGACAGCGAAAGCGCCTGGCGGAAGGTCATCTAAAATGCACATAACATAAGTGCCAACAAGGCATAACATACCGAAACGGCATGGCTGTATGTGTATGTGTATGTATATGAGTATAGGGATGCCTGTGCGTAAATTGTCTAACTTTAGTGTTAAATTGCACTTAATTAACACCTTTTTACCAAAGTAGTTAAATAATTTATTTATACTAACCCGATGTGTTTGTTACGCAGCTTGATTGTGTCCGATTTGCACAGCTGCTGGCTGACCACAGATTGTTCACTTGCAAAAGGCATTTTTGAATATTGAAAAGGCTAAAAGCTTTTTATTTAATAATATTTTATTTTAAAGCGCGCACAATTTTTAAGCTGAACTGTTGCGGCAAGGAGTGCAAGTTAACTAACGTTGAAGGATCTCAATTAGTGACTGTGACTGTTAAACTGGCAGACAGGCACGGGACGCCTTAAATGTCTTTGAGTGCTTAGAAATTGTCGCCGAATGACAAATTCAATGTGAGAGTAGAGCTATTTTATAACAGAGGCCGTCGCGACTGCGGCCACCACCAGCCCTCTATAGCCATTCACACATATGTAAATATACAAATATGTGTGATTTGCTGTTGCTGTTGTTGTTGTTGCCTATAGGCTTTTGGTACTGCCGCTGTTGTTGTTTGATGCTACAGCTATAGACGCCGTTAGTGGTCGACGCGCGCTCTGTTACTGTTTCTGTTAAGCGTCGCGTCGAAGCTCTGTATGTGTGTGCGTGTGTTATGTGTCTACAGTGACTAATTTAACACGTGACACAGTGTTGATGTCGCTCTCTCTTTCTACGCTGCTAACCGGCCTGTGTATGTGTGCTGTTGCCTATGTGTGTAATAACAGCAAGTGGTGAGCATAGCCCAACGTATGCAATACAACAGACACAATTACAATTGAAGCAACAACAGCTAAGCTGCGCATTAGCCAACCGGCAACGTCACTGCTGTTAGAGATGCAATCGTGAGAGCATTGAATAAGCAAGTCGCTTGCACGCCAGATCTACGAATACTCTGGATTTATTTTTCGTGAGTGTTCAACAGCAACAAGCCTTGTGTAATAAATATAAATAATATTACGTTTTTACTTTACTTTTTTTTCATCCGGCACGCAGGCATATCCGACACCATTTAATATAAGTATTAAATACTCTTGATCAATATTAACAGATTTTTAATTCGACGAAAACGCCGAGTATTTTTGATAAGTCAAGGCATGTGGAATATTAAAAAAAATTATAAATTGTGGCACGCTGCAAAGATAATTGTATATTATGAAGCGTACTTTAAGGATATACTATTAAATGTATAGAGCCTACTTTTATGAATCTATTGCATACTTTTAGGGCGCAAAATAAAATCATTGCTGAATTTCCAATTAAATTGCAATTTCAGAAAATCGAACGACGAAAACATCAGCGACTCTTTTCTTTTCAAAATCATAATACTACTATTTATACCGACGAATTAAAAACATTTTCTTCATTTGTGCTTTTATACTGATTATTGGCGATTATTATAATTATAATTGCTTGGCGCTGCCCCTAAATTACTAAAGTACATAATAAGCAAATACACAAAGCATAAATATAAATAATACAAAATACAAACATTAATTACAACGTTATTAGGAGGATTAGCTTGTTCACTTATGGTACAAGCCTTGCATGCACATCATCACTTGTGAATTTTCCCCCGTAGCGGCCGGCTGCGGCGGCATCATCGCCAGCCCCTGATACCATGGTGATCGCCGTTCCACCACTTCTCCGTTCGCCGACCAGCGACTGTAACTCACTCGACTGCTGACCGAAAAGCATAAAATTTAACAAATGAATAAATGTTGTTCAAATCGACTTGACCAAAACTAACTTAATCTGTCCATCGTATATATTCACAATTTATAATATCTTATATATATTCTGGAGAGATCAATTAAATTTTATCTCGCACCGATTTGTACAACAAGTTATATTTATATTTGTCCATTTCATTAGGAGTCTCTCCTCTTACTTACTCTTCTGTTTTCGAGCGGAACCTCTGCAATATAGTCGCCGCTGCTTTTCTCTTGCCTGCGACGCAGAAATGTTTGCAGCATATTGGAGATGGCAAATTGATTCGTTCCCCCTTTGTCGGGTCTGACTGTGCTGGTCGTGCTGATCCCCGGGCTGGTGCTGTCTTCGCTGTGGTCGGCGTCCCGCTCTCGGCTGTCGATCTCCGCAATCGATTTGCCGTCCAGCGTTGCCAGCGGATTCTGGAAATGCATAGTAACGTTGAGATCGCGATGACCGCGCTGCCTATGCTGATAGTAAATGTACCCAAAGCCTGCGGCAACCACGCAAATCACAGAGATTATGGCCAACA
This sequence comes from Drosophila demipolita, assembly GCA_035042405.1. NCBI lineage: Eukaryota > Metazoa > Arthropoda > Insecta > Diptera > Drosophilidae > Drosophila > Drosophila demipolita. Next base: position 484,971 of record JAWNLI010000476.1, on the reverse strand, counting down.
GCCAAATGGTGGCAGCGCCGTGACTGTTGTCCTCAGATCGTTGATCGCCGGCGCTGGCAAGTAGCGTGCTATGGTCGAGCACATTGGTGGTGCCCGGCGGACATTGTTTCGATTCGAGGACGACAGTATCGCCGCACATGCACTCGTAGCCATATTCGGCTAGGACGCACATGCCCGAGCAGTGTGCGTGCTGGCAGGGATTGGTTGCAGCGATTGGCTGACGCGACCAGCCAGCAACAACAATATCCTGCGCATTGAGCACATTCAAGTTGATGGCCTTGCAGCTCCGTTGGCCATACAGCTGGCAACGCACCGTCTCCTTGGCGCCAACATTCACAATGTACGCGTGATTCTCATAGATACTCAGTCCGGTTGGACGCAGCAGCGCATTGCTCTTCTGGATGAGAACAATCGCTTGGCGCTGCTTGCCAGCGCTACGTGCCTTGTAGCTAATCATTTCCAGCGTGCGACTGTGCAGATCCACAAAGTAGAGCAGCTGCTGGTGCGGATCCGTTGCGATGGCCGTCACATAGCTGCGCTGTTTGCGCAACAGCATCTCCCGCCGGCTGCCATCGAGTCGGCCCATATGGAGCTGAGTGGTCGGCTGACCGAAGCTCTCGCTGCGTATGGCCGCATAGAAGATTCGCCCCAGATGCGCATCCACAGCCAATGCTTTCAGACTGAAGCGTGACGTTATCTGCAAAATGATGCCGCACATCTTGGCTCCAAAACTACAGACACTGATCTGTTGCGGCGCTGCACTACCGCTAATCACATATACATTGCCCGTCGTCCACTCGACGGCCATTTTGTTGGGTGAGCGGAGAGCGAGGGCTGCGATGCGACCGGGATCACACATGTCCCGGCGATAGATGGCATTCTGCTCCTCGCTACTAAAGTAGCCCAGCTGCCTTCGCATGTCCACATCGAAGCCAGTGATGCGTGAATCATTCACTGACCAGGCCACAGAAAGCATCACCGGCTGTTCGCTCAGATTTCGCACCTGGTTGTAGCTGCTGAAGAGCAGCGTGGCGCCACCATGGATGCTCTTGCAGCTGCTGCGATCCTGACGCAGCATAAAATCGGGATGACACTGGCATTGGTAGCTGCCCGGCGTATTCTCGCACAGTTGTGCACATGGCTGTGCAGCACCACCACCCGCCACACACTCATCGATGTCCACACAGCTTCGATGATCGCCGTCCAGGCGATAGCCCTCATTGCAGGTGCACACAGCGCCGGCGGGCGTCGCCTGGCAATTGTGTTGGCAGAGCTGTTTACGACACGCGCTCGCACACTGCGGTCCCTCATCGTTGCCATTGTTGCAGTCGTCAAAGCCGTTGCACACGCGCGACATGTCCACACACTCGCCATCATGACAGTCGAAGAGATGCGACTTGCACGCACGCCTGCCACTTGCTGGCCCAGTAACCGCTGAGCCGCTTAAGCCGATCTGCGTCTCATTGTGTTTGTCACAGTGTTCCTCGTCGCTGCCATCGGCACAGTCGCGTTCCTTGTCGCAGCGGAATTCGAGGCGTATGCATTGCTTGCTGATGTCGCCACACTGAAACTCATAGATGCTGCACATCTCGCCGCAGTCGGCCTCGTCCTCGCCGCGCGGACACTCAGCACTGCCATTGCAGCGCACTGCCAAATCCAAGCACATCTGCAGATTGCTGGCGCACTGATATCGCGGCATGTTGACCGTGCCGCAGGTAATGTTGACTGCGGCAGTGCCAGTGGGGCTGTTGCTACAGTTAAGCTCGTCTGAGAGATCGCCGCAATCGTTATGACCGTCGCAGACGAACCGCTTATCGAGGCACTGGCCGAGCAAGCAGCGATGCATATTCTCGGGACACTGTCGCTGGTTGCACTTGTCGTGCTCATCGGAGACATCGCTGCAATCGATGCGGCCATCGCACTCCCAACTGCTGGCAATGCACGATCCGCTGCTGCACTGGAACATGCCACGTTCGCAGCTGGCCGCCGACTTGCAGCGCAACTCATCCGAATTGTCGCCACAATCGTTGGTGCCGTCGCAGACCAGACTGTAATCCACACACTTGCCATTGTCGCAGGCATGCTGATGAGTGTGGCACAGCTTCGTCTTATCTGGTTAATTAAATGAATTCAATTTAGTTCAGTTCAGTTCAATTTAGTTTAGTTTATTTTAGTTAAGTTCATTTTTAAGATGGACCTACCGAAATGGGCACAGTGCATCTCATCGGAGCTATCCTGGCAGTCTTTGTGTCCGTCGCAGCGCATGCTCTTCTTCAGGCATTGCTGGCCATCGTGGCAGATGAACTCGGCAAGGCCGCACTTGATCTTTGTGTTGGGCTTGTGCGGATCGCCGCAGTTTGACTCGTCGGAGCTGTCGGCACAGTCCTGATGCCCATTGCACCGATGCGCCATGGTCAGGCACTCACCCGAGGACCGGCAACGGAACTCACAGTCCAAAGCTTCAACGCAGCTGCGATTGCTGGCATCGCGAAAGACATATCCCGCCGGGCAGAGACAGACGCTGCCAAATTGTCCAGCACTCACGCACACATGCGAGCAGCCGCCATTGTCATGCTGACAGGGATGCGACGAAGTCTCAACCGGCATTCGCACAGTGCCTGCCAGCGGTATGCGAACGGGAAGCGTGCTGTGGATCGAAAAGGCGGCAGCAGCGATACCGTCCGGACTCATATGGGGACTCGTTTCGATTTCGATGCGCTTGTTGGGTCCCATGTTGCTCTTGTGCGTCCAGTAAATGGCCGCTGTACCTAGTTCGCTCCAGAAGATATCCTGATTGACCAGGGCCAGGGCATAGGGTCGCCGGAACTTGCCCCGAAACATTTGCTCGTGCGTCTGGCGATAGTTGCTGAAGCTAATTCGGCTCGTATCGCTGTCAGACCAGTACAAAATTTGCTTGTCGTGGTCGACAGCAAACCGGATATCATCATCGCCCAAATCCTCCTCAAAGACGTGCGTCTGGCTCCCGGCACCGCTCAATGCGAGCCGATCGATATGCGTGTGTTGTCGTGCCTTAAGTGCGACAAACATGAAACCGTCCGCTGGCATCACACTTAGTCCAATGGGCATCTCATCACCGGCAAAGAAGTGCACGAGTGCCCGATGGCCGGTGCGCAACGAGAGTAGCTCGATGACGCGCCGCTCCATGTCGGCCCAATAGAGATTCTGGGCCAAATGATCGAAGGCCAGCCCACTCACATTGCCCAGATTGCGATAGACCAAGGCGGTCAGGCGTGGCTCGTTCTCCTGCGGCGCATACTCGAACAGTGCCCGCTGTTGATTGTCGGCGATGAACAATGTGCCGTTGACGCTGTTATAGACCAGGTCGCTGATATGGCAGTTGAGGTGGTGCGTAGCACTCACCACGTGCCGGCCGAAGGACGTGTGCTCGATCTCGAGCAGCACTTGGTGTAAGCCGATGTACAAGCGTTGCTTCTTTTCCATTTGGCGGCAGCGTCGTCCGTCCGGCGACAGCTGCATACCATCCGGACAGGCGCACTTGTGGCCGCCCGCCTCCGGTTCGGCGAGCAAGCAGAGATGTGAACAGTGTGCCAATTCGCAGGAATGCGGCACTTGCGGATGCTTGGCCGGATGATATACGTGGACGGCATAAATGGTGCGATCTCGCACCAGGATGCGATGCTGCTTGCCAGTGTACTTGTGACAAGCGTGGACACTTCTCGTGCCCCAATCCGACCAGTATAGCTGATCCTCGAACACGGCCAGGCCATACGGATGCTTCAGTATGCCATCGAGGACAGTGCGACGGGAGTTTCCATCGGGTCGCACGCTTTGCACACTGCCAAGCTTTGCGTCCACCCAGTAAATGCGTTCCTCGTGCATGTCGAGCGCAATGCCATTAGGCCAGTGAATGTTGTCGCTGACCAGTGGCCGGGACCGACTACCGTCCATAGAGGCACGTGCTATCATCGGTTTATCGCCCCAATCCGTCCAGAACATTTGCCCACGCTGTGGCCACAATACCAGACCGCGCGGCTGATGCACTTCATGGGTAACGAGCACCACACAACTTATGCCATCGTTCGAGCAAACCGCAATGTGTCGCATTATATTATCGGAAAAGTAAATGTTATGCGTCAACCAATCGACCGCCAAATCCTCGGGTGCATCTAGTCCCGAGGTGAGTAATATTTCCGCTTCCGAACCATCGGCTCGGGCTCGGACAATGCTTTCCGCCTCGCTCTGTATATTCGTCCAGTAGATGTGCTCGTCATCGTACGCAACGCCAATAACCTTGGTTAGATTGGTCGCCACACTGAAGACGTGAGTGCGGTCCAGCGGCTGCTGCTTCAAATGCATTCCCATTACAGCTACCTGGGTGGTGTAGAGCAGCAGTGCTTGCTGTCTATCGCCAGTTGCAGTGTTGCTTGCGTGGCATGTGCTATTGCTGCTGGTGTCCAGCACGTAGCCGGCGCTGCAGGTGCAGCGATAGCCGCCTGATGTGTTCTCGCATCGTTGACTGCACAAATCATCACGCTCCTCGCACTCATTGATATCCTCGCACTTATCCTTGAACTTGAGCAGTCGAAATCCCTCGGGGCACACGCATTCCGCACCGCTCATCGGCATCATATGGCAGGTGGCGCTTGGCGGACATTGTTTTGAGCCGCAATCGGGCTTCGATTTGCAGGCTTCGCTCTCATCGCTGCCATCCGAGCAGTGGGCGTGACCATCGCAGACCTGGGACAGTGGCAGGCAGCTCTCAAGATTGCGGCACATAAACTTTCCCATCGACGGCTGGCAGAAGTTCTCTGCGTAGTCAAAATCGGTATCGATGTAATGATTTATTTAATCTTTATATAAATTTATTATTTATTTCTGAACTCACCACAATTGCGCTCATCGCTGGCATCGCCGCAGTCATCCACGCCGTCGCAGAGCCACTGCTTACGTTGCAGACAGCGTCCGTTGTCGCAAAGGTGGCCTGTGGAGGTGGTGCAGGTGGTGGCTGACTGCTTGCAACCGGCTGTCTCGTCGGAGCGGTCGGCACAGTCCGGTTTGCCGTCGCATATAAAGTCGAGGGGTATACAGCTGTGATCCTGGCACATGTACTCGTATTGACTGCAGTTCCTCCTGCCGAAGCTGACCAGGCGACGCGGACAGTGGAGCTCATCCTCGCCGCCAAGGCAATTGTCGACGCCGTTGCATATTAGTTCCGCTGCCAGGCAGGCTCCGTGTGGCTGAGCACACGGGAACCAATGCGGCTGCCGACACAGCTTGTAGTCTACACAGAGAAGCACAGAGAGAAAAAAGAGAGAGTAATGTGGAGGTTAGATACGGAAAAAGTAAGGTTAAGTTTAGGTTGTTTTAGGTTATGTGTTTTTTTTTCACTTGCCGCATTCCAATTCATCAGATTGGTCTGTGCAATCGCTATGTCCGTCGCACATCTTCGCCAGTAAGATGCATGCTCCGTTTCTGCATTGGAATTGATCTGCATGGCACCATGTGTCCGCTGATCCCGTCGTGGCGGCAGTAGTCGCACCGCAAACGAGCAGCAGCACTGCAAACGAACACAGACTCCAGTCGTAAGATTGCCGCCCGGCGATGTTGTTCGTCCTCCCCCCCTGCCTCCGTCTGCATGACACATAACACTCTTCTGTTCCTCGCACATGATTACGCAAAAAAGTTGTGGCCCTGCAATTAAAAAAAAATGAAGGTCCACCACCACGTGTAAATTTGAGGTTATGTTGAACAGATTAAACTTAAATGTAACTCACATTTGATTTCTGATTGAAGATCGGCGGCTTATGGTTATTTAATCAGCGTGCACTTTTTCATGCGTTAAATTTTAAACAAAACACAATAAATAAAACGTTTCACACTAATAAACGAAACGACACGAAAACTCGCAATTCCAACTCGAGCTTTGAGTGGCCAAAAGTGAACTGAACGAAGTCCAATTGCATTGCAATTCAATAGGTCGATCGCCATATCGAAATTCGATCAGATGCCGTTATATTAAGTGTGACCGATTTTCGTCATCGATAAAATACCCGAAATGCGTGCGAACATTTACACTAAACCAACGTACAGCTGTTCAATAAAAAAAAAAATTTTTATATCCAATTGTACATTATACTATGCAAGTTTATTTTTTTTTTACAGGGTATTTTTGTCTCCACATGCGACATTGTTTATTTGAACAGCCGTTTGTGCAAACAATGCACTTGTACTATACAATGTCGCTACAAAACAGATTGTAGTAGATTTTTTATGCAAGTTTATTTATTTTTTTCTTAGGTGATTAATTTTTATAATTATTTATATGTTAATATTTTGCGCCTGCAGCTTATTATTGATATACTTCTGAAATATAGCAGTACCTTCGTCCCTGGGCACACCCATAATGCTGTCCAGCAACTGCCAGTTTATCATAGGCTGAATCCAATTCTGCTTGCACGCCTGTCCCCTCACTAACAAATCGAAGCTGGTGAACGTCCAGTGAGGTCTCAAGCGCGGAATGTTGATGCGATAGACGACCTCCTCATTGTCATCGAGAGTGTTTGTATCCGTATAAACCTCATCAACGTCAGTAGGAATAGTGCGAGGCTTAGCACTGGCTTTAGCCCAGGCTTTAGCCCTGGCTTGAGCAGTGGCTTGAGCAGTGGCTTGAGCAGTGGCTTTGGCTTTAGCCCTGACTTTAGCAACGGCTTCTCGTTTCTCCCGCGCTGCTTCCAGGTTCGACGCGGGCATGTGCTCTTTGGCCTTGTACTTTTGCCGCCACTTCCTATTGAGGTTGGATAGCATCACTTTCTCCTCTTTAGTGAAGTGGTTTTCTCGAAGATTTGACAAGGTATCACTGATTATATGAGTAAAAAAAAGTGCGCGATTCACGAATCCAGCTTTTGTCAACTGTCATCTTGACAACCTTGAGCTCTGACATCTTGAGTATTAAATGTCTTTGATCAGTGTGCTGTCTCCTATCCGTACTTATTGATAGGCAGTTATCGCCTACCACCACAAACAATTAAAAACAAAGCGCCACCTTGTTGTAGAAAACAAACAGGGCTAACGATATAATGAGACCAAAATCCACAAGGTGGCATTATTAAGGGTTACGGAAAAATTTACACATGACAAAGAGCAAAATGTTAGGCAGGTCATGGCTCTGGCGATTTATATAGTAGTGTGCCTTCGTTCCAGCGACTTTCCTTATATAATTGTTATATATTATGCTAATTCTGTTGTATGATTTCTTCAAAAGCAGAAAATCTTACGCTACTGACAGCGCACAGAATCAACAAAACGAATTTACACTCAACTCATTGGTTGCATATAAACATTGTTTTTTAAAAGTTGAAGCTCAACTATTTTAAGATAAACAAACATCACCTTATTGGCTCAGCTATTTTTGAGTGACAAAATAGCATATAGAGTCGACACTTAAGTGCCTGCAATTAAATAAGAAAACATTACATGAAGTCGACTCTCAAGTGGCTGCATTAGTTTAAGAATAAACATCACATGAAGTCGCTCCACAAACGACTCCGTTAAGATAAACAAACATAACATGAGGTCGCCTTACAAGCGGTTTCAAATGTATTTAGGTCTAAGAATATTGTATATAAACCACGCATTTTTCATTGAATAAACTAGTACAAAAAGAACTCTTTGCGTATTCACATCTAGCCCAATTTGTTACAAGTACCGATTGCGGCGACACTTTGTTACTGGTACATGAACCGGTAGCATACCAAACACAATTTCAGCATACCCTAGGAAATGACTTTATAGATCATTTTTCCTACATCTGTAATATGTGTTTAGGTGGTAGACGACTGTCTCGCCATTTGTTGCATACATTTTATTACATGTTTCGGCGATCGACACAACAACGATATCACTTGGGCTATTTATACTGGAACCCATTACATTGCAACGACGCGGGAATCGTTTAGCAATAACTATATTCGCTATTATATGGGCTGCGGCAAGAAAACCGCAAATATTTTATATAAGTCGCACATAAAATTAAGTCACCCAAAACGCATAGGTCGATTTATATAATAATTTTAAAATGCGTCACGTGTAAGTTAAAATATCGTATTGTAAATATCCATGTAAAACCATGTATTTAAGACATTTCAAATTTAAAAAGTACAAAGCCGCATTGGCGATTCGCTGCCTTTATATACCCATACAGACACATTTAAATATGGATATATACTCGATTGTATTTTTATTCTATTTCAAATCCAATTCAACGCATAAGGCGTAGTGCTTCTGCACATGTAGCCCAAATTTCTTGTACTTAAGTAAATGTTGTATGTAGATAATCGTTTGTAAGTTAAGTGTTAATTAGTTCATACATATATTAATTTATGCATTACAAATTCTTTGATATATATAATACATATTTATTTAAATTTTTTTGTTACCATAATTATTTTTAAATTAAAATCCGAATGCCAAGATTTAGGTAAAATTTTTCTGAACAAAATTCTCTCGAACCGAATACTTTTATTAGAGTTCCAGTAGGGTAGGGTAGGGATTGAGAGTCAAAAGGAGAAATCATTGATTGAAATAGTTTGATATTTTTTTTATCTCATTTATTAAAATTATAAAGATTTCTAATTCAAATTTAAATTTAATTGCCGTTTAAGAAATCACACACCACCTAGCGGAAAGAAAATAAAGAAAAACCAGACGTTTTACATACCCTTTGTTTATATTTAACATATCACATGGGCTGCAATATGTTCAAGTCACAATTAATAACAGTTAGATTTATGAGTGTGGCGACTCATATAAGCGGTGACCGCCAAATGTCATAAAACAACAACAACAAGGGCACTTAACACAAAACAACATCCCGAGCTAGATTTAAGAAATATAAACTGTATAATTAAAGAAACGATGTTACCCTCCAAAAAATTACTTGGCGACGTTTCGCATGTCTCATCAACATATAAACAGTGAGTTAGAAAGAGAGTGTATAAGATAGAGCGAGTTGTCGTAAGAGAGAGGTGTGTGGGGTTGAGGGCGTCACTTGGTCATAAAGCAAAATACAAAGATAAAACAAGTTAGAATTCTGTAGTCCAGTGAGCTCGATTACGATATACCCTAAACCCAGCTGTTAAATATGTTCTAATTTTATTGGTAAATTACCCTTTAAAATGTTTTGCACCCAAATGTGAGCAAGCAATGCAATGAAGAGTTAAAAAATGCATGTTTTTATCACAAGCCCAAACTGATCCCCATTTGTCTGGCTAAAAAACGTGCATTTATAGACATACGTACGTGCACATTGTAGTTGACGGGGTTCTGCAAAATACACACAAAAACATATTGACGTTAGAGTTGATTATCGAGCCCTGATTAGAAATGAGATGAATACAAAAATATATATATTTCGTATCCGATATTGAAAAAACTTGGCTGGCTTATCTATAATATTCTTATCTTCTGCCCTCAAAAGTAAGGAAATTATTACTAGCGGAAATAAAAATAGATGCTTCCTTCAACCTGTTGCATACATTTGCACAAAACCATTATACCCCTTTTACTCATTTTTAAATGGATATATAATCAACAGAAACCACAAAACAGAAACTACCAAAATGCATTTGGTATTCGTCACAATTGATGAGTCGTGGGATCGTGGGATCCGCAAAAAAAAATAAAAATAAAAACATCTACAAAAATCCAGCATCCAAACAATCGTTTAACATCTTCTAAGTGGTTCAGGTTCAGTTTCAGTTTCAGTTTTTTTGGGTTGAGTAATGAGCGTTGTCCATCAACATGCTCGTCGCAGTTGAGGCGAGGTTGAGGCGTTAAAATTTATTTGTAAAATGTGTCCGCATAATTTCGGTATGTATTCCATTTAAAAAACAGTTAAAAAATGTGGCTTAGAAAAGTATAAAATGCCTTGGCGATGCCGAAATGATCAACAGTCATTCGACAGCATCGATCCAGTGCATAACTCATCCTTCACACTCAGGACAAAGAATTTACAATCCTAAATATGGCAAGTACTTCAGATATAAATGATATTCATTTTCTTTCGTTTATTTGCTACAAAGGTTCTTAAAGATTTCAATATGCATATACGTGAAGTCCTACCAAATCTCACCTATCTATTTCATTATTTTATATAGCACTCTATTATAGTTATCGCTTTGGTCGCCTCCCTGGCATTTTGTGTTGCGGATGTGTCTCATTTGTCGCTCCCCCGTAGCTATTTGCCACCGTTGAGCGCTGCTGCTGGCTACTCAACGTACTCGTCGTATCCATCCACCTATACAGGCATCGGCGGTTACTCCAACGGGGGCTACACCAACGGTGGCTACTCCAATGGTGGCTACTCCAACGGTGGCTACGCCAACGCTGGCTATGCGTCAGGCTCTGGTCTTGGCTCCAATTACATCGCCCCATTGGTTAGCTCCGGCTACAACAGCTATGCTTCCGTGCCGCAGTACAGCAACTATGCCACGCCATCAAGCACCTATCTGCCAGCCCAGAGGAGCTACGCCAGAACTGGCTACAGTGGCCTGGACACCAAATATGCTGCCAATGGCGGCTATATTTATTAGGATGGCCAAATCGCCAATGCGTAAATCACGATCAATAAAATTAACATATACAACGAGTGCTTGCAAAACACATATATATACACATACATAACACAAGTAACATTTTTTTAACATACATATTGAAAAATTTTAATTTTTTTCTAACATACATTATCATATATAACTCTAAAAATATCAACTGAAATTAAAAAAAGTATTAATGATATTAGCTGCTCGATTACTTATTACTGTTTAGGCCGCTTTGTAAGAAGCCGCTCTATTAATATTAATATTATTATATGGTAATATAATAATAATATCATTTTGATCAGAGTTAGGGCTCTAAAATTATACTGTATTCTGATTTAGTTACACGATTTTAGTCAAAGTTAATGTTAAAATGTATCGTAAAAAATTTCAAAATGCACCCACTTTGGTACTTCCTGGTTGACGTCCTACTGATGGGATCCCTATCGGAATTCTCTATAAACATGTTCCCATTTATTTGGGCATGGATACAATAATATAATAATGCATACATATAATATTTATCAAATGCTCATTAAAACTTTATATTTTTTATACAATAAGGGTAAATGTTGACAAAAAATATTTATGTGAAATATTAAAACTTCAGCAAATTTTCATTGCATGGAGATCTCTACTCCATGCTTAATGCTTGATGCCTAATGCTTATGACGGTAAGCATATCCACCATTGGAGGCGTACCGAGTGCCACCCGATGAGCTACTGTGTCCCGAAGAGACTCCCCCGAAGGCCGGCTGTGATCCTCCGAAGCTGTGGCCAACACTACGACCCGAAGAGCCACCAAATTCATGTTTATGGGAAGAAGCATATTTACTATGAGAGATAGCAGTAGCGGGGTAACTTCTGTGGGATGCTGCTGGAGAGGAGTAGCTGATGTGGGAGACGGCTGGAGCGGAATAACTGGAGTGTGAATCTGCTGGACCTGAGAAAGTCCTGTGGGAGACGACTGGAGCAGAGAAACTTCTCTGGTAGGCAGTTGGAGCAGAGTAGCTGCTGTGGGAGGTAGCTGAAGCAGAGCTACTGTGAAAGCCGGTGGCTGGAGCAGAGTAGCTGATGTGGGAGTCGGCTGGAGCAGAGTAGCTGGTGTGGGAAACGGCAGGAACAGAGTAGCTTCTGTGGGAAGCGGCTGGAGCAGAGTAGCTGTTGTGGGAAGCGGCAGGAGCAGAGTAGCTGCTGTAGGAGGCGGCAGGAGCAGAGTAGCTGCTGTGGGATGCGGCTGGCGCCAGGTACTGCCGGGAAGGAGCTGCATGAGATGAAGCCGAGGACGAGTAGCTGCCGTGCGATTTCGCTGCAGCGGGGAAACTGCTGTGTGAGAAGGCTGGAGCAGAGTGTCTGCTCTGGAAGGCACCTCCGGTCGAATGACTGCTGGTTGGGGCCAAATACTGCCTTGATGGTGCCGAAAAACTAGCTGCCGGGGAAAAGGAGCCGATAGCCCCGTTTGAGCTGGCAGCGGAGCTGTAGCTGCTGTATGCATTGGATTTGGGCGGTAAGTAGGTGTTGCTCAAAGGACTGGCTACGCCTAGGGCAGCCAGGGCCAGAAGAGCGGAACTAATGGCGAATAGACGCTGAAAATGGAGATTTAAGATTAGCTATTAATGATTAACTATTTGAATTTAGATATCGCAAGTGCGGCTTACCATATCGAGCTGTAGTTGGAGTTGCTTAGATGCTTACCGAGCGGTTACTGATGCCATTGGAGTCGCGAGGCAACACTTTTATAGCGACAACAAACAAAGGAACAGCGAGTACAAATCTTTTTTCTTGTAGAATCCCAACTGTTCAAGAACGTAACTTAGTACAATATCTATACTAGTCAACCAAAAATTAAGTTCAACAGAATTGAAGATTTTGCACCACATGATACTTTTAATGCATATTATATAATAATATTTTCTTGTGAGAATTCCAGTCTACCATTTAGTCAAGGGGCAGTGAAGAGCCGCCAACAAAGTTAGGCAAAATGCCTCAGGTGCGGAAGTTTAATTCTTAGCCAACTACTTTTTTAATTTTACGCTTCTATGGTTGGGCTAAGTTCGTGTTTTTTGTTTTATTAATTTACTGTACATTTTGTTTCATATTTTAAACATTAAAAAAAAATATATAATTAAACACATACGTAAATGAGCCATTTAAAAGTATGTTGATATCAACGCAAATTTTATAAGGTTACTAAATCGGTTGTGCAGTGTAAATTACGCAATTTTGGAGGATGCCGTAGAATCTATTATACTGTTTATTTTTAGCTATGGCCATTTCGGAAGTCAACGAGACAAATGAACACAAATATATACGCAAGTACCAAGAAAGTTTAATTAATTATCCGTTTATTATTCTTTTATTTTGTTCTTCGTTTAGTTGCTTTTTTTTTGTTATGGACAGCATGAAGTGATCGCTAGTTCAGTAAGCCAAAAGCAAATCGGATCCGATGGGATGGGTTTGGATAGAGCAGTAAAAACTAGTGTAGCTGCTGGCCCATGACTATAATGTTTGTGGCACGCTAATAGCAACGATTACTCATATTGAACATTAATTATCATAAGTACATCAAATGGTGCCTCGCGTAAAAAACGCACTTAGAAAAAACAGAAACTTGTTTGTAAAAAGTAAAAAACTTACTTTTTGGGCGCAAAATTAAATTATGCTCACAGCTTTGCAGATCGTTATCTCAATTCAGACAAATCAGTTTGTCTTCAAACGCCCATTTGAACTGAAGTAGCCTAAGAAACGAAACGGAAAAGTGAAGTTGAGCAAGAAGTACAGAAAATATTTTTTACTAAATATATAATATAAGTTTTTCTTTTATTAGTTTCTCTTCTTAAAGTCTTGTCTTTTTTTTAATACATTTTTTTTACTTTTTTACTTTTTTTTAAAACTTGAAAGTTGCGCTAAAATTATTCGGAAGCCAGTGAAAATATCAATGCAAATTTATAACTCTAAATTAGTGTTTGTTCTCGGTCCTCTTTTCTCTGTTCATTAATGATTTAAATAAAAATTAAGTGCCTATTATGCCATCATTTGTATTGTTTTTTTTTATTTAAACCTATTAATGCATCAACTCGATTTTAAAAAAAATACAACAGGTTAGTTAATTGCAATAGTGAAAGAAAAAAAATGTATTCTCAATCAAATTAACATTTATTAATTAGATATAGAAATAACTACTTTCAATAACTTAGCTAATAAAAAATAAAAAAATTTATAAAATAAAAAGTGCAGCAGCTAAAGAATAAATCAATAATAATATAACTAACACATCCGATTTTTAACGCAATTTGCAAATCTAATTAATTTTCACACTTATGACAACTAATTAACACATTTTAACGATCATAATCATTTTTTTTGTAAAATACTATCAGTCAATTTGTTTTTACTATCTCTATTTATTGTAGGCAACTAAGAATACGGTAGTCAAAAATACTTGACTTGACAATAAATAACTCCTAGTTCTATAGCGATTCACGATTCTTCTTCATTGCTTAATTTAATATTTTAAGTACTAAATTAATAAGCCAAAAGGCTGATTTTATTTATGTTATATATGTGTATATATATATATATATATATATATGCACAAGTATTGTATAAAACCTGAAACGCCTAATTAAATTGGGAAAAGTTGTTTAGCTATTGTGTTGGGTAACTTTTTCAAAACTTTTTTTGTGCATTTGTTTTTTGTTATAGTTTTGCTGCTGCTGAACAATAATCCTACATTTGTATATATGTGTGTGCAAATCGTGTATATTATTAAATATGCACATTTTTTTGTTTTCTGTGTTAGTGCGGAATTGAAATCGGGTTAATGGTAATGGAACTTGAAAACTTGTTATGCCCGAATAACGGGCGACTTGCTCTGATCACTGAAAGAAGAATAAGAAGAAGAAGAAGAAGGAAGAGTCAGTGAGAAGCGCATAGAAGGGCCTCCATTGAGAGAACGGTACTGCAGTCAATGTGTGCGGTGCATTGCCCTGCTGCATCAGGATATAAACAGTATAAGAATGCTGCTGCCTGTCAAAACCAGACTCAGTGCATTGCCTGCATTCCACTGGGTGCGTCGTTCCGTCAACAGCCTCGTTTCGCATCTCGCATCTCGCATTTTGTATCTCGCATTTTGTATCTCGTATCTTGTATCTTGTTCTTGTATCTTGAATTTCTTGCATCTGGTATAAAAGGCATGCAGCTTATTTCATGGTGCTTGTTTCCGTTCGTCGGCAGTTTGCTGCTGGCTCTCATATTGGCAATGCCACAAATGGTAAGCACAACGAAACCAAAGCTGATTATGAGCAACGTTGAGGCGAAGCCACACCCATCGAAGGTGTATCACTTCATCACGGATAATCGACCCTCATCGCTGGGAAACAACTACTACATCAAGCCCGGCCAATTGGTGGGCACATTCAGTCTGGAATCGGGCACACTGCATGTAAAGCACGAAGATGCTATGCGACCCATCAGCAGCAAGCTAAACATTCTGTTTGTGGCGACTCCCAACGAGGTGGAGGATACGTCGTCCATTCAAAACGAACTTAATGAGTAGCGGATTCTCCACTCACATACGATTTTTGTATACAGTTTTAAATATATTTCGTTTCATAATAAATTAATGTCATTATCACTTACTACAGATGATACATATATGAAATATGTTTTACCAGACGATTGTGCAAGATTACAAATTCATCAGATTCATTTATAATATTCACGTACCAATAAGAGATCATCAAATCCAGTCTACAACAAGAAAGTACAACACTCTTATATATACATGTTATTGTGATGCAAATGTATTGGTCGGTGTTTATATATATATATATATATATATATATATATATTCTTTGTTCACTGTGACACCAATTATCATTGTCATTGTTTTAAAAAAAATAACCACATATCAACATTTATCGAATGTTCTAGTTAACTTGAAACTTGTTTGGTTAGTTCGATATTTTTTCTGGTTGCGTTGTTTGCAAATAAATAGATGAGTATTTTGGTGGATTAAGACATGTTTATATTCTTTTTTGTCAAGCGTAAATGCTTTAAAAAACATAGAATTAAAAAAAAAAAATATTTGTATTGCATTTGTTTCGATCTAATGGAATTAGTAGACGTATCCACCGTTGGAACCGTAGGTGGTGTCAATTCCGGAGTGGCTAGCGTGGCTCACCACTGGAGCACTGTAGCTGGCGGCAGCTTCGGGAGCGGTGTAGGTAACGGCAGCAGCAGGAGCAACATAAGAGGTGCTCTGGAAGGACGCAGCTGGTGCAACATACGAGCTGGTGTCGAAGGTGGCAGCTGGAGCAGAATATGTCTGGCTGACAAACGAGGTAGCGGGAGCAGCATAGGTGGCGCTCTGGACCGAGGCAGCTGGGGCGACATATGACGAGGCGCTCTCGAAGGAGGCAGCTGGTGCAGAGTATGTCTTGCTGGCAAACGAGGTATCGGGAGCAGCATAGGTGGCGCTCTGGAAGGTAGCAGCTGGGGCGACATATGACGAGGCACTCTCGAAGGATGCAGCTGGAGCAGAGTATGTCTGGCTGGCAAACGAGGTAGCGGGAGCAGCATAGGTGGCGCTCTGGACGGAGGCAGCTGGGGCGACATATGCCGAGGCGCTCTCGAAGGAGGCAGCTGGAGCAGAGTATGTCTGGCTGACAAACGAGGTAGCGGGAGCAGCATAGGTGGCGGTCTGGACGGAGGCAGCTGGGGCGACATATGACGAATCACTGAAAGTGGCAGCTGGAGCAGAGTATGTCTTGGTGGCAAACGAGGTATCTGGAACAGCATAGGTGGCGCTCTGGAAGGTAGCAGCTGGGGCGACATATGCCGAGGCGCTCTCGAAGGAGGCAGCTGGAGCGGTATAGCTCTTCACCACAGGAGCCTGGTAGCTCGCGGCGCCAACATGGTGGTGACTAGGTGGCAGATAGGTGTTGGACAGGTGGCTCACATCGGCGGCGGCCAGAGCCACAAGGGCGCACGAAACGATGGCGAAGAATTGCTAAAAGAGAACAGTGGGTGAGGGTTAAATGATTACTTGCAGGATGCGAAGAGTGCACTCAAATCGAGTGCTATTCCAATTAGAATCGGTGCTCACCATGGTGGACTACGTGTTACTGCGTTGACAAAGGTGGTCAAAGAACTAATTTTCTACCAGCAGATCCTACCATATTTATAGTCGACAGCCTCAACAGATCTTAATACAAATGTCAAAGAGAACAAGAACTTATTGCTGATCATAAAATATCGCTCATTATAAGCTTTCTATGAATAAATAAATAAAATTTACGAAAAATAAGCGAAAACTAACCAACATCTAAAAATACAAATGCAAACAATAACTAATAAAATCAATATTCAGAACAAGCTTAAGCCCATCTGGAGATCTTTAGTGACGTTCGTCTCCGATGATTGGTCACTCGTTTTCGTTGATTAGCTACAGTATTTGAATTGGAAGTGAAACATGTTTTCGACGCAGACTGACCACATACTGCTTGGCCATTTAATAGACGAGCCATAAAGCACGTTATTGCAAACTCCATTCATAACGACAGACGTCGACAGATGAATCGCGAATCTCACAACTCTAATCAAGACTGCCAACGGGTTGGGTTCCATGCCCTGCAATCACTCAAAATGGACAATCAATCAAGATGAAAGCTACAGTGGAGTGGAGTTAAGTTCGCTTGCGGCAAATGTTGAAAAACTCTCCGGGATTTTTCAGACAGCTTGAAAAGAATGCCATTAATTAATCAAGAGCAGCAGGTAGCTGCTGATGAGAAATGAGTAATTCTGAATTACAGTTTCAATAAAAATGAAGTTCAATTGAAGAAATCAAAAAAAATGAATTGCAACGATTTATCAATCGTAATAATTGCTTTTTAATAACAAATAAATGAATGGACCCAGATCCAGGACTTATATTTTTTAGGTTTTCCCAAAGCTCACATCCGAAATAAATTTCT
The DNA here is from genome assembly GCA_035042405.1 of Drosophila demipolita. Classification (NCBI taxonomy): domain Eukaryota; kingdom Metazoa; phylum Arthropoda; class Insecta; order Diptera; family Drosophilidae; genus Drosophila; species Drosophila demipolita. The sequence continues at coordinate 467,417 of JAWNLI010000476.1, read as the reverse complement.
GAGTTTGTTTTTATATACGTTCTCATAACATCGCTGGAATGGTTGAAAGATGGTGTTGGAACTAACTAAAATTAGGAGCATTAAAAGTGCTATAGAAATAAGTTTTATTTGTTTATTATATATAAATATACATATAAAAAAAGCTAAAAGAGCTGTTTAACAAAACTACGGCTACAATTTGGCTAGATGAAACAATTAACAAATGCAGATGCGAGTTGGGGTGTCTCTGGGGCGACCTGTTCAAACGCTTCAAGGCGTTTTTCTAGTAGACATAGCCACCATTGCTGGCATAGTTGGTAGGTCTGCTACCGGTCACATTGGTGGTTGCTGGAGCCGAGATAGATTGCACAACACCTCTTGGATTTTGCACATAGGACACCTGCTGCTGCTCCTGGGAAAATAAGGGGGTGGAGCTGTAAGTAGGCGTAAGCTGGATGAAGGGTGCAGCGGCTTGGGCATTAATTCGAACTGCAATGGGTTGGTGTGGCACAAGCGATTGCTGCACCGGATCAGCAACACGAATCTGAGCCTGAGTTCGGGCATAGCTCTGCAGCAATGGAGCGCCAATCGGAGCTGATGTATGATAGTTATATCCAGTGTAATGCGTTTGTTGGGTGCCGGCTGCTGCTGCTGGAGACGATTGTGTCTGCTGCACCACTGGAGCAGGTGCCACAGAATATGTTTGCTGTGCCACTGGTGCAACAGCTTTAACAAGGTGGCCCTCGTGTTGGGGAGCATAGGCATTTTGCACCACTGGAGCAGAGTATTGCTCTGGAGCCACTGCAGTTGGTGCAGAATAGGTTTGTTGGTCTACTAGAGCTGGCGCGGAGTTGGTTGGCTGGACCCCTGGAGCTGGAGCGGAGTAAGCTTGCTGAACCACTGAAGCTGGTGCAGAGAATAATTGCTGAGCTACTGTAGGCGTAACGGAATATGTTTGCTGTGCCGCCGTCTCAGGTGCAGAATAGGTTACTACTGGAGACTGAACAGAGTAGGTTTGTTGATCCACTGGAGCAGGAGCTGAGTAAGTCTGCTGAACCGCCAAAGACGGAGTGGAGTAGGATTGTTGAACGAAAGGAGCTGGAGCAGAGTAGGTTTGTGGAGCTAATGGAGCTATAGCAGAGTAGGTTTGCTGTACCACTGGAGCTGGAGCGAAGTAGGTTTGCGGCTTAATCGGCTCTGGCACAGTGTAGGTTTGTTGAACTACTGGAGCTGGACCTGAGTATGTCTGTTGAATCACTGGAACTGGAACGGGTAAGGCTTGCTGTTCCACCGGAGCAGGAGCGGAATCAGTTTGCTGCTTCAGCGGCTCTGGCACAGAGTAGGTTTGTTGAACTGCTGGAGCTGGACCTGAATATGTCTGTTGAATCACTGGAACTGAAACGGGTAAGGTTAGCTGTTCCAGCGGAGCAGGAGCGGAATAGGTTTGCTGTTCCACCGGAGCAGGAGCAGAGGAGGTATGCTGAACCTGAACTGGAGCGGCAACTGGTGCATTGTGACTTTCCACTCCAGCAGCTTGCTCCTGAACCGTAATGGACGTCACTGGCGAGGCTGCTGGCACAAAGAGCTGGGTGGGAATCGCTTGTCCTACATAGTTGTTGATCTCGGGCACCTGTGTGTCCAGTGCCAGAGCCGGAGCAGCGGATGTATGCTGGTGGATGGCACCAAACTGGCCAACACCTTGAATTGAGAAGCTGCCCAATGAGACGGATGGTCGGACGGATTCAATCTGAACAATAGGCTGCTGCTGCTGGTACTGCGTATAACTCTGGTAGGTCTGTTGCACGGGGAGCACTTGGCTGGTTAGATCCTTGACGGGTGCAGGTGGCAGATAGATAAGATTAGATTGGGGACGGCACTCAGCTAGGCCAACAATGGCAAGGGCAACAACAATCGAAATAATTCCAATGCGTTTCTGACACGAAACAAAAACAAAAATAGATTATTAAATCGACAGCACAAAGCAATTGTAAAAGTAATGATTGGGACACGAGGATCCCTCGCTTACCATCTTGAGTGGAGTTACAGCTGTACGTGCACCGAACGAACGAAACCGCTAAACTGATGTCAGCCGGAGAGGTCGGATGGGCATTTATATTGGAAAGCCAATGCACTGAAGATGTTGGTCAGATGATGGAAGCCTTAATATTGTCATCGGTTGTCTTTTGCGATGGCATAATTGGTCGAGTGACACTAAAGCCAAAAGGGAATATGTAAATGCCCAAACAATTTGCTGTTAACAATAAAAGCGTGCACGTTGGCCGCTATTGGGCTGATTAATAAATGCTCTGAAAGACAAACAAAACCAAACCAAAACAATGCCCCCGCACACAATGCCAAATACCAAGTCTGTCAACTAGGGGTTGTTGCAAAAAAAAAGAAATTTGCAAATTTCCCAGAGCCACACGAAAGATTTGGCCCGAATTTGCTAAATTTCTCATGAATACAATATGTATTTGCATGCCAACTTGGTAATCTCGCTGTTTGTTTCTGTTTGTTTGCAGCAACGCCAATTGACACCTTTCTGCAATGATCAAAGTGCGTGGGTTGACTTCACTCTAAGATTATGAAATCGAAATGCAGCGAACCAAGGCAGTTGGTATTGAATCATTGACCATCATCGTCGATACAACTACAAAGATCAAATTGCATTCGTCAATTGGGTGGCAACTGACTGACTTCGATTGTACAACTTTGGCTGTCGAATTAAAATGGGATTTTCACAAAAAATTAGCAAAGATTAGAATAAACATAAAATCACAAATAAAAATAGCAACTGGTTTTTACGCTACACATGCTCATACCTATATATAATTATATTTTTTTTTACTGTACATTATAAATATTCAGATTTCAAATTGATTTAATTGGGCATAGACCACTAATTTATTAATATATCCATATACATATATATGCACATGTTTATTCAGTTGAAGTGAGTGCATAAACACATATGCTGTGGGTGTGTTTACATTTGTTAAAATAATTATGCCTATTATTATGAATAATAACAATGAAGACCAGAGGCAGCCAGTTAGTCAACCAGATCGAATCCGATAATGTTTTATTTGGAAATGAATCTTTGTATCAGAATGCAACTAAAATGCTTCGATCGATTGTTTGGACCGAATCAAAGAAATGATGGAAACACACAAAACAAGACATAGTGCTATATGAGGATCGCAAAAGATGACATATCTGCGCAGATCGAAGTCATATCATATCACATATCATCAGATAGCTAAAAAGCTACTTGTTTGTAATGTTTACAGACAAAAATCAATTTATATGTACATATATTTTATGGAGCCGGAGAGGTCCCCTTGAGTGCGTTAGAGATCTCATGACAATTATTTCAAGTTGAGTGTTGAATTACGTTTAACTAATTGACAATACAGACAGTCACTACAAGCTGAATTTGAATGGATCGAAATCATCGCTCTTTTTATATAATTATATTTCCAATAAAACATAGGATTCTTTGTGTAGCGATACCCTTGATACCACCTGCTAACCGAATATTACACATTTAAAGTTACATTGACACAGGAATGGTGAAACCTGCCTGTCAATATATATTTGACTGAATCGCCTTTAATGTGTTGCAAATTAAAATATATTTATAACACCCTCTTCTAGGGTATAACCACTTTAAATACAACAATGGTATTTGTTTTGCTTTGTATAATGTTGTATGCTTTGTGGTATTATATTATACACTTTTGAGAGCCAATATATATATAGAAAACGATAAATATACATAAGTATCTCCGTCAGTCATCATCCTGTTTCACAAATTCACACAATTTTATAACTACTTTTTTGTAACTATTTATTTGATACAGGTTATACAAACCTAAAATGGAATAGGAAAAAAACGAATTGAAGAATACATAACAATATGATAAAGTTAGAATAACATAGATGTGATCAACAATACAGTCGATCAATCGTGAAAGTAGTTTTGTATTTGGTCGTTGTCAAATGATTTCGCAAATAAACATAAAGCAAACTAGTTAAAAACTGTTGAATTTGTCACATCAGTAATAAGCAGAAGCAGACGCAGACGCAGAGGCCCAGGTGAGGTCTTTGGCGTTTCACGGAAGAATTGGTAAATTGTACAAACAAAAACAAATCGAGCGAGTTTTTTAAACCCACCCAAATTATTGGTATCTTGAGTATCTTGAATGAGGTATTTAAAGCATTAATGCTTAGTTTTTTTTAGATGATTTTAACCAAAAGACTGTCTATGTAATTGAGTTAATAAAATAATTAAAATGGGACAATCTTGAATCAACGATATTATAATAAAATTGCGCTACAAATGTGTGACATATGTTAAAAGATTAAATGTTTCTGACTTTAATCTCTAGTAGCAAATTTAATATTCAATATGTCAGTTTTTAAAATCTGAATATCATTATTTTTAATAAAAGAACGTTAATCTGTACATTAACACTATAAATAATACGAATGATTCAAATGCAAAAGTGATAAAGTTATCAGATTTAATCATAGTGTGAAACAACTTTGTAATCAAAATAAGTTAAGCTTAGCTCAAACATCATTTATATTTTATATTTCTTCTTCAGATATGATTACCATAAACAAAACATAAATAATTTTGTATTCGATTGTGATATGCGGTCGTTAAAAAATCAAAAATGAATTGTGATGAAATTGGATAGATAAACATAAAAAAATACAAGGAAAATAGTCTGTTTAATAATTTATTTGTAACTTTACGATGGCTATAAAATCACTTTAGCTTATGTAGTGCGTCTATTGTCCGAGACACCATTGGATGCATAGTTGGTCTGCTTTATCCGCGACTTAGCCAGTGACTTGGCCGAGCTGCTCTTTGGTTTCTCAGACGGTTCCAATTGCGACTCGTCGCCGAATGGCTGCTGCTTAAAATTCTGGAAGGGGCTACCAAATCCAGCTTGCATACCAAACATCCCGCCAGAATTCTGCTGTGCGGCTAAATAGTCGGGCGGAAATGCAAATTGTCCAGCCTGGGGACCAGCGGGAAATGAGCCCGGCGGGGGACCAACTGGGAAAGAGCCAGGTTGAGCTCCAGTTGGGAAGGGACTGCCGGGGAATTGACCGCCCTGTTGTCCACCTGGGAATTGGCTGCCCTGTTGTCCACCTGCGAAGGGGCCGCCTTGTTGTCCAACTAGGAATGGGTTGCCTTGAGGTCCACCTGGGAATGGGCCGCCCTGTTGTCCAGCTGGGAATGGGTTGCCTTGCGGTCCACCGGGGAATGGGTTGCCTTGAGGTCCACCTGGGAATGGGTTGCCTTGAGGTCCACCTGGGAATGGTCCGCCCTGTTGTCCAGCTTGGAATGCGCCACCTGGAAATTGTCCAGCTTGTGGTCCAAATGGGAAGGGTCCACCCTGTGGTCCAACCGTGAACTGCCCATTTTGCGGCCCAATAGGAAAACTGCCAGCCTGGGGTCCAACTGGAAACTGTGCACCTTGTGGAGCACCTCCAACTGAGAAAGGCCCACCCAATCCAAAGCCCTGAGGCCCACCTTCGCCGCCAAATCCCAAGAAGGGCGGGTAAATGGGAAACGGAAAGTTGGGTGGCGTCATGGGCGCAGGTGGCACGTTGCTTCCTATAGGTATGGCGTAACCCGGAGGTAGCATCAGGCCCGCCATCGGATAGTAAGCACCATCATTGGACTTTATCGTCTCCGTCGGAGCTTCCTGGTCCGCCAGTATCTGAACACTGCTCGGCATATCTTTGTCTGGCGGTAAATAGTGATTGGACAGATGGCTGACATCGGCGTTAATTTGTTGCAGGATCAGGACTAAATGCACCAGCAGCAGAGGCAAGCTGACCCATTTTCTTGTTACCATCATCCGGATTGACATTATGCCCGGCAGTCTGTCGTTAAGTGTTCAGATTCAACCTTGAGCAGGCAAGGTGGAGTGTGGACTGTGCGGCGTTGGCAGTGGAAGTGGCCACTTATAAGACGATGCGACTGTTTGCCAGTTATACTGTCATTTAGTAATACTTACATAAATATGTATCTCATATCCGTATCTTTCACTTTCGACTGCATCATAATGAGGCTCGTCCGGAGATCCGCTGAACTAATAAAATTAATTAGGCAGGCATTCCGGCAAATTTAAAACTGTGGCATATTATCGAATGCCCACTGATTTTGCATATAAGATTTATTTAAAAGCATTTCTCTCAACTGGTTTGCTTTGCTATTTAGTAGTTCAGTTCCAGTTTTGGCATGGAGGAAAATAAACTGTGAGCAATACCTATGACATAATATTAAATAGAGACACTCCAAAGAGAATAATTTTTTACACACACATATTTATATACCTTAGCTAAAATTGCTATCATGAAAGTAACTTCGACTCTATAATGTATTTATATTTATTTCATATAGCTATGTCCATACACCTCTTTAAATTTAATTATACATTCTCAGATCAAATTAAATCAAATTATAAAATATATATTTTTTTAAAACAATAAGCCATAATATATATATATATTTTTATGTGATATGTTATTAATTACGGATTAAGTTAACAACACCCAGATTATAGCTTGTGTGCCACTTTAGATTTTTTCGTATACTTTTAATTTCTATAATAAGGCAGGAGAGCAATTTTAAAATTGATAACATTTGAAAAGAAAGTTTGGCTATAAAACTAAACTAATATATTTGACAGCTGTGCTCAGAATATCTTGTTGCGAGCCGAATTGTGCATTTACATATAAGAAAAGTACATTTAAACCCATGGCGAGATTTGATTTTTTATTTTTATTGCAAAATAAATAACATATAAAGCACAATTTTGTTATCATTAAGAGTATTCGGAAGTCGTTTACCTATGACTGAAACCTATATTGTTCTGTTCAAGCGAGCTTTGCTAGGAAGAAATTAAAGCTATGCAAAAGAAAAAGCGTTTTTTCAGCTTTAAAGCCTCGGAGCTTAAAAGCTTTGACTCCATCATAAAAAGCACGCAGAGAGCTTTTGCTCAGTTAAATGTGTGAATAGCCCCCAAAGTATCATTTGCTCAATACATACATACTTATGTATGTAAATATAGTGCGAAATCTTCGTACTAATTTATAAATCTGGTTATTGAAACATATATTATATAAAAATGAGTTTTTTTGTATTGATATTTTTAATTACTATAATAAACACAGGGGGTTGAAAAAAAAACAGATCATATAATAAATATTGTAAAAAACATGTCAAATGTAAATCACAATTATAATGATTCGATTTGGTGAACAGTTTGCAGCATCTTACTTCTTCTTGTAGACATAGCCGCCGTTGGAACCATACTGGGTGCCAGAATCACCACCTGAGTAGCTGCCGCTTGAGGAGCCACTGCTGTAGCTCTGCTGATAGGCTGGTGCGGAGTAGGTCTGCTGGAAGGCTGGAGCAGAGTAGGTCTGCTGGACAGCTGGTGCGGAGTAGGTCTGTTGGAAGGCTGGTGCAGAGTATGTCTGCTGAACAGCTGGGGCAGAGTAGCTCACGGCTGGGGCAGAGTAGACCTGGTGGACAGCTGGAGCAGAGTAGGTCTGCTGCACGGGTGGCAAGTACTCGCTGGTGGGGGCAGTGTAACCGACGGATGGAGCCGAGTATGCGGCACCAGACGAGAATCCACCACCACCACCGGAGTATGAGCCAACACCGGACGAGATTCCGCTACCACCGCTGGAGTATGAGCCACCTCCGGACGAGTATGAGCCACCACCGGACGAGTATGAGCCACCTCCGGACGAGTATGAGCCACCACCGCTCGAGTATGAGCCAGCACCGGACGTGTAGCCAACCGAAGGTGCGGAGTAGGAGACAGCTGGGGCGGAATAAGTCTGATGCACGATCGGCGCACTGTATGTCTGCTGCACGGGTGGCAGGTATTCGTTGTTGGGTGCAGCATAGCTCTGGCTAGGTGGCAGATAGCTGGTCAGGTGGCTAACATCGGCGGCCACGCAGGCGCACAAAGCGAACACAATAAGGAATTTCTGCAATATGAACGAAACACTATTATTACACACAGAAGAGCACGATTCAAATTATAATAGGGTTAAAACACTTTGCACAGTTACAAAAAAATATAAAAAAAAATAAAGTAATAATAATAATGATGGACAATCATAATTGTGCACAACAAAATACAGTTGAAACAATTGATGGTCCATGGATGTGGTTGTACTAACCATGTTGGAATTGATAGCTACGACTACGACTGTACTGGACGAGCTAGACGCTGAAACTGATGCTGATCCCTAAAACATGCCGGCAATTTATAGCGAAAAAGATCACTCAACTTGCAGCACACTTCGAGAAGAAGAAGCTAGCAGTTCGTAGCCGCTTCGTCTGCAGCTTAAAAAATACAACCGGCAACGAGATAAAGACAACAAAAAGAAGGTAGGTGAATACAGAGATCTCTGAAAAGAGCAGGGACTGTAAAAAAAATCACACGTAAACAAGTTATACGCATTTACAACAAAGTTTTCCGCATCCAATTTTGGTTCAACTGTAGGACAACTTTTTGGGCAGTGCGACAGACATCATCCCAATATCTAACCGGCTAATACATTTTTAAATACCTGTCTTTCAACTAATTTTCATACTAATCAGCAGCTTACATGACGTTCGACACATAAAAGGCAAGGGAGCGAAAGAGAGCGAGGGAGTGGGAAGAGAGATGGGGCTAAAGGCTGCGCACGAGCAATTTGACTTGAAGGTCATGGGTTTTATGGATCTGTTCGGACTAGGTTGCGGGTATCGAGCTGCGAAGCCACAAATTTGCAATCAATTTATGTTATTAATTGAAGTTGGAGAAGAAAATAAATGGGTTATAAACTCGACACAGGTAGACCACGGCCAGGCTATATTCAAAAGCCTTGGCCAGCGGCAAGCGATCAACTTGGCCCTCATCCCGCCTGGCCAAGAATGCAGTCTGAATGAGTGTGCGTGTGTGTGTGTGTGTGTGGCCCAGTCACGCTGTGTTGCATTACGAGGCACTTTCTAAAAATAAAAGAAGACAATCGGCCTTGAGAACTGACTCAATACACTCAAACCACAGAGAGAGAGGTTGCGAGAGTTTTACATAATCCCATTGCTATAGAAGCGCACTGCGGGAGTCACAGATCAACTTTTACTTTGGCCAGCATGTCAAAAGGTTCATGAACTTGAATTTTCCTGCTTTAGCAAGAAACAGGCATAACAGGCATAACAGCATAATTATAATTACTTTTATTACATTAATTACACAACGCCATAGCTAAGGATATTAAGTGATTTGTGGGCTATAATTATGTTAAGAATCTCAACGAGATGAGCAGAATTGTGGCTCATTGTTGTGGGATGGAATTATTGTGACATAGCTAAGGGACAGCATGGTATGATGACAAGATTCAAACAAATTTAAGACTCAATAACATAGTCGTTAAAGAGCAATAACTTAACAAAAATTGATTGAATTCGATTTTCTTTCAACTGAAAAGTCAACAGCCTTTATCTCAATAGCATGTTAGAATTAACATATATTAGCATTAAATGAACTTAGCGAGTGTTGCATAATTAGTTCAGCTCAAATTACCAGTTTATTGTTTATTAAGATAATATATCGTTATAATTGTGATTTTTGATTTGAAAGCTACACATTATGCATTCGGATTTTAACGGATTGGAACTAGTTTTCTTATTAGCATAGTGATATAGTTTACTACCAGTCATTAAAAATACACTCTAACTAAATTTGGATTAATTTGTTTTTAACAAAAGTATGGTTGCGTAATTCTTATATCTGTATTCTTTAAGCAATATTGTTATATTTATTTAGAACAAGCTGAAAAAGGGAAGAATGTCAAAAAAAAATCCAACGAATTATACATAAATAAATAAAAACAAGGCTATTTTGGCAAAACTAGCCCAAATTCGGCATAATAGATTATTTATGTTACATCTTGCTAATGAATTTTGATGCCTATCGAAATATCTTAAGTTTGAAAATATCAAATGTCAAACTAACAAACAAAGTAAATGTGTTTTAGTTGGCTACGAAAGTAAAAATACTGCAAATCTCTAAAAAAACGTTTGAATATTTAAGGTGAAATACATTTTTTATTTTTGTTTAACAATGCAAGAGTTTAGTAAACATAACCGCCATTTGATCCGTATTGGGTGCCATGACCCGAGCTGGTGCCGGAGGTGGAGGAGGATGCCGATGCACTGGAGGAAGATGCCGATGCACTGGAGGAAGATGTCGATGCACTGGAGGAAGATGCCGATGCACTGGAGGAGGCGGCGCTTGATTATTTGGCCTGTAGATGAGCTGGTGTTATCGTATCACCTCCAATCGCAACGGGCACATGAGTTTCGGGGTTAAACTCCTCAATGCCATTCGATGTGGGCTCCTGGTAAAGGTGCGCTGGTGTTATGGTATTGGCACCAATCACAAGTGGCGCCTGCTCCTCGGCTCCGTGACTATCGTCAGGAACGACCTGAACAGCGGCAGCTGGTGTCGGCAAAGCAGCCTTACCCTGCGAATGGATGTAGTTGTAGTGGGCAATGCGGTCAGCCTCAGGAATGAACTGCTCCGGTGTTTGCGTGTCAGCTCCAATGTTGAACGATTCCTCCACAGCATCAATTTCTACATTATCGGCCTTCAGGTTCTGCGGAATCAAATGCTCGGGCTGATAGCTGCTGGAATCGCTACCGGGAATGATCTGAGCAGAGACAGTCTCCCCCGAAGCAGTTATCAAATGCTGAGGAATCAATTGCTCTGGCTGATAGCTGCTGGGAATGCTACCGGGAGTGATATAAGGATTGTTCAAAAACGTTGGAATCAAATTCTCTGGCTGATAGCTGCTGGAATCGCTACCGGGAATGATCTGAGCAGAGTCAGTCTCCCCCGAAGCAGTTATCAAATGCTGAGGAATCAATTGCTCTGGCTGATAGCTGCTGGGAATGCTACCGGGAGTGATATAAGGATTGTTCAAAAACGTTGGAATCAAATTCTCTGGCTGATAGCTGCTGGAATCGCTACCGGGAATGATCTGAGCAGAGTCAGTCTCCACCGAAGCAGTTATCAAATGCTGTGGAATTAAATGCTCTGGCTGATAGCTGCTGGAATCGGCACCAGCAAGAGAAGCCGAAGCCGAGGCCGAGGAGGATGCGAAAGATGCGGATGGGGCGGGATAGTTATAGCCATGTTGCAGGTGACTAACATCGCCTGCGACCAGTCCAAATAGAGCCAATGTGATGACACAGAATTTCTGCGGTTGTATACAAAAAAATCAAATTAAAAACAACAGATTTTACTACAAGTTACTGTAAATGGCTGGAATAAGGAAAGTGGACTTTTCTTAGAACTCACCATGTCTGTTCCTTCTGTTGATCTGTTGTTGGTTTCATTGAGGTTTCTGGTATTTATATAAAAAATATCGAATGAATATGGGCTGTACCTCTATGCTAATTGGCTTAATTATATGTTTTGATTTAAATATATTCAAAAGCCTAAGTCTAATAACAATTCCAAAAAAATTAAGCATACAGATACACGCAAACCGAAGTCTATCCAAAACTTTGAAATTAAACTCCTCTCGAACTGAACGACCTCCACTAATAACGGGAAATATGCCATCTTTGCATATACTAATTAGTTAAGAGCACAAATTAGCACAAGTAATTTTTTGTATTCATTTTTTTATTTACATATGTTTATTTTTATTGTAAGTTGTTATTGGAGTGCTATAAGCGTCTTGCTGAAAACCTGTTTCCAGATCTTTTATGAAGTAGTTATTTGATTTAAGAACGGAATCTATATCTGCAACAACTGTCTTTAAAACAAAATCAATAAACAACTAAGTTGTTTAGTTTTCACAGTTATATACCTATTGAAACTGTGGCGAATAGTAGCAACTTTAAACACCTTCATTTTATTATTCAGATCAATCAGATAACTTTTGAGTGCTGTCGGATGGTTTGCCTGATGATTTGTTTGTTTATTTGAAAGATTAACTTGAGATATCAACACCCAATTCGTTATATACACCTGTGAACATTCAAAACTCGATACATATGTAGACAAAGTTTACTATAAACTATAATTAAGCATATACAAAACATAAATTGCAAAATTAAAAGAAATAAATAAAATATTTAGTTTTCCTTAACAAACTATAATCAGACAAGATGGACTCTAGTTTCTTGGTAGTCCTGAAATTGTCGTTTTTCCTTTGATTTAAATTTCTCTAATATTTATTTGGATAGTTACAATTTTCTTCTTCTGATATTTGCTTTTTAGTTTGCTATTTGCATAATAATACATGGCATTTTTAAGATTGATGTGAATTTGTTCAATGCAAATGAGACTTGTAGCCACATAAATCACTGCGAATCTTTTCGGTTGTTTCGACTGTATTTGAATTGGTTTATTTTATTTTTTTTGTGTTTATTCACATATGCCTTTGTTAGCACCAAATTAATAAGATTAGTTTATTTTTGACATTGTGTGAATATTAATTATAGTATTAATTATAACTTAATATTAACTTGTTTTTGTTTCTTTTGCCCGTGTTACACAAATATACAATTCGTATGCTTCAATCTTGTTATAAGCCCAGTATTATATAATTATTTTTATAAATATTTACATATGCTTAACAAAGTGTCTCATTCATCCACAATTGACTGACTCACAATTATATCTCAAAAGTCCAGTTTTTTTTATAATAGTTAGTGGTTTATTTGGAAACCTGATTTAATGTAGCATCGTAGCAACCCAAACGGGTTCTTTTAATATATTTAGTGTTGTTTCGCGCAATCCTTATGCGAATTTTGTTGTATATCTCCATTTGTGTGAAATGTATATATTAACGTACAAGCTTGTGGCTTTCGAATATATTATGTAATTTATCTGTTTGTTTATTGGTTTGATTTGTTTGAGTTAACTTTTATTCTTTCGTATTGGATTTGCTAAATTATCTTATGTTCATTTTTTTCTATATGTTCATATTTATGTCTGAATATATATATACTTTAATTCTAAATATATACAATGAATTAAAAGCAATTTTTTGACAGATGAGTCAATGTTTGTCATATGAGTAACTATTGGCTTATAAACTAAATCAGCACTCATATGTCATCATCATCATCACCACATATTTCATTCGCCTTTACAAATATCGGTGGCTCAGCATTTGTTTTAACCTGGTTTGTGGGGGAGTTCTATGTTAATCACAAACATAATTATTGATATTAAATTGTATATAACAAATAATATATAAAAAGTGTTTTTGTGTTTTTTATACGTCTTGCAAAGATAATTTATTTTTATTTAACATAAGTTTTTATTTTCAGTTTGATTGATTTAGTCAAAGGTTAATCGTACGAACAAAATTATTTAATGATCGTCATATCATAGATAAGTCTTTTTCTTTATCTGTCATCAATGAGTTTCAATTGACTTGTGGGCCAGTCGACGGCATGTGGGGGAATCTCAACTATACACAGCTATCAACCAAGTTAACCGGTAGCCGGCTTGAATGCTGCCTCTTTGTGACTTTGTGTCTCTGTGTCTTTGACAAACATTGCCAAGCTCAGAGGAGGTCAAAGCTAGTCGATGCTCAACGAGCACATAAAACAATTGCGGAACAGCAACACATTAGTTGACGCCGGCAACAAATTAACAATTTTATTTTCGAGGTTGATTTGCGAAACATAAACTGCAAAGGGCATTCAGTTAATCCCTGATGTGCACTTGGCTTGGCATGCGGCTTGTGGCATTGCATTGGCACATAGGAGCAAACATTTCGATGAATTCCAAATACAAATCAAATGAGTCTGCCAATAATTATTATAAAATGTCAGCTCTTGCACATGAATCAGTAAGCGTTTGCCCATGCAAACTATGATTGCCCAATTGTGTGCAGTCGCGTTTGTCGCTAAAAAACAGTCTTGTTTTCTATGCAAATCTCAAATACCAAACAAAGAGTGAGTTATGTCTAAAAAATCGCTAAAATTTCGCAAAAAAAAAGGCGCGTTATTTAACTTGTCTAGTGCGTTATCACAATATTAATACTTGCAGTAGCAAATATTGCAGCTAATTGTACTTCTATCATGAGAACATACAAAGCTCACCTTGCTTCCCTTGGCATGTCTCACCTGCCTGAAACAGCGACCTCTCCATATAAGAGGAATGGTGGAGGTGCTCTTGCTGCCGGTTTTTAACGTTTAATTCATTGGGCAAACTCTGAAACCGAAAGTTGGACGTCCGCCTGCAGCCATTGAATAGGCGAAGCTGTATTTTATTTAATTAATTAACGCCGAGAGCATCTGGGGCATCCACGATGAATGTCTCTATGTAATGTTAATGCGTCAGAAACGATTGACGCCTAAAATCAATGAATTTGCTACTAATGATATTTGTCTGCTTCAAGGTTGAACAAACTGAAACCAAACTATAAACACACTCTTTCCAACATTTTTTTACGAAGTATATAAAGTTATTATCGTGAAATAAAAAACATCTTTTCGAGAAGAAAATCTTTCGAGCACCTTAAATAAATATGATTTCCTGATCTGATCTTTTCGGCCTTTTTTTGTTGCGCGGCTTAAGTTTTGATGTAATTTTCCACACAACTCCAAATATAAAAAATGGGTTTTTCTTATGACTTTTAACACCATCCAAAAAATTGTTTGTAGTTGTTATTAATTAAATTAGCGGCCATGGCAATACATATTTTTACTGGGTCACGGCTCCTACATATTAATTTAAGGATAGATCCACAACTAAAAAACGTGCCTGGGCAAATCACAGACATAAGCGAATTGGTTTGAGTTTAATTTTTGCAATTGCCCCAAGTTTATAAATGTGAAAGGCGACGTTGCAAATAACAACTAAATATGATTTGTGACCTACAAGCCATTGTCGACTGTTTATTATTTAATGTTTAAGAAACCATTGGTTTGTACCAATTAATTTGAACTGGGAACAGCGTTTATACCTTTTTATTTTTATGTTACGGACAAAATTGGAATATATTTAGATCTGACTAAATGCTTTTGGACATTTACCAAATCAAGCGTAATAAATACGCTTAATAAAAATAAAAACAAATATTACAAATTAAATGAATCGTTGCTATTCACTGATATATTGCGGCAGCCTACTATATTTGTATGAGTCGGAATACCTTAAGTTGGTGTCTGTAGAATTTCGAACCAATTAATGTACATACATAGTTGAAGACTTGGTTCTAAGCATTTGATTTTATTGTGCTTAGATATTTTCATAAAAAGCCATCAAAATAAGTTTGGCTCCATATCGCTGACATCTTCAATAAATTAAGTGCTAGTGAAAAGAGGCGCTCGAAACTGGTTTTGAATTCCATTGCATTTGCTGCCAATGAATGAAAACAACTTTGAGTTTGCCAGAGTACAACTTTTTTTTAAACTTTTTTTACCGGCTCACAGTGTAATTTGCTAGCAATTACAGAATCAAGTTCCACATCTGGTTTCACATAGTTACCATCAATCTTAGTTTCTGCAAGTGTGTGTGTGTGTGTGTGTAAAAAACACTTGTTAACTGCGGTGGCATTCAGATAAATTAATTGACAAACTGTGATTGGCATTATTAGGCACATCTCGAGAGGTTTCTGCAAACGAGATGCCATCAATTTGTCAAATGATTTTATTATCATCTAGAGAACTGCACCTATTCGTTTCAGCGTGAGAAGATCATATTCTTTATTTAGAAATTATGTTTCTTTTGCATTCAAATCTTATTTTTTCTGTTTAATATTCTTGTGTGTTATACACACTTTTAGCAAGTAAGCCCCTTAATACTGGCTTGCCGTCACAAAATTTCCAAATAAATAATTTGCATGTGATTAACACGACTAATTCGCATACTTATATCAATACTTGATTAATTTGATGACTACATTTTATAACTACAGTTTTAGAACAGCTATTGAGTATTTCAACGCTCTTGCTCAATTAGTTGAGCATTCAATTTTATTTATTTTTAAATTTTAGTTCCAGCAATGCATGATATATCAAATTTTGTGTTTAACATAACTTAATTTATAAACAGTCTGAAATATACAAGCCCTTGCCAGGCTATTCGGATTAGACTGCAAATACATGAGCAAATTGTTATTTAGCTCCTGCAATGTTTATAAGTTAATAAGGTAACTTTATTCCAATGCTCGTCATCGTGCATCCAATTCCGGTTCATGTTATATATATAAATTGGGCATTTCTGCACTGCTGCGATGGCTTATTTCGACTCTTTGTCATATCTGTAGATACACCATTTTTATTAAACTTCAGTTCGATAGTGTTTTTTTGCGCTTTTAACGCATTATCTATCTATCAAAATTCCCGAAATGGAAAATCCAATGAAATTCAAGGATTTATTATGAACATAACATGACAAACTTCTTAAAAATTATATAGATCGTAACTTCATATAAATCATATTATAATCAATAAAAAGGATAAATGTTATTTAAGCAGCTGACCCGGAAATACTCCAATGTCAAATATTTTATTTTGACCGGCCTTCTGGCCAAACCACGTTCAAATTGTCTTTGTAATCATTTAGAAAATAGTGGTTTTATGATTTCGACTCATTTACTTGGTGACTCTATAATCCTTGAATTTAGTTAGATCAGGTATATTCTAGCTATACTTATGCAGCATATTTTGCAGGCATTTGATCTATGTGTAGTTTTTTTTATTGGTAATTTAGCTAAAGGTTGGCTAACACACACTGGCAATATAGTCGCATGATCGCCAATTGTGCTACCACAGACGACGTGACGAATTGCGACATCTTATCGAATAAATTCAAATCAACAGCTGCGAGCCATTTACTCACCAGAAAATACAGATTTAGCAATGTTAAGCTAAAAATTTTAATATGGCAAGATTTTTCGCTGCTAGCTTATTATCAGGTAGAAATTCTACAAGGAATTAATTATCAGGATGCTAGGTTTGGTTGCCCGTCGATTTGGGATTACATTAAGCCTGAAAGTATGCAATTGGTTATAAATGTCTGCTGTAGTCTGCTTATGCGTGCTTCCAATAACTGGATCGATATTGAGTAAAAGTATGTACAAAGTATATGTTAAAATCACTCAGTTAGATAGTATAATAATTGTTTATATTTGACATGCATAAATAACAAATATTTCACTAAGCATAGTTGCAATTGAAAAGAAAACAGGCTAATAAGCTAATTGCAATGATCTACTAAGATGTTGTTCCAATTGCTATAATTGTTGCCTTAATGTTTCAGCCTCTTTTGCTTTGTGCTCCGGAATTCCCGACAAGCACTTGCAGCAATAGCCTTTCTGTCTATATTTTAGCCACTTTAATTAACCCAAGTGGCAGGCAGTAAGAGCTGAAAAAGGCGTTGTCTACTTTCAGGCGGCCATTAAAAATTAAATGTATATCAAAGAAATAACGGCTGGGCAGGGACAGGACCGGAAAGAGTGACATAAGCAGGCGAAGGAAATGGAAGGAAAGAACAGGAACAAGTCCGGGATTAAGTAAATGACACTAAAATATTACGTGCACATATGCCAAGACAAATGATGAGCAGCAGGAGAAAAGCACCCGCAGCCACATGGGCAGACGGTGGGCGTGTCGTTTGGGCCAGCGACAGATGGGGAGAGAGTGGGCTAAGGAGGCGGAGTGTCCTGGCAGCCAAGTCAAGCAATCATGCAAAATGAGGTGCATTTTTCAGCAGTTGTCGGTCTTGGCATCAAATAATTCCCAAAAATAATCACAAGGCGACAAAATGTTGCACATAATGCGGCTGCTTAGACAGGCAGTGGCAGACAGCGGGCGATGGTTGGATGTGGTACGATACTGCCTTGAGGCAGATGTAAGACGTGCCATGGCGGACTGATGGGTCCTGGCAAGGATGTTTGCCTCGGCTCGTGTTAATTATTTTGCTAAAATATCAACAACATCAACAATAACAACGATAACAACAGCAGCGAAATTTGACAAAATTTGATGTGCGCCCCAAAAAACTGAAATGAAAAATCGCAATTTCCTGCGCTCCGATAACCGCCGGCTATGTATATATATATATATATATATATATATATATATATATATATATATATAAGATAAATTTACTACATAGCTGCATATTTGGGTGTAGATATTAAGGATTTATAACAATAGACAAACGGACGACAGACTCAGGCGGCTTAATGAGTGACGGCTGGTCATATTAGATCCGATGCATGAACTCCCACCCCTCCCCCCCCCACCTCACACCCTATACTCCCTACACATCCGTGTGTGTGTGTGTGTGTGTTTGAGAGAGTTATGGTGCATTAAGCTCAGCTGCGGCAATGGGGTGGGCATTTATTTTGCTTTGCTTCTTTTTGTATTCTTGGTTTTTTATTTTTCCTTTTTTTGGTTTAGGGGATTTTTTTGGTTGTCTCTTTTTCTTCTTCTTCTTCTTCTTCCACTTGGCATTTGCATTATTCATGTGCTGCATGGCGCTGTAGTTTTATTTTAAAGCCCGAGCGTTCATAAAAACTCAACTGGCAAGTGCATTGCCAGGGCGATGGGTGTTTGGGCAGGGCATCTAATGCCCTATGCTGCAAGGGAGTGCAATGATTAATCGGCGGAGCCAGAATATATATTTACAATTTGATCATTTACTTAAAATAAATACATCTGACCGTAATGTCAATTCTATGCGGCTATTGATCTCTGTTATGATCGATATGGATAGCAAAAAATTGTGTGCGATGAAGAGAATTTGAGATTCGGTGTTTCAGTTTTAAGTGATTTTTCATTTCTTGTTGCATTTTACGTGCTACCCGCGCTTTTGATGGCTTTTTCGTGCCGTCGTGTGTTGATGCTGATGACAGCGTCGTCTGCCATAATGAAGTTGTCGTTCAGTCCAATGACTGCGATGACGCAGTGGTGATGATGATGAAGATGAGGCGGGCTAGCGCTCGTTAAGTTGCCTTTAAGTCAAGTTGTTTGACAATCTGCCCAACAAAAACAACAGCAGCAACAGAAACAACAAAGGAAAAGAGTGTTATAAATTGCATTTAGTGTCGGTCCAAGTCATTGGTGATTTGTTATGGCTGTAAAATTGGAGCGAGCGAGAGAGAGAGAGAGAGAGAGAGAGAGAGAGAGAGAGGGAGAGAGAGAAAGAGATGGAAAAGAAGAAAGGAAGAATACCAAAAGGTCAGGCCTTAGCATTGCCTGGAGCACACTCTCCACTCACATTGATGGAATGACACTGGCACCATTGTCCAAACAGAATATTGGGGTGCTGAGGCGGGGTGCTCATATGTAAATTACAGATAAATGCGTTACCAAATGCCTACTGCCAACTGGCAACTGGCAACTGGCAACTGGCCCGAGCAAACCGAATTGTTTACAAATTTCATACAAAATGCGCATTGCTGGCCATGGGCCAAGAGGGACTTGTATAAGGAAGGCCTACATACGAGGACTCAATGTGCATATGCTAAAATAACGCGCCAGTCATAAACTAAAGACTTTGTTTACAAATTAAATGCAACATGCAACAAGCGACAACAACAATAACAGCAGCAGCAGCAACAGCAGCAGCAACAGCAACGGAGACATCGACATCTTCATCCAGGCCGTCTATATAGACCCCAAACTAAAAAGCTTCCAGCTCCGAGAGATATGCGCACAGATACACAAGACTCAGATCGGAGCCCCAGTCTGAGCCTGCATATGAATGCGAGTTGGCCAAATGGACAGCGGGCTGGCCTGCTTGGATATGCACCCGAACCTATACACTTGGCAGTGAATGTGAATGTGGCTCGCTCCTGGCGCTTGGGTGTGATGTCTATGCGAATGCAGTTGTTGCCTGTTGCTGTTGTTGCTGTTGTTGCTGTTGTTGTTGCCCCATGTACTTTATGCCCACGGTATGCAAAGCAGGGCAGGCCCGCTCTACGCTCCGCTCCGCACTGCACACTCCACGCTCTGCTCTATATGTTATATGGTATAAGCTTTACTCTCTGTACAGCAACAGCTACATGTGTTTTACATGAATTTTAAATGATATGTTAAATAAAATGCGCAGCTAAACAGCCGACGGGCCCGTCGACTACGACGACAACGACGACAACGACGACGACGACGACGACGACGACGACGACGACGAATGCGTGGACAACACGCAGCGAACGAGGCCAAAAGCCGGCGCGGTGCCGTGCTAGACGGGCTGAGATGAAAGCGCCGGAGCTGGCGAGAGCGGTATGGTCAGACAGTGGTTCCAGCATTCGCTGAGATTTAGCGATCGGAAAGATCAGTTCAATTTGAGTTTCCTTCTGCAACCCTAGAATGGAGCAAGCAAATCGTGTTGACCTATTTTCAAAAAGTTAGTTTTCTTGTATAAATAGTTTATTGGTAAAATCATAAATAATTGAAATATTAGTTAAAATTACACACATTTTTCTTTTATTTTCCTAACATTATTTATAAATTTAAATAATCCATACCTTTAAGAATTCCTTTCTTTTTCTGTAAAAATATTTGAATATTCTTTAATATTCTTTAAATAGTTGCTCTTTCGATTAATAATAACAAACGCCGACAAGATATGCGAGTTCCATTCCATATAGATTTGATTTGGGTTTTTGCATGGGTTGTGGTCAGTGTGCGGTGAATCTAAAACTATGCAAAGTTTATGCGAGTCTAAAATATTTGCGCTGCACATGCGCAGGCAATGCTAGCTCAATTGTTCAGATATATTTATATCTTAAATGCAGGCAAAACGGGTCGCTGCTGCGGCTGCTGCACCCGCTAGCAGCTAGTTGCAACGGCAGCAGCGGCGGCAGTCAGTGCCCCAGTCACATTTGTAGTTGTGTCTGTTGCTTGGGGGGGTCGTAGTCGTGGGTGGAGGGAGAGGGAGAGGGAGAGTCGGAAGGAGTCTGCTGCTAAACCGTTTGCCGGCTGCTGCCTGATGCTGCCTGATGCTATCAATTCAAAGTCAAATGGGGGGGACAACAAAACAAATCGGCGCTGCATCTATAATGAGCCCAAGCCTGTGCTATGGCCCAGACTCAGACTCAGACTCAGACTTAGTCTCAAGCTCAGGCTCAGGCTCAGGCCTAGGCTCAGCTATAGCCGGCCCGAAACTGAATTGTTGGCCATATGGCTTTCGGGCCTGGGCCATGTTTTCTTTTGCTTTTTCATTTTCATTTTAGATGGAGCATGTGCTCATTGAGTTGTTGTTGTTCTTGTTGTTATATTTGCACGATGTCTGACTAGGGACACCCACCCGATGAAGCGCACAAGCGTACACACACATACACACACACACACACACACATACATACATACACACGCAACGATGTGCGTTGCCCCAAGGGAATCGCTGTTCTAGTCCAAGCTGGAGTCCAAATCGCAGTCGCATTATTTCAAGTTGCCTCAGCGCTGATCAATTGACTGCTTTCCTCTCTCATTCCCTCTCTCTCTCTCTCTCTCTCTCTCTCCCTCTCGCACTATCTAACTCATCCGCTTGCCCCCTGTCTGTTTGATTACAAAATTGTGAACTGCCGCACAATTGAATCACCCAGACCCATAAATGTCTTTATTATGGGTCCAAGTGCTTTGGCCAATTTGTTGGCAGATTAGAGCAATAGTTGTCTACGCTTCCTCTTCTTCTTATTTTTTTGAGCTAACCAATCTAGCCTTTGATAAAATACAGGTACACGCAGAAGAAAACTCGCGCTGATATTAAGAAAATTACACAGAAATCTAAAAAAGTGTTTTAAGTAATTTACAAAATACCCAAACAAAATATTTTTTTAAATTAGTTCTGAAATGAATTTCTAGCAATGGTAAAAATATAAATGTAAGTCACTTGTTCACATATATATATATATAAAATGTGTGTATATGTAAATTGTTTAGATTCTATATATTAATATTATAATGAACATATTACTTTACTGATCAATTTTTAGTTTCCGATTGTAGCGAATTGCGGTAATCGTCTGAGGCTATTTTTAACATAATGTTAAGTTTCCCTTATTAAATGTGAAACAATAAAAAAAAAATTAAAACAATGTTCTCCAGTAACTTTAATTAGCTTTCGGTTGACCCAAATTCACTAATGGAAATGGACGGATGAATTCGTTGAATTTTTCAATATTGCAGCAATAACTGTGCCAAAGTGCAAAACGCGCAACACCCACAAAAAACACCCAATTTCAGACACCTACAACAACAACAACAACAACAATAGCAACAACAGCCACAACAATGCCAAAGTTGACCATTAAATTGTTGATGCAGCAAGCTGCTGGCAACAATTTCTTTAAACACAGAGCCCGGTCAACAAACTGGCAGCAGCAGCAGTAATAGAAAAGGATTCAACTCCATTGAACACCCGAATTTGTAATTTTCGAGTTAGGCTTCGTTTTGGCCAGCCCAGAAATGGTGGGCGAGCAAATTATAGCTTTGCTCTCCGCAGACAGCAACAAACTAACCAAAACTTAAAACAAAATATCAAGTTTTGGGGCCATCGTCGTCGGCGTCTGTTTAGCACTTAACACGTCAACAGACGACGGTCGTCAGTTATTTTTTTTTTTTTTTTTGTATTTCTTTTTTTTGGCTAGTTCCCATCGAGCCAAAACAAGAAACGTAATGGAATCAATGTTGCGGTATTTTCCTTGTACTGACATGATTACCTCTCTGCGATTGTGTGTGTGTGTGTGTGTTGGTGTGTATAGGCCCATATAGATAGATAGTTAGATACATCGATGGAAGGATAGATAGATACGTAAGATAAGATTGCACATGATTGTGCCCGTTGCAGGCACTTGCTTGCCGTGCCTGCCTATCGATTATTATCTATTTTGGCAGAAATCGATCGTGATCGATTTAGGGCTGCTGATGCATTTGCTCTGTTGTTGCCACAACGACTGCACGCTGCACTATTGCACAAAAGGTTAAGTGGCGAAAAAATGCCTCGAAAAATGTTGTTCAACTTGCCCCGTTGCCAGCAGCAGCAGCAGCAGCAGCAGCAGCAGCAGCAGCAGCAGCAGCAGCAGCAGCAGCAGCAGAATGCGTGCTGTGGAAGATGATCCCCTTCTTCACATTCAATCAAATCAGCAGAGTTGCTAATGTGGCAGCACATTAAAGTTAACAATCTTGATGTATTGATGATAGATTTTACAATTATCAATAAACAAGTTATTTGTTTTTAAAGTAATTATTTATTAGTTTATAAATGCGCCTATTAATAAAACATAAAATTGTTACTTAGATAGGTGACATAAAGTTGGCTTTGTGAAAGTCTCGAATAGATTACGATTCTGACACATTTGTTTTTAATTCTCAGTCGCAAACAAGTTCTGTAAGATCATAAAAAATATATATTTAAAATGCCAGTCGATGAGAAGTTATACATGGAGGAGCTACCCGGCAAGAAATTCGATCGTTGTCTGGCCAATGGGCTCATAAAGGGTGGTGGCGGGCTCGTCGTAGGAACTGTCATATCTCTGTTGTTTCTGCGCCGACGGGTCTGGCCAGTGCTAATGGGAACTGGATTTGGCATTGGTGTTGCCTATAAGGCATGCGAAAAGGATTTGAAATCGTTTAAGTAGAGGACGGGAAAAAATCGTATATGTGCAATTTACACAGTTTGCTATACCCATAAATATACATATACATATTGTCAATTTATGCTTGTGTTTATATGGTAACACTGGAAGTGTGGACATCATGAAGACCAAGTTGTATGTTGTACTAGCTGCTGCTTGTTTGACTGCCAATTAAAATTCAATAAAAATACATGCGATTCCAATGAAAATGATGCACACGTTATCACAAAATGGGAAATCTTCAAATCGGGGCATGACTAGAAGCAATCAGTACGAGTTCCATGTAAAACAGTATCAGCCAAGATCCACAAAATAGAGAGAGAGAGAGAGGGGAAGCGAAGAGCGGAGAAGAGCAGAGAAGAGAGGAGAGCGAGAGAGCCAGCGAGCGGGCGAGTTAAAAATCTTTGGTTCGGGTCAGCAGTAAAGTCAAGTGCAGCAAAGACGCCTTCAACATGGCCATCGCCTTCGAGGAGCTCACGTTTTGCAGTCCGCAGTCCGCGGAAGCCGACTCATGTTGCATGCAACAACCTGGTGCCGAGGCTCGTTTGCCCGTCACATAATCTGCTCCAAATCAAAATTGCTTATTAAACGTGGAGCTGTGGATAGGCTGCAGTTCTTGGCCTACAGCCTCACAGTTCTTTCTCCCTCCCTCGCTCGCTCTCGCTCTCTCTTTCCCACTCTCTCTCTGCCTCTCTCCCTCTCTCCCACTCTCCTACCCCTTTTCTGTCCAGTCCTTCTGTTGCTGTGTATATGCGTTGTGGGCGCCCGCAGCCTGCATTACAACTGGCCATGCACTTGGGGATCTGGGCATTGGACTGTGGACTTGCGTAGCGCCCAAAACGAATCTGTCGCCGCATCGCCAGTTTACAGTGTGCCTTGGAAAATTGCTGCCGAATTCTGTTTCAGCAGCGAGTTGGATCACGATTGCCTGACTTTAGCGGGACTCAATAAGCTCAAACATCTTGATATGGATGCGGCGCTACAGGCGCATTGATCGACGATGACGATGACGACGACGACGACGACGAGGACGAGGACGAGGACGACGACGTGCAAAGCTGCCAATGAAGCGATACAAGCCGTAGGCTCTTCTCCCTTCCTCCCCTCCTCACTTCCAATCCTTCTCTTTCTCTCTCTGTCCATCCATCTCTGTCTTTGGTAGTAGCTGGTCTCCTTTTCCTACTTTTGCCCTTTGAACCCTGATTGCATTTTGTATACCTTATAATTGCTGGCCATGGCTAAGCGCTATCTTTGCGCATTCGCAGTGCCTGTCCAGTGCCTTGGTCACTCACTCAGTTGGTCGATGGCAAGCTGGAGATTGTCAGGCTCTGCCTGCTTCCATTCGACGCGCTGCCTTTTTTTTGTTGTTGTTTTCCTTCTTGGTTATCATATCATCCACGATGCCTGGTGCTTCAATTCGATTCAAGTGAGGAGGGAAACTCTTTCCAGGAAATCGCAAACAGCCTGCGAACAGAACTTGTCGCATTAGCACCACGTTGTGTAGCTGAAATTAATGCGGTTCCTGATTGCCTTTATGCTCCAAATAACGTCGATTTATCGCACTGATGGCCCTCTGCCTCCCAGCACCTTTGAGATGTGTGAAAGCACAACAAAGATCATTGATCTCTAATATCTAACATATTTGTACGAATGTATGCGAAGTGTGCCAACAAATTGTAATTGCATACAAATATATCTGATATCTAAACTTTTTTGGAAGCAAACTTACTTAAACTTAAAGTTTAATGTATTTGAAGCCTATGTCTTCCTGTGCACGAAATATCCTATATATACTATATATTTCTGATGATTAAATGGGTTTCGGTATGTCATAAGCATATTCATGATTAAAAGTGATGTACAAGATTTTCATACAAAATTTATAATAATTTATGTAGAGTCTCTACATTGAATTTGCTTAAGAGATTTCCAGGTAGTAGACATAATTCTATTCTATTCTATTTGTCATAGGAAAAGTGATAAGTAAAAACAGTAAGTGCAGTATTTTACTGCAGAACTTTCTAAATTTATGCTGAGTGGACTATCAGTTGCCAATTTTGTTTTATTTATTTTTGTTAATTTTTGTGTATCTGTGGCAGTCGTAGCTCCAATTACTAGTTACTAGTTACGACGACAACATGTGTTTGATTTTGATGGGTTGCTCGTTGCACGCCGATTTGCAGCCGCTCCATGCCAACGCAGGCTGCAAACGATCTTGACAAAAAAGCGCAAGCATCTACAACAACAACAGCTACAACAACAGCTAAAAAATGGAAAGGTTCCCAAGAAAATTTAGATCAATTTTCCTAATTTACTTGAGCGCAGCGATTGCGTGTCGTGGCGTGAAAAACGGCACTTG
This sequence comes from Drosophila demipolita, assembly GCA_035042405.1. Lineage (NCBI taxonomy): Eukaryota > Metazoa > Arthropoda > Insecta > Diptera > Drosophilidae > Drosophila > Drosophila demipolita. The sequence continues at coordinate 441,427 of JAWNLI010000476.1, read as the reverse complement.
AAAATTCCTACAGCGCTCTCTGAAGGAATCGGAGTCGCAACTGGCGAGGTGGGGAAAGTGGGGAAACAACAACAACAGCAGCAAAAACTAAAAAAAAAAATGGAGAAAAATAAGGAAGAAAGAAGGAAAGAAAAAAAATAAATCACGACTCAAGTTTCGAAAGCGCGAAACTGTTACCAAAGCACTTAAACTTAAATTGGCCAGCGACGACGACTAAGGTAACATAGTAAGCTGAGCCACAGATCCACAAAACTGCAACAACCAAACCAAACCAAACCAAACCAAACCAAACCGATCCAAACCGATCCAAAGCTGAAGCTGTAGCTGTGGCTGTGGTTGTAGCTGAGGCAAAAGGCTAAATTAGAAATAGTGTAGATAGATACGCCAATAGAATTTATAGCGGCTGCGCGTAGCCTGCGTCGTCATGATCATGCGGCTAAGTCCACCACCAGCACCTCCAACCACCACCTCCATGCTAACCTGGGCAGGTTAATTTTGGGCACGACGCGGCGGCCCAATGATGACGATGATGATGGCAACGCACGAAGCGACTGCCTTGGTCATGTACAACGTGCACGTTGGTTGGCCTTAACGCTGCTTAAGTTTAATGGAACCAATTGAAGATATTTTGTGGGCAAGTGATAAAGTTGTATGCCCAGTTGGTGGGTGCCGTGCCGGCTCCTGCGCCGTTCGATCTCTGCACCTCTGCAGCTCTGCAGCTCTACAGTTTTACAGTTCTTCAGCTCCACAGTGGGTGCTAGCAGGAAGCGGTCTGCATTTTTCATCAACAGCTTGTGCATCAGCTGAGTCAGCCCGATGCTTTCACGAACCCCATTAAATGATGCGTAAGCCTAAACGTGCTCATGCGTTTGCCATGCTGGCGGAGGGAGCTGGCGGATCACACAATCTTGATAGACAAAAGGAGCACAGAGTGAAGGAGCACACGTGAAAATTATAAAATTTCCAAATCGGTTAACTCTTTGCTCCAAACTGAAAACTTAAACCAGACAACAGAATGTTCGTAATTATGTTATGCGAAAATTGCGGAAGAATTTTCTGCAGCTGTTTGTTAGCCAACTCAGACAGACAAAAATAGCAAAACTATTTTCAATGGACAGTTGAAAATAAAGATGCATTGTCAACTTTTTGGCTTACCTAATCGGAATCATTATGTTTCGATTGTGAAAAGTTTACTAAATTAATTCAATTTATTAATTTGCATAATTTATTAATGAAGAGTTTTTACTCATTTTGTTGGCTTCAATAAGTAATCAAGCGAGCCTTATTTTTATGACAATATTTAATTAAAATTCCTATGTAATAATATAGAAAAAAAAAAATACTAATTCTGCTAGTTTTTTGTATATATCGCATTTTATTGAAAATCCGTTAACAAAACTGAAATACACAGCTCAAAGTGGGCAAAGCTGTACTAAAAGTGTTTAAATCGGCCAATGTAGCTGTAATTTATTGATTATTGCCAAAACGATGTGAAATATAACTTTCTAACCAGCCCATAAATTATTCTCACTTTTACTATTTAATTTTTGGTTAATGGACTCAACTTATTTTTGACAGCTTTTTATTGAAACTGAGCCAACAAGTTTTGTTGTCGGTTGTCCCAGCGAGGTGGACACAAGTTGGTTTGGTTTTTGATTTATTTTCATATGTACGTACATACATATATGTATATATGTATGTATGTGTGTACATATGAGGTAGCTTGCAAAATGCCTGACCTTACGCAAAAGCCATTTTGTTACCTTGTGACGTCAGCATGCGCCGCGTCGCTGTCGCTGTTGCTGTTGCTGTCGACGCTTCCGCTGCTGTCGCCAATCAATCAAACGGCCGTTGACGTCTTCTTTGTTGTTGTTGTTGTTGTTGTTGTTTTCATTGTTGTTGTTGTGGCTTTTATTTATTTTGGCTCATTTTTACGCTTTATGCACTGCGCACTGTGCCGCAATTTGCTGCCTCCCCCTTATATAGTTTCTTTTTGGTTTCACTGTCTATGCTCGTCTCTCTTCCTCTTCCTCTTCCTATTGCTCTTCCTCTTCCTCTCGCTCTTCCTCTTTCTCTTCGTCGTCGTTTTTTTTCTTCGTCTTGCCCTCTGCTGCATCTTGCTGCTGCCGCTTGTTGCTTGTTGCTTATATCTTGCGATGTGGCCATTAAATTTGATACCCACTTATTTGGCCAATAAAATTAACCTACCTCAACTTGTTTGAGTCCATTTCAAGTACGAGGGCCAACTTGGGTTCGGTGCAGCTTAATGTTTGCCGTCATTTAACTGGCCCTCATGTGAGAGTGTGTGTGTGTGTGTGTGTGTGTCTGAAACTTTGGGTTGGTCTGTCGCTGCCGCCTCTGTGCCATGTGTAGGGCTCTCGTTTTGGATGCACCTAATGAGCCATAAGTCGCCGCTACAAATAACCACAAAGACATTTTTCTGTACTCTGCAAAAATAGTGTGAAACAAATTGCGAAGCTGTGCAAACTGAGCATTCGCTAATTAGCTGATCATCGAGTATAAATCATATAATTTAAGCATCATTTTGGATTTATTTTCAATTTTGTCGTTGTCCCTTGACAAAATTCTCGTCTAGCTTCGTTGTCAGACTGCAATTTTATAATTGTAGATAGTCCTGCTCAAAATGCGGAACATTCAATGGTACCTGTTCCTACGTGGCAAATGCCATTGTCACAGCTCCCTCTCCCTCTCCCTCTCTCTCTCTCTCTCTCTCTCTCTCTCTCTCTCTTACTCCCTCTTTCGCATTCAGATATCACCTTGAAGTAGGTGCGGCCTCATTGTCGCGAGGCTCCAGCTTAAGTCGGTGGACTATAAAAGATGCGACAATTTAGACGTCGTCGCTGTCGTGGTTGCGCCTTGTCGACGTCACTCCAGCTGGCGTTGGGGTCCATGGCTGCTCCTGCTGGGGCAGAACGCACCAATTAAAGAGTTGGAGTCGCTTTCGGCCTCACTGCGCCTGCCCCAATTTGGGGCACCGATGCGACGGCTGTCCATTCACATTCACATTCACATTCACAATCACATTCACAATCACACAATCGCGTTCACATTCAGTCGATTGTGCGAGTGTCCATTGTCACTTGTTGCAATAAATTGAAATTGACCAAAAGCGTGCGGAGCCACTTGGCCCGCACCCTTCCCTCTTCCCTCTTACCTCTTACCTCATCCCTTATCCCTCAACCCTATCCCATTCGCATTGCCATGGCTATTCCCCTTATCCGTTTTCTTCACTCCATCATTACTCATTGCGGCGTGTGTATCTTGTTGCAAGTGCTTTTGGACTTTTGTCTTGCGATTGGATTGACAATAAATGTCAACACTTTGCGGCCGCTAATTTATTTGTGTACTTGATGCGTGCCCCATCGCTGGCGGCCAGCATTTCTTTCCTGATTCGGCTTGCACATGGGTTTGGGAATTTAGTTCGAAATGGTATTAAGTATGCAACGGAGCTTGGATCGAAGCTCGACTTAATCCGATCCAGCATAGACATAGGCATTTAGAAATGGATTCAAGCATCTTTGTCAAAATTATGATGATTTTATTAAAGAAAAAGCCGAATGCAACAAGCAACATAAGGGCAACAGCTGAATCAGGAATCAGTATAGATCAGAAAAGACAGAAGTGCTGGTGAGAGAAACTGAAGAAAGAGAAGCTGGAGAAAACATATAGAATTATTTGTGGAGATCGGGGAATGATACAGAGATAAAAATACATGTTATCATTTAATGTGTTTGTTGTCTGCTTTGACATTGCAATTGTTTTATGCTTGCCAGCAACCTCATTTGCGCTCTGCCTCACTTGCCGCTTGCCGCTTGCCGCTTGCCGCTTGCCACTTGCCACTTGCCCAAAATGAGGTTGTAGGTAAATTTGTTGCCCAGCTCCCAGCTTGGAAGTCAGCGAAGCGCGGCAGCCGCAGCAGCAGCAACTAAAGTGTTGGCCTCTACAAACACACCGTGGTCCTCATCCTCGGGGTCGGATCGGTCGGTCCTCGTTGCTGGGAGACACGCGGCAGCCACTGATGGCCGAAACCAAATGTAGCGTCCAGCGTCCAGTGGCCAGGCAATTAAAATTTTGCGGCTACTAAAGGTAGCCGCTGCTTAACAGTAGCCCCCGGCCCCCCGCGGCCAGTAGCCCCTATGCTGAATCACCTTGCCCACTGCTCCCTGGCCTGCTCCCTATTTTGCCTAAATAAGTCAAGTGTTACGATGGCAACAGCAACGGCAACGGCAACGGCAACGGCAACGGCGTTGCGGCCAAATGGGCGTATGAAATGCAATTAAATTAAATTTGCAGTTGCAAGTGTTGGTGGGGCAGGCAGCGGAGGATGCACTGTAAACGCTGTTAATGGGATGGGGAATGTCAAGTGAAAAGGGGAGTGGGCATGCCCACCAGGCTATAGCTGCCAGCGGGGCCAACAACCAACTCGTCATAATGAGCAGTGTCAATTTTGCATAATTAACATTTAAATGAAATGGCTATCAGCAGACTTAGAGGGCATCCGGAGACGTGTGTGGGATGGGGTACTAGGTGGTTGTTCTGATTAGTGGACGATCTGTCAATCGGGTGCAGAATGAGGCGTCAGTGCGTGAAATTAACAGAGTAAAAAATGGAGAAAAACCAAACCTAATTCCATGATAAATGTGTGATGCAGTTCGACATGTTATTCTTAGAATCGAAAGTTAGGAAACTTTGTCTATATAAATATTTCTGTATATATATTTCATGCTAAGGCAACACATCACAGAATCGGCAGAGTAGCCCTGCTGGAATGACCTATTAAGTATTTTAAAGTAATTCTCTCACATGGATATTACCTAAAACATTCTTTATTTTAGCTGCCAAGGAGACAACTGGTCAACTTGATCTCTTTGCCCAGCTCAAGTTCTATTCCGCTGATGCATTCATTGCCCCATCCTTGGGTCAACTTGGTCCGTATCTTACCAACTCTTTTAGACGCTATTTTCGGCTGCTTATTAAATTATTAAATGGTTCTGAACTGTCTAATAGATGTCAATAGCTTTGATGCCATAGTTTCGTTCTAAATTGAAGTCTGTACATACAAAATGCATTTATTTATTTTACCATTCGCTGTTTGGCAGACTCTGTTTAAATGTCATTTAGCAATGATGCCCGGCACACACTCGAGCAAATGTGTGTGGGCTGTGTGTGTGTGTGTGTGTGTTGTAGTGTGTGTTGTAGTGTGTGTACCTAAATGTGTATCTTATGCAATGTTGATAAATTTATAAACACTCTGCAACAAACTCTCTCTCTCTCTCTCTCTCTCTCTCTCTCTCTCTCTCTTCTTCTTTTGACCGGTGGCACACTGCCTGTGTTGCCTGCCACGCAGCCTATCGATAACAGTTGATAAGGCCGAGGACTCTGTGCCCAGCAGCCACCCACTGATGTGCTCTGTTGTTGTGTTGTTTAAAAGGTTTTTCATGTAGCAACGATAAAATGGCTAAAATTGAGTAACTGCAATACACACACACACACACGCACAACAAATTCGCAATCGATTGACTGCTACAGCTGCTGCTGTGTTGTGTTTGGTATTGTTGCCGTGCTTCCGCCTAGACTCCATATGGAACGCTGCTTCGAGCAGCAGATGATGCCTGGCGGCAGCTTGCGGCTGCTAGTTGATATTGCACATTCGCCAGCCACACCCACACTTGGGAAAAGCTATGTGCAAATCAGAAAATTGCCTCTCAAATTGAATCACACAGACAATCGGCAAAATGTGTTACAATTTCTTCAATGTGAAAATAATCAAATAATTTATTTATACAATTTCCATGTAATTCACTTGTCTGCCTGTTTTTCGCACAAATTCTGTTGCAAATGTTGTAATTTAAGAGCATAATTTTTTTTTTCTGAGTGTACAAGTACTCTGAACCTATACACAAACACACACACACATACACACACTAACCACATACGCAAACTCACTCACTTCAAATCAGCGAAGCTTAAAGCGAGCTTAAGTTCCAAAAAGGCCTAATCCGCACTTTAGCGCGTTTCTTGGCAGCTTTCCGCCCATCATCTCCGGCCCTGCTGGCAACTGATAGTTAGCTGGTGGTGCTGGTAGTTGGTAGTTGGCAGTTGGCAGTTGGTGGTTGGTGTTTGGTGGTTGGTGTTTGGTGTTTGGTGGGTCTGCCAGCCACTTTGTTTACAAAAATTATGCAAACTATGCAATTGTTTTAACTTGCAGCGTTTTCTTTGTCGCTGTTGTTGTTTTTGGGGTATTTTGTTGTAATAAATTTAACGCCAGGTCGCAGAACAACAGCAGAACTCAGACCCCAGAACCAGACTGAGACTGAGACTGGCCCAAGGCAATGACTGACTAAGTGACTCACTGACTCACTGACTGACCGACCGATCGACTGTCCGGCTGTCCGGCTGTCCTGCTGTCCGGCTGGGTGAGTACAAGAATGAGGGCTTGGATACCCAAAGTATACGCGCCAAAGTATGTCTACAGATTATTCAGATCATTTGTTCAATGTCCGTTAAATTTAATCGCAACATTATCTTCACATTTGATACAAATACGTTTTAAGGAATTCCTGTTGCAAAGTGGCCAGGTGATATGATCTTTCCACTCGCTACTTTCATTTCAAACTTGATGCATTGCATTTGGTAATGCCCCCGGTGGAAATTTGCCACACACAATTATTGTATTATGATCAGCAGCTGCTGAAAAACATAAATACCTAACTGTTAAATATGGAAGATTAATGCAATTTATATTGTGCTCCCTGTCTGCGAAACTATTTATCTCCACAAATTATGAATCCTTCTCGATTTGGTCTTAGAAATTAGTCTAACATATTTGAAGTGTAATTAATTAAATGTTACTTGAGAATGAATGCAAGAGGCGTGTGTAATTCTCAATTACCAAACTTCTCAATGAGTGTGTCTGCGTCTGTTTCTGTAACTGTGTCTGTGTCTGCCTCCACCTCTGCCTCTGCTAATACCCCAAAAGGGGCGACAATCAATTTTAAAGTCAATTTGCGAGTTTAAGTCTCGGCCGAAACAATGGTTAAGTGAAACGCACTTAGATCCATCCTACTGGAATGTGTGATACGTGTTACAGGATGCAGGATGGCAAATGCATTTTGGCTCCGAGTCTTGGCTTGATTGACGGCTTAAATCACAAATGCGCCACTTGACTCGATTGCACAACAACTACAAAAGCTATGCTACAATTCATGCATGAAACATGACGCGCTCCTGATACGGGTACAAAGAACCGCAAGACTCGAACCATATGTTGCCAGGGGACGACGGGGGGAGCACAGCTTGCCAGAGAGGACTTTTCCCATGCACAGCAATGAAATATGTGGTGCCTATATTATCCGAATATCGATTCTACATCGGCTAAACATAAGTTTTTGAATATATTTTCCATCACTTTGCGATACTTCGATGCAAAAGTCTATTAAAGTAATTGGCTAAAAATGTATGCGAATGCGATTTGCGTTGATTGTTATAATTTATAATTGCAATTAAAATTGTAATTTATAATTCTCAGTGTATTGGTTAGCTCTATGGTGCCGTTAATGTTGACTTCTGCATTTTGCACCTCGGAGTCTCTGTGTGCGTCTTGGTCTGCGTCTCCCTTTGTTGCACACATCACCGTCTCCGCCACCGTCTCCGTCTCCGTCACCCTTTGTGTCCCAGCTCAATATTCAGCGCTAACTATTGGGGTTCTCCGTCTGTGGCCTCAAATCAGAGGCACGCAGGTGAAAGCTTTTCTAATGAGCGCGTTTAGGCATTTGGCAAACAGCAATTTAGCCATGCAGCCATGCAGCCATAACGTTGACGTTGGCGTTGACGTTGACGTTGACGTCGACGTCGACGTCGAGGTGGAGAGCTCTGAGTTGATGGCACACTAGGAGCGCAATTATTGCAAGTTCAATAAATTTTCAAGTTGATTACGCACTGAGCGAAATTAATCGCTCGCATTCGTCATACGCCATGTGTGCGATTGGATGGATTCGTTTTGGCCAGGTGGAGTGTGTGTGGGGGGGGGGGGGGTATGCGCCTAGCAGACGCAATTAAGTGAAACTTGGACTGTGTAGCACAGGAAATTCTTGGAAATTATTCACACTCATTAACATATTTACACCTAAAAGCGAATGCTGACAAATGCGAATGAGGCGTGTGCCAAACTAGCTCCAGTTTCCCAGTTCCCAATTAAACAAACGATGCACAGTGCCGCATCTGCTGGCATTTAAGCCTTTTTGTCAACTGCCCCCCGGCAGCAGTTCTCGTAATCGCAACCGTACTCGTTTCCATACCCGTACGGACCCGTACCCATACTCATAGTCGAAGCTGCCTGCCGATTGCGATTAATGAGCAGGCACTTAAAATTGTTCTTGGCACGCGCCACGCAAAAAGCGCAAAATTTCCTTTTCCTTCTCTTTTTTTTCTCGCTTTTTTTTATTTTTATTTTTCGGGCTGTCCAAGTGCGCATCGAGTTTATTAAGTTGTTTCCAGTTGTCCAACACCTGCCCAGTGGCAGTGGCAAGCAGCCAAGCAGCCAAGCAGGCAACTGGCGTCGATCGCCGCACGCAGCTGATTGGCAATTTGCTGCTGTTGCTGTTGCAGTTGCAGTTGCTGTTGCTGTTGCTGTTGCTGCTCTTGGCTTCGTCTCCCATTTGTCTCAGCCAGCAAATCCGAGTCAATGCACCTGACCAGCAGCTGCCGCTGGCTAAGCTGCTGGCCAATTAAGTTACAGGTCGCGGCTAATATGCAGCAAACAAAAAGCACAAGCCAAAGTAAAAGCCAGAACACACCCAAACAGTAGCAGTGGTTGCAACAACTTACAACTCGAGGCTCGTGACTCCGACTCCGACTCCGACTCCCCATTCCCGACTCCCCATTCCCGACTCCCCATTCCCGACTCTGTTGTGACGTATTTGGCCATTGACAGGGCCTTAATGGATTAACATTTGTCAGTGTCGTGTTAGGCAGCCACAATGGCCCCTAGCGGCAAATGTAGCTGCCTTAGCCAGAGCCAGAGCCAGAGCCAGAGCCAGAGCCAGAACCAGAGCTCAGGCCTAAGATTGAGCCTTATTTGCATTCAGACTGTAGCCAAAAGGGGCTAAATGGCTTGGCTTGTTTGGGCCATCTAGCATTGCCGCTGGCTTATGTATGTCTGTCTGTCTGTGTGTGTGTGTGTGTTGTGTTGTGTTGTGTATGTCTAAATATTGTCATCAGTAACGCAACTGAACTCGATAAAGTTGCCAGCATTTTTAATGATCTGCCCTGAAATACAATTGAGTCATTTATAATATATTTTCCTATCTATTCATCATCGTCGATAAACTATAATCATGAAATTGTGTTTGTATTAAATATTAAGTATTTATATATATATATATAACACTTTTTTTTAACCGGTTTTATCTGGCAATCTTTTGTGAGAGCCAGGGAAAAACATTAGGAAAGCATATTTGAAAAATGAATAAATAAATTATTAAATTACCTTCGAGAGGAATTATAGTAACAACAAAAAACTGCTCGTTTTCATTACAAACCTGTTCATTAACTGATATTGATGGGGTTATAAGTATGTTCATAAATATCCGTATAAATGTGTAAACATAAATATATTAATATTTACAACGCACGAACCCAGAGAATAGAGAACATTTAATTCACTCCCCTATGGCATACACCTAATTGATGTGTGGCTAAGCAGGTAATACTTATACATACACTTAGAGAAATGTGCTACAACTGGAATAGAATATCTGTCGTCTTTTTCGCGAATTATTCAAATTCAAACTTAATATTATCTACATAAGAACTAAAATATGTAAACCAGCAAGTTTGTATTTATAGTAAATGTTTTCTATTACGAAATGCAGAAAATGATAATCGATTTTTTACATTTTTCACATTTTTCACCTAATGATTCGCATTTATGCCACGATTTGTTGTATCAATAATCAATTTATAAAACGAGCTGTTGGCGGCATTTGACAAATGGACAGCTGGACAGCTGGTTTGATAAGCAGATGGACAGATTGATAAGGCGATATACGAAAATACCTAATATCAATCAGTCGGCCACTGCACATCCCTCGAGCTGGGCCAATTGAATACCTCAATGGATGCATTTATTGGAAGTGGCGCGGAAAAAAGCGTTTATAGTGCGTGTAATTATCTCATAACTTATACAATTTTGTAAGAGGCAAGGCACACCATTGCGTGTGTGTGCCTGTGTGTGTGTGTGTGTGTGTGTGTGTGTTAGTTCGCAGTTTAGCGCTGTGAAAGATGCAACGCATCGGCGGAAGCTATAAACATCTGTATAATTAAATAAAATAAAATTAAAAATGTTAATGAGCGCCTCGAAGCTCGTCCAAGATGACGACGTTGGCCAAAAGACCACCTTCGGTTTGCCTTGGTTTTTTAGTTGTTTTTAGTTGTTTTAGTGGCAGTGCAATTTTCGTTTGGGCTCTTGTTGCCACTTGCCACTTGTCAGTTGCCCGTTGCCACTTACCACTTGCCACTTGCCGCTTAATAATAGGCGAGTTGGCCGAGTTGGTAAACGCAGTTTTGCGACTCAGCCCCGTAGCTTGTAAACAATTTAGCGTGTCTCTTCATATTATATCATTAAAATTAATATGAGTTTGGCGTGCCGCAAGTTATTGCCCAAGCCACACACACACACACACACACACACACACACACACACTTGCCGCCGCAGTCTCCGCAAAGTGCGTCTACTCTCCCAGACGGTGGCCTAAAGGGCAACTGCTCCCGACATTTGGTCACAAGTGTCGAGCCCGGGTTCCATTCGCTTAACTAATGAGACAGAGTGTTACCCAGCCGGAGCGAGGCGCTCAGGTGGCGATGGCCCGACCTGCTAACAGCTAAATGATTAACTGCTGTGTCTGCCTATGCTTCCATTAGCAATCTTGAAGGTGGAACCTCTAATCGTGGCTTAGTCGAACGATGAATGTCCACAAACCTAAGCAAAACTCAAAACCAACAATCCAATTTTTATTATTTGTTTTTAGGCTTTCCTTTATTTACAAATTATATGCCATTTGTGCATTTTGCCGAAAGTCCCAGTTTTAAAAAATAATGGCTATCACAATATATATATTCATGAAATCTTTAACAATTTAAAGTGTCATTGGGAATGCGCCCTTTGGTTCCTCAAACAACTGAAGGCTTCAATGGCAAAATGAAAACCAAATGTGGCGCTTTATGGCTATACAGTATACATATAATAGCCATGTATTGTATGTATCTATATAGATATATAGATATACATATGTATGCGTGTGTGTGTGTGTGTATCTCTGTGTATATAATCGTTTCGAGTGTGCTTTAAATGCACGTTTTATTCGTGGACTTTGCAGAGCTTTCAATCGCTGACACACTTGACTGGCATAGTCCAAAATCAAATAAACGTTACACACATATATATATATATATATATATATGTATATATATATGTATATGTCTATATGGATAGGTAGAGCATTGCGTATACGAGGCGTTGTACGGGCGAGCATTTGTATCCGGCGAATATCTATCAATGTGCTTTCGGCTATTCATCAACGAAAATGTCTAAATTATTCAAATGGAAATGTGAATCGTCGCCGTTACCATTCTCAAATTTCCTGCATCTCTATCTCTGACTCCAGCACTGGTTCGCATATTCCTTGATGTTGTTGTTGTTGTTGCTTTCTACGTGTTTGGCCCCGAAATGTGGACATGGCCATGGTTGCATTGATGAAGCGCCACTAGACCGACAAACCGTTAGACATATTACCTACACTTGTGGGCTCTGACGTGGGAGCAGTGGCCAGGGTTTTTGTGATTGTGATTGGGAGGGATTCACTCAACAATGGTCCTGTGCCTGCCGCTGCTGCTGCTGCTGCTGCTGCTTGCACAAGTCAAATGGGTTTTGCGTCATGTGTGTGCTCTTTGTTTGTATATAATGTTTTGTTGGATTTATGTCTGCCAAACGCTTTATATAAATATGTATGCAGACAGCTCGAGTAGCCACTGGAGCTAGACACAGGAGGCCACAACAAACGAGGCTGGCTCAGTGAGTAACTTGTCGAATATCTCCACAAACTCCACAATTCAACATTCGACACAACTCCAACTATTCAAAATTGAGTAGTTAAATATCAGCATACAAGATAAAAGCTGATTACATTTTTTAATAATTTTATAATATTTGTGTGATTTGAATTTTGTCTTAAATGAGTAAAATTGATTATGCTACTCTCGCAAATATATTTCTCATTTCCCTGCAATTCACATTCGCACTGTGAAAAGGTTTTTGTAATTTTGAATTTTAGCTGCTGCTGCGGGCAAGGGAGGGGAAGGGAATGGGGCGGGAACGGGAACGGGAACGGGAACGGGAACGGGACGGGATACTGGTTTGGCAGTGGTTGTTAAAGAGTTTTAATCGAAAATTCAATTTACTTGTCTGAGCTTCTGCTGCTGGTCGATTACTCGATGTGAGGCCAGTGTTCTTTTGGTAACGTGTATTGACCCAGCTTGGCGTTAATTTACTGTTATGACGTCAGCACAAAACAGTTTCATGTTGCAGCAGCAGCAGCAGCAACAAGGTGTCAAAAGGTTGTTTTGCTACGTGCTTGTTGTTGCTGCAATCGTTGTAATTGTAATTGTTGCACACGGTGCAGCGCCTTCTTTAATGTTTGCCAAAACCAAAGTAGGCGTTTCAGCTGGCGGCGCCAGCGTTGTCTTCGATGTGCCACTGTCGCGATGTCGCCCCAAAGAAAAAGAAAAATGGTCCACGTTTCATGGCGTATTTGTGCATGTCAATGATGTTGCTGCCACTGCTGCCACTGCTGCCGCTGCTGCTGCTGCTGATGCAACGAGCAGGATAAAATCCGCTGTTTACATTCTCTAATTTCGCTTGTTCATTGTCCAGCGAAGCGTTCGGCGAACATCCCCACACATGCAGGGCGGACAAAGCATTTGGTCAGTTAACCGCGACCCCCAACCTGCAGTAGATTGCCACATTCCCCCGCTGTCCCTTGCTGCTCTCATTTAGCCGCTATTGATGCGAGTTGGTTCGGAAATTAAGCCGAATAGCAGTTGCTCAGAAGAACTCACTTCATGCTACACACACACACACACACACACACACACACACACACACACACAGCCATTGCCTTCTTTTAACAAACATCTTCTCTTTGCTTTTCATTTGGCTGCTCCTGTATCAGCTCCTATTCCTGGTACTGCTGCTGCTCCTGTGAGGCAAGAGATTTCAAAGTAATGTTACATCAAGTGGAAAGCACTTGCACACACTGTGAGCCTCACTGGCTGCACTGGCCTGCTCATGGACGAGGCATAGTAGCATCCCATGTACGAGCTTGCCCCGAGCTTGCTCGAGCCCCCGCCTCTTCCCCCAATCCGACCATAACCCTTCTTCTTCTGGCAACACTGCACCCATGCAGCAAGCATGCTGGCAATTCGCTTTGTTCTTCTGCTCAGTCAGCACTTGCAAGGCAGGCGAAAACATTTTTTTTGTCACTATGCCAATTACGATTTTACACCGAAGCTCAAATGCACTTCCCCAAAAACAAATAAAAAAAACGCGAACCCGATTAGAAAATAAAAAAATTAACAACTGTCAAAAATATTACAGTTTTTATTATTGCTTAAAGAGAAATTATGAATGTAAGATTTTTGTAAAGACAAACATTTAATTCCTTAAAGAAAATATATATATGAATATTCAGTTTATATTTATATTTATATTTTTTTATATTAAGTCATAGTTATATTGATTTGTACATATAAATGTGTATGCAACAAATGGTGTCGCATAGCTAAGCTACATCTTTGCATTGATAATAGTATAAGAAACTATACAAAAAAGAGGGGGGGGGGGAAACACAACAAAAAAAAGGAGTAATTGAAGGAAACCAAAAACAAACACTATGCAACAAAAGCCGTTGAAATGTAGTAGAAAATTTCATTTCTGTCGACAAGCGAATTTTTCAATGTGTCGTCGTCGCCGTCGCCGTCGCCGTCGCCGTCGTTGTTGTTGTTAGTTTTAGTAATAAAACAGCAGCAACAGCAACGGCAACAATAACAACAACAACAACAACAACAAGAACAACAACTAAACAAAAACAACATCTTGGCCTGTACAAAGACTCTTGTCTAATTCGCACAAATGGCAAATGTAAACGAATTTCCTATGTTCATTAACCAATGCTGCGATGCTGACGGCGACGCTGCCGCTGACGCAGACGCTGACGCCGGCGTCGCTGTTGACGTTGACGTTGACAGCACAGCCTGCACTTGTCTTTGTGTCAGTTGCCGTACGTTTTGTTGCCTTGTTGCAAACATTCTCAGCCATTGCCGTTGACGTTGCTTGCAACATGATACTATTTTTATTAGCCTGACACTGCGAATCACTTGTGTGCACACTTTTTTCAGTTGCATAGACAACAAAAACAAAAAAAAACATGAAAAAAACAACAAAAAAAAAACAGGCAACATCCATTGAGTCTGTTCACATCCAGTCTCAAGTATACTCAAAAAAATCCCTGTTCCAAACTTTAGTACAACCAAGATAGAATTTCTAAAGTTTTCTGCCCAACACCCATAAGTTTGCCAAAACACAAACAATTCTCCAACTCAATCCCACTTTCAGCTTGGCTTGCTTTTGAGATTAATTTTCACCTACTTTTTAATATATCTTAAATGGTTACCATAAAATTACACTTAATTTCCTAAAGCTGCACAAACATAATAATTGTTAATAATATCCTGAATAACACTAAAAGCGAATTGTTTGTTTTTGTCGTTCACAAAACACACACACACACACACACACACACACACAACATGATATCACATAAATAGTTATGCTTATTTTAACTGTAGTTCTTGTTGCTCTTGTTGCTGGTGGCTGTGGTGGTGGTGGTGGTGGTGGTGCTGTGGTGGTGATGGTTGCTGGTGTTGTGGTTGTCGTCGCTGTTGGTGCTGGGGTTTTTTTGTTGTTACTGCTGTGGTTGGCACGCTAATTGCCAGCAATAACCTTTTCAGGCGTACAAGTGTCAGCCATAGCACACACCAAAAGAACACTCACACACAGACACACACACCACACACACAAAGGCAAAACACAGCGTAAGCTATTGCATCCTGCGCACAGTTTGATTTCGCATTTTGTTGAGTTAAATTTAACATTTAAATTTAAATTAGTTTTTCGTGCTATGTTCGACTAGCAAACAGTTGCCACCTTCCACCAACGACAACTCCAAAAACAACAACAACAACAGCAACAACAGCAACAATTCGACTGATGCATTGGAATTTGTCAGAGCGTGCGACTTTGACTCTCAGCTTGTGGTTCGAATTGTTGTTGTTGTTGTTGTTATTGTTATCGTTATTGTTAATGTTGTTGCCGCATTTTGCAGCTGACGTGTGCCAATCAAAATGCAGCCAAATTTGTTAGCCCATTTTAACGTAAAAAAAAAACAAGCAAATGAAACTGTCAAAAAAGGTTTTGGGCCAAGTGCATGTGGGCTAATAATAAAAAAAAAGGTAAATAAAGGCGATCGACGATCGCATTTGGCTTGTGTGGCAGTTTGGGCCACAGACACAGGTCCACATTGAGCTGCAGGTCGCAGCTGCAGCCTAGACAAAAACAACAGCAACAACAGCAACAACAACAACAACAACAACAATAGTGAGCCCAGGGCAGCACAGGCCGCAGTCGCTGTTGCAGTTGCTGTTGCTGTTGCAGTTGCAGTTGCAGCTGATCATGCGCTCAACTCACGCAAAATAGTCGTGCACGATTCGGTTCGTGATTTTGTGTAACGAAGCGCCCAAAAAATATCTAGTTGGATAGGCTCCAACTCAAGATATTTGTGCCGGCTGCCCGTCTGACGCTGATGACGACGACGACGTCGACGGCGTTGACTCTGAAGACGATCTCATGACCAGAATAACAACGCAATACGCTGGAAATTCATCTTGTCTCGCTGCGCTCCAGTTGGGTCGCTGTTGCCTCATTCTCATCCTCAGCCTCATCCTCAGCCTCATCCTCCGCCTCAGACTCAAACTCAGACCCAGGCTCCGACTGAGACTCTGGCTTGAACCAAACCTCGGCTGCAACTGACGACACTTGCGCATCATTTTGGTGACTGTTTTGCAGCTCTTCTATTTTGCTCCTCCTCAAGAGCAACCACAAATTGTCAGCGCCTTTGCGACATGTGCGGCTTTGAGGATTCCGCATGTGTGCTGCTGTTGCAAGCTAAAGCCAATAAGTTATAAATTAGCTTGCATTTAAATAATAGAGTTATTTATGGCAAGAAATTACATTTCCAAACTCGAATTAGTCAGCAGTTTCAACTAAAAGTGTTTTTTTTTTCTTAATCCACCGTTTCCAAAATGCTTTTTAAGTGCTAGTTAAATTCATCAATGTTGCACAGAATTTATTTCAAAAATTACAAAATAGTACATTTTTTTAAAAATATTTAAGCAATGTTTAGTTTGAATTATAAGTTGTGCAATCAATTTTCTAGCAGTGAAATTTATAATTATTTTTTATGTTTTCCAAATTACAAATCGTTTATCTGGCTAAGAGCAATTGACAAGTGCATTAAAATGTCGTCATGTAAATCTATTAGACACATATTTTTCCTGTTGTTGTTGTTGTTGTTCCTGTCGTTGTTTTTGTATTTGTTGTTATTATTGTTTTGTTTGTCTTACCTTGAAAATCACTGACTATTCCTGCGGCTGCTACGGTGGTCGGTGGTCGCAAGCTGTTCAACTCCACTTTACTCCACACTCCACTCATGGCTGGCTCTGCATCACAGTCTGAGTCTGAGTCTGAGTCTGAGACTGAGACTGAGTCTCCATCTCCGTCTCCGTCTCCATCTCCGTGTTCAACTCCACCTCAGTCTTGGTCTTCATCTCCATCTTCGGCTCATGCCGAATGCCTGCCAGTTATTTGCTCCCATTGTTCGCAGTCGTGCTCAATATTGCGTTGCTTTTCCTCAGTCTGTCCCACTGCTTGGCTGAATGTGTTCCCCGATCCCCTCGAGCCCCCTTTTCTTTCACATAAAGAGCATCTGGAGCTTCCTCAGCTTCCCCCCTCTCACAAGACCCCCGTCGAACGCACTCCATGCTGCAGCAGCTTTCGTTTTCGTGGTCCAGCAGACATGTCCTGGTCCTGAGCCCTGCGTTCGCCTCGAGTCTTTTGTCTTATTTGATTTATGAGTTTTATTGTGGCTCTCTCTGTGCCTCGCTCCCCGCTGCTGCTCCCCAGTGTGCCCCACCGCTCCCACGTGCTGCTCGCCGCAGTGAGTGTGCTTTGTGAGTGTTTGTTGTGCGGCTTTCAATACCTTTTGGGCGTAAGTAGCGTGCATTGATTTCTGTTCCCCTTGTGGCTGCAACTGCAACAGCGACGGCAACGTCAACGGCAACTGCGACTGTGGCACTGCCAAATTTGGTGGCGCATCGCACACCACAGCGCTGCATGATGCTCACTGCCTTTGCACATAGATCATTTTGATCAGTCCCCATGGCCCTAAAGTCAGAGCCCGCACAGCCAGACAAGTGCGACTTTGACTTCGACATCGACTTGGACTTGGACTCGGACTTGGACCAAGGGTTCGAGTTGGAGTCGAGTCTTCGACTGTGCAGCGAGCGCGTTGCGTGGGCGTGGGAAAAAGGCAGTCAACTAATTAGGTAAAATTCTTGGAATATTAATCAAAGCGTTCGGCATGTGATCAGTGGCTAATCATATACAGAAATAAATACTCATAGAACCAACATGGTAGCGGCGATACCTATCAAGTTGTTATGCAGGTGCCTCAGGGAAATTGTTTCCGAATGCAGTAAAAACTTAATTGGGAATTCGATGGTGAAGAAAAATTGTTATTGTTTTATATAAATATGCCAAACATTTAACAATATATGAAATGAAAGGAAATGACCGAAACCTATTGCTTAGTTTTCAATATATATTATTATTAATAAATTATTAAACCTTTTGTTTTATTTTATTTAAAATAAAATATATTCAATATATAAATATAGATGAAGCTTTCCAGGCCTGTGGGTAAATGAAGCTGGTCAGTTCTGTTGAGCTTGCTTTGGATGTGACCAGCAGCAACACCTTCCAGAGAACTAACTGCATACGTTGGCAATTGCCATTCCATCAGGTCAGGAGAGGATCTCGTGGTTAGGCCATGGGCAGATGATGGGGTGGGGAAAGCAGTGCGACACAGTTGCTGCAGTCAAAATAATAAATAATTGAATGACCAAAGTGCTGTGTGTAGAGTGCGTTTCTTCAGTTGTTGCTGTTGTTGTTGTTGTTGTTGTTGCATTTGGTATGGCTTAGATTGAAATCGGACAAACGGCGCTGCAACAGCGACAGTAACAGCAAACAACGAACTGTTGCGACTGTTGCGACTGCTGCGACTGTTGCGGCTGTTTTGGCTGTTGCCACATGCCCCAAAGTGCATGCAATGCGATTGCAGCTCATCACCAGCACCGCTCGCAGCCCTGAGACCCGCCAGTCGCAGCTCGCGTTGCGAATTAAGCTGTTGACACATAACATCATGTCGCACTTGTCTTGTGGCACAAATCTCACCAGCTGAGTGAAACGCGCGCACAACATGAGCCGCAAGTCCACAGTCCGTAGTTGAAGTCTTGAGCGGACCCCAGCCCAGGCCTCGAGCTGAATGGCACCATGTTGAGTGAACAGCCAACAACGGGAACGACAACAACAGCAACAACAGCAACAACAGCAAAAACAACAACAACCACAATGGGAACAACGACAGCGGGCATTCGAGAGCAAGTCCAAGTCATACAACTAAAGACGTAGTCCTGCCACAGTCCAAGAAGTTGGCGACGCTGGTCAAAGCACAACAAATCTTGCGGCATGTTATCGCTGCCATGACCACGACAACAGCAACAGCAACAGCAACACAAACAGCAATAGCAACATAAACACCAACAACAACAACAACAACAACAACAACAGACAACGTTGACTTCAACGACGACGTTGGCAATTTGTGATTGGATTCTGCCGGTAAATGCATTCGCGATGTGCCCAAAACCCAAACTGTTGTTGTTGTTGTTGTTCTTGTTGTTCTTGTTGTTGTTGTTGTTGTGGCATTTGGGTGAAGGGCCTTATAACATAACCAAATCAGCTGTGCCTCTCCAAACTTCAGAAAGTATTTAAATAAAAGAATATTTTCAAATTTATATCATAGTATATATATATATATATATATATATATAGTATAAACAATTGGTATTTATTTATTAACGAAAAAAGATTTCAGTATATTAATTTATTTGTTATTTTATTATATTATATTTGTTATATCGACATAAATAATGCTCATAAAACCATTAATATTTTAGGCATATATTAAATCTGATTATGATAAATGTAACTTTTATTTTCGGTTTATTGTACAGATAATCTGTTAACTTCTTTTAAATACATCCTTCAAAATTTAATATTGAACTTTTAATATGCTTTTTAATTTAATAAATTTGTAGTAATTTAAGTATTTAACAATTGACCTGAGATGAAATGTTCTTTAAAATATTATATATTATTTCATGGTTGGGGAAATGAACTGAGAATTGTTTGCTCTGGCCGAAATGTACGTTGAGAAGCTTACTATGTGCAGCTCCGTTGCGAAGCTTTGATGGGCTTCATCAATAGTACGCATTGCGCTGTGCCAGGTGGGGATTGGCTGCGAGGGGGGAAATGCGAACGTTGCATGCGGCACGTTGCGCATTGTACACGTTCGCGTCACTCATACACCATGTGGGCTGGCGCCATTTCAGTCGCCATGTTGTTGGCCGCCATTCGCTCGGCATCATCAATTCCAGCTGACACGTCATCCATCTTGGCAGGATGGGGGTTTTCCAGTGTGGTCTAAGGGGTTGGTGGATGGGGATGGGGGATGATGTAGGTGACTGGTGACCCGAAACGCACAGAGGCCTGCGGCAAAAGTCCTTTAAACGACCTCTGGACGCTGTTGCCTGGCGCCGAAAATCTGCGGCCAGTATTAACAACAACAAGCATCAGGAGCAACGGCAGGATAAAGGAGGTCGAGCTGCAACGACGGCAGGATGGCAGGATGGCAGGATGGCAGCATGGCAGGCAAGTCGGCAACTGGGGAGCCGTAGTCCGCACAAGATTAGAAAATTCGACGTTGTGCAGCTGGCGAAATTAAAATGGCAACGATGAGGCAGGCAGGACGAGTAAAGGACGCAACGCCATCACGAATGCATGTTGCAAGGGGATGCCAAGCACGGAAGAGAGGCTGCCTTCTCTCTCCCTCTTTGTGTGTGTGTGTGTGTGTGTGTATTTGTGCGGCTGCCTCGCTGCTGGGACGCACGACGTGCGACGCTGCAGCCATTAAAATACACAGCTGCCGTTAGCCGTTGTTGCCACTGCTGCTGTTACTGCTGCTGCTGCTGCTGCTGCCTTTGCAACGGGGCACGTAAAATGGTCGGCAGTGTGCAGGCGGCGCTGTAACGCACGCAAGGACATTTGAAGGATAAAGTCGCGTGAGAGAGAGCAGCAGTTGCTGCTGCCACTGCAGCAGCTGCAACAGCAACAACAACAACAACAACAACATCCGAGCTGAGCTGCCGTTACTTGGCATACGAAATCAACTGGCCCCCAACGAGGGAGCCGCGCGACTAAAGTAGTAGAAAAATTGAGTAGTAAATAAATGATAAACGAAAATAAAATGCAAGGTCTGCTCCTACGCTCCTACATTTACTATATATATATACATATGTGTGTGTGTGTGTGTGCATACACTCTGACAGGATTACAAGAATGCTCGAAGGACCAACAATGCCAGGCAACAGCCAACGGCAACAAAATGACTGTCCCCATGCCAAAAAAAAAAGCGAATAGAAGCAAACTCATCCCAAGCCTCCCCTTAACCCCATTCCCCCCCCCCCCGCCTGGATTTGGAGCCACCTTAACATTCTCATAGTCGTCGTTGTTTTCTGTGGCGTTCGTGTGCTGCCTGCAGTTTTTGGAGCCAACTAAATTCACATTTGTTTTGTACGCCTTCCTCGCACTCGCCACACCTCAACTTATCACCGTGCCCCACTCGAAGCCATATGGCTTCTCTGGCTAGAACCTTCGCCTTCGGTAAGCATCCACCTCCACTTACACCCCCCCCCCCCTTCCACCGGCATCAGTCAGGACTTTCGATTGCAGCTGCATTCACTTAACGGGACTTTTGTTTATTTTATTTAGATATGCGTTCCTTTTGGCATCGATTCAGGTTAATTTAAAATCAATTTTATTAACTGCAAACTCCAAAAGTCTGCAGTGCAACAAAATTTCATTGAACTATTTAATTTAAATTTACTAGCGTTTGGTTTTAATCGAACTGCAAGTAAGAAATTAATATTATATTTTAAGTAACAAAAAACTTTTATTTATATGATTTGATTTGATATTGATATTTTCCTGTATATTTTACAATGATAGTAAATTTATCAAAGCGTATAAAAATAAATATTAAAATATTTGTACTAACCATAAACCTAAAGAAAACGTTTTGTATAATGACTTACATTTTTAATCATTATTTCGAATTATATATGATTAATTTATAAACATTATTTCAAATTAATTTATATGTGGCTTAATAGGTATAATGAATTTATTTTAGACTTGGGTGATTAAAGTTGTGGCAATTGTAAAATAGCTGCAGCAGTTGGCTTCAATTGAACTCACTCTGAACCAGGCCGGCTCCGAAATTCTGCGAATGGCCAAAAGACTTGGCAAGTGGCTAATTAAAGCCTGCTCAGCTCAGCTGAAGTAAATGTTGCTGTTCAGTCGGCTTCTGCTGCTGCGGCTGCTGCTGCTGCTGCTGCTGCTCCTGCCGCTTATAATTTACCTGTGTGATTATGATATTGTTGCTCATGATGATGTTGGCTGAGCAGCGTTTGTGTGGCAGCCTCTAAAATAAATTAAATTCAATTTTGAGCTCGCTGCTCGCTCAGCCATTGGGCGCTGATGCCGTTGCAGAGGCCTGCAAAAATTCTTCACAGCCAGCGTTGACCTCTGTCAGTCAGTTGCTGCAACAACAACAACAACAGCAACTGAGAGAACTGCAACGGTAATCAGTGCCACATAACGCACAGGCCGCAAACTAAAACGCGCAACGCAAAAATCGTGCGTGCCCTTAAGACGCTCATAAAATAGGCAATCGGCGCTGGCCACGGCCACAAAAATGTTTGCTGCTCTATCGGGCCCAAAAAAAAAATAAAAGAAAAGCAAAACCAAAAAAAAAAAAAAAACCAGAAACCCGAATGCAGCCACAAAGATTGGCTAAGAATGGGTTGGCTAAACGGGTGGCAGCATCAGAAGTGCGGATGTTACGTTGGCAGTGTGGGGTGGAGGGTAAGGGAGTTGAAGGAGGAGGAGAGGGGAGCGTGGCGGGAGGAGGGAGGAGGGAGGAGGGAGGGAGGCTTACTGCTGCTGCACGTAAGGCACGACTTTTTATTATGCTTTACGTTCTTCGCGTTGAGGCCAACGGCGCCCACCCGCCTGCGCTTTTTGTCTCGGCCAAAGAATCTACACAAAATCTGTTTTGGCCATTGCCATTGCCATTGCATTGGAATGCATAACAACAGCAACAACAGCAACAACAACAACAACAACAACAACAAGAGCAGCAACAAGAAGATCAACAACAACAGCTACAACAATTGTTGCAACCACAGAGCGAGACAGAAAATAGTGCAACGAATGTCATTCTTATTGCTTGCTTTTCGGGCAACTCAGCTCAACTCAAGTCAAGTCAAGTCAAGTTTATGGCGCCCGCAACGAAATTGAATTGTGCTCCATCTATAAAGTACCTGGTCCGGGGCCAAATGACCAAGATAAACCGCTCAAAGCATTCACTTCGATAAAGGGGCACCAACAAAGAGGCTCGAAAATATGCAAATTATTGAATTTTAGAATTAGAGAATTTCATAAGCCTAGCTGAGTTGGCAGGTGCTTGATTTCCCTATTTTACAAAACTATATTTGTTATTTAATGTCTTATTAGATGTTTTTGATTATGATATTATTATGTATTCAGATGCTATATATATTTAAATATATAGGTAGATAAAGGCAGCGCCATCTTTTTGAAAGTATTGCAGCTTAAAAGTGCTTTCAATTATTTAAAAATTAAACAATGATTTTATCAAATATTTGATTTTACATTTATCCAAAGCTATATTTGTTCGATGACAGTTTTTGGCACTGCAGTCAAGCTGCACTCATATTTTTGAATTTTAAGTCCTGCTGGAGATCTAGCTTGGTAATATTCAAACATTCAAAGAAACGTTAATTATCGAAATTGCTAGTCTGCATGGTTGTCAAAGAAGACACAAGAGGGGGGAGGTGGCAGCTAAGCCGCAGGACAGATATTCAATCATTAGTGAATTGTCAAAGATGTCGTGGCTGTGCGGCAGAGAATGCAATGTGTCCATGTACAATATACATCATGTGTCTTTACGTGTATATATATAAATATATATATATGTATATGGCATACACACATACAGCTATGTGTGTGTGAGTACCTATGCGTTACTCAAAATCTAACACATATAGTCTATAGACGCCCATGTGACGCCCCTATTGTACGGGCCTCTGCTATTTCATTGGTCAACACACGCCAACACTCGCCAACACACCCACATACATATCTATACATATACAGCATATACGAAATGACAAAAAAAAAAAAAAACAAGCAGTAACTGCAAAATTTTGCATTCTCAAAAAAAATATTCAATTTTCAGGCTGTCATTCAAAACTTTATAAATACCTTTCTAAATTCAAGTTTTATAATAATTTGCAATTTACTCAGCTGAGAGCTGTAAATTAAAAAATTATATTTCATTATTGATAAATCTAAAAAAAATAATGCTTAAATCACAATTTATGAAAATATTAAAATATTAATGAAATAATTCATTTGAATCGCATTGTTGCCAATCGAAACTCTCGCCAATTCTCTATTTGGCATTCCAGGGTATTGTTGCAGTCATTAGCGGGAACTGTACTGAATTTGCATTTTCTTGTTTAGCTGTACACACACACACACACACACACACACACACACACACACATACATCGAAAATTCTTAATTTTTCTTTTTTTTTACCGCTTCCTTTTGCTAATCAAAAAGCACAACGGCAGAAGAAAAAGCAACAACGATAACACAGGAAGTAAAATGTAAAAAGTACACTGTGCAAAAAAAAACACACACACACACACACACATGCAGAAAAGAAAAAGTAAAGAAATGCCAGCCCAAAAGGATCCGATCCCAATGGCTGCCTGCCGGCTGCTGCTCCTGGTTGCCGTTCCTGCTGCACATGTCGGTTATGTTTGCAGTCGAATAAACAGCATCAATTCAACACACACGAAAAGCAAAAAAAATTATATATATCACAACGGGCCAAAGAGCAGGGCGATAAGAGAGAGCCAAGCGGAGAATGTGAGAAAAGAAAAAACAACAGCAGCAGCAGCAGCAGGAGCAGCGCATAAAATGGCGCCACGAGGCTTAGGCGCCAGGACAGCCACCAAAATGCAGGACACCCAACTCAAGCCCAAACACCTCCATTCCCACCCTCCCCTCCTCGACTGGGTGCACAGAGCCGCGGAGCGCACTAAATCAACATTTCACTTTGATGAATGATGACCAATGTCCAGGCGCGGCTGATGTCCTGCCTGTCCCGCATCCCATCTCCCGCATGTCCTTTGCTATGCCAGCACAGCGCAGCGCAGCATGCAACACGACCAACAGCAAAGGCGGGGGCAAAGCAAACAACAACAAGCCAACAAAAAAAAAACAAAAACAAAACAAAAATAAAAAACACAAAACAAAACTGTGGACGCAGCACAAAAGTGCAAGGGGCGTTCCACAGTTGCTGGTGCTGCAAGAAGGAGGGGGTTGGTGCTAGTGTTGCTTCTGCTCCTCCTCCTCCTGCTCCTGCTGCTGCTGCTGCTGCTGATGCTGGCCATAACGCCTACATAACGAGCCTGAAAATAGACACGGACACTAATCGAATTATTGCCACTGCAGAAGAGATGTGTGGCGCCCCTGTGCCGTTGGTCCTTGTGCTCGTCCTGCGCGCTAGAGCGCACTTCGCTGCCTACACAAAATCGAATTTTCCTGCAGTTGGCAATAAGCGAAGCCAAAAAACCAAAAAGAGAACATCGAATACACCGAAAAAAAAACCGATGAGTAATTAAAAAGAATTTCCCTTTTGGCGTGTTTATTCCATTTTTTATTCTTGTTATGCTGCAGCAGCTAAGGTCTGTGCATGTGTGTGTGCATGTGTGTGTGTGTGGGTGGAAGCGGGAACTGAGAGCGAAAGAAAGCATAGCATACATTATTGGGCAGTCGGCGACCCGCATCTGCATGCGTTTATGTATGTATGTGTGTGTGTATGTATGTGCATGGCTTTTCTTTTATGTGCAACTGTGTGTGCGTGTGTGTGTGTGTGTGTGTGTTGCATCGATGGGCAGCAGCCAACCAAAATCGAACAGCGTCGCCTTCGCGGTTACTGACCGCTCTCGATTGCCTGCTGTGGAGTTGGCAGTTGGGAGTTGGGCCTGCTCATGTCCGCCATAACAGTGCGAAAGCAAGAAGAAAGGGGTTGGCGGGGTAACGGGGTGGAGCAGTGCTTTGTGTGTCGCAATAAGCTAAAAAAACGCGCGCATAAATTAGAAGCCAAAACCAGCGTCAGCAGCAGTTGCAACATGAGAAGGCGACACATCAGCAGCAGCATTGACAAGCAAAAAAAATAAAACAAATTAATAAAACTTGCCACACTTTGAAGGCAAATCAACTACCTCGATTATCAGCTACCTCGATTTAACAATAAGTTTAATTATTTTTTATCGTAACATAAATGAATAATCAAAGAATACTTTTCTTAAACAATAAGATTCTGGCGTGATTATTCTAAATAATAAGAAAAATTGTTGTCATATATTTTTTATTTTTAGCTAAAAGTCACTCTTAAATATGTCGCTTGCAACATTTAATAATAAGGGTATTCCTCATCGGATTAAAAACAAGCAACTATTTGTTCAGTTAATTTTAATCGCATGCACATTTATTGTATATTAAGATAAATAAATTTAAAATACTTACAGCTAATTTTTAAATTTAAAATTATTTCCTAAGCAAGGAAAATTGGTTCAGTTCAGCTTCGAATGGAAATGAAAACGATTCTTAATGGAATGGGGCTGTCAGTGATTGGTATGACTAAATTTGTATGTCCATGCAGATTTGCATTGGGCAAGGCTACAGAACTGGTTCATAGAAGAGGGCAGAGGAAGCAACAGGAAGAACAACTGCAACAGCAAAATGCCACATGTGAACAGATTGTTGTTGTTGCTGTTGCTGCAGTTGTTGCTACGTTGTTGCTGCGGCAACAGCAGCGAATTGTCAACAACAGCAGCAAAAAACTCAACTCAGTTTTCAGTTATTGTTGTTGTTGGTGATGTTGTTGTTGTTGTTGTAGCTGTTGTTGTAGTCAATTGCATTGCAACATTTCATGATATGAAAGATTTAAAGTTTGCAACATAAAAATGTCACGTTTTTCA
Source organism: Drosophila demipolita (assembly GCA_035042405.1). Classification (NCBI taxonomy): domain Eukaryota; kingdom Metazoa; phylum Arthropoda; class Insecta; order Diptera; family Drosophilidae; genus Drosophila; species Drosophila demipolita. The sequence continues at coordinate 414,754 of JAWNLI010000476.1, read as the reverse complement.
TGGTCGCCAAGAGACGACGACAACAACAGCAACATTGTTGCTTATTGTTGCTGTTGTTGCTGCTATTGCTGCTGCTGCTGCTGTTGCTGTTGTTGTTGTTGGCGCTGCGCATGAGCATTTGGTGGCTATGGCTAACTAACTTGCAGTCTATTTATGTTACAATTTGGCTGCTGCCAGGCAAAAATGTTGCCAACTTTGCTTTTGCTTTTGCTGCTTGTTTGACAATGCGCGTCGTGACATCTGCGCCAAGTTAGCAACAGGTCGTCATCGGCATCGGGGTCGGGGTCGGGGTTGGGGTTGGGGTTGGGGTTTCAGTTTTTGCTTTTGGTTTCGGCTAACGCGGGCTCATAGCCTAAAAGTCTACGGTGGAGGGGTGGGGGGAGAGAGAGGTTGGCAAAAGTCGGGGGATGCTATAATGCCAAGAAGAACAAACGGGTTCTCAATCTGCTGGCGGTTCGTATTAATTTGACAACGCAACATTACGCACCAGTCTGAGCCTGAGCCTGAGCCTGAGCCTGATCCTGAGCCTCAGCCTGACCTGAAAGCCTTCTATTTATTGTCCGCAGTCAACAGAGAGAAAGAGAGAGAGAGAGAGAGAGAGAAAGAGGTCGAGCAAGCGAAAGATGTCACTGATATGAGCCACAGGCCCAGACACAAGCGGGGCAACCAGCAACTGGCAAAGATTTCAGTTCGTTTCGTTTCGTTTCGTTTTGTCACAAATTAAACACGTTTTTCCACAGAACCTAATGAATAAACTAGCCAAACGATGTTCCCTGCTGCAAGATTGGCGAGGCGTTAAGGAACATAAACTCATAAGCGACCGGCAAATACCCTGTAAGCAGTTTGTGTGTTCTTAGATAATCTTAAAACAAAAATAATATGAAAGAGATTTACATAAATGTTGAATAAAGCTTAAAAGTGCTTCACACAATATAAAATATATAATAAATAATAATAATGCAAATTGATTATAAATTTATTTCGCTTATATAAGAATTTATATTTATCCTTGATCCCTGATTTGACTCGCTCTTCTTACCACTGGCAGACTATGAGTTATGTTCCTAATGTGTTCTTCCGGAATGCTTAGCAGCATGCTTACTTCTTATTATGACTTTGAGAGCAATCATCCAGAAGTATGCTTAAAATGGTTAAACAATTGTCAATCGCAATTCATGTTTTAGAAAGACTATCAAAATTTTCCAGGTTTTATTTTTTGAGACTGGAAGCACCTGTGTCCGAGAATTGGCCACTAAACTTCAGTTGTGTGATTAACGACAATTGCAAAAACCAAAACGAAAATAAACAGAAAAAAACAGAAAATGGAGAAAAATGAGGAGAAATGGTTACTTGTCCAGAGCGGCAAACCTCGAAGGCGAGATGCATACAATTAGCAGGCTGTAAATTTGAAATCGAAAATAGCTACAAGACATGTGGCTGGTGGCTTGTGGCAGTGTGGCAATGTTGCGTCCTGATAGGTCCACTTCGGGGGCATACAACATATGTGTTAATTGAACATGGCCTGAGTACGTGTGTGGTTTGAGTGCTTGGCGCTGCTTCTGGATGGGGAGCGGGTTTGCGGGTTTGCGGGTAGCGGGTGGCGGGTGGCGGGTGACGGAGTGGCGCAATTTCTCTGCTTCGTTGCAATTACGCACATCTAATGCAATTTTGATAATTGGCCATCAAATTTATGAGACATGTTGCTGGCCGCAACGAAATTACGATGTGCGAACATGTTGCGATCATAAATGGCAAATGTTGCAAGCGGAGCGGAAGGTGGGGCGGAGTGCATTTAAATGCGTGTGATAAACAGCGTGTTGCGCACATGTTGCCGTGCAACATTTCATGCATCCAGCGTTCGGGGCAGCTGTAATTATTTCCATTAAAGAGTGCAACTGCAGTCGCTGTCAGCCTGACTGCACACCACGTACCCAGCGACTGCACCACCTGACCAGGCCAGAGCAGATATGGACAGTATTTTTCTTCTTCTTTTTTTTTTGCATATATACACATATCTTCTGCTTTTTGTACGTTTTTTTTTTTTGTAGTTCTCAATTTGAATTTGCATTCGAGACGCGCACACGAGAAATTCTATTAGGCAAAACATTTCGCAATTGCGTGCTGATTGTCAGGTTAACTGCAACACTCCCATACCCCATACCCCATACCCCAGACCCCAGACCCCTTCAACCCGCACTCCACAGGGCATACTCCCATTTCAATTCCAACACTCAGAGGAAAAGCGTTGTAAATTCAATTTGTACATTAAATAAAAGTTTTAATTGATTTATTAATTTATGAAATATTTGCATGCTGTTGTAGTTTATTGATGTTCAAAGTGCTGGTTTAAGAACATGAATACCCAATCTAAAAAAAATAAACACACGCCCGATAAATGTGGCAGTTGGTGTATTTTTTTTTCTGAGTGCACTCGCCTGCATGACCGATAGCCAGAGGTTTGCAACACGCTGCAGGCATCTTCTCAAGTGCCTCAGTTTCTCAGTTGCTCGGGTCTTCAAGCTCGTCTTTAGCTGTTTTGCATGCGATTATTAGTTACGGCCGCCTGAACGCATTTTTGCGCATCTCCACACCAACTCTCAAACACACACACACACACACACACACACACACACAGACACACACACATAATAACGACGACCCCCATTTGAGTATCTTTTGTCTTTTTGCTTGGGGGCCCCTTGAAACCAAACTGTAATAGTCTTAATTAAGTTTAGAATTGAGTCTGCGCGTAATTATGCGAAACGCGCACAAAAGCCCCGACTTTGAGCTCGAACTCGAGTTGGCCTACGTATGTGGCTATGTTCATACATATGTGTACGTACGTGTAAGCAAAGTAGCCGCCGCCACGCCCTCAAACCCGTTAAGCAGCCGCAGCCGCAGCCGCAGCCAAGCCGAGCCACAATTATGCTGTGCACTTGCGCATGCCTCCTCAAACACACACACACACACACCCAAACACAGTGCAACCGCCCACTTTCCTTTTCAAGCTGCCGCCTGCAGTGAGCTCAGCGCTCATCATGGGTTTCTGGTTAGGTGAGCATAACTAATCTAATCGCTATAAATCTGCAGTCTGCGCCTCTCCCAGTCCCAGCCCCAGTCCCAGCCCCAGTGCCAGTCCCAGTCCCTCTACCTGCGACCCCAACTCTCCGACTGGATTTGCTTGTGGCCTCTGCTGGACAAGCATTTATTGATTAAAATATACTGATTATCAGATGATGAAAGCTTCATTTCTGTTTGAAACTGCTTAATTAAAGTTTCTTGGAGGCGCAGATGGATTCGTTTAATATGTGTGTGGAATATATATCATTTATAAGTTGTTCAATTTTAAATCATATTCATTACAAGTTATAAACGTATTTTTCTTATATTTATTTTATTAGCCGAGGAACCGATTGATTGGCATACTTAATTTAATAAACTGATTGACCTACGATCCCCTATATCAGCTATGCTGGCCATGACAATTTCCGACCATAGCAATAGTTGCTGTTGCAGTTGTTGTTGTTGTTGTTGTTGTGGCTACCCACAACCCACAGTTTTTTCAGCCTCATGCGGATGCCAATGTCGAACGCAGTTGGTTAAGCACCAGGCAACAGGACCAGGATCATCGACGATTCCGAGTATGCCATTAGTTTTGACTTTGCCACCATCTGTCCCGCCTGCCATCCGCCTCATCTCCTGGTGCTCTTTCACTCTGCTGAGTGCTGAGCATCGCCCACTTGGCGACGTTCGCCGAGTTACCAACTTATATACACGTCGTTCCAGCCAGTTGGCCGATTGCCGTTCGCCGGTTGCCGTTTGCCAGTCGCCTTTCTCTTTCTCTCGCCGCATGGCCCATTACGCTGTCCATTTGAGTGGTCATTATAGTAAATTTGATTTGGACGCGAGCCTCAAAAGCTGGCCGAGCCACATCATCAATACCAAGTGACACACAGAGGACAGCTAAGGCGCAGAGGGGTAGGAGTCGGTAAGGAGTGTCGGGTGGGGAGTGCAGCGGTTGGGTGGGGTAGCAAAGAAATATCGAACACGTAGTTAATCAATCCATTGGTGGTCCAAAAACACGACGCGCCAGCAATTACAGTTAACTGGGCCGCAATGTTGTTGCTTCCAGTTGTTGTCGTCAATTGTCGGTTGATGTTGTTGTTGTTATTGTTGCTGCTGCTGCTGCTGCTGCTGCTGTGGTTGCAGTTGTTGTTGTACGCATTTTGGCGCGCTTTAAACGCGTGGGCGGCAACATTCACAGTTGGCCACATTTGTTGTCTTGGCCGCAATTAAAACGATCCCGGACCACATTTCATTGAACGACTGGCAAAGTAATTATGTTGTCATTAGCTGGATACCTGGGCTTAACCACCAGCCGGCGCAGCCAGTTGCTCAGCCAGTTGGTCATTCAGTTCATCAGGCAATCGCTCAATTTAGCTGAATTCCAAACAACAGCAAATTGGATGCCAGAATTAGAACTATTGCTCCCAATCGCACTTCTGGTTCTAAATTAAAAATTATTTATATTTGCAAAATAATTCAAGTTATATATCTGATTTATTAAAAAAGTATAATTAATAGATGTTAAAAAGTAATTAAATAATTACACCATTATGACAAGAAAAGTACACTTTTTATTTTAATAAAGTATAATTTTGCAGCTAACATTTGAAAATATTGAGTGGCGGAATTAAATCCTTCGAAAATAATTGGGAAATTAAACAGCTAACAAAATAAAATATATCAGTTATAAATATATATTTATGGATAATTTTAAAGCATATTATTTCAATGTTAATATTTGTTGAATATATAGAATAGCCCCAGATGACTCCACTCCGGCGGTAGGTCGCCAGGTCGATTTAAATGTTTGCCGGATTGAGAGTCGGGACGTGTCCCGGTTGATTGGCATTGTGGCATTTTTTGGCTGCCGTTCATGGGGAAGTTCGCACCTTCACGATTTGTGGCAAGAACACGCACATGCATGCATATGGCCACGGGGCACATGAGGCAACGTCGGCAGCTACAGGTCTCGGTCGATCTTGGTCGATCCCGCTCCCATGTCCTGTGCCACTTACAAGTGAAGAGGGTGCGCAATTGTTGTCTCCGGGCAATTTGGCTGCCGAAGACGACTTAATTGAATGTTGCAGTCGGACAGGCAGCTGCTTATCAGCGCCACGCGCACAATTAATTCCAGCGATTTGTAACTTAACTGTAAAACTGCAAATTCACTTGCCCCTTGCAGCTGTCTCTCTGCCTAAGCCTCTTTCTGTGTCGGTGCCTGTGTCTGTGTGTGTTGCCTCCTCTTCTTTTGCTGCTCTTGGTGCAGATCGCCTCCAGCACCCCTCTCTGTCCGACAGTCCGCCTGTCCGCCTGTCCGCCTGTCCGTCTTTCCGACTGCCCGCCTGTCAGCTGGCAACAACAAAACGTAAATCAAGAAATTTGCTTATCCCACGCGGCGCGTCGTATCGCTTCCCAAATTTCCATTCCCATATCCCCATGTCCATAACCACATCCATATCCATATCTATAGCTGACTGCTCTCAACATTGGAACAGGTGGCGCAGATCGCTGCGTGCGTTTTTTGCATATTAAAAATGTTTGCCCGTCTGTTTTGGGGATCAACGTTGAATGTGGCAACGACAGCAGCAGCAGCAGCAGCAGCAGCAGCCTACAGCTGCATGTTGACTCTCGCCTCTTGCCTGCCGCCTACAGACTCGAGGGTCTCTTGCCATAAGGCACAATGGGTGGTAAATTGAAGCTTTCAACTATGTATGCTATGCGGCCAACGTTGTTGTTGTTGCTGTTGTTATTGTTGCTGTTATTGTTGCTGTTGTTGTTGTTGTTCTCTTTGGATCTCATTTCATTGGCCGCTGTTTTGACAATCTGCGCCAATTTAATTGGAGCGCTGTCATTAAAGGCACGCAATTAAAAATGTTCAGATAACCAGGAAATATAAAAGCATGATAAACATACAAACATATATGTGTTTACTGTATGCATTTCTTTTAGTATGTCATTTATACAATCCAACTTGTTAGATGAATATTGCATTCATCTTTGAATTATACAACTCATTCTTAGCAAGATTCAAGATTCAAATGATTCATATTTTTATGCTCACATAAAATGCTTGCAAAAAGAAGGCTAATCAACAATTCAAGTAATGCAAATAATATCCTTGAAGAATAATTAATCTTAGATGTTAATCAGTCTTTAAATCTCCCTTTCTCTCTCTCTCTCTAACTGCCTGTTCTTACCTCTGTCTCACTCTTACTCTCTTTAAATGTGCCTTAACCTGGATCTACAGTTATAGTTGGAGCAAGGTTTAATTCATCTCTGGCACAGGTGTTAGGCTCCCAGGCTCCCAGGGTGTGGGCTACTTGGAATTGCATTGCCAGACAGTTTATTTCATATCAAGGCAAATATATTTAGTGCTGGGCCATGCTTGAAATACCTCAATAATTAATTGGCAGAGTGTCGAGCACTTTTGCTCCTTTGCTGCTCCGTGCTGCAGGATTATAGCAGAGGTGGTTGGGGAGACGGGGGTTGGGTGTTTGAGTCGCATTTGGTTGCCTTGTAAACACGACCGTCGACATCCGTTTGAGATTTGAATCTTGTGGCTGGCTGATTAGCCCCACTTAGTGGAACGGTATTAGGCCATTTGACGAAATTAAAGGGATTGCGGCGAAAACACGTTGGGCTCGCTCTTTGGCGTGCGGCTCCTGCGACAGCTGCTAAGACGGTGCAAATAAACAAAATGACAACCAAAATATAATCCGAAGGCATGGACAGAATGACAAACAGGCGAAACCCGACCCGGAGACGTAGAGACGTAGCGACGTAGAGACGTAGGGCACGGCAGGATGGCAAGGAGCAAAGGACGGCGACTAGGACGACGTCCTGTTCGCGAGGCAGACAAACAAATGTCGCGCTTGTCTCTGCTTTTGTCCTTTTGTATTCGTTTCGTTTCGTCTCATTCCGATTCGGTTTTATTTTATTTTGTACGACCAAAAAGGAAAAGGATTATAAAATACGATAACAACTGTAACTAAGACTGTGGCCCGTACTGTGACCTCTCTCTCCTTCTCCCTCTCCCACTCCCACTCTCCCACTCCCACTCTCCCACTCTCCCTCTCTCTTTCTATCTGCAACGGCATCGACGGCTTCATTTGGCGTGCAGGAAAACCGTTTGGGAACTCTTGGCCTGGATGCGGACCCTCTTTAAGTATACCACGCAATCAGTGCCTGCCAGCCAAGGGATTTCCTGAGCATATTTCCTAATCTTAGCTCGAACTTAAGATCATATTTTTGAATCATTTTAGATGCCTTAAAATTGTTCAATTGCTTTTAAATAAAAGCTAGAAATATGTAAGATATTTAAAGACCTTGGCTTAGTTCCATGTTAGTTTGACAGGAATCTATAGCAAAATTCTGTTGCAGCAAGCTATGCCACAGACTTGCATTCAAGAGTCGTTTTTTAGTGTTGAGCTAACTGAAGGGTATAAAATAGTCATGCCCAGACAACTTCATTTTGTTTTATCCTTTGACCGTGGCTCGAACAATCGTGGTTCTACAACAACAACAACAACAACAACAACAACAAAAAAAGCCGATGTTTTGTACTTTAAATGACATTCTGCAGTAAATTTCACATTTATAGCTGACACAGAATAATAAATATCGCGTTGTAATACTTATAAACGGCTTGCAAGGGACGCGAAAACATCGAAATGTAATAGCTACGAGTTGAGCACAACAAGAACAACAACAACAACAACAGCAACAACAACAGCAACAATACCAACAACACTGTACACGTAGCTGGTGGCATACAATAAAAAATTGTAGTCAAAAAAAAAACAAGCTAAAGAAAAAAACATAAAAAAAAACACAGCCAAGCGCAAATTAGCCGGGGGCAGCAGGGAGTGAGTCATATCGAGCCAAAGGCCCCAGTGGATGCACCTGACTCAAAAGCTGGCCTTACACACATATATATGTTTCGGGCATGTAAATTATCTGCCATATGCAGATTTATTATCCTCAAAGAACCCATCAGTTGGTTTCCATTTTGTGGCATACACATAAATCAACTCCTTGCAAAATCACAATCAATATTCAAAACTCGAAAAAGCTACTACATTTGTACCCCCAAGGAACTGTTATTTAATATACCATAAGTACTCCTTGTACAATATGTAATTACCACATATTTCCTTCAGATATCTGCTTATTATTTGATTATGGTTTCATTGTGGGTGCAAGTTGAATAAGTTGATAAAACCAGTGAGGAAAAAAAAAACATTGCCAATGCATCGACAACATTGATAAATACGAAAAGAAGAAAAACAACAACAACAGCAACAACAATAACGATAACGACAATGATAAATAGGAATAGAATGGCAACAACAGCAGCAACGGCAAAGTTGTCCAGCAGCCCACATATCAGCGGCACTTCATCTTGATTGACATGCGCATTCAGCGCGTTGACATAATGATGGACAGACTTGGTGCGCAGGCGCACCGGCAACTTGTGCAGTGTGCAGTGTGCAGTGTGCACTGTGCAACATGCAACATGCAACGTGCAACGTGCAACAACAAAGCGTGACAACATTGCCGCTGGCGATGCGTTTTTGTGATGCTGCAACAGCAACATCAGCAGCAGCCGCAGCCGCAGCCGCAGCCGCAGCAATGGACTGTGATGTGACCGCTGGGATCCGCAGCGAGATAGCAATGAGAAAACAAAAAAAAACAAAAAAATTACATATATTGTGGAATAAGGGGCAAGAAGGGGTGGCTTGCCAAGCGCACCGCTTTTGCGCATGCAAATCGCCGCAGCTTTTCATACATATGCGTAATGAGAGGCAAAATCTCTAATGAAGTCGAGACCGGTAAACGAAATCCAAAACGGAATCAGAATTGGAATCGGCAGAGGCTATGCAATCGGCATCTGTATTGGCATTGGCATTGGCATTGGCATCGGCATCGTCATCGGATGTAGGTATCGATGCCAGTCGCGATGGAGCGCCGCTGATGCGACCTTTAAGATTTCCCCCGCGCCAGAAAATTTTCAATATCAATTTTCATTGTTCGTCTTCGTCTGCTTCTGCGTCCTGGTCTTTGCTGCGTTGAGGTTTGTTGGCGGCGGCGTTGTCGTCACTCAGTCGGGGCACGATCTTGGGATACGATGTGCTATCTGGACATAAATAGACGCCAATTAAATGCTTGATGGCCATGTTCTTCTCTGATCGGCCCACGGAGCAGTCAAGTGCACAAAAAAACATAAAACAAAAAAACAACAAAATAAAAAAGAAAATTTCAAAAAAAAAAAAAAAAAACCAAACTAAAAGCACCGAAAGAACTTGCAAGCAGTCGAACAACGAAATGCAGGAAATAATTTAACAATAAATTATATGAAATATTTTGCAGAGCAAGACAGACAGTAAAGAGTGCCCCAAACAAAAATATGACACAGAATGTGGCAGAACCAGTTTGCAGTTACTTTTGCTGCTGCTGTTCGTGATGTTGTTGCTGTTGTTGTTGTTGTTGTTGTTGCAACAAAAGTTTGCGAGACATAACGGCGTCTGGCAGAAATGAGGAGCCTTCAGACGGACCCAGAGGATGAGCCACAAAGATGTCGAACTCGATGTCGATGTCGATGACGATGTCGCTGGTGTTGCTGTTGCTGTTGGTGTTGCTGTTGCTGTTGCTGTTGGTGTTCAAGTTTCAGTTGGAGTTTGAGTTGGCTGCTTGACTTGGGGGCCCAGTTCGGTATGCCAGAAGCCACATGGAGGCATACTTACTTTCTGCACTGTTAAAGAACTTAGTCTAACGCCTACGCCTATGCCCACGCCCACGTACACGCCCACGACCAAGCCTCCTTAATTTTACCGTTACCGCTATTAGCGCTGCCATTACAGTTACAGTTTTGATTCAGGGCTACGGAACCACAACTTTTGCAACGGCGACAATATTTTCTTGTATAACCCTACAGTGGGTATTACACTTAGAAAAGTTTTTGTACGATTTTGGCAACTGTAGAACATTATACGGTGCAGGTTGCCTATAGACTGTATATAGCTTATAAGCTCCAAAAAAAAAACCATACCGTCCAAGAATTTTGTATGTAAATCCTCTTTCCATAGCCACCTCATCCAATTCATTTAACCGCTTCCAGGGTATTTAGTCGCCGGCAATTCGAGGAACTAGAAAGTGTATTTTCTTGGATCGGCCTCTTTTTTTTGGGGTTTATTTTTTGTTTATTTGATGCATTGTTCGCGGTCTACAATGTTAAACCTGTCGAAACTTTTTCATCGACTTGGCGCACAGTCGCCTCGTCATCGTCTCCACCTACGCGTGCCACACACAGCGAGTGGAAAACTGAGGTCAGTTGGAGCCAATCGACATTCCTACTCTGTCTGTGTGGATAGTTGTTGTTGGTGTTGTTGTTGCTATTGCAGAAATTATCTAATTGCAAATCACACTGACATTGCCCTGTTAACTGATATCCCAAAGGTGGGTAAATGAAAGTGTTAATGGTGTATTTGAGTGCATCGGTCACGTGAAGTTCTCATTACCAATAAGCAAAGCATTTCAGAATTAGTCCGCAATTACAACTCAATAAAGCAAGTCGCTTATAGCAACACACTTGGTTTTAACTGAATAAACTAAGGGATCAAAATTTAAAACAAGAAATTACTCAAAATCAGAAAGTTGTGATATTATTGACAATAGAGATGAATATTTTATAAAATAATAAATTAAGTCTGGCACAGCAAAGTTAAACAAAATCAAAGAAAACTCAATAATCTACTTCAGCTTTATCTTTAACTAATAATGAGACCTCTTAATAAAATAATAAAATCTGCATTAAATAACTTACAATGAAACCGACTAAAATCTTAAATAAATTCGTAACAATCAAACAGGTAATTAAAATACACAATTGTAAAGCCAAATTTACAATAAAAATAAGCTAAAGGAATTCACATTCGATATAATTGGGAAAAAACACACAATAACAATTAAATATGAATAACAATAAATGTATATAATTTGATTTAAATTATATTATGTTTAAATTGTATAATTATATCTCGCCTAGGCACAGTTAAACTAACAACATTTGCGCATTATTATTGATTCATCTTTTTTTTAAGGTTAAGTCCGAATCAGTTATTAACCAGTGAAATTGGTCATTGAAAGTTGCTTCTTAAAATAGAAAAATAAGAATTTGCGACGGGAGAGTCGCCGTCGATTGTTTTACTGCTTAAATACTGCGATTGGCAGGTCAGGCGTCAGTAGCAGTCGTGGCCGAGTGGTTAAGGCGTCTGACTCGAAATCAGATTCCCTCTGGGAGCGTAGGTTCGAGTCCTGCCGGCTGCGCATAAGTAAATTTATTTTTTTTCCTTTTTTATGTTTGTCTATTACTATTTAAGTAATAATATAATATAAATTATTAATACATGCGATTATTTGAGCGCTTCTATTAACTTAGAGTATTTCTGCGGTTGGCTTTCTTTTCAAGATACTTTTATTTTATTTTGATATATTTTATATTCATGAAGGAAGAAGCCAAGTTGTTTGTGTATCATTTTTGCATAGGGAAAATAGCAAAATATGCTAATTAAATGGAATTAAAGAAAATGAAAAATGCTGAATGCCAAATGCCAAATGCCAAATGCCAAATGCTGATATTTGATGGTACCTGCAGTAAGCTCTACGCTGCAGAGTTATTTTACCTGTCACTCATTGTGCTCGATGATTGCGATGATGATGTTTATAATGATTCTCCTGACGACGGTTTACGAATGTTCGCCAATCAGAAGAAACAACAACAACATTATTATGGACAGCAACATACGTGCATATATTACAATGGAGCTGATGGTGTTTCACTTTTTTCCCTAACAACCATATCTGGTTTAATTAGAATTTTGCTGCGGTCGCCCAGCATTTACCCGAGCACATTGCCAGCTCCCAGACCCGCCTCCATCATGCCCCAAACTCCATTGATTTGGTTTTCCAATTCAATTATTACCAAGGCGGTTTTGGGTCTGGCTTGGAGATGGCGCGGAGATTTCTCTCTACAGTCCGTTGGCTGTAAAACAAAAAATTGAAAAAAAAAAAACAAAAAAAAAGAAGAAGAAAACCAGCATGAAAAAAGTAAATGCTCGCGACACTGGCCACATGTGAAAAGCATATTGGAAAAGCATGAGCATGCCATCTCACTCACACACACGCAAGTATTTCTCACTTGTGCGGGGAATGCTGTTTTCTTCTCTTTTTGTTTAGCTGCTGCTGCTGCTGCTGCTGCTGCTGATTGAGACTTCAGTTTTGCAATCTATGGCAAATTGATGAACAACATACACACATGCACACGCTGCACACACACACACATATACACACACACACGCATACACAAACAGCAGTAATTAACGTGCACGCGGCACATAAGCAAATGGCAATACTGATTCAACCCATCCGCCCCCGCCCCTCCCGCACACACGACGCGATATTTCTGCAACATATATATATATATATATATATGATGCATACATATGTATAGACTATATATCAATATATATGCGACGCATGCAAATCGCAGCGCGACGCTTATTTTTTGCACATGGGCATCCGCCCAATCGTCCAATCGCCCCGGCCAGCCTGCAACCCATCCCCCCCTCCCCCACCGCTGCGATTGTGGCTGGTCAGCTTATCCTTTCTTTGGCTGCGGCTGCTGTTGTTGCTGTTGCTGTTGCTGTTCCAGTTGCTACTGCTGCTGCTGCTGCTGCTGCGTTTTTTTGCACGCTGCATTCGCCCTGCGATTGGTTGCCGGCCATCGATGAGCCGACTCTGTGAATGGGAATGCCAATGTGTGTGTGTGTGTGTGTGTGTGTGTGTATAGGATTTGCCGAATGCCGTCCATCCAAACGCAAAAAACAAAAAAAGAAACTCCACGACGACAAAGGGGCACATTCATTCATCAAGCAGAAGCACGTTCCTGGGCTTTGTGCCCATGCGTTCAGCAACAGCAACAGCCGCAGCAGCAGCAGCAACAGCAACAACAACTGCAGCAAAACCAGGGGTTGGCAACTGCAGTTCCTGTAGTCCAGCCACCCCATGCAACGGCACCAGCCCCGGCCAAACGCTGATAGGCTTAAAGGCCCAATCGCGGCAAAGCCGAGCAAAATTAGAAAATTTCTATCAAGTTTATGCGATGCGACATTAAATTAAGTTTTGAAGATTTAAAGGCCAAAAGCCAGACGAAAAGGCCCAGACAAGACAAAACAACAAAATGACCACATGCAAAACCTTACCAAAAAAAAAAAAAAAAGGATTGTAAAATATTATGAAAACATAGGCACGTTCCGGGCTGGAATTTAATTTTGATAAAGGTACGAAATATTGACGATACATTCATCCATAGCATTCAAGCCGGAGTTGGAGCTGGAAGCTGTCTGTCCTTAAAAAAACGATGGATATGCCAAAGCCGATTACGCAATGCCCTAACTAAGAATTAAACAAAAACAAAAATTACTTAATTTGTTTACCATTTGTTTTTCTTGCCAACTAATTTTGGGTTAGCTAATTATAAGTCGATGTGATGCTTTAAGTGATAGTTAAGAGTTCGTTGAAAGACTAGGGATAATGCCGATTATTAAGGGTATTAGTTGGCAGTTGCGGCACATGGTGAGCATATTTTTATGCAACCATCTACGGGAACAAGGAACAAAGGACGTTTTTTTTTTTATTTTAAAAAACGTTAACCAAATTTGAACAAGTTTCGAACAGGAGGAGCCACACATAAAGTAAAGGCAAATACGGCAAATACATAAAGAGACGGAGAGCCGAAGAGCCGGAGAGCGGGTACCGCATCCAAAAGCCGTGGCCGAAGTCGATGCCAGCAACGTCCGCATTCGCGTTTTATTTATTTTGTTTCTTTTTTTACATCTATATATATATATATATATATATGTCTATATATGTCTGTATTTAAGGAGTGCAAAGTGTGGGAAGTGAACAGCAGGAAGAAAAATGCTCTAGCTGTGTGTGTGTGTGTGCTGTTTGTGTGTGTGTGTTAGGGTTAGCTCACCCTCCTTAAATATCCGTAAATGTCAGACGACATCACGCTTCAGTGGACACACTGACGATGCTGATGCTGATGGCGACCGATGGAGGCGCCTCCCGCGCTCGATGGTTGACCAGCAGCCTCCGCTAACCTGCACCTGCAAACCATGCGCCGCCTGCTTCGCCCCACCTTATATCTAGCCGCAAAATATTGGCGCAGAGCATTGCGGGGAGTGGTAACTGGAGGCAGGACATGGCCTGCTGCTCTTTGCTACAAGTTGAATTATTTGAAACAATATCCTTAAAAAAAAATGCGATACAATTTCAAACGATGACAAAAAATCACGAGTAAATCCTTTGAGTGGGAGTCCTGTGCCTGTGCCTGGTCCTGAGCCTGGTCCTGGTCCTGGCCGTCATACAGTTCCAGTTGCCTAAGGCAGAAACAAGGGCCAGGGCCAGACAGGTGTTTGTCAGCCAGTCAGAAAGCATTGGGGCCGGAGCAAACTACGGAGGAGCAACGTGCGCTGCTCTTATCACCGAAAGTGGCCACGGCCTGTTTCTGTGTGTGTGCGTGTGTTTGAGTGTGTGCGTGTGTGTGCCAGCTGTAATAACACAAGCAATAACAACAAAGCTTCTTCACTATATGTGTGAGTGTGTGTGTGCTTGTGTGTGTGGGTGGGAGAGGAGGGGCTGAAAATGTCATTGACCGCGACCATCAGGTGGGAGACATCAACCGGCTTAAAGAGCACCCAAATCCTTCTACTGCCCAATCTGGGCAAACTACACATAAAGGTAAATATTATTTTGTAGCCCGAAATTGCGGAAGTTGCCACAGCAATATCGAAATACATATCTACAATGTATGTGGCCAATCAATATAATTCCATAATTCCAAATTTACCTATTTAAGGCTAAGAAAAGGCTTATTTCGCTCAATTTGAAGAGTTTCCATAATGGAAGTGCTTCAGCTTGACAGCTAAACCCAAATCCTGAACGATATAACAAATGCCGCAAAATGTAATAAATGTTGCCACACTTATAGATTCCATATAATAACTCAGCAGGAGCCAAACTAGAGGAAAATAAATTAAATATTCAACATTTCAGTTTCATAAAATATAAATGTAAAGTTTGTGGAAAATAATGTGATATTAATATTAAGGATGGAACATGGAAATTTGAACAGTGTGGAAGGATTGGGCAGTGAGAAAGGAGATGCCTTTGCGCCTTGTGTGGCATGTTTTAGGCGCAGCACTTGGAAGCGTGCTTCATGCCACTTATCAATATGTGTTAGCTGGCACTTCTTGGAAAGCTGCAGACGTCAAAAGAGTCTCAGCTTCAGCGTCAGCTACTGCCACTGTCTTAGCCACAGCCTTAGCCATAGTCTTAGCCTGGTGCAAGCCGCCTGAAGTGCACTTCCAAATAGCCATTCATTTTTCTTAGACGGCGTCAGATGGCGCAGCCCCAAAAGCGCAAGTTGCACAATCAATTTGCTGCTTGGCAAACAGGCGACAAAACTGACAGCAGAGTGATAAAGAAGGCAAATGTGTGTGTGTGCGTGTGTGTGTGTGTGTGTGTGTATTTGAGAGAGAAAGATGGAGATAACTGCGGGCGCTGCTTGAGCTCAAGTTTTGGATGCGGCCAACCAATGAAATGGCTCAATCAATTAGGGCCTGTCATAATGCGTCTTACAGCACAACAAAATCAACAACAACAACAACAACAAACAGCAACAACAACAACAACAACAACAGCCAAAACCACAACTTAAAGAACAACAACAGCTGTGAATATCTGCTTTGTCAGCATTTTCTTGGCACAGACAAAATGGAACTTGAACTGCGAACTGGGAACTGCGAACTGGGAACTGGGAATTGGGAACTGGGAACAGGGAACTGAGTTAGGGTCTGGGTTGGTTGGATTGTGCATGTTGCTGCAACATCAATAAGAAGCTGCAAGGCAGCCAAACAGCCAAACAGCCAACATGCGTGCCTCACTTGACTGCCTCGTATCTTATGTGATGAAATTTATGCTTAATTAAAAGCGACCCAACGTTCCCCGCTTCGTCCCAGCCTGCCAGACAGACGCACAACGCGTTTGCCGCAGCGATAAGAGCCGCAGAATGCGGCACACTCAAAAAATAAAAATAAACAAAATAAACAGTTGCGAAATTTCATTAAAGATTACTTTTTGATTTTTTTTTTATTGGGTAATTTGCAATAAACTCTATTTTGGATTGATGCTATACCAACCAAAGTTGGAGTAAAATAATTATTTAGTAAAAATACATAGGTTTAAAGCAACACAATATTTCTCTGAGTGCAGGTTTTGGCTCACTTGGCCTGACAATTAATGCGCTTTTGAAACGCACAGATCGACAACTGCTCGTATAAAGTGCTTGGCTCCCATCCCCTCTCCGCATGGCTCTCTTTAAATATACATACATATATATATATATATAAAGATGTGTGTATATATATATATATATCTGTGTTCCTCTCTGCATCTTCCCTCTAATTCAATTAAAGCCTCCGCACGCATGTTGTCTACCTACCGTCCAAGCCAGACTGCCTGACGATGGATGCACGTCTGTGCCCCAAGACGGACTCAGATTCCGATTCAGTCTCAGTCTCAGTCTCAGACTGAGACTCAAACTTGGGCTTAGGCTGGAGAGCCACAGCTGGAAGGGAGTGTGGCCTGCATTGTGGAGAAAGGAGGCTGGCAACGTTGGCAAAACTTTTTGCACTCATTAGTCTCCCACAACGTGAATTAAGATAATCTGCGGAGTGCAACGACAACGGGCTCCACTTGGATTTGGATTTGGGCTTTGGTTAGTTTTGTTGTTGCTGTCGTTGTTGTTGTTGTTGTCGTTGTTGTTGTTGTTGTTATTGTTTGTCTTCAACTTCATTTTCGTCTTCGTCTGTGTTTGCTCTTGAAATCCGGACTGGGCGACTTGGCCGCTTGTTGTGCAAATGAATTGTTGCTGATTTCGTTTGAACGATTAGCGCCATGATCATGCCTACCCCCAATACCCCCCTCGATCCCCGCCAAACTCCGTTACTCAGCCAGCGCCTGGCCTGCTGCAAATGCAAATGGCCTGCGGCATGCTTAGCAATTAGACTAATTGCATGGGTCGTTTCCCAGTTGCTGCGGAGGAGGCGTGTACCGTGCCCCACACCACTGCCACCCACCCTAGAACTGAGTCCATTATTGGGAATGTGTGTGGGCAACGCCTTGCCACATATGCTATTCTGAAGCTGTAATGCACATTGCGCATACGCAATGTGTGCGCTGAGCCTATTGCAACAAATGCTGGCAGATTGGCCAGTCAGAGCCACAACAGGCAACTACAACATGGGTCCTTTCAGCCCCGTTGTGTGCGTTGCCTCGATTCGACAATATACACGCAGGTGCCTGCCTGCCTCTTTGACGCAGCCACAGGCCTGGACGCAAGCGTTGCAACATAAAATCAACGCCTACACTAAAACAGACACCCACAGCAACAGCAGCAACGGCAGCAGCAACAGCAGCAGCAGCGACTAATTCCCATTCAGATTCGCATTCGCACACTAACTAAAAAAGTGAGCATTTTGAATGCTTCATAAGATTTGCACTGTTTTTTTCTTTTTTGGTTAGGCGAATAATTTAAGTCAGCCTGATAACCATTATTTGAACCACTGAAAATTACAATTCACAATTCTTTTGCTGAAAGTCAGCTTAGTAATAAAATAGGCTTATTTCCGTTTGTTAGTTAATCAATTCGAAACAGGCAAAATGAATGAGAATTGAATGTAAATTAAATGCGTAAAAGTTAATAGTATTACTTAATAAATGTGATAACTGTTAACTGGATAAAGATATGTTAAGTGCAGTGCATTTGGCTGTCAATGTTGCATAATGAAGCGCACATATATTGTGTACATTTTGGACAGTCATCAAGAGAAACCGGAGGAGCAGCAGCAGCAGCAGCAGCACCAGCAAAAACTGTTTTCCAGGCATCAAATGGCAATAAGAACAACAAAATAGCAAAAATACAAATGCACCGTTGCATGTGTGCGTGAGTGTGTATATTTGTGTGCGTGTGTGTGTGTGAAGTGCTCCTTTGACCAACCAGAGGCAGCAGCAGGAGATGCCTGTACGTCAGCTTGCCCCTCTGCCAGATGATTAATCGAATTAGTTTTTATTTTTTATTTTTTATTTTTTTCACTTTGCACAGCGAACTCTTTTCATTTACATTTTCTTTTGCACTTTTGGCTACGTCCTTTAGTTTGTTGCATATTTTCGTGCGCACCAGGAACCGGACACACACACAAACACACACACACACAGACACACACACAGACAGACATTGACAGACAGACAGACATGTGAAGTGGAGTGAGTGGCAGCTGACCAACTGCGTCCGTGCCGGATTCTTTTTTGGCAATGCCTGACCCACGTTCCGTTTGTAGCCCCTCCTTGCACCGCTCCCCTCCACTCGACCACCTTGTCTTGGCCATCGTGCTGGCATTCATCCTGGCCAAAACGTCGTTAGCATGCAAAAGGGCGCAGCAAAAAAAAAAAAAAAAAAACCAAAAAGAAAATCAAAAAAAAAGATAAAAAAAATAAAATAGAAACAGGCAAAAATTCACATTTCGTCTGATGAAATGAATGCCTCGGCCTGATGCCAACCAGGGGGTGAGGGGTGGGTGTGGGTATGCGGGCTGTGGGAGTGTGTGTGTGTGTGTGTGTGTGTGTGTGTATTGGGTGCGCAATAACTGCAAATTGCATGGGCGGCTCTAAGGCAATTTTTTTGTTGTTGTTACTGTTGTCTGTGGCATTTCATTTGATTTGCGTTTTGTTGTTGTTGTTGTTGTTGCTGTTGCTGTTGCTGTTGTTGCTCTTGCTGTTGCTGCTGCCATGTGAAACGCAATAAGAGCATCAAAGTGCAACACACACATACCATACAAGAGATAGCTGGGGCATGCAGCCTCCCATGTTTCCATTTTAATTTTCCTTTTCTTTTTGTTTTGTATATTTTTTATTTGCTATTTTCCTTTGTCCGTTGTCTTTTGGCCTGCTATTTTAGCGAATGATTGTTGCATAAACGTCGTCTTTGTATTGTGGCTGCAATGCGCGCGTGTGTTGGTGTGTTGGTGTGTTGGTGTGTCGGTGTGTGTGTGTGTGTGTGTGAATGTGCTTGGCCATTTATTTGCCGCCCTGTTGTGCACTTTGTGCAGTCCTTTGAGTGGCAGCAGCCGTTGCCGCAGCCGCTGGTCGATTACCATTGGCTGTGACTGAGGCCAACACGTGGTATGAGCAATAAACGAATACAAACAGAATTCAGCTCAACTTGGCCAGAAGCCCCTTACTAAATTGAACTAATTGCAACATCGATGCTGACTGCTGTGTAACTAAATCGATATATTTTTGCTAAAGGCGATTAAATATATGCACAGCTAAACTAGGAAAACGCCTAGACTCTAAAACTGAAAACATAAAAATATATATATGAAAATAAATATTAAACAAATGTTAAATTTCAATTTTTTAATTCGACTGAATATGAATATTGTTAGGATTCTTCAGACTCCATAGATATGTAGAAAACCTTTTATATCTTCCTATGATTACGATTACTTTAGGATTAGGCAAGCTGTTTTCTAATTTTAGCCATTTCTTCTAATAAGTATCTCAAATTATTTGAGCTTACGCTGTGCTCAGGCAAGCTCAGGCTCAGCTCAGCTCAGCAATGCTTTTCGGATTTGGGTTTGAGCAGAAAAGTCTTCACAAGCAGCACTAATCACTTGCTGAGGACCTTTGTCCTGGAACTCTTCATCAAGGTGCGGGCAAGCAGGACGGCTGGTGGCAAGGGGGATGGAGGGAGTGACGATGCTCTATCGGGAAAGTGGCGTGCCGCACGTAGCGATAGAAAGTGGGAGAACGTGCTGTGCGCATTTAAAGCAGCTAAGTAAGGATATTAATATGCGTCCTTGCTCGATTTAGATGCCGTTGCAAGTGCAGGCAGGCGACCGACAGACGCATAACAACGCACACGCACACGCACAGGACTCCCCACAATCCAACACTAGCCAAGAAGACGGGATAAGGATTGCGTGAGCGTCGGATGGGTGGGGGGGGGGAGGGGGTGTTGAGCAAATGGCCACTTTGCGTCGCGTGTGGCAAGCAAATGAAATTGCAGTGCAAATCTAACGCACAAAAAGTGGGGTAAACAAAACACACAACACACAAGGCGAATGGCAAAAGCAAAGAAAATAGCTATAAAGTAGAAGAAGAAGAAGAATAAGAACTACACACACACACACACACATACACACACAGAGAGAGAGAAATGATATCCTTGAAACATAAAACGTGGTTAGGGTCTTGCTTTCGGGGTAGTTTTAAAATGCAATGCCAAGGAATGCACAGCCCAAGCTCAAGACCCCAAAAATAGAAGCGGGAGATCGGTGATGGGGGGGGGGGAGGGGGCTGATGGTGTAGTGCGACGGGTCAATTTGTGGAAGGGGGGACTGGGAGAGGCAGCTTCGTCGTCTTATAAACATCACTCATTTTGGCCCCTTGTGCATGGGATTAAGGTTATTTCAAGGATGCCGCTGCTCCTGACTAGCTCCAAAAGAACGACGACAACAACAACAACAACAACAATAACAACTGCATTCAACTGCAACAACAGCAAAACGAGAGAAGAAAGAAAAAAGTGCTCCTTTTGCGCGTAAACATCATCAAAATTCATCAATCTCTGCCAAAAACTTGTGAAAAACTTCGTTTTTGGGTAAAAAGCGGGTGCGAGGGGCGGAGTGGGGAGCAGGGCAAAAAAAAATGCCGGCATGAAAAAACACAAAGTGCCTGCAAATGCGTGTGTGTGTGTGTGTGTGTGTGTGTGTGTGTGTGTGCAGGAAGGAAGCGCATAAGAAAATGCAGAACGGCGACAAGGACCAAAGAAGGACGGCAATCGGCGCACATTTTTGGCATTTGAGCGCGGGGCAGCGACGCGTGCAGCACGCAAGACGCAGGACGACGACGCAGATCCTGACTGCCCCTACCCAGCCTTTGCCTGATGAGCCTGACTAAGGACGCAGGCTCCAATAACAAAAACAACAACAGCTGCTTGCTTATTATTTTGCTTTCGCCGTTGTCGTCGTCGTCGTCGTCGTCGTCGTCGTCGTCGTCGTCGTACCAGCGATAACCTCAATTTTTGGCACCCTGGCCAACAACACTGCCCTGCACCCGCTGCACCCGCTGCACACCTAAACAGCCGCCAATGCCCCACCGCCAGCACCTCGACCACCCATTGGCGCCTTGGTCTTGCACAGATTTTATGCCAGCGCCTTGCAGTTTCTTATATACATATATATATATGTATATATATATAAATATATATTTTTCTTTTTTTTTTACTTGTCTTTCTTTTTATGTCCTTGCCGAGAATATTTTGAGTTTGCTGTCAAGTTTGCAACGCTACTAAATATTTTATTGATTAACATCAGAAGCTAAGTCGATTTAGCCATCTGTCAGGCTGTGTGTGGCGTCTAGTTTTAAGTTAACAGCCACAGCTGAAACAGCTATCATTAGAAAAAATATGTCTGCAAATGTGAATAATATTGAAAACATTATATTATCTCCGGTGTGCAAGGGTATTTAGTCATCGGCATTCCTGTAATAATCGTTCATTCTTGATGTTTTTTTTTGTTTACTTTTTTTTTATTTTGCAACCTGACAAAACTCTTTTCGTTTTGCTCTTGCTTGTCCTGGTCCTGGTCGTCCTTGTGCGCAACGTGGTCGTTTTTCTTGTGGCCCATTCGACGCCTTTCCTTAACGCTTTTAACAGTAATGACGAAAAAGTGTCAGCGTCCTCGACGAAGTATAATAACAAGTATGGACAGGCACAGCAGCAGCAAGAAGCGGTGAGCGGGGAGCGGGGCGGCGAGGACCACAGATCTGGAAATGGGAAGTGGTAAGTGGGAAATGGGAAATGTGTAGCAAAGACATTTTTGCTCATTTTTGTGCCTGCTTTGGTATATATATATATATATATATATTTATATTTTTTTGTATTTTATTTTGTAGCCATGTCTTGGATTTTTCCACTTTACTTTTCTACTGGCTGCTCGACAACGAGTTGATGTTCTTAATTGATGAAGAAATTTGGGTTGTGATAAAAACGGACGAAACAAAAATAAGAGAAAAACATGAAAGAGCCGTAACAATTAAATGTCCTTTCCAAAATACTTTTCCAAGACTTTTTGTCAGATCTTTCGTCATTTTTTATCTGACCTAATTTCAAATCTGTTGAGCAATTAATCAAAAAATCAATCAGGTGGATTATTTGTCCAAAATAGAAATCTGCAAGGAGTCTTAATCTAAATTTGTATGAAATATTATGAGAAAAGGTTCTAACTGCATTTCAAAATAATAATAATAAATATTTACTAAAAACATTTGTCAACACAATTTAATATAAATTTATATATAGAACCTTTGCAGATTACTATTTTTTTATACAATTAATGTAGCTAAACATAACATAAATGTTTTATAGTATTGCAATTTAATTTAGGAATTTAGTAGGAATAATAAGATTTAATATAAGTAATTGATCAAAATTGACTTAATGAAATCACAGATATGCATAAATTAGGAAATCACAAGTTGATTTAATGATTATTGATTAATGATTAATAATTAAAAATATAAAGAAATAAAATCAGCTAAAATAGATTTAAATGGTAATAAAGTAGTTATGTATATAGGTGTAAGAATTATAATTTATCTACTTATAAGCATGGCCATAACTGATTCTGGTTATTCCAAGGATTTGTCTATGCCACAGGCAGAGGGCAACATCTTTTTGTGGCTTATCTGGTGTGTTTAGACAGCGGAGCGTCCAATTGAAAGGCTTTAAATTGTGCGGCGGTGGCTCGAAGCTAAAGTTACCAGCTCAATCGTTGTAAGCCAGGTCCACAAGCATACGCTCATTCGGCATACAACTTGGCCATAACTCAGCAATTCTGGGGCTGGCCAGAGGCAACTGAGACTGCAAATGCAACTGCAACTGCAACTGCAGTTCTGGCTGCATGCTGTAGTTTTTGTTGTTGTTGTTGATGTTGTTGTGTGTGTTGTGTGTGTTGTGTGTGTTGTGTGTGTTGTGTGTTTTTTGTGTGTTTTGTGCTTGCTGTAATCTTCGCACTTTGCACGCTTTTTTGCAGTTTCAATTTCACACAAATTCTGCCTAATCTATGTAAATGCGATTAAATGCTAGCCTAAAAGAGCATGCTGCACCGGTCGGGGGACGCTTGAAGGGGGCAACACAATCGAGTCGACGAACCATCAAGTCGCCGCATCAAGTTTAATGGTCAAGCGTTAATGAACACGACCAGCATCGGATTGGAAGTCGTAGTTTAAGTCTTAGTCTCAGTCACAGTCACTGTCAACAAAAACAACAACAACAACCACAACAACAACAACCACAACAACAACAGCAACAAAGGACACTCCACTTCTCGCTTTGAACTGAGGTTCAACAGTTGCGTGGCTGTGGCTGTGGCAGTGACTGGGAGTTGCGCCACCACTACCAACTTGCAACACGCTGACTGACTGCACTGACGCGTTGAATGCGCATGCGCAACGCATGAGTCTTGTTTGATTTGGCGATTTCAGGGGAAATGCGGACTCACGACGCGTATCCTGCGCCTACAAGCGTCCAACAAGCCCGCCAAACTGGCAGCCAACCAGCCAACCAGCCAACAACAACCAGCCACTCAGCACAGTCCAATTTATGTGGCCTGAACTGACCACAGCCCTGTGTTGCACTCAAAAAAAAAAAAAAAAAAAAA
Source organism: Drosophila demipolita (assembly GCA_035042405.1). Lineage (NCBI taxonomy): Eukaryota > Metazoa > Arthropoda > Insecta > Diptera > Drosophilidae > Drosophila > Drosophila demipolita. The sequence goes on along the minus strand of JAWNLI010000476.1, from coordinate 390,842 downwards.
AAACAGATGCGCCAGCAAATTTAACAATTATTTTGTGGCACTTAAGAACTATTTTTATGTTTTAGTTACAAATTATTATTAAATTAAATAAAAATTAAATTAAAGATATACGAAAATGAATATCAAATTGAATTTGAAGATGAGGGAAATATTAAGTAAATTGAGTTATTAAAAACGATCACATTTTTTGCGAGTGTGTTTCTGGTTATTGTTGTTGTTTTCTGTTGCCACATCCATCGACCACAACTTAATTACACATTCGTCCAATTAAAGTGTGCAAAAAGCAATTCATCATCGCCAGCCGTTTGCCCCGTTATTTCTGGCCAAGTTCTAACAGCAATTAAATGCAAGCCGCTAAGACGACGCGTCGCACAAGCCAACCACTGTCTCAGTCCCAGTCCCAGTCTCAGTCCCAGACCCAGACCCAGACCCAGTCTCAATTCTCGAACCCATTCTCATGCCCATTCCCCTTGCGCTGTGAGCAGCCAACTCTTTCCACGCAGGTGCAACCGAGTTTCAGTTATCGTTTCACATGCAAGCAGCGCGTTAAATGTTCATATGTAGATGCACATATTGAAATAGCATCATCCCGAGTTATTAAAATTGAACTGGTCTCTGGTCACTCTCTGCGACGCCTGCTCCGACTCCGACTCCGACACCGACACCGTCCCCGTCCACGTCCTCGCTTCCTGCGCTGGAAGGTGAGGAAGGCGAGCGTGCCCCATTAAATTTACCGATATACATGAACAGTAATTTTGACTCTCGCTGTGGCAACTCAATCAATCCACCGAGAACAGCTGGCTGCGCAGCCAAGTTCCGGTTGTGTGCAGCCACCGGAAAAAGAGCCCATCGAAAGGTGTAAAAGTTCACGAAATGCTCAGCGATAGACGAGGACAGGTTAAACAGAGAAAGCGATATAAATAATACAAAATTTTAAAATAAATAATAATTTATTCAATTTATACATGAATATATATGTTGTCCATATGGACAAACTGTCCGTTTCCCAAATGCATTTATTCCGTTAGGCCTTAAGCCAACCCACTCACTCGCTGGCCGGCAATTAGGCCAAGCATCTAACCACTTGGACGCTTATGATTGAACAATCAAACACGCCCACCTCAAATCCACTCGAACCGCCCACAGCCCAAAGGCCATCCCAACCCATCCCATCCCATCCCACCCTCCCACTCCACTCCATTCCATTTCAACCCATCGGGCCCACTGGTCGATGCCACTGGATGGCAGACGCACTCGGCGCGCTAATTACACATATATCTATTTAGATGCATTTAAAAGATACAACGGCGCTCCGTCTGAACTGGTTGTATTCCAATCATTAACTTAATCACTGGTTGGCAGTGCGTCTCAAAGCTGACGTTGCAGCAACAGTCTCTTCCGTCTTCTGCAACTGCATTTCGAGTGCCGTTGCTATACCCTCAAAAACTGAGTATCATCATTTAATCGTACCGTAGGACTATAACACATATGTCTATACATCCCATATAGCATCTGGTTTGGTGTATCTGCAACGAATCCTTCTCTTTGGTTTGCTTGATTCCATCCGATTTAGATAGGTAAATTTTGCTCAGCAAGTGTATCTTATCTTCGGCGTGCCTAAAGATTGATCTATATATTTTTTTGAATTACAGCCACGCACTTCATCAACGAGAGAGAGAGAGAAATAGAGAGAGAGAGAGAGAGAGGGAGGCAGGGAACGAGGTAGAGCAGGTGAGAATGGGGGAGTGCGAACACACAATGCATTCAGTTAATTGTCTAGAGACTCACGCTTGGATTGAGCTACCTTTTCCCCTCGCTTGGCTAACTGCGATCAGAGCCAAGACAGTGCGTAATTTGCCAAGTTGAAATTAATGTAAAAGCCAAAACATTAGGTTGGTTAAGGTATTACCCAAAGCCACGCAACTAATGCAACAATAAACAACCTGTTTTCTAGGTGAGAAGAATTATAATTTAATTATGGCGATTAAAGTTGCTGCTGTCGTTGTTCTCAGATGTTGCTGGTGTCAGTTGCAATTCCTTTCCTGAATATCACAATTAGGCCTATAATGTCTATGTGCAACTAAAGTGCACCAATCCATTAAGAAAATCAGGGTGAACAAACGAAACGAACATGTATAAACATTAAAACTGAAGTATTAGTATGAAAATGAATTAAATAAACACTTGAATTTAGAGTATTAAAATTAATGAATTAAATATGAATTAGTTGAAATGTAAAAACATAAAATAAAACTTTAGTTTTAGTAATGAAATGAATTAAATAAACACTTGAATTTAGAGTATTAAAATTACTCAATTAAATATGAATTAGTTTAAATGTAAAAACATAAACTAAAACTTAAGTTTTAGTAAGAAATGAATTAAATAAACACTTGAATTTAGAGTATTAAAATTAATGAATTAAATTAGTTAAAATGTAAAAACATAAAATAAAACTTTAGTTTTAGTAATGAAATGAATTAAATAAACACTTGAATTTAGAGTATTAAAATTAATCAATTAAATATGAATTAGTTTAAATGTAACAACATAAACTAAAACTTAAGTTTTAATAATGAAATGAATTAAATAAACACTTGAATTTAGAGTATTAAAATTAATAATTTAAATATGAATTAGATTAAATGTAAAAACATAAAATAAAACTTAAGCATTAGTATGGAAATGAAATAAATAAAAATATAATATTTCAATTAATGAATTAAATATGAATTAGTTTAAATGTAAAAACATAAAATAAAAGTTAAGTTTTAATAATGAAATGAATGAAATAAATATAGAATATTTCAATTAATGAATTAAATATGAATTAGTTAAAATGTAAAAACATAAAATAAAACTTAAGTTTTAGTAATGAAATGAATTAAATAAGCACTTGAATTTAGAGTATTAAAATTAATGAATTAAATATGAATTAGATTAAATGTAAAAACATAAAATGAAACTTAAGGATTAGTATGGAAATGAAATAAATAAAAATAGAATATTTCAATTAATGAATTAAATATGAATTAGTTTAATTGTAAAAATATAAAATAAAACTTAAGTATTAGTAATGAAATGAATTAAATAAACACTTGAATTTAGAGTATTACAATTAATGAATTAAATATGAATTAGTTTAAATGTAAAAACATAAAATAAAACTTAAGTTTTAGTAATGAAATGAATTAAATAAACACTTGAATTTAGAGTATTAAAATTAATGCATTAAATATGAATTAGATTAAATGTAAAAATATAAAATAAAACTTAAGCATTAGTGTGGAAATGAAATAAATAAAAATAGAATATTTCAATAAATGAATTAAATATGAATTAGTTAAAATATGAAAACATAAAATAAAACTTAAGTTTTAGTAATTAAATGAATTAAATAAACACTTGAATTTAGAGTATTAAAATTAATGCATTAAATATGAATTAGATTAAATGTAAAAATATAAAATAAAACTTAAGCATTAGTGTGGAAATGAAATAAATAAAAATAGAATATTTCAATAAATGAATTAAATATGAATTAGTTAAAATGTAAAAACATAAAATAAAACTTAAGTTTTAGTAATGAATGAATGAATTAAATAAACACTTGAATTTAGAGTATTAAAATTAATTAATTAAATATGAATTTGTTAAAATGTAAAAACATAAAATAAAACTTAAGTTTTAATAATGAAATGAATTAAATAAGCACTTGAATTTAGAGTATTACAATAAATGAATTAAATATGAATTAGTTTAAATGTAAAAACATAAAATAAAACTTAAGTTTTAGTAATGAAATGAATTAAATAAGCACTTCAATTTAGAGTATTAAAATTAATGAATTAAATATGAATTAGTTGAAATGTAAAAACATAAAATAAAACTTAAGTTTTAGTAATGAAATGAATTAAATAAACACTTGAATTTAGAGTATTACAATTAATGAATTAAATATGAATTTGTTAAAATTTAAAAACATAAAATAAAACTTAAGTTTTAGTAATGAAATGAATTAAATAAACACTTGAATTTAGAGTATTAACATTAATGAATTAAATATGAATTAGTTTGCTCGAAAACACCTCGCCAGGATTCATGTTCAGTTTTAGTGTCCGCTGCTGTTAAGCGTTGAGCGTTGGCTTGGACTTGCTTGTGCATCATGCAGAGATCCCCAGTTCCCATGTCAGTGCGTCATCTAATTTAACTTTTTCTATTACATTGCACATTGGCCCTCGTGCATTTGTCACGCCGGGAGCAGCAGCAGCAGCAGCAGCAGCAGCAGTGGCAGTGGCAGTGGCAGCGACCTTTCGCATCCTTGAAAGACACTGACATTATATTTTTTTTTATTATTTTTTTAAGTTTTTTTTTACATGCTGCGGGCGATATTTTAACGCTGCGTCATTGTGGGACATTTTTGTGTGGGCGCTAAAAGAAGGAGAGATAGAGAGAAAGAGAGAAAGAGATTGGGGATCTGGATTGGCAAGGATGGGAGAGGGGTAAGTTTACTTTGCTGCCAACTTAACACTACCCCAAAAGCAACAACTGCAGAACCAGAATGAAACAAAAGTTTTAACGCATTTTGGTGCAAGCTAACAAACAAACAGCCAACGACATAATCAGAGAGAGATAGAAAGAGACAGAGACAGCGAGAGCGAAAGAGAAAGAGAGAGAGAGAGGGGTTTCTGAATTAGGTCAAAATGCTGGCATGAGGTCAACACTTGGCACTGGGGAACAATTCTTTCACACGATTCCAACTTTTGATGCCCACAAGTTATATTTATTTGATTTCATTTCAACAACTTACTTGATCTTATCGCAAAGTTGGCCATTAAGCACGTGGGCAGGGGGTGGGTGCGGGCAGTGTTAACAGTTTAATAACAACCGTTAACTGACGGTTTGAAATGAATGTTCGATTTTAAATTTAGATATATCAACTGCAGTAACACATCAATATGTGTCGACAGAAATGGAAACTGAAAACTGAAAACTGGCGAAAACTGATATGATTAGACGCCAATCAAAAATGGCAGCTGCTAAAAGTATCCAAAACCGCAAAGATAAATAAATACTTGAAAACTTTTGCAGATTCCATGCTGCTTTCAAATCACTTTTTCGCAGTTGTTGTTTGCTATTGTTGTTTTTGTTGTTATTGTTGTTGTTGCTGTTGTTGTTGCTATTGTTGTCGCTGCTGTGGCTGGTTGTGAGATTGCTAGCCCAGGGGCGTTAACTTGGTAGCTTCTCCCATGTCATTTGCACACTGACAAGTTATTAATTAAAAGTAAGTTGAAGTCTTCGTCCAACTGAATTCTCCTTCCATTGGCCATTGGCCGCTGGCAACGCAGCCTAACTTGCAGCGGGCCAAGATCGGGCTGCAGATGATCCCCACACACTTAAAAAAAAACCAAGTATTAAATCGCAATTGAATCACCTTTAATTTTGAAAAAATCGCCATACTTTCGGCGTTAAAGGTAATTCATCTTAAAATAAATTCCTAACTGGGAAGGTTATATTTTTCAAATTTGCAAGTAATTTTTTTTTTATTTTAATATATATACAAAACTATCAGTATTGTTAATTTAAATTAATTTTACTTTTTATATACATTTCATTTAATTTTGTAACTTTTTAGATATAAATTCTATGATTAAAAAATAAATCTGAGAAGAATAGAACAAATTTTATGAAATGTCCTGAGACAAAATTTTCAATTTTAAATGCAAGTGTTTACAAAAGGAAAAAAAAAATTAATTTGATAAAATTATATAAAAAATAATGAACTGTCGAAAATAAGCACGAAACTGGGAATAACTGAACGAATTCTCGCAGTGTATTTGGAGAGCTACAAGCTGGGCAAGAAACATGTTTAAAACTCATGTCGTATCTATTGACAGCAGCTTAAATGAAAGCTTGGACACCCGCATGCGAAACAAACGCCGTCTGCCTCCCCACCCCGCAGCACACAGCACACAGCTCGCATGTAGCACACCTGCCACCTGCCGCCTGCCGCCTGCCGCCTCCTACCTGGCGGCAGCAGCTGCCTCGGCTGATGCCACTACCAGTGCCACTGCCTGCGACTTCATCTTTATGTGCAACTCCATTTGGATCTATGTCCGGCACAGAGTTCAAAACACAGCAGCAACAACAGTTTCGCGGTCTGAGGGAGCTCGCAAAACAAACGAAACTTAATTAACAAAAGGGACAGAGGCGTACATACGAAAGGGACGATGGGTTGTGTGATGGTGGGGGGGGGGGGGGTGAGGGGAGTTGGGTGGCTTGCCAGGAGGGTGAACGTTTAGCCAGTTTCGTTTTCGGCTGTTAGGATACTCTGTGCTTGTATGTGTTGCCTCTCTCTCTCTCTCTATCTCTCGTCCCCTGTTTCCCTGCTCTCTCTCTCTACTACTCTCTAGAATGTGTCTCCCTCTCACTCTCTCTTTTGTCAACTGCTATCTCTATCACTCCCAAGGGGGGTCAGTCGTTGTCGGCTGCTGCTGTGGCTGTGGTTGCTGCCGCTGCTGCTGCTCCTGCAGCAGGTTATCTATCTGCTATATCGATGCGTATCCATTGGTTATATACTCTCTCTCTCACCTAGGCATCATGCCATTTAATCCCCATCCGCCCCTCCATCCATGCCTCCTGCGGCAACCACGCCTCGCACACTCGTGCGTCCAAAAACTCCAATCGAACGACGGCGACGCCACATGCAAATGTCGAAAGCCCCCTTTAATCATCAGCAGTTTGCAGCCATTTACCAGTTCCTTGGTTTTCACAGTTTCTAGTTCTTAGTTCCTAGTTCCTAGTTCATAGTTACCGCCCCCATTTCACCTCCGTCCTCTGTTTGTCTGTTTGTCTGTGCGGTGTGCTGTGCCCGTTTTGGAGCCCATAATCGATGGCGAAATTTATTGCATTTTGTGTGTGTGTTTATTTAGACGATTGCCAAATCTGGTCGCGTCACAAATGAAAAGTACAGTTGTGCCCAAAATCAAATTCAAATTCAAATTTCACTTCTGGTAACTAACCAAATGTCGAGTGAGCAGCCAGCCTTGTTTGCCCTTTCAATTGGAGGGATGGAGCGGAAAATGGGGGAGTAGCTGATAAATTGCTGGTCAAGAAATTCTTTGCAAAAGTTGCCACATTGAACAAAGCGAAAATATTTTTCGATAGCCCAATTGTAGGCAATAAATATTGCCGAAGAAATCACAAAAAAAAGAACAAAGTGGTTTCGACTTTTGTATACCCTGTTTTAAGCAGTCCACAAATATTTATAATTTCCTCATCTCCTGGTCTCTGCTAAATTTTAATTTAAAATGTATTTTTTTATTTTTGCAATAATTAAGCAATTATTTAAGAGTGCAGCTTTAAAATATACAATGAGTTTCGGCGCGAAAAAAAAAAACTGTTGGCAGCAAGAATGTTTACAGTGAAGATATTTAAGCCATTCAAAATGTATCTCAAGTTTGCAAGTATCTATAAAATACATATGACATGCAGCAATATTAAGTAGATATATAATTAAGAACGCGATTTTAAACTCATTTTTAAACAGAAAATAAAGTATTTTCCGAACTCGATGAACAATTTAAATCCAAAAATAAAGGTTGTTTTCATTTTTAGAAAATATACATCTGAAAACTGGATTCATTTTCGTATATTTAAACATTGTTGTTAATTAAAAATACATTTTCCAAATATTTAAATTTGCCTAAATTTAATGTTGTGTTTAGTTATATTATTATTTTACGAACAGATTGATTACGATTCTTTAATCAGATACAGAAACATAATTTTATCCCGTAAAACTCGTACTGTAGACAACGGCTAACGGCTCATTGCGCATACGACACGTAAGCTGGTTCGCCCACATCCCACATCCCACATCGCCCATCGCTTAAAAGCCCTGGCCTTCCTCGGAGTATTAACTTTGTTTGTTGGCTGGCTGGTTCCAGCGTCGGCGTCGGTGTCGGTGTCAGCTTCGGAGACGACACCAACTGCGTAGCTAGTTGAGAATATTAAAAAGTTTAGAGCAGCATTTTATTGGATCTTACAGAGGGCAAAAATAAATACCATTTAATATTAAAAAATGTAATATATGCAATTCAAATAATTACGGTAATCATTGCTCATCACAAAATATGCAAGAAATGTCAAAAAATTAATGAAATCTAAATGTATTTTTGCTATTGCAGTTGAAGAATAAACAATTCTCAGAATTTTTCGAAGGGTTGGAATGAGGGCGTTTTGCGGAGCTACACTGTGTGTGTGCCGGTGTGTGTGTGAGATTGTGTGTGTGTGTGTGTGTGTGTCTACTGAGACTGACGAGCAGGCGCATTGCACACCCCTTTATCGCATTTAATCCCCACACGCACACACACCAACACACACACACACACACACAACGGATGGGGTAGGTTGTCTGTCGCATGTGCTTCATCAATATCTTTGCGTTTTACAGTTTTACTATTTTTTACTTGCCTTAGCTTCCATACACACACACACACACACAAATACACACGCACAGGCAGAGGCAAAACAAAAAACCGACCACTCAACCCAATCCACACCTCCCCTCTTCCGAAAACATGCAACCCGCCTGACTGCCATCAATAATCCCCAAAAAATGTTCCAAAAAAAAACAAACACAAAAACCCCCAAAAAAAATAAAAACAAAAACAAGAATAACGCAGAAGAAGAAGCAGCAGCAGCAGCACATATTTGCGACGTCGGCGCCAGCAGCGGCTTTTTAAGCGCTGGACACACTGGAGAAACTGCCCAAGCGGCGACTGCAAGCAGCGACGCAGGCAGCAACAGCCAGCGTTCGACTAAATAAAAACTGCATGGCTCAAGAGACACCCGCTCCCCGTAACCGCCCCCTACTCACACACACCCCCAATACCTCGGCCCCGACAGCCCCTTTCCTCGCCAGTGGCGCTGCTGTCCAGTCAGTGGCGGCGAACCAATCCTAACTAGCGCCTCGTTGCGTGGGTGTCGCAGCGTAGGCGTGGCCAGGCGGGCTGCGGGCAGTTGGCAGTGGGCAGTGCGTAGGGTTACACCAAAAAGGCGCCGCCGAAAAAAAACCCACTCAGAGTCAAAATCGGAGTCAGAGTCGGAGTCGTAGCCGGAGTCGCCACGTGCGCCGCTCAAGGGCGGCGCTGTCCGCTGCAACAGCGTCAACGCCGGCTGCGTCTGCTGGTCAGTGCAAAAGAGCAGCGAGAGAGTACCGCAGCAGCAGCAGCAGCCGTTGCAGCATTTGCACTCGAAACTGACTCAAAGCTCCTGCTGGCTGCACCAACACACACATGTCCAACAACTCCAACTCGCTCCCTCTTCAGCTCACTCTCTCTCTCTCTCTCTCTCTCTCTGTCTTTCGGTGTTTCCTTGGCATGCTCTCTCAGCGAACGACAGCGTCTCTGCTGCGACAGCGACTGCGACTGCGACGCAGTGCTTGAGTGAAAACGTTAGGCTTGCAATTTTGTGTTTTCTTCATTGGCGGCGCTCTTCGCGTGCGCCTCGTTCGCTCTTAAACTGCTGCACTCGCTTGCATGTTGCGCTCTCTGCAAAGTTCAGTCGCTCTCTCTCTCTCGCTCTCTCGGTCTCTCTCACCAAAATGTTGCCAAGCACTGGACACACACACACCCACACCCACACCCACACGCACACATAGGCAAGCCAACCAGGCTGGGAGCTAAAAACAAATGCTGAAAGGCTTTGCTTGTCTCATTCATAATGCTTATGCATTTTCCTGTTTTTGTCTCTTTTTTGGCTTGCTTTATATTGTTTTTTAAACATTTAATTTTACTTTGCATAACAGTTGCAGTTGTAGTTGATACCCATCCCCGTTGGGGCTGCATTGCATGCACGTAAATGCACTTGGAATCAATTTTGTTGCTCATCGATAATGCACAGCTAGCGTCAGCCCCAAAACCAAAATGGCGCACATCACTCAAGAGCAACGGCAACGGCAACAGCAACAGCAACAACAACAACAACAAGTTTAGTTGTGTCTGCCATTTAAAAGAAGCTTAATTCATTTTTAATAGAGCCAACAAATTGTATTTACTTTCCGAGTGGTTTCCCTGTTATGCATTACAACGATCTAAATGCCATCAACCCACATTCTCCCATCCTCAAAACATGCTGCAAATCCCCTATCGCCAGCAATTTATTGTTTACCGTTTGGCGTTCAGCGTTCAGCGTTCGGTGTTCGGTGTTCGGCGTTCGGAGTTCATGTTGCCTGTCGAATTATATTTGATGGCTGCTTCTAGCGTTCCCTGGCAAAAATGGCAAGCAAATAAATGGACAATTAATTTGACTTAATAGACATGAGACAACAACAACAACAACAACAACAGCAGCAGCAGTAATAACAACAACAAACCGAACAACCCGAAAAGCGCAGTGTTGCCAAAATTGGCGTGTCATTGCACAAAATTGAACCACGCACGACCAACAACGACATGGCTCGTCGGCAGAAGGTGCAAGCAGTAAGCGGCAAGCAGCAAGGAGCATGGAGCAAGGAGTGTGGGGAGGCAGCAGCGAACAGCAGCGAATAACAAATAAGCAAATATAAAATGGGATGATTGCCATTGCAGGCTTGTTGCATAAGTTGCAAAAGTTACACAATATTCAAAAATTAAGTACAGCATTTCCCGCCTGATTTCATTTCACTATTATCAAATTGTATTTTTTATCGAATCGTTCGAATTGTTCATTGATTCATATTTAATATGCTTCCTGAGGAAATGTTGTGAGTGTGTGTGTTAATTTAATTAATTAATTGCATTTCAATTAGCGAGCAATCATTTTGGATTTAAAATAATTACACTTTATCTAATCAATACTTTCAAGCTCGGAGCGAAACAATCTTTAAGTTTATCACTTTATAATTGTGAGTTACTTCTTTATGCAAAAGTATCTGGCAGTTGCCTTGCAGATTAATTGTTTGTTTTCGTAATTTTTCTAGCCAAAAAACTTTTGTTGCAATTTTTTTTTAATATCCTCTTCGATTGATTCTTTGACTCTGTTGATTATTTAGAGTTGATGGAAATTGGAGTAATAAGTAATAACAATTTTCTCGTTAAAACACGAAATGTGCAAAGCAAGATAATAAATTAAATCTGCCAATTGCCAATTGCCAATTGATTTTGAGTTTAAGCACTGTCAACCCTATTGGGACGGATTTGATGCTTGACTTGACCCAATCCTTAATATATATATGATTATTATAGATATATATATATATAAAGCAAGGCAAACTATTTGCATTCTCGAGGTCAAAGTGCCAGCGTGGCGAGAGATGCCCCCGAGGGTTGGCAGCTTGTGGTCCGTAGTTGTGCAGTTGGTAAACTTTACGGTTGCTCCGCATCCTGACAGCTTCTGCTTTCGGTTGCAACGGCAAATGGCACTTTCTATCTATAGCTGACCGTCGCCATTGACATTGCCGCTGGGTTTAGCTTTGGCTTAATCAGAAACGGCACAAAGCACATTTACAATAACAACAACAACGACAACAACAACAACAACTAATTAAGAATTGACATTTAAAAATAAAACGGACATGGCCGTAATGCATTTTTCGTGTATGTCTTCTTGGACATCCAACTGCAAAAGCGGCATACACTGAAATGCTCTTCAAGGAAATGGCTACCAACACACATTCGCACACACACACGCACACACACGCACACACATATAGTGTGGGATATGGAAAAATGTCACAGCGCACCTGAAAGCTACTAACTGAAATTGTATAAAAACTATGTATTAAGCCAAAAAATAAAAAAGAAAATAGTTGTTGTATTTACACTCAGATAAATATTCTTAATAAGCAAAATCAGTTCGTTTTTGGAAATGTTTCATTTATTGAGCATTTGTTGTACGAATTTAATATCATACTACAAGTAATAAAGTTCTTGTCATTTATTTTGTCAACTTAAATGATTTTAATTTAAATTATTCTTACTTTATTATTATTTATTATTATTCTTACTTTATTATTCCCAATGCATTCGCCAATAAGATGGAACTTTTTGACCTTTGTGGGATGCGAACAACATTTTCACTTGATTAAAGTACAAAAATGTCTTAATTTTCTTTTTTCGATCGCAGTGTATTTATTTTATATAAAATAGAAATGCCAAGACAAAGAGGTTTGCCAAAAAAAAAAAAAAATAACTAAAGTCTCTAAAGGCATCAACTTAACGCTTCAATAAATTTTGCAGCCTTGCCAAAGTAGACGCTGCATCAATAAGGTTCTTGTGCACGCAGCCCGTACAGTTACCCCCCTCCCCCCCACCCACTTACCAAGCTTGCATGCAATCACCTACCCCAGGACCCCGCACCGACGCAGTATGCCTTGCCTTGCCCCGTTGCCGCCACTGCGCACACTAGCCTGTGGCTGCTGCATCTACATTTACATCAACGTCTACGCTGTGTGGCACGGAAATGCGTTAAGTTTGCGCCCAGCACGTGACGCTGCTAAGCCAAAGCTGCCATACAGCGGCACGCAGCACTGCCACCCACCTCACCTCACCTCACCACACCCACTTCTACACCCAATGGCAATCGCAAACTGAGCACCCAAACCCAAATGGCATCCCAGCGATAAGAAGGACAAAAATTAATGGAATTTCTGCCTGCTTTTTGCTGCTGCTCTAATGCCACGAAATGTGTGTAGAAATGCGGCATATTCGTCATGTTACTGATTTTAAGTATTTTATACTTATTTCCAGATAAATTCAGAAACTGAAGTGCCAAAGAACAGCTTTGCTGAAAAGGCTAAACAAGATAAGTGTTTGCCAATTTAACCGATTCCATTTGGAGCACTTTCAATTTGTACAATTTTGATGCCAATATATCGAAAGTACTTTTGATGAACTATTGAATCAGTTTATAGCTATATGGCTTAAAAGTTGTATAGTTCATTTAAGATGAGAAACTATTACGAATCGAATTTGAAGTGCAGAGAACTAAATAAAAAAAGTCAACAAGTCAACAAATCATTGAATGGATTCGGCACAAAATAATATGCGTTTTCCCGGGCATTTTCGGTAAACCAGTGAAGATTGGCATTGCTCTTGATCCACATACACTTCATTCTCCTTAATTGAAGTGTATTCGGTTAGTCGCCTCGGTCGCTGCCGGCTGCTGTCTGAGACTGCTGCTTTGGCTCCTTTGGACTGCTTGGGCTGTTTTTGGGACTGCCTTCAGTTTGTTTTTACGACGACTTGCGAGGAAGAGCAGCAGCAGCAACAACAACAACAACAACAACAACAGCAACAACAGCAGCATTAAGAGGAAAGCCAGTGATGACGATGTGGCACTGACGATGGCATCCACGTTGCCCGCACGTGTCCTGGCAGCTGCCAGCAATTTTCCGCTTTTCTTCCTTCTGTGCTCCTTTTTATGCTGCTGCGCCTCGGCTTGGGCTGCCATCGTTTACGTCGGCAATTTTGCACTTGATTGCAATTTTTCGGTCTGCACCATTTTTGCTCTCTTTTATTATGGCTCAGCCAGAGGGTTTCCCGAACTCCCACCACCACCGCCCCAATCTCCAAAATGTTCGTGGCATTGCGTATACGTCCAGTGGGATGCGCCTACGCCGCTGCAGCTGCCTGCTGATCTTAGTTGCGACTCGCTAAAGTGGTGAATGTGTGGAGGGGGGTGGGGGGAGGGGCTGCTGCTGTTGCTGCATTATTTTCAATTAGGGCGCCGCGACAAACATAGTTTATCATCAAGTTGACGCGACGCTGTCACTGCTTATAAATAATCGACTGGAGCGAAACTGGGCGCGAATGGCCACCATTTTGTTTGCTGCTGCTGTTGCTGTTGTTGTTGTTGTTTTTTGGTTTTTTGGTTTTTTTGGGTTTTTTGGGTAAGCGCCCCCAAACGTTAGTGACAACATAAATTTTGAATGCAATCTAGAAAACTGAAAGCAACAAGAGCAACCCAAAAACCCCAAGCAAAACAAAGAGCTAAACCCAAAGACGAGCTGAGGCTAAAGGCACATAAAAATAACAGAGCACAGCCCAAAAAAAACTACAAAAAATATATATAAAAAAAAATGTCAAATTAATATAAAAAAAATGGAATGCAGCGTTGCACGCACACACATTTGTGTGTACATGTGACATCAGTGGCAGCAGCAGCAGCAGCAGCAGCAGCAGCAGGAGTAGCAAACGGCCACGCCCTCCGCCCCTATATGGCATCAGTAAAACTGACGGGCGCTTGGCCCACTACACCAGCCCACACCCCGCCCCTCGCCACAAGCTGTCCGCCCGCCCGCCCACCCGCCCGCCTTCGCACGCTGCGTGTTGTCAGGCAAACAAAAAGTTTTGCCATGTCACGTCATTCGTCGTTGGCAGCGTCCTGGCCCTGGCCCTGGGCCTGGGCCTGGGCTTGGGCTTGGGCCTTGTCCTGGCTCTGGGTTTGGTGCTGGCTTTTGAGCTTGATGTGGTGAGGGGGAGGGGATTGAAGGGCGAGGCAGACGAGGGCCGGCCGGACGAGCAGTGTTTTCTTTTTTCGGCGCATTTACGCCCAAAACACACACACACACACACACATGTAGCTAAGCGCATTGCAGACAGAGACAGAGCAAGGTGCAGCGAAAGAGCGAGAGAGAGAGAGTGGGAGAGGGAGAGTGCGAGGGCAGAGACACATTTGTCACGTGATGGATTGCAATGGGAGTGACATTTTTATTTCACTGATGGACGACAGCGCACGGAATGAAGCCCAGAATAAAGCGCTGCAGCAGCAGCAGCAGCAGCAAAGGGGTAAGTTTTTTAGAGGGGTGGGGAGGGGTGGGGGAAGCAGCGGAGTTGACAGCAGAGGCACTTAGCTGCTACAGAGCAGAGGGAGGAAGGAACAGCAACTGGAAGAGGGTGTTCGAGATGCGGCAAGCTTAAGCGGCACACACACACACACCCACACACACACACACACACACACACACACACACACACACTATGCGTGTCGAACTGCAATCCTTTTTGAAATATTGATTGCTTAAATTGAATTACTAAAATAATATGTATATGAATGTCAGACATTTAGAATAAGAATTAATTATTTTGAGTTATTATTTAATTCTTTATCTTTCTGCCACTTGCCAGGACTAAAATAATATGTGAATGCATCCTTAAAGCCAATATAATTTTACTCTCAATTAACACACTTAGTTGCAGTTGGATTGCTGCTGACAAAGTGTTTTGACCAAGTGGAAATGACAACAATTTATTTATGACATTTGAATATGTTCAACAACAATAAATTTATTCAATACTTAATTAACAATTTTATTTTAAGTGTTTTATATGCTTAGCAGATCGGCGAGATCACATCTAAAATACTTATTCAATATTTTTCACTTTCTGTCACTTTAAATGAACTGTTTCGAGTATCGCTTGAAAGGAATCTTTATAAAAAAAAAGATTTGAAGAAGCTGGTGGGATTGTAATGTATCCGTTTTAAGTGCGATTTGGAGTGGGTTTGTCCAGATTGTTGCTGTTGTCCAGTGCCTGGCTGAGACTGAAAGGATCGTAAAGGATGTGCCGTTGTTCGCTCGTAAACTGCAGTCCTGGACACGAATGGCTATGGCCAACATCGCAACATGCAGAAGGTGGGGCAAGCAGTGCAGAGTGGGCTGTGTGGAGTGAGGGGGGGGGGGGGGGGGTTGGGGCGTAAAGAGTTAAATAAAGCTGTGTCGCTTGCACTGCAATTGTCATTTGTCGCAGCTGTGAATGATGACTTAGTCGGACTTAGTCCACGGCAGTGGGTTGCCTGCCAGCGGCTGTTTAGCAAAATGAGCAGCCCCCTCGCCGAGCTGCAATATATTTAAGTTGTGCCCCGCATGCAGACGGATAGACAGACAGACAGACAGACAGACAGACAGACAGAGAGGCAGACAATCGAAGAACTGGCCCTTTTGTTATCACGCTCAATTCAAAAGTCAGCATTTGGGGCAAAAGCGATTGCGATTGCAGTCAAAGCCTGGCCAAGGAGTTGAAGTGGGAAAATGGATGTTGGAATTGGAGTTGGAGCTGGAGTTGAAGTTCGATTTGAGTCTTAATAGTTCTGTGCTCTGGCAGACATGTTTTTGTCTGGCGACTAATCAGCACTGTATCGAAAACTCCTCAGTCACATTTCTATGGAAATGGATTATTGATTGACATTTGTCGTAAGCAGCTTGAATTTCTTCTACTTAAATTTAGTTTTATAATTTAGATTTATACAACTAGAATTGATCAGATATACAATATGTATCTTTTTTAATATTAACATAAACCAAGTAATTTGAAAATATAGAATACATTTTTTTCCTTCCGTCCAACATAGACAAGCGCGTTTATATTGTAAAAAATATATTTCAACTGAAATATGAAATATATTTAGATAAACTTAAAGTATTTAAATTGCGTAAAGCTTACATTTAAATGTTAAATAAAAATAACCAAAAAAGGAGTGTTGAAATTGTCCATCCAATGGACAAAAGTTGTTGCTGGGTAATTGAAAGTATGCAGTTTGTGTTGCTGAGAGCGAAAGTGTTTTTCAACAACAACAATAACAACAACAACAGCAACAGCAACAACAGCAACAACATCACCAACAACAATAGATGCAGCAAGAGGAGCAGCAACAGGAACCGCAGTTGGCGAGACCAGCAGACAGCTGGAATATATTTTATTACGCTTGCACTTACACACACACACACACACACACAGAAGCATACTGTGTGTGTGTGATTATATGGCACAAGCGACGACTACCTACATTTTATTTGATTTCATTATGTTAAAAAGTTGTTCAAGAGTAAATCAGGGAGTAGGAAGAGAACTCGTTGGGTTTGTATCCCAGCTACAGCTGGGTGTTTGGGGTCTTGGGATTGGGCTTGTGGTTGATGTTGGTGTTGGGATGGGGGTTTGGGGGTTGAGGGTTGGGGGTTGGGGGTTGGGGGTGGGGGTGTAAGTGGGCGGAATAGTTGCTGGTGCGGGTGCTTATGCATCTGGAGGTGACAAGGTTGCGTTGCAGCAGACAGCGCACAGACAGCCAGAAGCAGCAGCAAGCCAAGGACGTCGCACAGTCGAGATTCGAGAGTTGAGAGAGTCACTCCAAGAATATGTTGGCTAGGTGGGTTGAGCATGAGTGGGCCATGATGGGGGTAAATGGGGGTGCAGCTCTAATGTTGCTACTGCACTTGGAGGATGATTCTGCTACTGCCACTGCTGCAGCGCAGTCGAAAGCATTTTATTATCCTTATTTAAGTTTGAAACTTATTGCAAAGTGGGAAACTCCAAATGTCTGGCTGGCTGTCTGGCTGGCTGCTGCTGCTGATGCTGCTGCTGCTGCTGCTGCTGCACTAAAAATATGGAAAACTTTGCAGACAGTCAGCAGCCAGGCAGCAGCCACAACAACAACAACAACAACAACATCAGCAACACCAACAACGAGACGCGGCAACATCGAGTGCAAGGCTTAAGTGTGCGGCTCCGGGCAGGACAGCACGGACAACCCGGACAGCCAGGACGACTAGGACAGCCAAGGACGTTGCTCAAGTTGCGGCAAGCGCGAAAACAGCTGCAGCAGCAGCAGCAGCAGCAGCAGCAGCAGCAGCAACGGCGACTGCAAAGAGCATTCAAATAAAATACAAAAAAAAATATAAAAATAAAACGGAAGAAACTAAAATAGAAAAATAACAAAAAAAAAAATAAAATAAAATAAAAAAAGAGTTATATAAATTCAGTTGGCGCAGTCAGTGCATAGTTTATACTTTATATACCATACATATACATATATATATAACACACATATACATACAGTGCTGTGTGTGTGTGTGTGTGTGTGTGTGTGTGTGTAAGTGTGCATTTGGGGCAAATAGTTGTGCTCCCAGTTTGAACTTTAAGACAAAGTTTCGCAACTTTAACGAAGGTCGCGGCCACAAAGCAAAAACTTACAGTGAATTCAATTATTGTGCCAGAGCTGTGCCCTCTCCAACTATATGCATACAAGTATATACACATATATATATATATATTTAAATATATATACTGACTGCATGGTTGTAGTTGTGTGCAGATTTCAAGGTTGTCTCGTCTACTATTCCGTCTGCTGAGCACAACAAATCGTTAAACTATCCCATAAAACTAAAGGCAAGCAAAATTTTAGTTTAAGTATCACATCGAAAAACATTAAAATGCAGTTTGCATTTCAAATTAAGTTAAAAATATTCTTAATTTGAGTTTTTATAGATGACTGTATCGGATTTCAAATAATGCATTTGTTGAAATTAAATTACTCTTTTTCTTGCAAAAGTCGCATTTGGCAAAGTTAATTGTGTAATTTGATGCATGTTTAGATGTGTTCCGATTTGTTGAATATCTTTTAATAATTTGCATACATTTGAAAGAGATTTATTTCTATATCTAGCAGGATGCACAATCTTAAAGAAATTAGAGTGTTTTTCGCCAAATATATTTCAATCTTCAAGCTCCGATCAGAAATTGAAATTGGTTGGCAAAGTCGCCTCAAAGTATTTGAGTAACAAAGATGTGGTCAGTCTGTGTGCAGGCCAGACTCATTCGCCAATCGACTTTACTTTACTGACCCACAGCCAAGTTAAAAGTTAAACACGAACTTGGCAAGAGTAGACAACGCTTAACTGGCCCCGTCAGCTGGCAAAGAGGGTAAACTGGCTAACTGGCTCACTGGCTAACTGGCTAGCTGGCTAGCTGGCAATGCAGGCAATGCAAAATCCTTGGCTCATAACTTTGCGACAATTTAACAAGCCGCAAAAGTCTTCCAGCCACAAAAGCCAAAGTGGCTCAAAAGGCCTCCGTCAAGTGTCAGTCTCTTAACTGTAGACCGTCTCCAGCAATGAGAGCTGCCTCACAGTGTGTGGACTGAGACTCTGACTCTGACTCTGACTCTGACTGTGACTGGGACTGGGACTGGGACTGGTACTCGGACTGGCCAATTGTGACATTTGCGGCAGGTTAGCAACTGTTGCTGCAACATCGGCAACCGCACAGCAATTGCCGCCGCTGCAACAATTGAGTGAAATGCCTTGACATTGCGTGCGGATGCTGCCTCCAATGTTGTTGTTGCTACTGCTGCTGCTGCTGCTGCTGCTGCTGCTGCCTCTGTTCTTGTTGTTGTATCTGTTGTTGCTGGGGTAATTGGCGTGCGGCCTGCGAGACGCAACAAACGCGTTAGCAATGCAATTTATGTGCGTTTAGACGCATATTTTGCCAATTAAATATTGCGATAAAGCATGCAGCCTATAACAGCATGCAACAGCAGCAATAGCAGCAACAGCAGCAACAAGAGCAGCAGCAGCAGCAACAACGGCAATGTTATTGCATTCTGATTCCCGCTGCTGCTCCCCTTTGGCTTAACCCCCACCCAACAAGCTGATAAATGCCGCTGATAGCGACGCTGACGTTGGCAATTTGGTTGCAATTTATTTGGGGGGCACCTCAGTCGCTGGCACTCTCCGAATGCGCTTCCAAATACCCTGCAGTGAAAGCATACACAGCATATATGTGCAGCTTGACAAACCCAATTAAATGTGTTTTCCATCTCTATGGAAAATGCTCGGATTTATTTATATCTGTTTTAAATAAAAATACATTTTATATATATTTATTTATATTTATGTGGCTATTTATTAGCATTATTTTATCGGTGCTCCAAGAAAAAGCAGTTAAGAAAAACAAAAAGGAAAAAACGCAAATAGGCAAATTGTTAAATAATTAATTGGCAAGACAATAAAGTTATTACACTCCAACTCTTGCATAATAAACTAATCTGTATTAGCCAGATAATTAATGCCAAGAGAATGTTGCTTGTGCTTAGCCAACCAGGTCCGTTAGTGCAATTCTAGCTGGCAGCAGTATTTGAGGCATTTCTAATTTAGCAACAAGCCAACTTTTTACATATATTTGAAAGGCAATTTACCATACAAATACCCATATATATATATATATATATACTGCACACTTGATTATATTTGGAATTCCCAGAAAGAGGGTATCTTTTGTATCAGAATCTTGGCAATGCCATTTCGTACTTTGTTGTCGTTGTCGTTGTTGTTGCGCAACGCACTTTGTGCGTTGTTGCCACCGTAAACGCAAATTGACATCTTTCAATTAAACGACAACTGCTGACCAGGCACGCACATCCACGGCCACTGGATCGCTGACGGAGGGGCACTTGGAGTGGTGGACATTGTTTGTGTCGACGTTTTTTGTTGAGTCTTTTTCGTCTGGTTGGCCTGTCAAATGGCGCAATTGTGAATTGTTTTGCTGGCCAGCAGCTGACTAACACATTTGACAAGCGGCGGAGGCAGTTGCGATCGACGACTGAGCAGCGCAGGCAACATGTTGCACAGACTTTTGCGATGGACACGATCAGCAACAGCGTCTTGCAACATGCGCAACTCAAATTCAAATAATAAAAAATCTCACTCGCCGCGTCTATGACACAAATGCGCCATATTCAAATCATTGGCAGCTCATTTTGGCCAGCTGACACTGAGACCGCCGCCGCGACGAGGACGAGGACGCTGACGCTGACGCCAAGGAGGATCGGCGTAGAGCTGGGGTAGGTGGGGGGGGCGGGTGTGGGACGGTGACGCGGACGTTGAAATGTTGCGCATTTTGAAGTTTGATGTTTGATATGCGAATTTGGGCAAAAGCGTCAACCGCTAAACTCACATAAATGGCAACAACAACAATTCATCGCTGTCATTTGGCCAACAAACATCCACAAAAATACAAAAACAGCATTCACAATTCATATACATATATTGTTGGTATATTCGGTCAGATGATAACTACATAGATTTTCCACATAAAAATATCAAAGAATCGTGTATAAAAAATACATTTTCAAAAATAAAGTTCAACATAAAAATGATATGCAGAGTGAATACAAACAATAAGAGCAGAAGAACTTTAAAGTAAATATAGTAATAATGGTGATATGAATATATTTGGATAAACATAGATATATATATATGAAGATATATATAAATATATACAGACGATGAAGTTCAATGGGAGTTCATTGCCGTTGCGAACGGGCACGTCAAATTATCTTTCATTTTTTATCATTTGGTTAATAAGAATGTTACGTAAGTAATTATAATGTAATCGCAATCCATTGAAGAGCCCCCCCCCCCCCCCATTGCCAGCACTCCCCTTCCCCGCACCGTTCCGCACCCCATTGCATTAATTCGCCTTTGGGTGCCCAATTAAATGCATGAAAACGAAAACGCGACGGCCTGAAAATGGGAAATGAGAAATGGAAAATGAGCCGCCGACTTGCGATTTGCGTATAATCCATGCCGGAATTTATGCAAAAAGTGCAAAGGCGCATCTTAGTAGAAGACCAAAGCAGACTCTTCTACTCTTCATTTTTTTTTTTTCCAGTTTTTACATATTATAATAATTGAGGTGCAGCAATTAAGCGAACACAAAGGCAGCGGACTACGGACTGCGGACAGCGGACAGCGAAGTGCGGACGGGGGACTACGGACAGCCAGTTGGAGTAAACATAATCCAAATCGAAAGCGGCCATTTAAAAATTCTACTTTTTTAATGGTCTTGTTGCTATGTTGGGCATTTTTTTAATGCGCGCCCAGTGAAATTATTTAAAAAATTGTAATTAAATTAAAAATTCATTTCGGCAAGCGGCTACAGACAACAAATGAATTGAGCCATCAACAACGACCAAGACGCGACGTCACGCAGCACTTTTAACATGGCCAAGAGAAATGGCCCAAAAAAAGGAAAACAAAACAACAACAAAAAAAAAAGCAAAACAAGAACGTGTTGAAAGCCATGTGTGGCATGACAAGAACTTGAAGGACGGCGGCAAGCGGTAAACTGAGACTGCGACTGGGACTGCAACTGGGACTGCAACTGGGACTGGGACTGGGACTGTGACGGGGACTCAAAGATGTTCGGCAGGGTCTCCTCGTACACCTAATACTTACTACCTGTACAGTGTACACAACCTGTACACATTGGCGTGTCAGTTTCACGTGCAGTGGCAAAAGGTAATTCATCTTGTTATTTATATTTTTTTCGTTTTTCGTTTTTTTCTTTTTGTTTGTTTTTTTGTTTTGCTTGTTTTTTTTTTGCCCATTTTGTATGCTTATTTATTTGGCTGACGAAGCGACGGAGACGCCAATTTTCCATTGGACTAAAGAGGATCACCCTCATACTTTTACTGCTCTTTTTCTTTATTGTCTGTGTGTGTGTTTTTTTTTTATATATATATGTTTTTTCTTTATTATTTTATTTTGTATTTTTTTTTTCATTTTTTTTTCTCGGCAGTTTTGTTTGTTCTGTTGTCGGCCGTTAATTAAATGTGAGCCAAGGCATTTTAATGCCCTTTGAATATGTTTAATAATGAAATAAATACATTAAAAATTATTATGTTAAAACAAAAATTAAAAAAAAAAAAATAATAATAACAAGCAGAACAGCTGGCATTTGCCACGTACGTGGAATTCATTTAAATACCAAAAAAAAAAATGTTGTAGTACACAATCTTTAAAATTGTAATTATATATATCATCCACGTGATTATTTCCAGGGCATAATTATTGTAATTGAGACATTTGACTAGAATTCATACATTATATAAATAAGTGAATATTCGAATTTGATTTCTAGTCAGGTGCTCTTTGTATATATTACTACTTAAAAAAGCCCACAATTAAAATTTCGATTTATTAATAATAGTTATACTAATCTTAACCACATTTATTCAAACAGTCGAAGTTATCTATTTAGCATAAATACTTGAATGATAAGTATTTCTATCTGAAGTATAGATAACCAATCTAAAATTAAGTGTAAATTTAGTAAATATTTTTTATATACACGAATTTTTATGAAACAATATAGTATTATGCCCAAACACAAATTTCACGCGCAACTGCATATTTACCGATTCAATATTTCTTGAAATCCAAATACTAAACTGAATATTATTTAATGATTTCTATTAATCAAAAACAATTACTTTAGAGTTTATATTCACAAGAAATAACGTCTACTCACTCACTTTCCGTTACGCACTTATTTTTAAAACTTTTGAGTAACATAATTTAGTTACGCATTTTATTAATATGCAAATCAGCGATACGAAAAGAGCTGCAAAAAATGATAAGGTAAATAATAATTAATCAAGTTGCTTATTGAAAACTTTCAACAACTAAAGAAGAACTGCAAGCGAAATCCAATCAATTATATTGCCACGCACTTCGCTTTGATCATTTGCCAGTCGCCACTTGGCGACAATGCGTTATAACTGCCCCATCCCCCCCTCCCCCTTCCACTCACTACCATCTACCATCTACCATCTCTATTGCTGTCTCTTTTCCTCTCTCGTGCATTGTATCTCTCATTCGTGCTGTTCAATGCAATCGCGATATCAACAGCAACAGCAACAGCGACGGCAACAGCGACGGCGACAGCAGCTCCAATCGCGACTCCAAAACTGAAAGCTAACAACAACAACAACAACAGCAACAACAGCAAAAAGCGAACAACGAACCGTTTTTAATGTGCACCTTTTGTTCTGTGGCAATTGCAAATGTAACTGTTGCCACAAAAAGCACAACACAGAATGGGAGAGAGAGAGAGAGAGAGAGAGAGAGATAGAGAGAGAGAGTGAGAGGGGGAGAGAGAGGTTGGGAAAGGCAAGTGGTGTAAAGGGTTTGGGGAATTGGGTGCCTGACTACTGCCTGCCGAAATGTCAAATGCCAGGCCATATTTCTTAAACGCCAAATACTTTTTGACATAATAGTCCAATTACCTTATCGCGCCATCTGAGATGCGGTCGACGCTGCTTCGGCGTTGCACGTAGTTGTTAGTTGTTGTTGTTGTTGTTGCTGTTGTTGCTGTTGTTGTTGTTGTTGTTGTGATTGTTGTTGCTGCTGTTGCACGTTGCTCGTTGCTGGTCGTTGTCGCTGCCGCCACCATTGATGCTGCTGCTGCTGTAGCGATTATTTATGGCGATCAATGTGAGCCCAGTAGCAGAAATTCCATTTAAATTGCGTACAACAAAAACAACAAAAACAACAACAACAACAATAACACGAGCAACAATTGTTTTTATGCAACGGCGTTGGCGGCATTGGCGGCGGTGCTTCTGAAGCGGCATCAACAACCACCAGCAAGTACCAGAAGCACCACAGCAAGCAGCAACACGCGCCAGATATTAACAACTTAGCCGTTTTACAGCTAAAAAAAAAAAAATAAACTAAACCAAAAATACATCACTCGACGCCTTCTGGTGGTTTTAGCTAGACTCATTACTTAACTGCTACTATCTATATATATACATATATATATATTATAGATAGACGTATTATGATCTAACATAATCGAAAAAATTACAAATTGTTAAACTTTTTCTTTTATTTTGCAAAATATTTAAAAAAGAATGGGATTATACTTTTGAATTTCTACTATTTCGCTATATTTTGTGCTATGTTTTATATAAATAAAAACATAGTACAATAAATGTAATTATTATGTTATAATAACTATTAATATTATTATTATTATTATTATATTTATATATATATATATATTGAGTTGTTGCTTTAGCCGTTTAATCACTGCTGCGATCAGCTCTGATAAACTGAAGCAGCAACAAAATTGGCAACTGGCGGAAAAACACCTTCAAAAGCCCATGCTCAACATCTGTTAAAGCAGGACAATCGATTTGGCGTAAAGTGTTGGTTACACACACACACACACACACACACACACACATACACACTATCGCACACACACTCATTGGTTAGTTGTAAATGAGTCTCGAGCGGCTCTCTGGGGCTGCCCGCGCCCGTAATATGTCTTGTTGCTTGTTTGACAGTTGTTGTTGCTGTTGCTGTTGTTGCTGTTGTTGCTGTTGTCCAGAACAATCGTAGTTATATTTTTAAACGCAACTACGCGCTGCTCAGAGCGATATTGATCTTATTTCAATATGCCAGCCACTGACTTCGATACAGAAACCGAATTCAAACTGAAGTCTTTGACTTGGCTTTTAATTTGCTGCTGCGCTTTCTGTTTTCCAGTTGCCGTCGCAGCTTCAATTGCAGTTGCAGTTGCAGTTGCAGTTTGCAATTTCCTTGTGGCAGTCACTTGAGCTCTGTTGACGTTGTTGTTGTTGCTTTTGTTTTTGTTGCTATAGTCGCACCTTAGCACCGAGCAATTGTCGGCATTTTGCCATTGATCTTTACCTTTCCTTGCCTTGCTTTATTTTCAGCGTTGTCAACGTGGGCGAAGAGAAGTCGACTCAGCTCAGTTGGGCTCAAAAGGGGCGGGGCCGTACTTTGATTTAGTAAGCCGTAATTACAGCTGAGTTGTGACCAAGCCCCAGTTAGCTACTGCAAAAACAAAACCCAACAACAACCTCAATTACAAAGAGGGGCAACCACACATTGGACAAGTGACTAAGAAATTGAACTACGCCTGATTGCTTTTCCCAAGATCGATTACAATCTTTTTTGATATCTGCAAATGAATGTAACTGTGAATGATCTCAGGCTGAGGATAGCAGAAACCATCTACATACGTTCCCATATATAATATAGACCAAATTAATATGCAAAGAGATCGTTGGGATTTTCGATCAGTCTCAATTCTCCAAAATAGATTCACATTATTTACGTAAATTAAAATTAAAATTTACAATATAAACTAAACTTGTTAATAAAACGATTTCTCTAGTCTAAGGATCGCTGCTGCTTTTATAAAATATTTCTAGAGTGTAATTAAATTGAATTCGCACATATTGCCACAAAAGAAATTGCGGCTGACCAGAAAGGGGGCGCCACAAGATTAACTTTGGGCAACATTTGCGAAATTGCCAGCGAACAAGAGCAATAACCATTAAATTAATAATAACAAATTAGAATTGCATGCTTTTTACCGATTAGTTTGTGTAATCACTCACACACACACACACACACACGCACGCAAACACACACACATTGATGTGTTGTTGTTGTTGTTGTTTCTTTGTTGTCAGCTTCATTGTTTGTCGCTTATTAAGAAAATGTTGCGCGCTTCGACGACGCTTTATGTTGTTGGTGTCTTCCTTGTTGTTGCTGTTGTTGCTGTTGTTGTTTTTGAACAGAATGTTGCCGACAAAGGCGACCAAAAAGCAGCAACTTTGCCACTCGTCACTTGGCCATGCATAATTTGGAATCAAAATCGCACAGTTTATGCAAATCGCACAGGCCTAGGAAAATTCACCTTGGCATGCGAGTTGCAAGTTGCAAGTAGCAAGTAGCAAGTAGCAAGCAGCAGGCAGCAAGCTGCGCGTTGCAAGTTTGGCGGCTCCTCTGTCTTGGGCAACAAGTGACTGCTTGGGCCGAGCTTTAAAGTTTTGACTAAAATAATAAAAAAAACCAAAAAAAAAAACAATCAAAACTGCAAAACACAGATTCCGACTTCGACTCAGGCAATTTGTCATAGACACCCTATGACGTCATTGTGCACAAGAGCAAACGGTAAAAGCATGTGTGTATGTGTGAGTACTGCAATACTGCAAGCCCAGCCAACTGGTTCGATGGGGTCGATGAGCGTGGGTAGTTGGAGGGGGAGGGGGGAGGCAGCGGGTGTTTGGCATTCGCGCGAAAAGCCAAACGCTGCACATTTCGGCGGCTGTTCTCAGCAAATCTTTTGTGTAATTGGAAGCTGAATCTTGGCGGGCAAAACGTTTTGAACCCGCTGCTTAGCCTTTGGCGTGGGAATAACGAACACCAACTCAGCAACGACCTCACTCACAGTGGTCAACAAGTTGGTAAACACTTCAATACCATATTGATATATATTATACATGCTAAAAACAAAATTAAACTTATCTAATTAATATTCCCCCTTTGATTTCGATTGTGGTAAACGTAAAATGATGTTGAAAATTAATAATATCAACTGATTTTTTATAAAAAAAAAATATATATTTTTGAACGTGTCACTTAGCAATTTAATTTTAGATTTTACCTGATCGCTATTAATTTATGCCATTAAATATTTATTCGATTTTGTTGCGGAATGAAAGGTAAAAGTATTAACAGCTACTTATATAACATGGAAAATTTCGAATTGATTAAAAAAATAAGCATTGATTTTGTGGTGTTTTAAGGCCACTGTGCCACAGTGTGCTAAGCATGTTAAATGAAATGAAATATATTTTTAGTCGAATTG
This sequence comes from Drosophila demipolita, assembly GCA_035042405.1. Lineage (NCBI taxonomy): Eukaryota > Metazoa > Arthropoda > Insecta > Diptera > Drosophilidae > Drosophila > Drosophila demipolita. The sequence goes on along the minus strand of JAWNLI010000476.1, from coordinate 363,612 downwards.
CGACTTTGTGGCATGTGAATTTAACTGTGACTGTGACTGTGGCTGTGGCAGTTGCTGCAGCAGCTGTGCATTTTCATCAGACCCCGCCGATCCCGATGCGATCGGAGAGCGAGTGCCCGAAATTCCCGTCCCAAAGGGGGGCTCCAGACGGGGCCCAGCTGCGCTTGCCGTTTGCCGTTTTGCATGCAACACGAGCTGCAACACTCAATAATTTTCCTGTCCTGCTCTCGTTGTTGTTGTTGTTTATTCTCTGGTTGCCGTTGTTGATGTTGCTCGTGTTGTTGTTGCCGTTGTTGTTGTTGTTGCTGCCGTTGTGACTTGCGTTCGCATTTCATTTGCGCTTATCTCGTCTCGGCTCGTTTTCATGTCTTTATTTATAATTTTATTGATAAAAATTGACATTAATCGTGCGTTTAAACCGATTTTTATCGCATTGCGTGCAAATTGCTTACAATTTTGCACCATGTCCATGTGGAAGTAACAGTAGTCGAATACGCATTCGCACTGAATTTTTGCATATTTTATTGGCTTTGGGTGTTGAGCTATGCGCACTTTAGCATTTGACAAGCAACAACTCCAACAACAACAACAACAACAACAACAACAGCATAACCAGCTGGTCAGCCGGCCAAACTGGCCAAGTGGAGATAGTCAGGACATTTACTTGTGTATCAACATGAAGCTGTACCGATAAGCAGCGCCAAGCCGCATGCCACTCGTGAGAGCTGCCCAGACAGAAGCATTCAGCAGACAGGCAGAAAGACAGAAAGACAGACACCCAGTGGGAGAAGCCAAGTGCGCAATGTGTAAAATCCTTCATCAAAAACTATGACGTCATTTCTATTCCCTGAACCTCTCCCTTTTAAGTGCGTTGAAACTGTTTAATTAAATAGAAGAGTCTTAAAAACTTAGAAAGCGCATTTTTGTTATTATTATTATTTGTAATAATAGTTGAGACTTGGATACATCCTCGGTTTTCAATTAATCTTATTTTATAAACTATATATGGTAATGAAGATAAACCAAATCTGTCAAATATGTCATTTTTATATCTCAGTTGAATTTCATGTGCAAAGTTGTTAATCAAATTTAAAGCCAAGATGACAACCGGAAATTCAAGTGGCATCGTCCTTCATTTCGTTTATTTCAATTTCCTGGAATCCAAAAGCAATAAAGTCAGGAATTCAATAACATATATGAGACAAGTTGTATCACATTTAATTAAAATTGAAAACTTTTCCTTTGAGTACCAAAAGGTTGAAAGTCAAAGTACCTGCAAGCAAGGACGGGTTCCGGAAATTCAAATGTCAAAATGACGCATATTACTCAAGTTATGGTTGGCACAGCTTCCAATACCCCTCGACTATCCCACGAACACCACCAACACCAACACCAACACCAACACCACTTCCACACCCACCGTCATCATCATCATTCGAAGTATTTCTTCAACTTTCTTAGCCCGTACTCAAAATGGGCGCCATTTCGGTTGATATATGAGATGCGTTTGTTGCTGCTGCAAAACTGCACTTGGGGGAAAGCGAATTTTCCCACATTAATTTTCCTAATTTCGCAAGCCAACCCACACACACACACACACACACACACACAACTAGATGGTATTGGGAAGGGATGTAGTGGGTGCCTCATAGGACAGCACAAGACTATTTATCAATGCTGCAGCATTCCAGATACTTGCAACTTTTTTTTTTTTTTTTTTTTTTTTTTGTAGTTGGTAATCAGTAACGCACTAAAAACATAAACATCTTAGAAATAAAAAAATTGATTTTGAGTTTAAATTAAAAATAATATAAAAGTTACAAATTATATAAAATTAAATGGGAGTAATTAATAATTTTAATAAATAAATTAAATATAAACATAATAAAATGTAAACATATTAATGTAAAATGTACCATAAATTTCGAGGATTGGGAACACCGAAAATATATATTCACCTTGAAAAATATTCATCTTTAGATGTCGGAGCCGGCTGGATCGGATCACAATAATATAATTTATAAATCATTAATAATAATAATAATAATTATTATTAAGGATGAGGGTATGCAATCTTCGGAGTGCCAATCTCTTTTTTTGTCTATTTTTATTTTGGTATTATTGGAGCTGAATGCATGCAATTGGGCCGAGGGTTAGGGACATGATTATGTGATGAAGCCACGATTTCCACCGCCCGGCTCTAAGCAACCTCTTGCCTTAGGGAAGTGGGTTGGGGGAGGTGCAACCCCTCTGTCAAATGAAGCGGCAAAAAAGTAGCTGGAAAATGAAATATGCCAACGACGTCGCCATCGCCATCGTCCTGTGTCCTGTGTCCCGTGTCCCGTGTCCTGTGTCCTCTGTCGTCCTCGGTGTAAAGACAACTGGCGGCGCATTAAATGACGCCCCAGCGACGCTGTCGACTTCTTACGCAATGGCCAGTGGCTCGAACTTACCATCCCCACCCCACCCCCTACTCGACAAGCCATCTCTCACGCTGCCTCTCTCTCTCTCTCTCTCCCTCTCTTTGCCCCTCTGTTGTGCTCTCTTTTGCTTTGTTTGTCAGAGCGCGAAGAAATTGCATTTTGCTGCTGCTCCACTGCAAATATTTCACTTTAGAGGACGAACACAGGTCACAGGCTGACTTTTGCACAGTAGCCGACATACACACACACACACACACACACACACGCACGCACCGTCACCCCTTGCCATTAGTATGCAGCTGGCGTTGGCAAAGTTTTTGGCGCGGCCAACAAAACGCATGCGGCATCTTCTTCTTGAGCTTCATCTGGTCCTTCTGCTCGTGCTGCTCCTTCTGCTCTTGCTGCTTCTGCTGCTGCTTATCCTGGCCGCATCTCGTCCCAAAAGCACGTAAATAAATCTTAAAATTGTAAAACCCGCAGCGCTGCTTCAGCTACAGTTTCAGTTGCATTTACAATGTGCGGGCGGGCGGCGAAGGGGCGGCTGTTGTGCGTGTGTGTGTGTGTGTGTGTATGTGTGTATGTGTGTATGTGTGTATGTGTGTGTTGGCCAAATGCTGTCGCCATTTTGCGATGTGTTTTGCCGCCATCGCCGCAGCAAATTACGCAAGGCAGCGTCTTTGGCTACGGCTACGACTAAGGCTTTGGCAAACCAAACCCCCAACTCAATACCTCCCCTCCGCCGCCGCCCCCGCCTCCGCCACCTACTTTCTGCCCTTCAAGCACACACCCCCCTCTTAGTCACTACTTTGGCCGCCCTTTGCTACTGCCAAGAGCTGGCAGTTCAAGCAACGTTTGTCCTTGGCATGTCCTTTGCGCGCTTTGTGCATTTAAACCGACACATCACAAACCCCTCAGCCCAAAACCTAACCGACAAGACACCTCCCCCACCCTCCCCCACGGCAATCCTATTCACCCCTCCTACCCAGCTCAGTAGTCGTCTTCTTCTTCTATTTCTTCGTTGTCGGCAAAATGCAGTCATTACTGAAAATTGGTTTTGGGGCTAACGCACTTGCACATTTCATGGCTATGCAGGGCACACACACACACACACACACACACACACACACACACATATACATACACCCTCATTTTGGATCTTCGGGGAGCAGATACAACAACTACAACAAGCAGCAACAAATGCGTCGCTTCAAAAGTTTACTTTTCGCATATTTTTCTTCAAATTGCATGCGATTTTTACTTGTTTGCCGCTGATGCCGACGTCTTTTGGTGCCTTTGCCAACTTGCCAACGGGATACATGCTGCATATATACCAATATATATATATATTCACACATATATGTATATTATATGTATGTATAAGTAATGTTGCTGTGCTGCACCTTGGCGCTTGTTGCTGTCTGTGGCGACACACGCGTTGCATATTTTCAACGATTTGTTACATAGCCAAGAAAACTAGCATGACCTCTGCCACCCAGGCAAGTTGCCATACACCCACCCACCCACCCACCTAGCACCCCCTCCCGTGGGTGTGCATAATCGCATGTGGTTTGTCAGACGCTCAGCACGGTTCAACAGATCGCTGCCTCCTCAATCCCCACCCCTCCTTTGGCTTGGAGTATTCGTGTGTTGGCATGAAGGTAATTTGCTAAGACCAAAAGAGAGACTAATGTGCGGATTACAAGGATTTACTAATGCAATCGCATAGTGCAATACTTGCCCCAAGCTTCTGCTGCTGCCAGCCGTAAATACTAATTATTTTCTGCATTTACCAAAAGGCGCACAGAAAAGTCTTTCAATATATTATGGAGACATTTAATGCCGCATGCCGCATGCCGCGTGCCGCATAAAACCCAACAGCTGATAAAGCTACAAGCTACAAGCGATCATATGTATCGAAATTCGGGGCAACGTTTACGAATGCAGCTCAAAGCAAAATGAAAAACTGGAACAGCTAAAGGCTTAAATATATAGCCTGTGATAGCAAGATGAGATTCAAAATAAAAAGTAATAGAACAAAATAATATCATAACATATAAGATGAATTAATAATCTTTCATTATGCAAGAAACATTTCTAAGAAACATTTCCAGTCGAAAGAAATTTTATAATTTTGGGCGCTTATAAAATAATAATAATAATAAAATAAGGCATTTATCTAAATCTAAAAACAATAATTCTTAATATACTCGATTATCAGCGTAGCATAAATGCAAAATATATATAATAAATATGATAAGATTAAAAATGTAACTTTTTCCTTCAGTTGCTGACATTGTAAATCACCATAAACCTGAATGGGAACCGGAAATAAATCTCAATTTCTACCGCCAATTCTGCTGCCACCTCAACATCATCGTTCGGAGTATTCGGATTTATATATATTTAATAAATGAGGTAAGCCAAGTCTGTCAAACAGTCAATTTGCTTGATGTGACAAGAAGTGAAACATTTAATCGAAATGCGACATTTCGCGTCAGTTCCAAATCAAAGTAGTTATAAACCAAGATGGGAATCGGAAATTCAAGTGTCAGAGTAACGCATATTATTCACCTGCAACCGGAAATTCAAGTGCCAAAATTACGCATATTACTTAAGTACATATTTCAAAGTATTTATTATTTAACTAGGTGTTTTTGTTCTTGGCAACTGTTTAAAAACTGTTTAGTCCCATAACGCACGTGTTTTTCAACACGAACCAATGTACTTCTGGCACCCTTGGTAACAGAGTGAAAAAAGGCATCAATTTAATTAAATCTGCTCAAGTTGTCGGCAGCGTAAGAAACTTTTGACTACATGTCTGCACATAGTCGAACGGGTTGGGGAGGGGGGCTGCGGGTTGCGGGTTGCGGGTTGCCAATTGCGAATTGCGAATTGTGTTGGTTTGTCTGGCTGAATTGAAGCCAAGTCCGGCAGCGTTACCAAGTTACCGTCAAGTTTAACGTTGCGTTATTAACAACAATTATTGACAGGCAACAGTCGAGTTCAAAAATACACTTTGGAAAATCGACAATTCCAATCGAAATAGATATTTATCCAGGTATTTTCTGTGAGTCTAAAGAAAAAGGCAGAAGGGCAGAATTCTAAGAGTTATCATATAATATTTCATTTATGTATTTTTTAATTTCTGTAATTTTTTTAATTAAAATTATATATTTTGTAATCTTCTATAAATTTTTACTTTTTAGTTGTAGTTGTAGTTTCAAGAAGTAATTCAGGCAATATGTTTAATTATAAAATATTGTATACTTAATTTTACAAACTTGACTTGGAATTAAAAATGAAATTGTGAGAATAAAAATTAGAGAATTTTTTGTACATTTCAGAAAAATGTTTTTTTTTGCAGTGAGTTTAGAGACTTGAGGATGGAGATTTGAGAGAGTTACGAGTAGCTTGGGCAAATTTCACACTTAAGAGGGCAAAGGGTAACTGCTAAAATTACTGCCTGCTGCCGATGCTATTCTCCATGCTATTAAAATGCGATTTCAAGCTGACAGTCAACAGCAGCAGCAGCAGCAGCAGCATCAGCAGCCGATGCTGCATGCACCAAAGTGCAAGACTCCGCAGAGTCAGTCCATCGGCAGGCGCTGCTGGCCAAGCTAATTTTCAAGTTACCAGATTGATTTCGCGCGTAAATTTATGCGCACTTTATTGCATATTTGCGAGTACGTTCACCAGGCCAGGCCAGGACAGGATTGCAGGTCGGACTGCAGTCGACCAACGCCGCTTGACTCATTTTCCCAGCGCATTTTCCGGCACGTCGCAGATAAGCGCAAAGAGTTGGCGGCTGCCTCAACTGCTGCCTTTGCCATGGCTCTTTCTTTCTGGCTTTCTATCGGTTTTTTGTATTTTGTATTTTGTATTTTTTATTTTTGTTTTGTTTTTTAGCTTCAGAATTGAGCCTTGGCTTGGCTACGTATTTTATTTGGAGCACAGTTGGCTGATGAAATGCCAGCCAGCCTCTTTCCAGCTTATAGCACACTCCCGCTCCATCTCTCTCTCACTCTCTCTCTCTCTCCCTCACACTCAGTTGGTGCAAACTCGACTCGATGCGAAAGGTCAATTGATGGTGCTGTGTGATAAGCAGTTGTTACCTTAAAACGTGTGCTCTGCCAACAGCAACAATTGCAACAATGGCAGCAACAACCAGTGCAAACTGCTGCTCGTTTCACCAGTTGAAGTATCGAAATTTTCGCATTGGCCTTTTCTCAGTGCTGTGCAACGTTGCAAGTACGCTAATGACGCGCGCCTTCAATTAAGATCATCTACAAATTGGACCCAGTTCCTTGTAATTAACTTTTATTTTGAACTCTTGTTTTTGGGTGCTGCCTGCCAACAAGACGAATACGAAGAACTGTGCAAAAATGCACATATATTAAATAAAATAAAAAATTACTATCGAAAAAAAAAGAACACTTGGCCTGAAACCTATCTAATTAAAGCAATTATTTAAGATTAAATATATTCTAAAATAGATCTAAATAATCCTTAAATTAAAAAAAAAATTACATCATAATGTATTTATATAAATATAAATTTGACATCACAATTAAAATTATGTATAGATGTGTATTAAATATATATATATATATTTTAAATATATGTGTATAATTTATCTTTATATATTTTTTGTTTTTAATTTGTATAAGAGCAATACATAAATTATTGAAATATATTTTTTAATATTATATATATTTATTTGTCATATTTATATATGTTGTATTAATTAGGCGTTGAATCTAAGTTAAGCAATTATTTAAGATTAAAATATTGTAAAATAGATCTAAATAATCCTTACATAAAAAAAAATAAATTACATTATAATGTATTAATATAAATTTCATATCACAATTAAAATTATATATTTGCTTGGGCTACACAATAAGTGTTAGAAATAGATGGATATTTTATATAATACTATATATATGGAAATATAATATATCATTATCATTTTTAATTTGTATAAAGGCAATATTTATATGATTTAAATATATTTTTTAATGTTATATATTTATATTTTTTGTAATTATATGTGTTATTTTAATTCTAATTGAATATACATAAATGATTTGAAATATTATTTTTTCTAAATGTGTTGTTTTTGTGCTGGAAATGTAGCTTTCTTTATCTGAATGCCAGTTAACTAGCACACAACAATAACAAAAATTCAACAGCAAACTAGCCTCCCCAGAAGCACACTATGCAACCTCCCCTCACCCCCCTTTCAGCACCGATAAGTGCGTTTCTCACTAAAGTTCAAGGAATAAGTTTCTTTGGTGCGACTTTCAATTGACTTTACATTGCTTGCTGCCGCCTTTTGTTGCATGTTGCAGATGCTAGTATCTGCGAACACACACACACACACACACATACAGTTAGTTGGTGTGTGTGTGGCCTTGTGATTTGATTTGATAGCTAGCATATCGCGTATAAAAATCAGAAATAAAAATATATTATATATAGACTAAGTTCTTATATGCATATATATGCACATATAAATAACAATGGCTGATAACAAGGCAAGAGGGAGATAGAAACAGAAATAGAGTGAGATGGACAGGGAGAGGGAGAGGAAGAGGCAGAGGGAGTTGAGTAGTTGTTACTGAATATTGATGATGCAGCTGAATTCGATTATATTAACATGTCCGTTGCATTCATTAAAGGAACAGCTCATGTGTACATTTTCCAATTAAAAATTGAAATATCTCAAGCATAACGGTCAGCATTGGAGTAGAGAAGAGAAGAGTGCAGATTCGTCCTGCCAGCTGGCCAGCCTGTCAGCCAGTCGAGCTGAGGATGTTGGTGTAGTTTCGGTTCGGTTCGGTTCGGTTCAGCAAGGGGAGCACTCGAAACTGGAAAAAGACAGACTTGCATAGAATAGACTTCACTGTACACGAACGAGGTACACGAAACAAAGCATCGATAAAAAAAATGTGAAGCAATCAGTGGAAATCAAGGATGGGAAATTATTGGGGCATTCTGAGGCAAAGGGGCTGTGCTATAGTTTTGTGAAAGGCAATCATAGGAATACTGCACGTCAGTAAATGAAGCGAATGTCGTCTAGTGCTCTCTCACTCCCACTCAATTGCTCTCCCCCTCTCCCTCTCTCTCTCACTCTCTCTCTCACTCTCTCTCACTCTCTCTCTCTGTCTTACAGTGAACAGCCTCACGCAACGTTTTTCATATAACATTTTTAATTTGCTGCTCTCCTTTTGCGCGTTATGCCGATCCCTCTCTTTCTTTTTCTACACACCTACACACACACACACACTTCTGCTATCTCACTCGCTCCGTAGCTGCTCTCTCGCTCACTCCCTTGTTCTCTTACGCCTGTAGTTGCTTTTTTCAATAATTTTCACGATTTGTTCGCTTTTCGTGTTGCAATTTGGGCGCCCCTGCACACACACACCCACACCCACACACACACACATTGGATTGGCATCCTTTTGCATATACATATATACATATGTGCAGTCAGCCAGGCAACCACAATCCAGCTCCACATCCCCCCCCCCCTTCCCAACGCTGAGCCCCTTTTGGACTGCAAGTGAAACTCGATGTATGTGTTTATTGAAGCGTATCCATTGATTGGCAGGACATCTGCACATGGCATTCATTTTGAAAAGTCGGCGCTTGATTTTGGAACACCACAGCCAACCCCCTGACCGTTTACCCCGACTGTTGTGAACCCCCTCAGCACCCCCTGCGACTACCCCTGCAGCACACTCAATCCGCTTGCAGCCATCCATTAGCGTTTGCCATTGATTGGCGGCCAGCTTTTTGGCATGGAGTTGCCCAAGCCTTTCGTTCGCCTCATGGGGCAGGCAGCGCAGGCAACTGTACCGTAATGCATGCAGCTACCCACTCCCCCACTCCCATCCCTCCGTGCTTCGGTTATGTTAGTTTGCGTGCAAAAGTGTAAACAATTTACCTGCAAAAATCATTACATTTGTTTATATTAATTAATATTTTTCATCACCCTCCCCCCCCCCCCACCCAACCAACCCTCCCAACTTTTGCTTCGATGTTTATTTTTATATTTATATTTTTCATCAGACCCCCCACCACTCTTTTTCCGATGTTTATATTTATATTTATTCCTTTAACCTCCTTGATTGACAGCCAACCCCTTCGCACACATCCACCCTCTCACCAGTCTCTTCAGATGGGTATTCCGATTTTAGATTTATTATTTAATAGCGGTAATTTATTTATAACTTTATTTAGTGTGAACAACAAACATTAATTAGAGAATAAACAATAAAAATTTAAAATAATTGAGGAAATAAATCTGTTTGAATTAAAGCTGATCATTTTATATTGGATATAAATAAAAATAATAATAGCTAATGGTTAAAGGGCAGTCGACCATATAGCTTAGATATATAAATTGGAAATCGCATAAAATAAATACTGAACATATATTTATTTAAAATATACTTTACAATTAAAACTAAGCAAAATAAATCAAACAAAAAAATGTTAGTATCATTTTAGTTAAAATACTGCATATATATATATATATATATATATATATTGTGATACATGTCGGTTGTTAGTTCTGAAAAGTTAGGTTCTGCTAGGGTATTAAGCGAAGTAATAATATCGGTTCAATATGGATTTCTAGTTCACACCCGCCACACAAGATATATATATATATATATATATATATATATATATATATTATTTTTGCTAGATATACTTTTTTTCTATCTGTCTATAATAAGGATAATCAAACTGATGCGACTGATGGCCCCCAGGGAGGGGGGAACGTGGCAGGGTTGGTGCGTGTGACGGGCTCCTGCTGACTTGCCGCGTGCGTCTTGCGTTTTGTGGATGCGTGCTAAGCAGGACACGAAAAAATGGCAGCGCGAATATGAAATGCCAGCAAATAACGGTAATGTATTAATTTGTTTTGTGCGGCACAATACGAAAAGGGGCAGCAACCCTTAGTCAGCGAGGAATGCGTTGCGGTAGGTTAGGTCCCTGTCCTTGTGTGCGACTTGCGTGCCACAAGCACTCCACCCCCCCCCCCCCCCCCCCCCCCTTCCGACCACTGTGGTGTCTCTGCGTATAATATTAGCACTCCCCGAACACACTGTGTGTGTTTACTTCTGTTTTTGGGGTAGGTCGTCAGTCAGCCAAAACAACAACAACAACAACAACAACAAAAGCAAAGTTGCTGCCTAATGGCAACGCAATTTCCGCCAAGAAGTGTTTCAAACTCTGCGCCTACTGCAACAAAAACAAAACACACACACCCCGCACACACACACACACACCCCGCACACACACGACAGACGTGTCACAGCTGACGCCATTTTGTTTTCGAATAGGCTATCCTCTGCCGCCTAGCACCTCACAAGTAACCCCTTTCCCCCTCCCTCCCCGACCCCCCCCCCCTTCACTTACACAACTGACTGAAAGTCCCTAGTTGCAATTGCTGCATTGTCTGACTGCGCAAATGACATGCATGCAACGTGCTGCGAGCGAGGCAAACACAAAATGGTCGACCGACAAATGGCAAAACTGCACCCTTAACCCCCCGCACCGCTGCACCCCCAACACCCCCAAAGCACCCTCATCACCTCATCTTCTTTTGCTTACTGGTTTTGGAGTTGCATTCTCCAAATAAATGTATGTATTTATATATGTAGATATGTATTTGTTGCACACATATAACGTATTTCATTCACCATCTTCTTCTTCTTCTACTTCTTCTTCTTCTGCTTCTTCACCGTCGCCGTCTCCCTCGCCGTCGCGCTAGACTATTCGCAGTGGCATCCACAGCTGCGGCGCCGGCAGTCGACGCCTACATGTCGGAAATGTTGGCATGTCCTTGTTGTATTTCTGCTCTAATATCCTTTATAGCAAAAGTGCTTGACGTAAATTGACTTGTTTTTACTTTTGACTTTTAAAGCGATGCCTCTGTGCACCCCACAGCACCCCCGCCACCCACATACTCACACCTACCATCCAGCCAACCAAACAATAGAATTCGCTGTCTGACTGCACAGCTCTGGCAGGCAGTTTTTGGGCGAAGGGCATGAGGGGTACTGCTTCGGGGGGGGGAGCATATGTTTTTTAGGGGGGTAGTGGCTTGTGTTTGCTGTTGTTGTGGTTTCAATTTGGATACAGGATACAGAATACCCACACACACACACCAACACACACCAACACACACACACACACACACACACACTCACACACTCACACATGCCCAGCAAAACGGAAGGCCGTTTTAATATTTATTTTATGCATTGTTTCAGAACACGAGCACTTTGTTAAGCTGCGAGCCGAGACAAGCTGGCTGGTGGAGATGGGTTGGGTTTAGGCCAAGTAGCCGTTAGATATGTTTTACAGGTGCGAAACTGTCAGTAATGTTATGATACGGTATATCAATGGAGCCAGGAAATGCCACCCGATAAGGTTCTGAGTTAGTTGACTGCCAAATGTTGACAGCGCAATAAAATGCAATACTTTCCTTCCCTTCCCGTCCTATATCATTTCATACATCATATAACATTTTAAATATTTATTTATCTTATTGCTATTAGGCAGAATAATGTCTGACAGCAAAGCCTCAACTAGAAATTGGAGCGATTCATCCTATTTAAATAAACTCAATGAAGAACTGCAAAAGCACACAGAGCCAGATAATATCAAATTAATGAATGGATAATTAGTTATTGCAGCTGCACATACACAAATTCATATTTACACACCCACACACACACACGAATACATTTTGTATTGACAGCAATTATCCGGACATAATCTGAATGCGGCAAGTTTAAGGTTGCAACTTGAATAACACTATTTAAATCACATCTCATTGAAATAAAAATAATACTGTTTACTTCCCTTTGAACAACATCAAAGGCTTGGACTGAAAGGAAACATAACTCTACCCAACCATCTAAGCTAAAAAAAAAAAACACACGCATTTTATAAAAAGAGTAAGTATAAAAAAAATGTGGCAAGTAAATGATTCAGTTGCAAACGCCCACAATCAGCGCTTCAACATCTCGTTGCCACTTAATTAGTTGCAGTTTTATTCTATTTAAATTAAATAACTACTTAGTTTAATGAGCTGTATGAGCTGAGCTGTATTTTTAAATTTACAACACATTTACAACATTTACAACATTTACAACATTTACAACATTATCACAGTTGCAATCTTCTTTAAGCGTTTTCTGCATCTGCCTCTGTTGCAAGCAGCAAAGAACGTTGCTGAGAGTATGATGGATTTTGCTTCAGGAATCTCAACAATAATAATATTTGTTTTTGCTTTCTCTTGCTTGGAATTATTCCTTAATTTGCCGCAAAATGAATATATTAGGAAAATTGACTCAGTTCTTGTATATTTGATGCCTCTTCAAGTTTCCACTTAATATCAGCACATTAACAAAAAATTACTTTAAATTTGTATGTACATCGATCACAATTGATGAAATTTCTTAGAATTCGCTATAAATCACTTAATCATTAAATAATAATTTCATAATAATTAATCAAACATTTGCATTGCATTTAATTTTTGCATTTTTTTTGACTGTTCCCTGTTTAGTTTGAGATGGTTGAGGGAACGTTTTCGAGCCACTTGCAACTAATGCCATCTTCGGCTTAATCGGTCACATTTGCTTATCAGCTGGCAGCAACTGTGCATCCACAAAACTACCCCATCCCGCTACATAGCCCACACCTGAATGCCAGAAACTGAGCACACGTGTCGTATGCGCAATATCGCAATATGTAATTTGGTTGCATTTTATGCGCACACACTTAAGCCCCCAATAATAAGTGGAGGCCCCAGGCAAAGTGGGCGCTGAGCATGCTGGGTGTGGGAGTGGGGGTGGGGTAAAGGGGTCTGGACATGGCCCAAAAATAAAAACACAGAACAAAGTTGACAAAAAGGGTAGGCGGATAGCGGCAGGCAGCAATCAGTTTGGGCGGTGCAACAAAAGCCAGGCAGCGAAAAGAGCAGCGACAACAAAGGACAAAACACATACACACACACTCCACACACACACACACACACACACACACAAACACACTCTGGCACATGGACATTTCCATCGATGGAGGCGCCCACGAGTTGGCGTGAAAAATAAAATGTCAAAAGTGTTTACGTTGTCTCCTCCACTCACCGAACCACTCCCCATTCTTCTCTCCCTATGCCCCCTGCCCACTGCCCCCTGCCGACATCGCACTCCACCTGCTGTTTCTTAAAATTTTTCTCTTATTTTTGTTTTGCTTTGTTTTGTTTTGTCTGCTATCTATGGTATAAAAAATTGTTGCAGTGGACAGACGGGCAGCGGAGGGGTGCGGTGCGGGGTGTGGTCGGATAGTTGTGGTAGTAGGGGGTGGGTGGGTGCAACGTGGGCATTCATTATATGCAACAACATCAAATGTTGTCGACGTTGCAAAAGACGCGACGCAGGACGCAAAGCGCGACAGCAATAACACTAAAAACTAGCAACAACAACAACAACAACAAACGTGGCAACAACAACGTGACAGGAGCTGCAAGGACTCTTTGCCCAGGCATTGGCAACGACGGCGCACAAAAATCGACAAAATTTTTTGGCAAGCAAACAAAAATATTTTGCACCGAGCAGCCGTAAAGAGACACTGGCTAAGAGAAGAAGAAGAAGAAGAAGAAGAAGAAATAGTGGCAGTAGATGAGCAAGAAGAAGACACACACAAAAAAGGAGCTCGCAAAAGGAAAGAGTAAAAAAAGCAGAGCCTCATAGAAAAAACATAGAAAATAGTTGGGAGAAAGGAAAAAAAATAGTAAAGAAAACCGAACATAAAACTAAATAAGTAACAAAGAGAGCAAAAAGCAACGCCAAACGCAAGAGATAACCGAAAACTAGATGAAGCGACAGAAAACGAACACCGAGACCAGAGATGCCCTTATTCAATGCATTTTTAATTATTCACGATGTTTGTACAGTGTATATATTGTACATATAATTAGATGTAAAGAATTTGAATAATAATAGCGACTTGCGCGCAAAAGAAGAGCGAGCATCATTAAATTACAGCGAATAATATGCGCTAATTTAAATCAATCGAATTACTTGGTCCACCCTAATAATTAAGCGCTAAATGCGAATGTGAAAAGACAGCTTTCAGTCTGATTAGAATTACGCGCACTGCAAAAGCAACAGTAATTCCAACAGCACGATTTCACGACTGTGTGCGTGTGTTCGCGCTCATGTGTGTGTGTGTGTGTATGTGTGTGTGTTTGTCCTGGACGACTTCAATGACTAACCCAACTATGCCCTTTGTTTAACTAAGGGCAAAACAACAATAACAGCGAACGAAAGAACGAACGGCAGCAGCAGCAGCAGCAGCAGCAGCAACAGAGTCGGTGGCGGCAGCAGCGGCAGAAAAATGGCAGTTATCGGCGCCAATGCATGCGACTGTGCCACGTGACCGGGAACGAGGGGTACGGCTGAAACTAATGGTTGATGCGCGCTCGAGGTAGGGTGAAGGGCGGGCGGAGCGGTGTTGTTGGAGTTGAGGCGACAAACGAAAGCAACGAAAAACGAACGAACGAGCGTAAAAGAAGGCAAAACGAATAACGAAAAAAAAACAAAAACAAACGTCAACGCCGACGCCGACGTTGATGGCTATGCCGTAGCCGATGCCGATGCCAATGCCGATGCCGATGCCGGCATCGCTGCCCAGGGCCACCCTCAGTGCAGTCAGTCGAGTCAGTCGCCCGAGTTTCGCCGTCGTTGCAGTAAAAGCAACAACAAAAACAAAAACGACTGCATGGCCTGCTGCCTGCCTGCTTGTTATTATTGTTTTTGTTGTTGTTGCTGCGTTTGCTGATGGGGGCGATTTTTGCTGCTGCTTCTGATGTTGCTGTTGCTGTTGCTGTTGCTGCAGCGTCGCCGTTGCTCGTTGTTTGTTTCGTTTTCTGCGTTTCAGTTTTTTGCTTCCTCCGTTGCCTGCACTTGTTTTATACATGTGTCGCTCACCCTGTGTGTGTGTGCCTGTGTGTGTGCCTGTGTGTGTGTGTGTATTTTTTGCTGCTGTCTTGTTGTATTTTGCAGCTGACTGCCAATTGTTTGGGCCAATCACAACGATGTGCAGCGTCGCATGTGGGTGTGGCCTAAAATGCAACCCCCGCCCGTTGCCCTCCCCAACGACCATTGCCATCGCATACACACACACACACACACACACACACACACGTTCACGTACACCAGCTGTGGCTGAAGGTGGACTGCGCTGCTCTCGTTTGCTGTTGCTGCGTGTCCAAAAATTTTTGCCGCCGCTGCCTGACCCTAAACCAAATGCATAGCCGTCGACGTTGGCGTCTCTGTCGCTGTTGGCGTCAAAGCGTAATCGATGCCAGCTCGCAGAACTAAGCTATGCACTCCCACCACACCCCACCCTATACCCCTTTCCACACTCCACAAGTCACCATCAGACAAACCCAACTGTGTTGTTTGTCGTAATGCGTATAGTTGAAACTTTCTCTCTCTCTCTCTCGCTCCCTTTCTCGCTCGCTCTCTGTCTTTCGCTCCCTCAGTTCGGTTGGTTTATATGTTGTATATTAGTTTTCATCTTTCGTTGCTGTTGTTGTTGCTGTTGCTGTTGCTGTTGTTGTCCGTAAAATATTTTTGTACGGCTTTTTCATTGTTATTTATTGTGCATTAGGAACTGCACTTTGTGTATCTTGGAATGTAAACAAATTGTTGTTGATGATGTTCTTGTGTGCAGCTTCCTTTTCTTTTTCTGTTTCTGCTACTTCTACTTCTTCTGCTTCTTCTACTTCTACTTCTTCATCTTTATGCAACACCTTAGATGTTTAGTTGAAACTTATTTCCCTTTCGGCCACAATACTTGTTGTTGTTTAATTATCAACAATAAACAGGGACTGTCTGGCAACGATTTCGCTCACTCATAAATTTCCATCTCTTTCGCACCCAGTAACACAATTCCTTAGACATTGTCTCGACTTGACGCAACTTCTGCTTAAAGTTCTCCTTTGCTGCTTCAAGTTTTTGGGTTAAAATTTGTTCGCGACTTTGCTGCAGAAGTTTTCACTTTCTTTGGACCAACAACAACAACAACAACAACAACAGCTCACAATAAATACTTGACGCCATTTTGTGTGAGTGTGCGAGTATGCCAGTGTATGTGTGTGTGTGTGTGTCGGTGTGTATGTGTGTATGTGTGTGTTTGCCTTTGCTTGGCTTGCAAGTTGTTGAAAGTCAAAGAAAAGTGCAAGCAACAACAACAAGAAAATGTATGCTAACAAAAGAAGAAGAGCGTCTGCAGCAAAGCATTTAAACTTCAACTTTATTCTTTTCGCTGATGTTGTTGCACCTTGAAACTGTTTGAAATGGAAACTGAGACATATTAATGAATTGGATCTGGCCATGCCACAAATTCTTTCCACACATCAAACACAAAGTTCATAAGTTCGCAATGTAAGATTCACATTTTCATCAAATGCTCTCTTGAGAATAATTGTTATCGAGAGCAGAACTTACGTATTTATAAGTTCATACATCTCTCTCTCTCTCTCCCTATATATATATCAATATATGAAATGAGGAGATAAATGCAAGTTGAATATTACACTTACACTTACAGAGAGCGCCACTAGCAGATTTATTATAATATTATAATATATATATATATACAAACATCATTTGCTGTAATATTACTAAATATAAATATACAATTTTCTACTTAGTTTCTCAATCGATCTGACAGATAATCCAAATAATGTCAAGGTATTTATACAATTTCTCATAAGAACAATCTATCATGAAATGGTGGATTTTATGGCTATAAATAAATTTCTACATAAATTTTAAAACTTTTATTACACATTGTTTCTAGCTCGCCTCGATTACTCAACCTGAACAAAAACATTATTCGCTCCTTAACCAATTTTAATAATATATAGAGTAAAAAATATATACAAATATTTATATAGATGTATTTATTCGGTAT
Source organism: Drosophila demipolita (assembly GCA_035042405.1). Lineage (NCBI taxonomy): Eukaryota > Metazoa > Arthropoda > Insecta > Diptera > Drosophilidae > Drosophila > Drosophila demipolita. The sequence goes on along the minus strand of JAWNLI010000476.1, from coordinate 346,180 downwards.
AAATCTTAGCATACTAATCATATTAATCAGCTCAGCAAATGGATTATAATTAAGTATGTCAATATTCACAAATATATTGCTACTCTTAACGCATAGATAAACATCGTAAATAACAAAAAATAAAAATGAGAACAAAATACAAATAAGGCTAAAAGAAATTCTAACGACCTTCTTCAAGTTATGCGAAATTTGTATGCTCATTTTTGAAAAAACTCGAGCACAAATACACAGACAGTGGCCACAGATGCAGCAGACAATGCACACACATAGAGAGAAAGAGAGAAGGAGAGAGAGCGAGAGAGCGAGAGAGAGAGAGAGAGAGTGCGACATACATTTGTTGCATACATTTGTGAGCAACAAGAAGTACAATTTTATTTGCTGCTATTTTGCGCACAATTTAATGCTATTTTTATGCATTTAATGTCTGGCGTATATATATTTATATATATATATATATATGTGTGTGTGTGTGTGTGTGTGTGTGTGTAAGACAGCGCAAGTTTCTGTGGGTTGACAGTGAAAGTGCTCCACACAATGGCTGCAGATGCAGATATATACATAAGTTATTGTATCAAAAAGCTATATACATAGATATTTATGTAAGCGTGTGTGTCAGTGTGTGCGTGTGTGTGTGTGTGTGCGTGTGTGTGTGTGCGATATAGTTATAAGTAGCAACGCAGATACTAGTCGCATCCCAATGTGGTGCGGCATGCCGCATTTATCGTGCAAACTTTTCAATTTCACTTTCAACATAAATATGCTGACTTGCCACATGCCGCATCCAGCTGGGGCATTATGACCCACTTAAGTGGCTTTATTACGAGGTTACAAACTTTGGGCCACTACTCCAATGTTTACATATGCATATCTGTGCAACATGCAGTGTCTAAGTATCTTCTACTTTCCACACTCTCTCTCCCCCTCTCTCTCTCAGTGTGTGTGTGGCACTTGCAGCAGTCCATACGTATGGATAAATTCAACTTTTTAACTTGATTTAATGAGTTTTAATTGGTACCGTTTTGGTGGGGTGTTTAATGTTGTTTTGCACTTACCATCTCGCCACTTACTGCTGGCATACTGGCGCCAATTGCTGTCAAACTGTGCCACATTTTTTTAGCATATTCACATAGATATTCATAATAAAACTGTCAATCAAATACACAAAATGCACACATAAACTATGCCAAATAAAGGCACTAAAAACTGTTGGCAACTGCCAGCTGTTAGCTGTCAGAAAGGGGGCGTGGTCGCAACAACACTGTCAAACTGTTTGCCCGAAAAAGTTGCTGCCAAAAGTAACAGCCAAGAAGTTCACACAAGTTTTTGTATTTCACAGCTGCTGCTACTGTTTGTTGTTGTTGTTGTTGTTGTTGTTTTTCTCTTCGCTCTTCGTAAGAAAGTATCTATAAAAATATTGTTTGTTGCGACTCACTGAAAGGTAAACAAAAATTCTTTGCTATTCGAGCCAGTATTTAAGTGGCATCAAGGTGTCAAATCGGAAGCGGAACCGAAACCCCAACTTTACCGATACCGAGAAATATAACACATTTTTAAGATCCCGTTAAAGGCACCAACATAATCAGTTTATATATGGAAAATTATTAAAATTATTAATATTATTAATATTATTATTATAATTATTAATATTAAAACAATTAACAATTTGCAGGGCATATTTGACATATTATTGTTCAAAACTTAATAATTACCTTAAACTTAACATCTAATAAAAGATTTCATTATATTTTTAATCAAGTTGTTCGTAAAAAAAAAGTAGAAAAGAAATAAGATTTTAAAACACATTTTCTTTTTCTTATTGTGGACAAGTTTTTAAAAGTTTTATTGGATGCAAAAACTTGTAAAAACTGAGTTGAATTTAAAAAAAGAATCCCAAAAAAAATAGTTGATTTAATTAATATCGAATATTGACCTATTTTATTTTATTTTTGAGGGATATAAAAATAATTAATTAAAATAGAGGTGGTGTTAAAAAATGTAAGAAATGTTGCAATCTGTGCGCTGAGTGGCAAAAAGGGCCTGCGAATGGCAATGTTGCCGTTTGCCGAAGGGATAAATAGAGCATTGAGGAGTCGGTTAGCGTAAGTGCAACAATGTATCATATTATTGCAACGTTGATGTACCGTTGTTTTTTTGCTGTTATTGTTGCTTTTTGCCAATTGATTTTAGTTGAGGACACATGACAGTTAGTTAGTTGCATAGCCTCAATATTTGCTTAACGTCAAGTGAAAGTTTTTTTCTTTTATTTGGTAGATATTTATAAATATATATATATATATATATATATATATATATCTATATATATATGTGTGTGTATATATATAAATATTTTTTGTTGACTCTTCTATCGTTTGTTTGGTGAATGGTGTATGGTGCATGGTGCATGGTGCATGTGTCTTCGATTTGCGCGCACGTCAGCGCATCTGTCAGCAACATGTTGCTGGCAGCAATGTTGACGCTAATTAGCAACAGCAACTTGTGTGTCTGCAGCGGCAATTTTTATTAATGGGGCGGCAATGAGCAGCATCAGTGGCAGAAGGCGGCAAAGCCGCACAAAGGCAGCTTGGCAACATGTTGCCACTGGCATTGGCTTGTTGCGGCAGCTTGTTGCAAGCGCGCTTCTTCTGTTTTTGGCTTTGTCGTCTTCATTGGCCGTCGCATTGGCAGCGGCATGTGAACAATGTGTCATGTTGTTGTTATTGTAGCCTTGTTGTTGCTGCTGCTGTTGTTATTGTTGTTGTTGCTGCTGTTCGCGCAATCAATTTGTTGTTGGTGTTCAATTAATTGTACTCAAAGTTGCAAAGCTATTGCCGCTGTTGCAGCTACTGTTTGCTGCCTGCCTGCCTGCCTGCCTGTCTGGCTGACTGCTTATGTTGTTGCTACTGGAACTGCCACTGCTGCTGCTGCTGCTACTGCTGCTGCTGTGGCTGGCGCCAATCGCTCGTCCATCGATGGCGGCGGCACTGCGGTCCTCTTACAAAGCCATTTTTCCAACATTCAACAGCCACCAGCCAACTAGTCCAAGCTTTAAAGATAATAATCAACAGAAATACAATATATAAAAATACATTTTTCCTATTTGCCTGCTGGCTGATGTTTGTTGTTGTTGTTGTTGTTGTTGCTGTTGTTGTTGCTGTTGTTGCTGTTGTCGCACTCAACGGGTGGTCCACAAATCCTTGTTGCTGTTGCCGTTGCACTTGTCATTGTGGCCGCAATTGATGAAGTCTTAGCTGATCTGCAGTTAATGAAGCCAAACAATTAAGTAATTTTTTTATCTTCTCTTTTTTTTTTAAATTTATCTATTGTCTTTGATTATTATATATTTATATTCAGCTCTTTATAACTAGGTATTTTAGTTTGTTGAATTGTAGTTTCGATGGTGAAAGTTCTCAATAGGTTAATAATAATAATAAAGGTATTAATTCAGATAAAAATTAACTTATGATTTGATATGAACATAAGCTGTAAATAGACCGATTTGACATGCATTAAATGCAAAATGGCTGAGACTTCCATCGGCTATTAAGAAGCTGCCAAATCGGTGGAGCTGTCTGTGGCTAATGACCCAGACAGGACTCATTATTGTCATATTTATAACAGAGCGCGTTTAAGGGATAGCAGCGCAAAAACAAGATGCTTTTTAATTAGCAGCAACAAGCGGCAAGCAGCATTTGAAAGGACGTTGACAAAAGCAAAGCGAGGGATGCCTGCGCCAAAGGATATATCTAGGATGAAATGGCAACAGCAACAACAACAGCAACAACAACAACAATGAGCTATGACTGGGCTGAAGATGAAGATGAAGACGAAGACGAAGGCACAGAGGAAGATGGGGCAAGGAGGAGGAGAAGGAGGACTACAAAGAAGAGTAAATAGTCCTAGCCTGGCGCCCAAAATGCTGCCACGAAACAAATCGACGAGAAGGACAACGGACAGTGAAGCGAAGGTTATTTGATATCCTTTTTCTTTCTCCTTTGATTTTCAGTTTTTTATTTGTTGCTTTGTCTTTTTCGCATTTGCAATTTACCCCGAAGCGACTTCAATTTGATGTCCTTAGGTATCCTTTGTCAAATTTGGATTAAAACACAATCTTAAATAAGCATTTTATTGCATAATTTAATAAAAGTAACTCTAAATAATATTTGCTTTATAATATATATATTTGCATATATTTAATAAATTACCATTTAGAAACATTTCACACACATTTAATTTAATTACAGCGTGTTTGATCGTCGGGCACAATTTTCTATGTCTAATTTGCTCTGGTTTTAGTAATTGCCTCGGTTTGGCCTTCTCTGTGGGTGGGTTTTACGACAGTGGGTGGTGCAAAGCGATAGCACAGTGGACACTCAATTTAAGGCCCACTCGATATGTGCCTATAACATATAAAATATTGTTCTTGGTATTGTTAGTTAAGGAAATAATGAAAGACAATCTTTAAAAAAAGAATTTGCCTACAGACCAACTTTAATATTATAGTTAGAAGTAAAAAATAGGTTTTATAGGCATTAACTTTCTTCCACAGAATGTGATATTTATCAAATGTATGCTTCAAATAATATTTCGCTTAACCAAACAAATCAATTCTTATTAATATTTCCACAAATAAAAAGAGATTCTTTGAAACAAATAAAATTGTATTGCAAATTGCGAATCGTCAATTAAGCTGGAAACTTAATCACACAGTGCAATGATTTGCGAGGGGGAAAAACAAAGTGTGCTGTGGTGGGGCAGCACTGCTTGGGGCGCCGGTCTGTTGCAAGCAAAAGTGTTAATGGCGGCTAATAAGGCGGCAATGGCAGTGGCAACCGCAGTGGCAGCGGCAGAGGCGGAGGCAGAGGCGGAGGCAGCGGCGGCGCGTGGGACAAGGCGGTTGACAGAAGGGACGACGACAACATCGTCGAATGACTTAAACAAGCGTGATAAAAAGAGAAAAGGGCGTGCAAAACAAAACGACGGAAAGAAGAAAAAGAAAAAGAAAAAGAGAAGAAATTAACGGAATGGGGGGAGAAAATAACAAAACAAAGGTGCCAACACAATGAAAACAGAGCAAAACGCACAGTCGCAAAAACAGTTGCGCGCCGCAAAGTTCACGAAGAAAGCGAGCGAAAGTTGGCGTAAAGCGTAATCATTTCAAACGATGTCTGCGTTTCTTACGTTTACGTTTACGTTTACGTATTGACGTGACAATGCGTCGTGCCACTTTACGTGACGTGACGTGACGTCAGTCATATTCTCTCCTTTTCTGTCCCGTCTGTCGCATTATATCAATTATTGCACGTTGCCAGGCTTTGGCTAAGCGATACAAAATGAGTAAGCGAAAGGCCAACTCAGTCTTGGACAGCCCAACCAGATAGCAAATAAATGTCTGTATATATATATATATATATATACTTATTTATCCATATATTTGCTGGAGTCTACAGCTCAGTTAACATTAGAGTAATGGGACTGTTCGTTGAATATTCTCTCCAACTTCTGATGTTTCATTCGTTGCAAATTGAATTCACAAATTGACCAATTAGGCAAGGAAATAATAAATTAATTATTCATCTGTCTGCTTTCCATACTAGTCTCTTTAATGTTGGGGCTTAGCTCAGGTTATAACATTAATTGACATATGTTGTTGAAATATATATTTACAGTTTAGAAGCCGCAAAAATGCAGACAAAAATAATCATTTGCTCTTGGCTAAATTGAAGCTGATCAAATGATGTGTTTGTCTTATATTTGGAAAATAATTTTAGATCTGCATAGAATTTTCTGTAAATCAAAAAAATTAAATCCTATAAAATTTCTACAAGAACTTGGTTGAATTTTCCTTAAGCCCAAAGGGTAAAAGTTAAATGGTGAATATTTAGTTTAGGTGGTTCTCAAGACAACAAATTTGACAGTTGCCGGCGCCTCCAGTGCAGTTTGCCAACGGATTTGAGTGCTTGACGTGCTGCGATTAAGAAGATAAATTGTTATTTTGAGCAATGCCAGAATGATAAAACACGGCAAAAGGACAATGAGAATGTCGCGTCTTAAATTACTAATTAGACGGGAAATGCGAGGCGTTCGTTTTTGGCTGTCTGCTTCGTTTTCGGCAAGCAATTATTGATTTTCCCTTCAAATATTTGGGCGAGGGGTAGCCGATGGGCAGCCGACGGGGTTCATTTTCGGGTGCTATGAACCGGCCACATCACAGTTCAGACAATGACCCGAACCCGCAGTCTGAAACAGAAGCAGAAACTGAAACAGAAACATAAACCGGCTGCGTTATTTCATTGTCAAGGCTGCGGGAGAGCCTACAAAGAAGGTGACGCCCCCTCACGCACACAGTGCGTATGAGTGTGTGTGTGTGTGTGTGTGTGTGGGTGTGTGTGTCTGACAAGACATTCAGAATTGTGCGTGGAGCATTGAACTTGCGCAAGTTGATTCAACTTTTTGGTCAATAATGCAGTGCGTATACACAACAAGCAAACACACAAACACACACACGCACACACAAGCACACAGCATATCGTGCAGATACAGTGAACCTTGTGCCTAGTCGCCGATTTAACTTAACGGGTCTTTCATTTATAAGTTTTAATTAATTTTTATGCTTCATGCAAATTCGCGAATTCGCCAGCTTGTTAAAACACAAAACATGAATGATAGATGGAAAGAAATAGATATATAGAAAGACAGATAGATAGATAGATAGATAGATAGCTGTGTGTGGATACATACATAGATGCACAGCTAGATACACTCACTACGACTAGCAGATTGATGGCCCACTCACCAAAACAGAGCAACCACAGCAAGAACAATAACGAGAACAGTGACTACAACAACAACAATGCCAACAATATTATTAATAATATTAAGCCAAACAACAAGAGTTACTTGGCCAGTCCAATGAACCAAAAAAGGTCAAATATTCTCTGGCATTTTTGCCTTTTTTTATATTACTAATATTATTACTACCTGTTTTATTACTATTATAATTCGCTTGTGTTGCTTTCTTTTTTCGACATATGGCTTACATTTTGGTATGGAGTACATCGCTTCTCTTATCTTCCTCTTCCTCTCCCTTCCCCTTTCTCACTCTACCTTTTCCTTGCTTATCACACAACTATTTGGCTAAAATATTTCGCGCATGTTTAGGCAAAATTAATACAACTAGCAACAAAATTCCATTCAATTTATCTTGCAATAAAAATAACAAAATAACAATTTAATCCATCACTGCATTTTCATACCTCGCTGAGCTTTTGATAAGTTTAGGTTAAATATGCTCTTTGCGCAGGTGTCACCAAGCAGCAGTCGTGGCCGAGCGGTTAAGGCGTCTGACTAGAAATCAGATTCCCTCTGGGAGCGTAGGTTCGAATCCTGCCGACTGCGCAATTGTCTAAAATTGCTATTCTTTTTTTTTGGATTTTTTAAATTTCCTTTTCTGGTTTATTTTTCTATTTTTAACCCATTAAACATTATTTAAAAACGATATAATATAGTTGTGTGATAATATATAACATGCAGAACGAAGCACATCTGTCCCCATAAATTTTATAAATATATTCTTAGTCAGCAAAATCAGCTGTCATTTTCTATGCTAAATATACCCTTAATATTTTTTATTTATTATTGTATGAAAACGCTTTTTTAATTTAAAAACCTAACTTATCAATTATGCTAAATTTTATCAACATCAAACTTGAACAGCAAACTGTCAAAATTGGACGACTTTATCATATAACTTATGGTATATAATTGTTCTTTGTTTTTATATAAGCTTAACAGTTAATAACATTATTTAAAGATTAAAAGTTTTGTCGAAATTGTGTTACAATTATTCATGTTAATTTGAGTGATGTTTTTATATACCCATTTTTGAATGTCTTTCATCTAACCGAATTGCCTATGCGAATTCTCGCTTCAACATTTGCGAAAAATTTTGTAATTAACCCCAAATTGATTGAATTTTAAACGCGCTTAAGATGGGCCTTTGCCGTGGCGGTTCACCACGCCACGGGTGGCCATCCACATCCACAGCCACAGCCACAGCCAATGGACTTTCTTTAATTTTGGCTGGCCATTAGATTAATCATTGGGCTAGCTGGGTTGCGCCGCGGCCCAGATGGGGGCACTTCGACCGAAATTTATATAATAATCTGTATCGCCGGGCTACATTTGGCCACAGATGCTACAATTGGCGCATTGACCCCACACAACCAAACCAACACCGCTGAGATGCAAAGTGACTGATAGTCAGCAAAGTCGACAACGACAAATATGTGCAAAAAAATCAGAGCAACGCATAAAATGTAAAACTTGCAAAAAGCGCGAAATGGGCATTGTTAGAGCGACGAGTATCTAAACATCGAGTATCTCTTGGACTGTTGGCCTCGTGGCTAAACAGTGTATGGGAGAGGGAGAGAGAGAGAGACAGAGAGAGATATGGAGATAGGGAGATGGAGCAGAGTAGGCAATCGGAAATTTGGCAAGCCAAAAAGGGGCCTCGGCTAACGACCGCGCCGAGAGATCAGTGCAAAAAAAGACTTTGACCCAAATTCGATCTTTAAACGCGCTTCGGCTCCTCCTTCACCTACACCACCACCACACACACACCCTCCCCCCCCTCACCCCTCCCCACACCCGCTGCTACCACATGCTTGCTGATTAATTGAGTTGCGCATCTCGTAGATACACACGGCAACAAAATCGCACTTGGAACGCTTGGATTGGCCAACAATCAACAGCTGTGCGTGGCTCCTGTCGCTAATTGAGGAAATCGAATGTTAAATTATGTGGCCAGCTGTGACGCATGCGGCCCAAAGCAACCCAAAACGCAAAACAACAACAAAAAAAAAAAAGTAATATATATAAATTTATGCGAGCGGCGTGTATCTGTATCTAATAGATACCGTCTCAGATACACTCCGATAGAGTCACACACAAAAATTCACACGAAGCGTCGCGTTTTCGAATCTTTTTTTTTTTCTTTCATTTCATTTTATTTTTCTTTTTATTTTTATTTTGTTGACCTGTTTGCCGTTTGGTGTCATCTCCTCGATTGGTTGTTGTTGTTTTTTTTTTGTCTTTTTCTTTTTATGTTTTATTTAAGTTGCATTTAATGTTTTTTTCTTTTGCGATTTTGTCGAAATTGTTTTGCAATTTTCAGTTTGGCACCGCAATAAATTTTCGCCCAGCGTTCACTCGTAAAAAGATCGAGTAGAAAAAAGGTGTTGAAATTTTGAACGCCGCTCAGGTTTACAACAGTTCCACACGATTGTATTTTATTTGGGCAATGAACTGAGCAGCGCTCTGCAGATACCTGGAAATTGTCTCCAATTTGAGTCGCCACACATTGCCAAATCGCTGTTTGACAATTGTGCACAACAAGTTGCTTAAAAGTGGCACAAGATGAAGAAAATTAGAGCCAGGCAGCGATTCATAAATGCAACACGCCCCCCCAAAAAAAAAAAAAAAAATCAGTTGTTGTCAGACGAATTTTAATTAATAAATGAACACAACATCTTGAGAAACATTTAGCTATTAAGTTAAAAAAAAAACATATCTTCACTCTAGAATTGAGGTGGTAAAAATAGCATTGTTCTTTATTATATCGCATTTAAAAATATAAAAATATTGTAGATAGAAATATTTGCATTTTGAATTTTGAATGATGAATTTTGCAACCGGCTTTGCTGCCAAAAAAGTGCTGTTCGAATTACTTCCGAGTTAAGTGTAATTTTGATAAATGAAAAATCATTGGACAACAAAACAATTTTCAATAATTAATTGTCTTTTTTGTATCGTATCAACTCCACAATGAGAATATCAAGTCTAAGACTAATGCGAGTTATTTGAGTATGAGTATTATTTGCAATATAAAAACAACTTAAAAAAATATTACACTAAGTTGCGACAACTAAGACAGAATTAATTGTTTAAACATTGAGTAAATAAAAAGGAATTCAAAGATTAAATTAAATAATGCACACAAAAAAACGCATAAAACATTGCATACAAAATGAACTTATATCTGTGTAAACATATTTGTGTGTGTATGTGTGTATGTTTGTACATGTTTAGGTATGTATGTATGTAAGTATGTATGTATGTAAAAATGCCTTGATGTATTGTATTGAAGGCCAGCTAAAACTATAGAAGAAGCTAACCGCCATTTCTAAGCACATAAATAGATACTTGAATTGCATATAAACATATAGAATAAATGGCCGATTGTGTGTGTGGGTGTGTGTGTGGGGGTGTGTGTGTGGGTGTGTGTGTATAAATAGTTTGCATGACCGCTTCATAAAGCTGAGTGAAAAGTTAAACGCCCGTAAAACGGTCACGCCCACACAGGGCATGCCGTGGGCGTAGGTAAGGGTTGGGGTTACGGGGCAAGTGGCAAGTGGTAAGCGGCAAGGGGTTAAGGTTTAGGGGTAGGTTAAGCATTACGGGTTATAAACTGAAGGTTTGCTGAGTCAACGCTAAATGTTGGAAAGAAAACTTGGCGGACAAAAAATCATTTGCATAAAATAATTTTGCATGTTTTTAGTAAATAAATTATACAAGTACAGGGCACAGTGCGCAAAACTAACACACACCCACACACACACACCCATACACGCACATACAGATACATTGACAGAGAGTGGCAAATGCTTGGCAAAGAGAGAAATGTGCATTTGGCAAACAAACGCACAGCTTAAAGCATAGCTAAAACCACTTGCAATATGTACAACTAGTATCCACACACTCACACACCCGCACACACACCCGCACACACATAGTCTGAGTTAAGTCTCTTGAGCTTGACTGCGCTCCTTGCTAACATGTCGCCGGCCAATTAATAACGGATTATGAGCGACTCCCAAAGCGTTGACAATGCCAATGTGACGGCATCTTTGCGAGTCAACAAAAGTACACACAACACACAACACACAACACACAACTGGATAAGAAGCCAGCCACAAATATATAAAAATAAAAAAAATGGCAACAAAGCAATGCTTAAGCCAAAAGTATCCGCTACAAATTCAAGAATGCACTGCAAGAAAAACTCCAACAGTTTCTATGAAATGTCCGATTTGAATTCAAAATTAAATTTAATTAAAAAAAAAAAAATTTTAAGATTATAGTTTAAAAACAACTGAAAGTTGTGTATACATTTTTGCATATCATAGTTAATTTCAAGTGCTTAAATAAATATAATAAAGTTGTGCAATGGCAAGAAGGACACATAACACGACACCATAAACTATATATATATATTCTTGATCAGCATCAATAACCAAAGTTTATTTATCAGTCTGTCTGTCCGTCTGTAGACAAAAACATTCAGAGACTTTCTGTAATTTAATTTGAAACTAAAAAACCACAATTTAAAAGAAATATATTTTTACTCTAGACATAATACTGACTGTCTGTAAATGTCTGCAACATCTCCTGAATATGCGAATTTACCATAATTTAATATCAACACAACAGACAAAATTATTTATATTTTGTTATTATTATTATTGACAATTAATTTGGAAAATAATATCAAAAAATATTGTTTGCAATTCGAAGAGAGATGTAAAGATGCAAGTTTGGCTCAGTGTAGGTACGTATGGGCAGCATGGTCGTATTTGCGTGCTCCATCTGCGACGTACAAGTACAGTTAGCATCAAGTATCTGTGTGCTACAAATATATCTTTCATCGTCGGCAAGCCGCTTTATTATTTCACCATTGCTTTGCTGCTTTGTCATCCTTCTGCAATGCTTTTAAGCTGCTGAAGAGGAAAATTCCGGCGCTCAGCATCAAAGTTTACCAATCCCGCCTCCTCCGTGTCCACCTCCGCCTTCTTGGCCAGTTGCCTGATGGGGCTTACTGGCTGCCCGACTGACGCTGTGACTGACGCTGTGACTGACGCTGTGACTGACGCTGTGACTGACGCTGTGACTGACGCTGTGACTGACGCTGTGACTGTTGGCTGTTACTTTCTTTGAAAAAATCGGGAAAAAAAGAAAAACAAAAAATTGCAACAGATTAGCTTAGCGGCGACATCCTTCGGACTGAGTTCATGCTAAATACATATACGTATATATATATATATATATACAAGAGAGGGGGGGGGCAGCGGCGTGTTCTTAAGCTTGAAGTTATTCACTGCAAATCGCCTTTGTTTGGATTTGAACATTCTGAAATCTACTGAAAGAATGTGCGTATTCCATGTGATTCGTCATTTAATGCCCAGAACAACAATTGTTTGTTTTGTTTACCAACTGCTTAAAAACACAATACAATAAATAATCTTTAAATGAAATAAAAATGACTGGAAAATAATACAAATCACAAAAAAGCAAACTAGAATTTTTTAGTTGGAATAATTTGATACGAATGCAATTCAGGTTGAAGACATGTGAAAATTAACATACACACGAAGATGTCTGTGCATGCGTGTATATGTGTGTGTGTGTGTGGGGGGGGGGTTGTTGTTTGTTTTTCACTCTGTCGTTTTCTAAACTTGGTTATAAATCTGTGAGCAATGTAGGGTTTACCAAGCTAGGAAAAAATTTGGCTTTTTAAAAAATATTTTATAATTTTGCGACTTATTAGTGATGAAAAAGAGGTTTTCTCAAATACATAGGATCGTTGTTGAACGATATCTTTCGCCAATTCTTTGATTTTTAAAGTATGGAAAACTTGTGTTTTATCGATGATATCTTGATTACCGATACTAAACATTTCGATATAATCGATGCGTTAATATATATTATAAGTTTCAAATGTTTGGCTTTAAGTATAGCTGATTCGGGGAGATGGATCATAAAACCAATATACTCTACTAACTACGTTTACAGAGTAAACAAGCAAATTTCCAACTACTTTGCCATCACTTGTAAATTCTATTACAATTGTTGTCTCACATTTTATGTGCGTCTTGTGATTTTCCCTAAGCTCTCAAGTGCAACATACCCCGACTGTCTCTCTCTCTCTCTCTCTCTGCCTTTCTCTGATTACGTTCTGTCCTTCTCTCACTTGCATTAACTTATGCATTCTACTATTGCCTTGGCTACATGCATTTTTTATCTAAATACCCTAAAGGCATTTTTAGGTGCCATTCAAATATCCAAACAACAATTCCAAGCCTTACCCAAAAGGCCATCAAAAATATAAAAACAAAAACCCAGCAAAAATTCTTGGCAAACCGAATTTGCAATATGCTCAATTTCATATTCTTATAAAAATTGTGTATATATGTCTTCAAAATCGTATTTATATATATCTTAAAAATTAGCTGTTTGTTTAAATAAATTTTTTGTCAAATATTTCATTGCATATTTTTTGTCATCATTTTTTTTTTCAAAGTTTTAAGCAACGATTTGAATGGACTTAGTACAATTTCAGAAGTTAGTGCAATATTATCAGATAAATATAATAGTTAGTTAATAGTTATAAGACTGCTATAGATATGTTTTAAAAGATTATATATATATATATATGATATGATTCCAGAAAGACATCAATTGCAGAACGAATTTAATGTCGGCTCCATGAAAGAGACCATAAAATTTGTTATATGAAGCTGATGTTAATGGATGTTATGCAGCTTATGCCTCATCGATATGGTGTAACCAACTTGCAGCCATATGCGGCATGCCCACTGCTAGGACAAAGCCCAATAGACAGGCTCTGATGTGCGATGCCTGGCAGCAACTATAACTGCAACTGCAACTGTACACAGAGAAAAAAAGCAAAAACAAATGGGTAAAAATAAAGAAAAAAAGAAACAAATGTGAAAAAAAAGTGTGGCAAAGTTTTGTGACAAGTTGCAAGTTTTTGGTGAGGCAGCGAAAAGTCATGCGCCAGAGAGCTCCTGAAGGACACATCAAGGAGACGACGGCACAGAACAACTCTGACAATGATGGCAGTTGTTTGTTACGCTTGTTGTTGCTGTTGTTGTTGTTGTTGTCGCATTTGGGCCGCTGTCGCTTCATCATCATTAGGGCCGCCCCCACCGCGACGAGAAATGTGCATAGGGTTAAGTGTTCCCGTTAGAGGGTTACAGCAGCTGCCGAACAGTTTTTTAGCCGCTTCTCATTCGATATCTCTCTCGCTCTCGCTCTCGCTATTGATCTCGCTCTTGCTTTCTCACTCTTACCCTTTGTGGCAATGTTAATGACAATGACACGCGCCTTAATCCGCTAAGGCGGCCCACAATGCAACATAACGGTGCAGAAGAATATGCCCATTGTTTGACCCAAGCCAAGAAAAAAACAACAAAAAAAAGCAGAAGGAGCGCAGTTCAATGCACCTACACCTAACCCGAAAATTGCACACTAGCCATGCGTGTGTGTGTGTGTGTTTGTGTGTGTGTGTGTGAGTGTCTGTTATTTATTGCTACACAAAGGACGAAGGCAAGGAGCAGGCCTGCTGCACAGACGTTCAATGTCCTGCAGCAAACAGGCTAATAAAATGTGACGACTGCGACGGCGACGAGCAGCAGCGTAACGCAACGCGAATTGAAATTTGCTGCCTGCAGCAGGACAACAACAACAACAACAACAACAAAAACAGCAACAGCCGCACGCAGGACATTGACACCCGAAACACAAACGATGCCGACAGCCGAAAAAGCAAACAACAACAACAACAACAACAAGAAATGCACGAAGCCCTACGAAGCCCAAAAAGCCAATGGCCCGCTGCTTAGCCCGAGAGCTGGAGTCAGGCACGTGTGCGTGTCCTGCCACTGGATTATCCCTACAGGACGCGCCGGCAGGCAACTGACAGGCTGCCTGGCTGCCTGGCTGCCTGACTGCCTGACTGCCTTGCTGCCTTTCTGAGTTCCTTTCTGCCAGCCTGACTGCATTGCATCGAGTGAGTCCATTGAACTCAAGGAGCGCGGGCTCATTTGGGCGTAAATCAAATGGTCTTCTCTGTGAAACAGCTGATGCGTGGCGATTGCGTATACGCAGCGTGTACACACACACATACACACACACACACACACACACATACACTCAGGCAACGAACTGATGACGCTGTTGTGCAAGTTCATTGAACGTCTTCGGAAATTTGTCACTTGCAACATGTTGCTGGCAACAAGTATCTCAATGCATGTCAACTCTTGAGTCTAGACTGAAATAATTCTTAATTATTCACTCAATTGATATTTATTCATTCGCTATATATAATAATTTTAATTACTCAATGTTAATAATCCAATTCGTATTTTTGGCAATTTCAAGCTGAGCTGAAATCAAGTAAATATAAAAATATTCGTACTAATCAGTGAAATAATTAACACAATTTTCTAGATATGTTGCTTAAATAAGAAATAATTAATATTAAAAAATAAATACAAAATAAATAACACATAATTCATAATAAATATTAAATAATAAATAAAACATATTTCGTAATAAATAATAAGAAATAAATAATAAATAATGAATATTAAGTAATTATTAATGAATAATAAATAATAAAAATAAATAATGAATAATAAATAATGAATAATAAATAATAAATATTGAATAATAAACATTAAATAATAAATAATAAATATTAAATAATAAATAATGAATAATAAATAATAAATAATACATAATAAATAATGAATAATAAATAATGAATAATAAATAATGAATAATAAATATTAAATAATACATAATACATAATAAATAACACATAAAACATAATAAATATTAAATAATAAATAAAACATATTACGTAATAAATAATAAATGATAAATAATAAGAAATGATTAATAAAAAATGAATAAGTAATTAATAATAAATAATGAATAATAAATAATGAATAATAAATAATAAATAATGAATAATAAATAATAAATATTAAATATTAAATAATAAATAATAAATAACACATAACAAAATAATGAAAAATAAATAACACATATAACATAATAACTTAAATATAATGAATAATGATTAATAATAAATAACATAATAAATTATATTTAATAAATATTAAACAATAAAAATGGCAATAGTTTTAAATAAATATTTCTGAATAATATATTTAATTCAGGTCAGATTAAAATTATATTCAACTGATTTTTGTGAGCAGTCAACCATTTTTATTAAATATTAGAATTGTTGTTTAAATTATTATGTTTAAATTATTTAGTTTCCGTTCTAGAACTCGTCCATAAATCAAGAACTACAGCCTAACATATCTCTTGTGAGCATTCAACACAATGTTGCAGATGCTGCACATGTTGCACATACTCACACACATATGTGTAATGGGGGGGCTCTTGCCCCCGCGGACTAATTGTATCAACATGAACTTCAATTGCCGCTGACATGTTGAGCAGCAATCTGCTTGCAGCATCAGTTTTGCAAACGTTGCCAGCGTGGCACAAATGAAATCTATCGCATAACTTGTTGCAGCTATTAAAACAAATCTATCTGCCAAGGCTGCAAATGAACTGCACTGCATTCAGCTGCTGTATGTGTGTTTGTCTGTCCGTCTGTCTGTCCGTTTGTCTGTCTGTCTGTCCGTCTGTCTGTCTGTCTGACTGTCTGCTAGCAACATGTTGCTGCTGCAACTTTTGCTGGCCAACTTTAGCCGTTTTGTTGTTGTTGTTGTTGGAGGCTAGCCCCATGAATTTATGTGAACCAAGGTGTCCTACGGTCCTAGGGTCCAACACAAGCACTGGGGAACGGCACTGGCACTGGCACTGGCACTGGCACTGGCATCGGCATCGTCATCAGCATTGGCATCGGTACCGACACTGGGCACTGGGCACAAGTGCAGCCACAGTTACTGCCACTGCAACAGTTACAGCGACGTTTACAGCCACGTTTACATCTACACCGTCTACACACAGGCGGCTTAGCATAATAAACGTCAGAATTAATTGGATTTTAATTGTCTGTTAAATTAAGTGAAATTAAGTGCAGCCAAGTAGATTGTTGTTGTTGTTGTTGTTGTTGTTGCTGTTGTTGCAGTTGTTGCTGTTGTTATTGTTTAGTTGGCAGCAGCAGTACAAGAGCACAAAATGCATTACCAACTGACTAACTGACTGCTTTATCCGCGCCGCCTTTTGGACTACAGCTTTTTTCTTTGGCTCTGGCTTCGGCTTCGGTTTCGGTTTCCCATTCATGGCCAGCGTCGTTGATCTTAACAATGATCAGCCAAGCGACACATATATTTATATATATATGCATACACATACACACACACACACACACTAACAGCACTCGCAGTCACAGTTACATTTGCATGTCGTTGGTGGTCGACGTCTTCCAGTTTTGCTTTGTTTTGTATTATTTAATTTTTTCTTAGTTGTTCTCTTCAGTCTATGGTCTGCTGGGATCTCTTTGGTCTCTGGTCTCCGGTCTCCGGTCTCCAGTCTCTAGCCTCTGGTCTCTGGTCGCCGGACTCGTTGTCGCTGTCGCAAGTCGAAAAGTGCGCTTGATGCCGCCGCTGCGATTGCCAAGTTTGATTATTGGACACGCGGCTACCATAAATATATTTGCGTAGTATTTTCAATTACACAGCACTTGACAACTTTAACCAGAGAGAGAGAGAGAGAGAGAAGAGCGAGAAGCACTGCTCGAGCTAAAAGAATCCAAATATCCAACACGATTTTCACTTGAGTAATTTGCCACACTTGAATTAAGAAAAGTATTTAATTTGTTTTTTAAACTACATACTTTACATTTCAATGATTTAATTATTGTTATTGTTATTGTTTATGAAACTTTCTAACGTACACCAGACTTGATATCCATCCTTCATCCTCTTAAGCACACTTCAGTTCTCTCTGCCTAGGATCAAAATAGTAAAGAAACTAATTGGCATTTATGTTCATTACCCCTAAAAGAGTCTTAAGATATAATTTGCAATTGAATTGCTTATGCAATTTATGCATTTTATCTTCTACCAAAACAATTCAAAAATCCGAGTGATACAACAAAAAAATTCAACAAAAAAAAAAAAAAGCATTTTAATAACTGTCTATAGCTTAAACCAAACATGTATCTGCCTTGATTCAAGATGGGAATTGGCTGATTATAAATTTGACTTTTTCAACAGAAATTGATTTATTAATATACAATCAGTCCACAAGAGTCACTTTAGCTTATCTATGTTAATATATTGAGCTGTTTACAACAATTTATTTACTGATAATATTTTCTTTTAATTTGAATGTTTATAAATAATAAACAAAAAATAAGAAATTTATTGACGCAGCCGGTAGGATTCGAACCTACGCTCCCAGAGGGAATCTGATTTCGAGTCAGACGCCTTAACCGCTCGGCCACGACTGCCTCTGAGTACCAAGGTTGCCGAAAGAGACTTATCACACGCATGCATGTGTTTGTGTGTGTGTGTGCGTGTAATTGATAGCAACTCTCAACTGTGCTATTTATAGAACGCAGGCCTAATTTATCTCGAATTGTGAAAAGGTGTTACTGGGAGGAGGGGGGTGTTTGGCTGGAGAGGAGGACTCTTCTGGCAGTGGGTGGCCAGTTATTTACAGCTTATTGTGTTAGGTCATGATTATTTTATAAATTTCACCAGCCTGAAACGTTGCGTTGAAGTCAACTGCCAAGGCAACAACAACAACAACAACAACAACATATCAAATATAATGTTTTTCGCCCACGCAGACGACGACGACGACGTCACAAAACTAACAAACCGGCCCCCCTCTCACCACACTCTTGGCGCCCAGTTCCCAATTCCCAGTGGCAACCCCAGCGAAAAGTTGCGTCCTCCACTTTTATGTTTGGGTATTTCTTTTCTATACTTAACTTTTTCGGTTGTTTTTTTTTTGTTGTGTTTTTTTGGGTTGTTTGGGTGCCATCGGCTCAAGTGTTTTACTTTGGGCTGCTTAAATAATACACACACACACACACTTAAGTATGCACGTATGTCTGTGTGTGTGTGTGTGCGTGTTTTTTCGGCTGGATCGATAATTTTTGTCTGCGCCAAACGCATTTGAGGCTAGGCAGAGTGTGTTGGGGTGTTGATGGGCAGAGGGCAGGGTACTGCGGGTGAACTGCCTTATTTGTTACTGTTGCTGTCTGACTTGTTGTTGTGGTCGACATTGCTGCTGCTGCTGCTGTTGTTGTTGCTGTTGTTGTTGTTGTTGTTGCTTCCTGTATAAAACGTCTGGCACCAGCACAGGTCAGACTTCCCAGCTATGGTTATGTCAAGTATCACCTGTGGGAACTCTTGCGTCCGTATGTTCAATTTTATTTATAGCCACCTGCATTTATGTAGTCTTAAATATTCTTTCGTTTTTCACTTAATATATCTCAAAGAGCGCTTGATAATAGCAGAAGACCATAACGTATCCATAAGCTCGTTAATAATAGCTAATAATTTATAGTGTTATGGTTTTAAATAATTCTGCAAATCCATTTTCTTTTCGCAAAAGGCGACAAGTAGTCAAAACCCAGACTAATCAGTCTATTAAATGTCCATAAATCTGCTCATAAAAGTTACAAAAACTACGCTTTTTCTGCCGTTTTTTTGGCGTTACTTAAAATATGGTTTTAAATTTTTTAGTCTTTGGGAGTTGCATCAAAGTAATGCATTTTTCTACATTGCTCAGATAATAATACTTATATATATATATATTTAATAATTAAAATAATTGGCTTTCTTTTGATAATAATAATTTTACCACAAATAAAAAATAAATATTAATGAAATAGTTTATATGTACTTATTTATGTTTTCTGTATTTACTCACATTAATGTATTCCTTACCTTTTTACTGCTTGCCCAAAGAGTGAAGTCGAGTTCGTTGAACCTGCCACAACCTTTATTTAGTATCACTAATAATAAACATAAATATACTGCATTTATCAACAACTGTGTTGTTCTCTAAAAATATTGCAAGCAACTTTGGCTAAGTCATGTTGAAAAGTTGACGCGGCTCAATGACGCACACACACACACATATATATATAAGATATTTATGTAAATATATATATACATATATATATATATATATCTAACAACTGTATGCACGCATATATATGTGTTATTTACCTTTTTGCTGCATGCCCAAAAAGTGGAGTCGAGTTCGTTGAACCTGCCACAACCTTTTATTTTATTTGTTTTCATTTTTGCTGTTGTTGTTTTGTGCTTTCGCATTTTTTGTTATTGTTGGTCGATTCATTGCCGGCATGGATCTCTTTCCTTCCCCAACCTGGTTGCCACATGCCCGAGCTGAGGCTGTGTGCGTGATGCGTACACATTGCTGAAACCCCCCAAAGGCTCAACGCACAAGTGCCTGTTGGTCCTGCCAGCCAGCCAGCCAGCCAGCCAGCCTGTCTATGAGTATGCGTGTGTGTGTGTGCGTATATGTGTGCGTGTCTCTCTTGCTCTCTCTCTCTCTCTCTCTCTCTATTTCTGTCTCTTGTGCTGCTACTTTCTTTCTCTGCATGAGTCCTGTGCCCTCGCATTCTGCTTATCATTGCGGTTTATTTGTCTGCCTGATGCCCGACTGCTCCAACTGCTCCGACTGCTCCGACTGTCAAACACATCGTGTAGGTGGCTGGAGCGCAGACTGGAGCCACGAGGTGGCCACGAGGTAACCGCCATATGCCCCTATGCAATTTATAAACTTCTCCGCTAGTTAGCTGAGTTTGACAGCCAACTCAGCAAGTCAACGCCCTTCATCAACCGATGCTCAAAATAAAAGCCAAACAACGGTAACTGATAAAAATAGATTTTTACAAATCCCTAGCGGAAAATCCTTGAATCTCCAGACCCACGAGTCAATCAACGAATATGTCTCCTTGGGAATGACTTACATTTAATATCGGTGGAGCTCAATTCTTGGCATTATTCACTTTTGCTGTTAAATATTGGAAAACTAACTTAGTCAAAGTCAATTCTTAAGTAAAATAAACAAAAACTAAAACTAAATCATTTTTTTCAAATTAATTTTTAATCTTTTGCAACTGTGTTGTTTGTATTAGTTTTAATATTATTGTGATTTTTCTGCAAAACTCCTAATTTCAAAAGAAAAAGAGAACAAAATAGATTCCCTTGCACCCCCGAACTTTATGCTATTTTCGTGAAGGTTTTTCCTTGAACCGCAACTGTACCGATTTAAATCCTGAATCGCAACTTAAGAATTATTTTATAAACTGAGTACTAAAATTAACGATATACAATTAGTCGATGTAATACCATAAAATAATCGAATGCCGAAACAAAATTAACATCAATTCATAAACTCAGCCGGAACCGAAACACAATTTGGTTCGGTTCAAATATCGAATTGAAAATTGAAATATTTTCAATTTACGCTCAGTTTTAACCCCCAAGATGTACAAATATAATGTGATATATATATTTTTAAAGGGTCAGGGTATATTTGCTAGCCGGTCATTGCCACCTGGACCCAAAATGCCCCTTTCAAATTTATTCAGCTTGTTATTCGCAATTCGCATTTCGCATTTCAATTGTGAAACGGTCGATGCAGCAATTTCTAGCGAAATTTGTAACGAAAATGCAAATGTGTCAAAAAGGAAAATGGATTTTTAAGCGAACAGTTAAACAACAAATGCAACGAAACCCAGCAACAACAACAACATCAACAACAACAACAACAACAACTTGAAGAACTCTTTTTGGCTTCTGCTCTGCACTTGGCCAACATTAAGCGGCAATTAAAATGGAAGCTACCAAGAAGGCGGGGCTGCGGTTCAAATAATATGTGAGCCCAAACAACCACACACACACAGACACACAGTCAGGCACACACCGCGCCTCCTCTTACCCCCCTCACACCCTTCACACCCCTAATCATAGCTAACCATTCATTCTGCGCTTACCCCTTACCCCTTTCCGCATACATCTTTTGTTTGTGCTTCTTCGTCGTCTTCCTTCATCTTCAATTGCAACATGCTCGTTTCTGCAGGTCATGTTTCTGGGGTAGAGGGGGCGTAGGCGGTACTACAGCGGGGTACGTGGAAATGCAAATTGTGTTGCATGTTTGCCGCTTTCGAGTGTTTTGTAAGGCGCCGACGGCGTCACCAATGCAAAATTTGTCGGAATACAATTCATGTGCATATACTTGTTATATATAAATATGTATATGTATATATATATATATATATATGTATGAGGTTCCTATGTTCCTGAGGGCCACCTGTAGCTGGCAAAACTGCTCGAAACGAATTTAAAACTTTTCCATAACTGACCAGAGCGAAAACTAAGTTCACTTTCATTGGAAGTTTTCGTCTTACTTTCGAGAGAGTTCCCAGATACATATGTACATATATATATATATATTTATATGCATCCCCCAGGCATAATTATTATAGCCAAGACTTCTTCGAGTATTTGCCGTGATAATAATGAGAAAATATGCCAACTGCCAATCGAAGTAAGAATTCTGCTGGGTTTAACTCGAATTTAAGTTTCTGCGATCTAAGTCAATATCTTTTCGATATTTTTCGGTATGATATTCTTGATTAGAAACAATAATTTTTTAAAATACTGTCATCATGTATCGATTTGTATCAATATGCTCATTTATCGATATAATTAAGTAAACTTGATCTGAACATATTCATATAAAGGATAGGTTGGCCCGAATGTGGAAGCTGATCACAAAAATATACTCCTTAATGATTTTTTTTCTTCTGCACGTTTACACATTCTGCACACCTTTATTATACCCATTTTATCCATTTTCTGGATATAAAAAGACATTTTTTAATATCGTAATTAAGTTGGAAATTATCACAAGCGTTTTATATGCTGAAACCTAAGCGACAAAATTACATCTTAAATGTGCAATGTCCGTTGTGCTATTGTTAGTTGTACGTCCACTAAGATATCGATAACATCGATAAGTGCAAATCGATAGCAGCACACATGTGAAACTGGGATCAGCCCAGTTGAATGGCAGATTGACGATGAGCTCTTCCAAGAGTGATAATTACACATATATATATCTTAATATATATATATATATATATTTATATATATGTGCTATTCATCATTTATCATGAATACATCTGTACTTTTAGTTATTTGGTACTTCAGCAGTTTATTTCATAGCATTCACATGAAGTTTTGGACAAGCTCTGAGTAAAGTTGAAGATTGAAAACAATGCAAATGAGATTTGTTGTTCTGTGTGTGTGTGTGTGTGTGTGTGTGTGTGTGTGTGGGAAAGTGCGAAAGTTGTGTTGCATGGGCAGAGAGTGCAGTCACAATTAAAATGAATTGCATGCATCTAATTACCAGGCATTATGCTAATCAGCGTTGCATCTGCTGCACTTTCTTATGTGCAACACGCCATGCCACGCACTCCGCGAATGTGAATGTCTTGCAATGTTGCACTAACGAATTCTGGCTTCCATGACGCATTGCTATTCATCAAAATCAAACCAAAACACACAAAAATAGAAATTCATTGGTTGCATTTGCAGTTGTTGTTGTTGTTGTTGCAGTTGACGAAGTCGCCACACGGTGGCAGGAAATGAGTTGATGTCTCAAATGGCTGCAATGGTTGGCCAATTATTGGTTACTTGGCCCATTAGGGTGCCATAAATCAGTGGCAGGTGAGCGATGCCACAAAATGCCGCACCGCCTATGCTATTGGCGCCCAAAAACAATGTGCCTCGCTTCTCGGCGGCAAACAGCCCGGCTTGGGACCACTTGCAACAAAGAGTCATAAATAAATGCTTGCAACTAATTCTGGCAGTTGCCTGCCACATTGCGTTATTATTGATGGTGGCTGCAACAATGGCCCAAACCCAGCAAAACGCCAAAAGACCAGCGGCTAACTCCAAGTGGCACTGGCCCCCTCACCGACCCCCCCCACCCCCCCATACAATGGCCACCCACTTTAATAGGTGTGACTTGTTGTCATTGCACAGTGTTGCGCTGGGGCATGAGGCATGAGGCATGAGGCATGCTGGAGGCCCTTGATTAATGATGTTCCCGATCTTGCAACATGCATAAGCAATTTTGGGTAAGGTTCAGTCTACCATATATGTATATATAAAAATAATATTGATATTAAACTTCGTTCTAAATGATATATATATATATATATATATATATATATATAAATATGTATATATCAGATAAATACAGAAGATTTTCTTCGTACTTTGCTCAACTCGAACTAATGCAAAATGATTGAAATAGACTTGGTTCCCGTTGGGCTTAGCTTGTTTTGTGGATGGTTTTTGGTTAGAATTGGGGAAGGATTGGATTAGTTGGGGGGGGGGGGGGGAGGAAAGCGGGGCTTACGCTGCAGCTGTTTTTTGGGGTCTAGGCTTATGGCCATCTCGCTTGCTCGAACTGCAGCGCCATTTTGTTCGAAAGCTAATCGAAAAGCGTACTGCCTAACGCACACACACACACACACACACACACAGACACGCAAGTTGTGGCAATGCACTGACCGGAAGTACAGTCGACACACAAAGAAAGCAACACAACACAGCGAAACACACACACACACACACACAAGGAGGTTAGCATGGCTAGCTAACCATTTGGCGAGGCTGCGTCTGCGGTTGTGTGTGTGTGTGTGTGTGTGTGTGTGTGTGTGTGTGGCTGCCACTCGCATTTTGCAAAACATCATCAAAATTGTAAAAATAAACAAAAGCCAACATGCATAAAACCAATTTCCATTAAGGCACACACACAAACACACACACACACACTGCATACACACATGAGCTGCGTCGCACACGCACATGCAACTCTGTGCTGGATACTACCTCTCTCTCTCTCCCTCTCCCTCTCTCTCTCTTCCTCTCTCTCTTTCTAACTCGCACACACACCCACAAAACTCCCTTCATTCGCTTTCTCTCTTTTTCTCGCTTTCTTGCTCTGTCTTTCGCTGCTTTTTGTGCAATGAAGCTCTCACTCTATCTCTCCCTCTCTCTCCCTCTCTCTCTCTCTCTCTGACTCTTCCACTCTCTCTTTCTCGCTCGGCTGTTGTCCAAAAAAAGCTGCATGGAACAAGGCATCGAACAGCGTTGGGGACCTATAGATGAGCTGCACATGATGTTGCAAGGCTTGGGCGCCGCTTGCCCCATATGACGTGCATATGGAGCCATGCGGCGTCTGTCTGTATGCGTCTATATATATATGTGTGTGTGTGTGTGTGTGTGTGTGTGAGGCGTGGCTGGACTCTAGACGAAGTGTATTACACTCAAAAAATGGAGCTTTCAATTAAATTACTTACCTAATTAATTTAATTTAATTATTGCTAATGAACTTGCCTTTAAAAACCAACACAACAATAATTAATTTAGCACTTAAATCAAAATTTTAATTTAGTTAATTTAATATTTACACTTAACTTGGCTTATTTATGATAATTCTGTGTGATTTTCTTCATATGTAACTAAGGAAATCAAACACTGACTTCGAATGTCAAACTGAATCTTTATTTCAGTTCCGCTTCCGGTTTGGGGTAAAGATGCTGAAATCATATTTGCATATGTCATAATAACTCAAAATATTGCTCTTTTTGCTGCTACTTTCAAATAAAAAAAAAAATTAAAAACTTGAATATCATTTCCGATACTGAATGTGTGGTATCGGTTCCGGTTCCGGTTTCGTTTTGACAAACTCCACTAAGTAACTTGAAGGCATTTTCTGCACTTGCAAAAATCTTAAGATTAAATTCAATTTCATCAATAAACCAAATTTATATTTTTGGCAACTGCATAAATATGTGCAAATTGCGGTAGTTTTGTCATTATTTTCGGTGCAGTACAAATACTAAACCACACTAACTATACAGACACACACACTTGCACACACACTCGCACACACACTCGCCTATGGGTCTGCCTATTGCTCCGAAAAATAAGCGCACACAGCAAGCATATCCTTAATTGATATCACACAAAAACAGAGGCGAGGAATTCGCACAAAATGGCAACCCACATGAATTGCCACGCCGGGTGGTGTGCGCCTGCCTCTCTCTCTCTCTCTATTTGTGTGTGTGTGTGTGTGTGTGTCTGCCACACACGCATGCAGCCCAAAAACGGCAGCAACAAAAACGCAACGAAGATTACTGCATGCGATAGGTCGGAAATTTTGTTCGCAATCAACTTGTAAAGCCCTCAAACCCATGTGAACATACTGGCAGCACACCCGCATCCATGCCACACACACGCACACACAGTGCGCACACCTGCAGCCTAGTGCATGAAAAAGGGTGCAAGGCTGCACAGGGCGCAGTAAAATGGCGGCCCACATCGGCTTCTCTGCTGTCCACTGCGTGTGTGTGTGTGTGTGTGTGTGTGTGTGTCTGTGGGAGGACATCCAGTGTATCCTGGTCTGGCCACCGTCTGGGTCTCTACAAAGTGTGTGTGTGTGTGTGTGTGTGTGTTGTCGTTTTTTGGGCTGCATTGGATTCGAGTGCGGCCTCGCTTTGGTTTTGGGCATTTTGGTTTTGGGCTTGGTTCGGTTCAGTTCGGTTCGGTTCCGTTCCGTTTGGTTGGACATTTTGCTCCTTGCACCTTGCTCCTTGCTCCTTGCTCCTTGCTCTTGTCTGTTGATTTTTTTTACTACGTTTCGTGGTTTTGCTCACTATAACACAGCCCAGTGGCAACTTAGGTTTGGATGTGCCCCCCGCACATAACACATGACGCAATGCCAACTTAACTACAACCAACTCATAACTCATGTTGCGCCCCCTCTCTCTCGCCCCCCCCTCCCCCCTTGACCATCTTATTATGTTGGGCAAATGTATGAAATATATATATATATAACACAGCACATGTCGCACCATATATTAGAAAAGACAATGTTTCAGGTCAGCTTTAACAATTAATCTGCTGTGGCAACATGTGCGCATCGTATTATAATATTCCCATTGGACGTTTCAATGTCATCATAAGGTCTATATATATATATATATACTCTGTACACCACAAAGTCCCTAGCCTTGCCTAGTCAATATGGCCAGCTAATCGTTATAATATATATTGAAAATCAATCAAAGAAAGATCAGTTTTTGTCTGAATTTGCTCCCCAAACCAAGGCTACAAATCATCATATATTGACAGCGCTGTACCAGATTATATAAGATTATATGTATTCATAATATATTTGTAAAATGCAGATACAAAATGTTTGCTTGGAATTTCAAGAAATCACTTTTTCCATACCTCAAATTGGATATCTTAGCGAAACATGCCTCAAAATATGTTATTAATCAAAGTTTAATTTGAATTAAGGAAAGAGTATTAAATATTTCACTAAATATATAATTTTCATTGTTGTTCTTATTTTTGTTTTGGTTCTTGTTGTTGTTGTAGTTGGTTATGCTGCTTTACTGTATTCGAAATACAAGTTTTCGCTGCTGGCCAGTATCATTTTTAATTGGGCTAGTTGTGCGTTAACATGGCAACCTGATGGCTAAAAAGTGAAACCATCGCCAATGTGAAACTGAGTTGCACTCAGAAAATAAATTATATATATATTATGGATTTAAACACTGAAGTCAGTACTTAAAGAACTGTGCAACTCATTTAATACAAATCTGGCTCTCAAGTTGTTTTTTGAATTTCAAGGCTTGTATTTTTTAGTTTCTTAACGAGATAAACTTAAAATAATTATAAAATTATAGTTTTAATTTATAAATAGATGCTTAAGAAATCTATTTAATAATAATATAATTCATATAAATATAACAGATAAAACTATTTTTTTTTTTGGGAGTATTATTTTCCTTCTAATGGAAACAACAAGCAAGGGGGAGGGGCGGTGATTTTAATGGGGGGGGGGGGTCGGACGTAGGTTGAGCTCCAGCGAGCGTCGAGAAATTCCGATGGTGCTTTGGGCGCAATTTTGCTATACGTTTTTCAAGCAGAAAATCGATAAGTGCGCACGTACAGGAATATATATATATTTAGATATATATGCTAGCACACAAGC
Organism: Drosophila demipolita; assembly: GCA_035042405.1. Lineage (NCBI taxonomy): Eukaryota > Metazoa > Arthropoda > Insecta > Diptera > Drosophilidae > Drosophila > Drosophila demipolita. The sequence goes on along the minus strand of JAWNLI010000476.1, from coordinate 318,265 downwards.
CCAGAGAGAAGAGGGATATGTGTGTGTGTGTGTGTGTGTGTGTGTGTGTGTGTGGGTGTTTACATGGCATGTACTTAACGTCGCAAGTGGGCAACGTCATGCGTCTCCAGGCGGCTACGGCTACAACTACGCAGCAGTAGCAGTAGCAGGAGCAGTAGCTGGAGCAAGAGCAAGAGCAGGAGCAAGAGCAGGAGCAAGAGCAGGAGCAAGAGCTGGAGCAGGAGCAGCAGGTCAGGAAGACCGCTGCACGGCCTGAGACTGAAACCGGGTCCCGGCGCTGCTATATGCCACAGCAATGGCAATGATAGCAACTGTGGAGCCAGTGCGGTGGTGCGGGGCAGAGAAACGGCTCGAAAATCCCTACGTGCGCTTTGCTGTTTCATCAATTATTTGTTTCGGTTTTGTGCGAATGGACGAGCACAAGGATGCAGCCAACCAGCCAGCCAGGACGAAACTCATCTTTAGCCCCAAACTCTTAACACCGCCCCCCCCCCCCACCCCCCACCACCCTACTACCAAAGCCCCTTGCCACACTGCTGCCACTAGCTGGGCTGAGTTGCTCGTGATAGCGTTTTGGGCATTCTTTTTTTTGGGGCAGGCAACAAAAACAGTTGCTGCAAATTGCTAACAAAAACTGTCTGCTCTCCACACAAAAATACATATACAGAAATATGTATACATATATATATATATATATATATTTCAAATATATTATGTGTTCACATATTGCAACTGTGTTGCATGTATTGTTTATTTGGTTTGCCATTGAATCATTTGAAGCGAACAAACAACTCGTTGAAATTGTTGTGCTTACAGATAATTTAAACAGTTTACATCGCAGATAGATGTGCCCAAGAAAACAACAGACAGATAGATATATATATATATATATATATAAATATATATGTATATATATGTGTGTGTGTGCTTTATATGCAACTATTCTATTTATGATGTTTCTTTTGCTTACCTCAGTTTTTGTTACACATTTCGTGATACCACAATTTGGTTTTTATGGTTAAAGAAGAACTAGCCAAGAAAGTCGTGGAAGCATTTCCGCCTCATTTATTATACATCAGCGTCAGTTATCAAAACTAACTCATTTTATTGATTCTCCCCAGAATATTTCGTCGATCTCACAGATAAAAAAAGTTTCTTAATTTGGCATTTAATTAAATTTAGGCCACAAAACCACTGCCTGATCAAGTTTATTTAATTTCAACTAAATAAATATCGATTAAAATTGATGAATTTTTATTCTTTCTTTTTGCGTTTTTTCCTTTTTTTTTTATTTACTTAGTAATAGTTTTAAGTCATTTACAAAACATTGCCAGGGGGACTGTTTGTTGCAGAAAGCCCACTTTAATTACATTAAGTTAGCTGAAGAGTATGTTTTATTAGATACGATAAGCGGCAAACATTGTGCAGATCTTGCCGATAAGACTTGCCACTTGCCACAAACTATGAGCGCAACGCATAAATTGTCACATAAATCAGTTGCAGCAGAGCAGCACCAGCAGATCGAAGAGCAGGCCTAATGTGGCCGGCTGTGCGAGGTGTGCTTGAAGTAGCAACAATGCTTTATCTTATGGCCAAGTGCTGCACAGGTAACAAGAGCATAAAGACCAACAGCGACCGCTGCCAAATCCATAGAAATGAAAGCTAGTATATAAATATATATATATATATATCTATGTAGGCATCATTTTGGGTGGGTTGCCTGGCCACTAGCCTGCAGCAGGTGCCACACACACACACACATGCAACAACGATTAATAGCGTGGGCCAGCTGGCCAAGCCCGAGCGTGGCGCCTCCGACTCTCGGGCTCGCCTTTTTATGTCTATGCAAACACAGCACAATGAAGCTGCTGCCGATAAAAATCCTCACCTCAAGCGATTACCCCACCGCCCCACACCTGCCACGACGCCTGCCCCAAACCACCCCCCCCCCCCCCAACACACACACATCGCCAACTTATTTCCGAGTACTCCATGCACTCTGCATATGCGTTGACCAGTTGCGGAGTGTTGGGGAGTCGCTGAGGTGCGGGTGTAATGCGATAAAAAGCTATATGGAACTGAACGCAAAAAAAAAAGTAGAAACAAAAAAAATTAAAAATAAAAAATACACATCACACAAACAGACAGGCAGACAGAGAGACAAAGAGAGCGAGAAAACCAGAGAGGGAAAGAGCACAAGTGGCCAAAAAGCAGAGAGAAAGAGAGACAGAGCGATTGAAAAAAGTGGAGGTACGTAGAGCGAGAGAAAGATAGAGCAAAAACAAAGTAAAAAATTGCAAAAAAATAAACCAACAACAACAACAAAAAAAAGGCTAGGTTCGACATGTGACTGCCTGGGCCTGGTCAGAGGCAAACCAGCTCAAACCAAATCCAAATCCAGAGTCAGAGCCTGGCGTGCAACAGCCTCGAGGAGCGAAACAACAACAACAACAACAGAAACAGCAGCAACAGCAGCAGCAACAAGGACGCATAGGACACACAGGACGCGCATCCAATCAGCAGGCATATGCTAACGGCTCGGGGTGTGGCCAACATTTTGGCCACCCCGTCACAAAAAGGGTTACGACGAAGGCCTCACATGCATCCGCAGCTAGCTTGCAATAGAGCAGCAGCACCAGCACCAGCAGCACCAACCAGCCATCCCATCCACCCACGTTCCCAAATGATTGACAACTCCACTTGAAACTTTACCCAACCTGCCAACTTTGAGATGCACTTTTCACGTTTATCGTGTAAATGAAATCATTTTATGTTACCAATCTTATCATAACTATAAAGTTTAATAACCGTTAAATCTGATTTAATCTGTTAACTTCTCAGTAGTAGTTGAGAGCTGTAAAAATTCGCCCATCTCTTCGTAATGGGTGACCAAGGCAAACAGTTTCATCAGCATAACTATAAAACTTAAAAATATATATCTATAAGTCGAAGATATCTCCTTACGAACATAAAAATAAAATTACAAAATACCCACTATTTGTTATTGTAGATAGTGAAAATGTAAAACTGTTTTTATATTAAAAAATTATAATTATTATAAAACACTATTTCCAAATGAATTCTTATTTTTTTTTAAAATTCTGAACAAAAACTTAATCCAAAATTCACATAACAAATATACAAAAATGCCTAAAAACAAACCTCAATTAAAAAGTAAAAAAAAAATGCACTCGTTAATTTTTCAGATTTAAAAACCCACAAATTCTTACAATAAGAAGAGCCTGCAAATAAAATGTATTTATAAAAATAAATTACCAAGTTTTTTACCAATCCATGTTCAAAAGCAAAAATAATAATAATAAAATAAAAAAATGTAGTTGTCTTCCTTAAAGCGATAAATCAAATACCAATATTTGTAAGTTAAGTTTAAGTTTTCATCTTTATTTTGTTTTTTTCTTTTTCTTTTTCGGCAGAAAAAATTCCCTAGAAATATGAAGAATCTCATATCAGTTATTGAGTGTGTATGTGTGTGTTGGTGTTGGTGCTGCTTTGCAAAGCATGCAATTCTCATAACATCATTATTAGTATTATATCGTAATTAACTGCAGCAGCATCATTATTATTATCATCATCATCATCATCATTGTTCTGACCTTATCCTCAAGTCAATTGAGAAAACCACCCAAGCCATACAAAAAAATATATAAATATATATGCATGCATGTATGTACGTGTGTGTGTGTGTGTGTGTGTGTGTGTGTATGTGTGTATGTGTAAATATATATTATAAGAATCGTTTCGTTTGTTGTTGTTGCTATTTTAGGTTTGATCCCCCTCCCACCCCCCTCTTCCAACCTAACGATGCCCCAAAAAAATTGTAGAAAGTCTCCTAGATGATTCAGTCCTCGACCGCATATTTTTGAGTCCATTCGCGAGCGTTGCGTATGGCCTCCGCCTCGTTGATCTTCCACAACTCGGCAACATCGTTGGCGAGCGGATCATCGGGATTTGGTGCGCTGAGCAGGGCCTGAATCGAGAGCAGAATGGTGCGTATCTGCAGAGCCGGACTCCACTTGTCCTTCAGCACATCGAGGCAGATGCGGCCAAGCCTATCGATGTTCGGATGATAGATCTTGGTGATGAACCGCACCTTGGGCGCCGACATCGGATAGTCTTCGGGCAGAAATAGCTCCAGCTTAAAGATGCCACCCTCAAAGGGCGAATCGCTCGGACCGGTGACAATCACATGAAAATATCTTGCATTATTCTCATCGGGTATCGCATTGATGCCAGGCACTGGTTCATGCATCAGACGCTGCGTCTCCTTAATTATGCGGCGTGGCAGATTGGACATGATTCTAGTTGCAACTACTGCTTCCTCTGCTTAGCTTCTTCTTCTTCTAGCTTCAGCTGTTGCTGCTGCTGCTTCTTGTTCTTTGTTGATGGTGTGTTCTGAAAAAAGCGTGAAAGCGTGAAAATCGAGAGTTAAACAAAGTTGCTGTTGTTGTGGCTTCAAGGACGTGTGTATGTGTGTATGTGTGTGTGTGTGTGTGTGTGTGTGTGGGTGTGTGTGTTTGGTATGTGGCGTGGCAGGTGCACGTTCCCGTTGCCTCCATCGACTTTCGCTTTCAGCAAATGGTAAAAAGTTTTGAGCTTGCTGCATTTTATTGCAGCAGCCACAAGATACAAATGCGATTTCACAAGTTGTCGCTGTGTGTGTGTATAATATGTGTATGTAGTGTAAGTGTGTGTGTGTGTGTGTGTTGTGTGTTTTCTTGAGTCTTGAGGACAATTAAGCAGCTACGTGCATATTTGCATGCGGCAACAGCAAGCAACAAGTCAAGTGTCAACTGCGCAACCGGCAGATACCCTGTAGCAACAAATAAGCCGCATCTCATTCATTAATTATTATGAAACGCAACGAGCCTAAATTAAATTATTTGAAATTTATCGATAGCTAACGGTAAAATAGTGTCTAAAATGCAGGCCAAATGCTAAATACCCTGTTTACGAGTCTGCTAATTTTCAATTAATTAATTATCGGCCCGAATGATGCATGACATAACTGTAACGTGTTACCCAACATTTCGAATATATATAATTTCTAAACTTAATTAATTTTCGTGTTTATCTGGTCTCTCACGCACGAAAAAAGCACGTAGCGTGTTAAACTCTAGTTGCTACATAACCGTATTTGCCGGCCAGCATGTTTGTGTGTGTGCATGTGTGTGTGACGACCGGCACTGTTATACGGCAATAACAATAACAGGAGCACAGTTGAAATGTCAGCACTACAAACAACTAATTACACACATACATACGTAATTAGCAGTTTGAAATGTGGCAGAGAAAGCAACAACTATTTCTGCATTGTTTGTCATTACACAAATTTATTTATTTTAAAATTTATTGATTTCTTAAGCGCTCTGTGGCGACACGCTTACACACACACGCGCGATAAATGTGTAGGGAGGGGGAACACACATGTCGCGAGGGTGGTACAGCGATGGGTGGGGGACGGCGACAGAATATTTGTCACGCAAGTTGTTGAGAAAAATCAATAGCAAAATGAAGCCAACAAAAGTGAAACAACAAACATTTAATCAGGCGAGCGCTGCTTACAATAAATAAGCTGTCAAATTTCACACACACTGACGTTTACACTATCCACAAGCTGAACGCAAGAGAGACAAAGAAAGCCGCAAAAGCCGTACGAAATTTGTTGTGCGCTTCTTTTTTCTTTACCAAATTTGTCGATATTTATAATCCAAGTGCAGCTATTATAACTTACCTGTACTCACACACACAGGCGCACACACGTACTTTAGTCAATGCGTTTAGCGCTATTCAACTTCTTGTTGTTTTTCTTGTTCTTCTGTTGTTCTTGTTCTTGCACTGAACGGGAGGAAAACAACAAAAAAAAATAAACCTATGTAAGACACCCACCGGGTAAAAAAAAAATAATGCAGCACACAATAACAAAACCAAATTGCTCACGTTTCACAAATGCACAGCAATTAGACACTCAAATTAAATAAATTTTTATCGAAATTTCTCCACAGAATTGTGCTGTTTTTTCGCAGCTCCAGCTCCCCAGCGCTCAGCACAAAATTATGAACGTCGAAAAAAAAGTTTTATATGCGCTTTGTTTGTGTTGACGCATTCATGTGCTTGATACTTGCATGTATTGTGTGCGTGTGGGCCGCTTTGTCAGCGTTGCAGGGTTGCCAGATGCCTCTCTGATGAAACATTAAAAGTTTCAAAGCTATTTGCAATATATTTATTTAAGTCACAGCACAAATAACAATTTTTTCAACCCAATAATTAATTGTTATTTGTAATTGTTTCATTTTCCAGCTGCTAATAGCTAGGTGAATTTATGTTAACATATAAATGCTGGACATGTGCTGGCAACACTGCTCTATGTCGGCTATCAAATGTGCGCTGGCGTCGTAGCAATCAGCTTTGCGACATGCTGGGCGTGTGTTTAGCAGCCGTCAGCTTTTATTGCACTGCATGCAAATGCTAATCAGAAACAATTGATGCACATTGAATTGGTAATTGCAATCCAATCAGTACAATTACATCTTATTTTTATTAATATGTAATGAATTATTTTTATTATTTACATAAATTAATTTGAATACAAAAATTATACGAATATATAAATGTCATAAATCTTTTGGTTCACTCGGTATCAAAGGTTCCTAATGGTAATCATTAATTTAGAAAAGTTGATTTTATCAAATTCGATAGAAAACAAGTTATTTAATAAGCAAATATAACTAATATCACTGTAATTTATATAGTTTGTCTAAACGTTTAACTTCTCTGCTGCTTGGATAATTTTAAGTAGTTTGATGAAACTTTAAATAAATGTTTCTGCATTTTTTAAGCATCCAAGATATTTTTGCATATATCAGATCACTATATATATATTAAAAGTATTAATTAGTATAGACATTTACTCAAGCCTTGAATTTCTGTCAATTATTTTAATACGGTGTTCAATAATTATGAACAAAGTTTTTGCAAAAAGATAAGTTTTAAGAACCTTTGAAATAGGTATTACTATGAAAGAATTACAATTTCAATATTAATAATTTAAATCAATAGTATTTTGGTTTTTTTTTAGTACTAAGTAAATAATTAAATATTCGTTAATTTTAAATCTGCATGCCTTTGCTAAGCCCCATAATTTATACATATATAATCTCGATCAGTTTGTCGTCTGGATATTGGGCGTATATAGGCTGCTAAATTTCAATCGGACAACTAAATGAAATAAAAGCTGCCAATCGAAAATTTCGGTAGAAAGGCTCAAGGGCAAATAGGAATTTGAATTGAACAAAATGTTGTTAAAAACGTACAAATGCAATAATTAACCAATCAGCAGCAATCAGATTAAGGAAGCCCTTATTTTTTTCTATTTATATTGTACCAAGAGGAAACAGAAGCAGAATTGGACTCTCGTGTGGTGATTTTTTCAAATTTCGCACAGCAGCAGCAACAATTAAAAAAGAAAATCCATACAAATATATATATATATATGTGTGTGTACATTACATGCATATGAAACACTCGCACACATACGCACAGCTCTCAGCTGCACAAACATATTTACACTGCGCCCCTCTGTTTGGTCATTTGCAATTGAACCAATACAACAACAACAAAAATTACAACAACAACAATAACTGCAATACAGCTGACCATGCGATAGGCGCGCACTTAACACATGCCCCCGCCCCCAACCCAAGTTGAGAAAGAAAGGAGAGAAAAACAGAAAAACGGAAGAAAAAAGAAACAGTGGAATTTGTGTGTAATCAACATTTATGCGTTTCAACGCCCCCCGCACAGGCCATTGGGCCGTAGAGGAGAGGTTTGGCTTTGCCTGCTGTCACGCACACACTCGCACAATACACAACACACACACACACACGTTCGCTCTCTCACGTATGCAATGCCCAATGGACGCACAAGCAGTCGCACATACGAAAAACCGAGCCTCGCAAGTAAAGCAATAAAAACAACAAATACAATACAGCAGCAGCCATGTGCAGTTGAACACACACACACACACACACACACATGTGCAGCGCTCTCACACATGCACACATGCACACACACATGGCATCTGCTTTTAGGCTGGGCAACGGCGACTAGTTAGCCAGCACAAAAACCCAACCCACTCCACACTACACTCCACTCACCCTCCCTCCCATGCATTTATCCATCCCTCACACCATCCACACGGTACGACTTTTGCACTCGCATTGCTTCTCTCGTTCCCCCCTCCCAATAAATGCAATGAGTGAGAGCAACGCAGGCAGGCGAGCGAGTGAGCGAGAGAGGAAGAGAGCAAGTGCAGCACATTACATATTTGCTTGCGCTCAGTTTGGCTCTGCTGCTAACGTCTCTGCTCGGCTTGCGCTGCAACTGCAAGCGGCGCTGCTACGCAGCTGTTGGGCGACCTTTATTTGCTCTTGAGTTGCTTTGTGTGTGTGTTTTTTATTTTATTTTATTGTATGCAGCTGCTTTTACTACTTTTTACTACGACTAACCAAAGAGCACAGCTGATTGCAGTGTTGTTGTTGTGAATTTTGTTGCTGCTGTTGTTATTGGCGGTGGTGGTGGTGGTGGTGGTGCTGGTGCTGGTGCTGCTGCTGCTACTGCTACTGCTGCTGCACGCATTTTAGGCGCACATTGCGCCGCTGCCAGCATCGCTGTTGGCGTTGCAGCGTTCGCACATTTCTATAAATTTTAATGGCTGACAGTTTTCAATATGGCGCAGTTTACATTGCTATTTTCGTGTTGTTTTTGTTGCTGTTCTTCTTCCTCTTCTGTTTCTTCTGCTTATTTTTGCCTGTTTATCTATGCATGAGGGTGACTTGTTGTTTTTGTTGTTGTTTAAAAAAAGGTTGATTTTAAGTGGTCGAAAAACTGTGCAAAGTGTAAAATTACCTTTGTAATGGGACCTACGATTCCTATCAGATTGAGCAGAGGGCAATAAGTAGCAATATTATAATAATACCTATTATTATTATTGTTATTAGTATTATATTAATATTATTGTAATTCAAGAGATTCCCTTAGGATTCCTATTAGATTGAGCAATTACAATTACTATTAATATTATTGCTATTTTTATTTTTTTGTGTAACTTATTTCATTTACTGGCTTATAATTGAAATTATAGGCTAACTTAAACTCTTAATTTACCTGATCGCATCTTATCTTTACAGGGTTTATTTAAAATATAAAACAAAATTCATCTTAATTATTAATAATATGTATTAAAAGTGGTTCGATTAACGAAATGTTATTCGATGCAAAGTTGACTTCTTCTAGCTTTTGGATAGGTCAAATCACTCCACAAAAAAGAAACATAAAATATGCAGTTATATGAAAATCTACGATTTATCTTTAAATATTCATAACATTTATTATACATCATATTCCATTTAATGTTTTAGCTATTTCAATTTCAATTTAATGAAATTAAGGAGAAGAGTTTTTTTTCTTAGCATTATTTTTGCTTGGACTTATGCTTTGTCCCAATTCAGTTACTTAAGCCGCAATTGGGGGCAACTGCAGCCTTGAGAAATGTGTGTGTGTGTGTGTGTGTGTGTGTTAGTGTGTGCGTTGAAGATGTTTTTCCCCCGCTTATTTCTCCGTGTTTGCTTTCGCTTTTCACCACAAAGACTGTATAAACATTATGTGCATTATTTTGTTGCTTTTTTCTTGTTGGTTGTAGAATTTTTGTCAAAATCACAACATCTATACGTAACCCCTACCCCTACAAACACCCCAACCCTCTCCCCCATCCTGCCATGCTTCCTTTTTAAATGAAAACATTCCGTTTGCTGTTTGGCATCAGTTCATTAACACTGCCAGGCTCTCTCTTCTCCACTCTGTCTTTCCTTTTCTCTGGTCCTCTCTCTCGCTCCTGCATTCGTATAAACAGCCATATAAAAGAAAACCCATCCCTGCTCCCCATCCCCTCTTTATCAGTATTTCTGTTTTCACTGCCCAAAAAAAACATTCCTACACGCATCTAATTAAAATTAATGCAACACACATGTTGCTCGCAACATGTTGCTAAAGGCACTCACTCACTTGAACTAGCGTGCTCGTTCTCACTCTCTCTCTGGCTCGCTCGCTCTCTCTTTTTGCATTGCAAAGTTGCACTGAGCACAAAGCAACGGAGCTAAAGAGCTTTGACGCTGATGTTGACAGCGACTGCAGCAGCGACTGCGACGCCGACCGCAGCAGCGGCTGCTAACGCCGAAAAACGCAACGAACAAAACGAGCAAAACAAAAAATGCAAAAACACAAAAAATGTTTTTCAACCAAAGGACTTGTGGGGGTGACCAAGGGCGAGGCTGGATGAGGGGAAGGGGAAGGGGGTGGCTATATATGTGTGTGTGTGTGTGTGTTTGTAAAGTTGGCACGCAGCGCACAAGGAAAACAACAATAACAACAACAACAACAACGAAATGGCATAAAACGTAGCTCAGAAGTAGGGAGAAGAAAAAAAAAAGTGTCCGTTAGTCATTAGGCGATGTTGACGTCGTCGTCGTCGTCGTCGTCATTTTGTGGGGTCGTGAGTGCAACAGACTTGTCGTGCCACGCAGCTGGTTAGGTGGGCTAGGGGGCGGGGGAGTGCGGAGGGGCTGCTTTGGGGTTGCCGAACAAAGGAAACCCTTGGCAACGCAGGCCAACAAAAAGGAACGCAAAAAAATACAAAATACAAGAAAAAAAATGTAACTCCAAAACCAAAGCCAAAAAGGACGAAAACTTTGCCAACGCAGGCGTCGACGTCGACGTCGTCTGTCTGCCTCTTTGTGTGTGTGTGTGTGTGTGTGTGTGTGTGTGTGTGTGTGTGGGCGTCTGTCGGCCGCTGGGCCTTGCACACATCGTAGGCACAGAGTCCATTCAGCAGCCAACCCCCCACAAGCCTCCCCCCCTCCCCAACCGACAAACCATTTGCTTGTTTTTTTTGTTTTTTTGGAGTCAATGTCTGGAGTTTATTTTGAGTGTTGCGTGCTGCGTTGCTGACTGTGTGTGTGTGTGTGTGTGTTTGTGTGTGTGTGTGGCGACTGCGTGCTGTCGCAAAGGGGGGTGCGGGGGTGAGGTGTTGACTGAGAGGGGTACGTTGGCCCAAACTAAAAGGGTTGCTACATGTGCCACCCAAAAAAGCAAAACTCCAAACAGGCTGTGTGTGTGTGTGTGTGTTTGTGTGTGTGCTTGCGGTTGAGAGGTATGCCGAGTGTGGGGGTTGGTGGTTGGGGATGGGGGGTGTGCCTTGCATTTCGATTTTATTGAGCAAACAACGAATTCGCAAGTAAAAACAAAAACCACGATGAAAACAAATGCAAAAACGCAATTAAAAACAAAAACAAAAACCAAAAACAGGCGAAAATAATGTGTAAAAGGATTGTGGCCAATGTGATGGGTGAAGGGGTGTTGGGACAGAGGATGGGGCGGGGAAGGGAGGTGGATTCAAATGGCACTTGCTGCAACGTTGCTGTTGTTGTTGCTGCAAACGATCAAGCAGATCGTTGCAGTGCAGCTCAAACTGTAGCAGTGCTCTGCAAACACTGATCTGATCTTTTGAGAAGCAATATCTTATAAATAATATATAAAGTAATAGAAAATAAAAGCTAATTAAAAAATTCTTATTATTTCTTTTTTTAAATTTTTTTTTTTCAATATCAATTTTATTTTAATTGGCAGCTAGAACAGTTTTAGTAGCGCTGCGACATAGCATGTCGGGCTGACAGCCATTGTGTATTTCCAGTCAGTGCTACTACAACTGTGCGATCGTACGCCCAATCGAACGCAGTCGCTCCCCAACTGTGCTTGTGAGTGAGAACAATGCACAAATTGTATGCGCTCGCGCAGTGCTTATCAAACCATCGCCACGCTGATCGCAGCAGTAAAAACAACAATAACAACGCAGGTGATTAATTATGTCGTTTGTCAGCACAACTCAGCAGCGGCAGTCCTTACCCCCACCCCCTTCTCCTACATCGACCACCTTGCAAAATGTTGTGCGAATTTGTCGGTTAAGTTGCTTAGTTGTTGTTGCTGCGCTCATTTCTAGACTCATCTGGGGGCCCCTAGCGAGATATCTGCGCGAATCGCTATTTTTTTTTTCATTTAATTTATGTTTTATTTCGTTTTTTGCTTTGCCTTTTTTTTTGCGAGCCGAAAAAGTTAACTTGTTGTGTGTGTGTGTGTCTCTGTGTGTGTGTGTGTGTGTGCTTTGTGTTTTCTAATTTTTTTGCGCTTTTTTTGCACACTTTTTCTATGCCATGTGCTCGTGTGTGTGTGTGTGTGTGTGTGCGTGCGCTTGTTGTTGCTATTTTATTTGCTAATTTTTTCGCACGCTCAAGCAGCGACGTTGACGTCGACGTCGACGACGACGCTGGGATCTCTTTGGCACACACAAACAAAAACGATAAGAGAGAGAGAGAGAGAGAGCGAGCGAGACTGGCGGGCAGGTGTGTGTGTGTGTGTGCGTGCGTTTGTGTATGTTGGTGAAGCGAAGCGACGCAAAAAATTCGCAACAAAAGAGAATTCGCAAATGGCAAAGAATGTGAAGCGCTCTCTCGCTCTCGCTGTGTGTGTGTGTGTGTGTGCTTGTGTGCGTGTTTGACACGTTGGTTGGCAACATGCTGCTAAGAGCAAAAGCAGTAGTCTGCTGCTTGGCAACATTTGCTGCTGCTGCTGACTGGAGGATCTCGCTCTTGGGGACGCTCTCGCGCTCTCCAATGCAACTTTTTTGCAACTTAAGCGAGCGCGTTTTCACTCTGTCTGTTTGCCTGTGTGTGTGTGTGTGTGTGTGTGTGTGTGTGTGCGTGTGTGAGTGAGTGTTTGGAGCTGTGACTTTTGCAGCTTGCAAAAAAATGCTTGTATTTGTGAGTGTTTGATTTGGTTTGCTTTGGTTTGGAGCGCAGTGTGGACGCAACGCTCAGTGTAGAAGAAGAACGCCAACGCTGGCGCAACAACGAGCCTCTAACGCCGACAGACCGACACCGACACCGACACCGACGTCGACGTCGCCGCAGCTCAGAGTTAGTTGTTCAGTTTGTTCATTCGGTTGTTTCGTTTGCTCCTCGTCGCTTGTGTGTGAGTGAAGCGCTAAGAAAATCTACAATCTACAATTTCACATTTACATACATTGTCAAAGGCCCGACGACAAATCTATCTATCGCATATAACAATAATAATAATAACCAAAACTCAATTTTAACTACGAAATTATTTACAAAAATACTCAGCGTGGCAAGCAAAAAAAAAAATATATTTTTTTTAATAAAACATTAATAATTATAATAATAATAATAAAAAATCAAAAAAAGTGCAAGCCAAAAAAAAAAAAATTTTGTTGGGCTACTTTCTTTGTGAGATCGTTTTGTGCGAGTGAGCGAGAGAGTGAAAGAGAGAGAGTGGGAGTTGGTGGGTGGTCTTTTTGGGGTGTTGCGTACAGATATCTATCTCTCTTTCTCTCCTTCTCTCTATCTTTCGAACTGCCGTTCACTTTCTGTTTTACGATTGTAAATCTTTGCATGAAATGAACCAATTTTAGAGCAACTCTTTTTGCCATTTTGCTATTCCTTTTGGCGGCATTTTATCATTAGTTGTGTGTAAGCAGGCCAAAAACCCCATCCCACATCCACAATTCCCCCATCCCTTTATTATTGTCCGACGGCATTATAAAAACACACTTAATAAAATTACATTTTGTGCGTCATTTTTAGTCAGTGCCTCTCGCTCGCTCACTTGGCACTCCTTCGTTTTTTCCTCTTTCGCCCTTAGTTAGATTTGTTTGTGGATTTTCTAGTGCATAGCCTGCCCCCTCCACTCCCCCCACCACATTAAGTTTACAGATCGCTTGCGATCTTGTCTCGATCGATCTTTCAAGTCTTCTTCTACTTCATCTTCTTATTAGAATGTCTCCGACTTATTTATTTTTTATTTCTAAATTTTATACATATTCTGCAACCGTTATAAAAATATAAAAATCGTTTCATTCAATTGTCGTTTATCGATACAATTGTAAAAGGATTCAACAGATTTCTTGGATATAAAAATAATATTCAATTGAATACGATCCATTTATATATATTCAGCGACGATACTTGATCTCTTTTAGGTGTCGCTGCCAACATAGTTAATTTAAATTTGAGTTTGTGTGTGTTTTAGTTCGATTAGCTATATATATATATCAATTGCATAGCGATTACTTGCGGTTAATATTCAATTATTTTGATAGATTATGCATTTTTATTTTTATACATTTTTAGAGCTATTTAAACTCTACTCAAAGTTCCCAAATCAAATATTTATTTGCACTTCTTTTTAAAGGTTTCTTCTTCAGTTTTTTTAATTGAATTTTATTCGATCTTTTTTTTAAGTTTTATATTTTTCATATTCTTTTTTGTTATAATTAGTTAATTTTGCATAGTTTTTTCATTTAATTTTATTCGTTCTCTGAGATAAATATTTTTCCATCCTTTTTATTTTTTTTTCTATTCTAATTAATTTTTTTTTAATAATAATTATTAATTATTTTGTGTGTTGCGCCTGCGACTCATTTGGCGTTGATTGGCTCGCACACACACACTTAATATGTTCAAACACACACACACACACGGAAACGCACATGCACACATGGATAGTTGAGAGCTTTGTGCGCGTCTCTGCCGCTGCCGCTGCCTGCCAGCCTGTCGTCTATCTGCTTGTGTGTGTGTGTGTGTGTCGCGTGTGTCACGCTCTTTGGGGATACTGCGCTTGTGTATGTGTGGGTGGCTACTTTTTTGGGGGCTGCTGCCTAGTTGCTGTGCTGCCTGCAGCGACGTCAGCTTTGCCGATTGCAGCGATGCGTCGCTGCCAAATTTTGAGCTGCGCTCAAACTTTGAGCGCTTCGTCTAGAATCGTTGCTGCTGCTGCTGCGCTGCTGCTCTGCTGCGCTGCTGCCTCTCGCTCGTTTCTTTTCTGCTGCCTGCCTGATGTTTTAGCTTCTTTTGCTTCTTTATTTTTGTTGTTGTCGTTTTTTGCATTCTGCGCGTCGCTGCGTCTCTTTATATGTGCATACATGTGTGCGCTTGTGTGTGTGTTTGTGTGTGTTGGTGTGTGAGCCTGCCGCGCTGTCGCCGTTGACGTCGCCGCCTGCCGCGTGGTCCGGCGACGTTCAACGTTACGTATCAAAAACGTATTGAATCATAACAGATCCGCACGTTGTCGCGCACGTACGCAGCTCGCGGAAGAAGCAACAACAACCGACAACAACCAACAACCAACATCAACAACAACAACAACCAACATCAACGGCCGACACAACCAAAATTCATTCTTTATAAAAATCACCAATATTATTTTTAAAAGAAAATAATATTCATAATAATTACATATTGTCAACTTTTTGAAGTTGTTGCCGCAGCTCAGCGGAAAAAAAGTAATAATATTGTTCTTAAAAATTAACACTCAACAATTTATTACACAATATTAAAAAAAAAAAACGCGTCGCGCGTATAAAAAAAAAATAGAAATGTAATTTTCTATGAAAAACTAACTGAATTTATCATTTTTTTTACTGTGACAAAATTAATTTTTTTTCCTTGTGCGTGTTGATAATATTTGAGAGATTTGAAATAATATGAATTGAAATACATATAAATATTTGGCGTAATTATATGCGATTTGTAAAAACTAATAAAACACATATGAAAATTAACGAAAGATCAAATTTCGCGTAGTGCATTGGTGAAAAAAGTTTTGCAGACGATTTTGAAATACATTTTTTTGTCAATTTTTTGAATTGGTGAATTTTTTGTGTGAACAGATCGAAAAGGAAACTGAGATCGCGAGAGACATATCAAGAGACAAACCAAGAGAAAGAGAGAGACAGAGAGAAAGAGAGAGAGAGAGAGCCAGACGCTCGTGTGCATGAAAGGGAGAGAGGACGCTTTGCCGACGGTCTTTTAAAAATTAATAAAAACAAAAATTTTTCAAAATGAATTTTTTTTTTAGCTTTTTTGTCATGTGCCCCAAAAAATATTCGTTGTGAGATCTGTGCAGATCCCCGAAATGAAATAAAGCTCCACAGATCATTTCTTATGCAGTTAAAGATCTCTTATTATAAATAAGTCCCTTCGATATCTTATCGATAAAACTTAAACATAGACAACAAAAAATAGAAGTTATAAATTACTACGAGTTTTATGCGAGCTGTTGTTAATTTTAAAACAAAATACAGTTAACATTCAAATTTCATTAAAAGAGCGAGAAAAACTGCATTAAGATTTTTAAGCTGTCGTCTTCTATTTAGAGTGCATTTTATGAAATGCGTGTAAAATGCATGGGCAACAAATGTCACAAAATTCAAAATTTTAAGTTGTTCAATTCAAAAATGTTAAGTCAAAATAATGTAGATCAAATTTTGATACAACAACACGGAAAATGTCCTCAAATCATACAAATATTGCTAACAATTTTAATATGCTTTTTTTTAGTATGTTCAAATATTTATTTAAAAAACAAAGACAAAGATCTTTAGAATTCTGCCTTTTTGCTGGAGTTGTGAAATTTACGAGACTGTTCTTCATGTTGCTCCTGCCTCACAGCTGTGACTGGCATGTCCCTTTGCCTAGCCGTGCCACAAAGACTAATTGCACACACATAGATTACGCATACGCCGCGCTGACCGCTGCGACAACGTGCTGTGTCCATTTGAGTTAGTTGCTTGCAGCTGATTTACGTGCGAAGCGCACTCAGCGCCAATTGAGTGAAAGAGCGCAGCGCGGACATAGAGAGAGAAAGAGAGAGAGAGAGAGAGAGAGAAAGAGTGTGTGTGTGTGTGTGTTGGAGAGCACAGCAGGCTGCAGACTGCAGCTGCGGCTGCTGCTGCGACTCCTGCTGCGACTGCTGCTGCTGCTGCTGCTGCGTTTTTACTCTTGACAAAGCGCGTGCGGCGCTCTTAAGGCGCACACACAAACACACACACAGGCACACACATAAGCAGGCAGAGCGCACGCAAAGTGCTTGCAAGGCGACGGCGTCGTCGTCGTCGCCATCGTCATCGTCGTGCTGCGACCGAAGCGCACTCGCACTCACAATCGCATTCGCCTTGCTCGCAACGCTGACTTCGCTGCCAGCGTAGCCAGCGCTGCCGTTGCTGCTGTCGTCGCCTTCGTTACGTTTTGCACGTTCTGTGCGCTTTGGACTTTCGCAGAGATTTCACACGCGATGCGATTGCAGTTCTTGCAGACACTTTCATACGTTCGTTCGTTCGTTCAAGTTGCAGCGCGGCAACGCACAAAACAACAATAGCAACGACAACAAACAGCAGCAACTAACGACAGTTATTAACAACGCTAAAATCAAAATACGAACTCAACTTCAACATTCTATTAATAATATTTTTGATATTAAATTCAATATACAATAACTGTGCGAATTGTTTTCTGCGTTTGTTTTTTCCTGCCATTCGTTGCTTTGTTGTTGCGCGCGCAAAATTTCTGTTTCTGTCTGCGTGCGTTTTGTGTGTGTTATCCTTAAGTCCGGCTTGCAACATTTAATTGTCTTCAACATTTATTGCTATTATTTATTTATTTATTTCTCTTTTTTTTATGTGTGTGTGTGTGTGTATTTTTTTTTTGCATTCACGTGTGATTTTTAGCGTCGGCAAAACGAACTACAAATTTGCTCATACCAACAAAAAATTTGTCCAATTCTCTTCTTGCAGGCATAAACTCAAAACACAACAACAGCAACAACAACAACTAAAACAACATATATAACAACAAACATGTTTTATAACCAAATTCATAACAAACACACGCGTTTTTAAACCAACAACACGTCAAAAAAAAAAAAAATTATTCAACAAAAAAAAAAAATATATTCACAAAAAATCTGCAAAAATATAATTACCGAAAAACGAAAAGAATTCAGTAAACAACAAGAAAACAACAAATCTGCAATGCAACAACAACAGCAGCCACAACAACAAAAACAGCTAAGCCAACAACAACTAACAAATGCAATTCAAATCTGCATCCTGCGTGTGTGTGTGTGAAAAGTCAAGCAACAATAACAACAACAACAACAACAACTACAACTAGATAAGCATTTTGGACTCAACTTGCGACAATTTTCATGTCTGGTTTTAGACTCTTTTATTTAATTTTTTTTGGCAAATTTTCGCATGCAGCATTTGTTTAACACTTGCCACGCCTACCACCCAACCGCAAAAGCAACAACTTTGAACTTTGAACTTTTCACTTTGATCGCCCACAAAATATAAAACAAAATTTGTTTAACTGCCGAAATTGCAAGTTTCGTATTCAGTTCTTTGTTCCACAACATAATACAATACAAAAAAAAAAAAAAAATTATAAAATTTTGGGAGTTAAAAACTAAAAACATAATCGAATATTTTCGAGAACACAACACAAACAAAAAAATACACACACAAAGATCAACACATTAAAAAAAATGAACAAAAATTTTGTTTTGGTTGTGCAAGCAAAAAATTTCACTTTCGAACTTATTTAACAAAAAAAAAAGGACGTAAATATTTCAAATATTAAAAAAAATAAAACAAAAACCCAACCAAATGCAAGAAAAGCAGACAGCAAGTGAAACAACAACAACAAAAGCAGCGACGACAACAAGCAGAACAACAACAACAACAACAAAGTATTAAACTGCGGTGTTTGGCGTTTATGGTAAGTAACAAATAAAACTATATATAAAAAAATAATGTTACATATTTATATATATAGATATATATATTTAATATATTTATATTTTCAAATGAAAATGTTAAAAAAAAAATAAAAAATGCATTCTTTTCCATATAAATTTTAATAATTATTAATAATATCAATATTGATAATAATTTTATTGAAGCGGATGTGTGCTGAAAATATGCTGAATGTTATCAAATGTGTAATAAAAAAAAAATGAAAAATAAAGCAACTTATTTGTGGCCTAATTGCAAAAAGAGGAAAAGAATAATAAAAAGAAAAAGCTAAATAAAACAAACAATTGCTTAGTCAGAATTAGGAACTGATCGACTGAACGACTGAACGACCGAATCGACTTCCGGCATCAATGTGAAGAGTTAGCAAAAATAAATAAAAAAAAAAATATATATATATGTCTATGTATATATATATCTATAAGAGAAAGCCATACTGTAAAAAAGTCATAATAAAATAAAAGACTGGTGCCAGAGCTAATGCAGTTCACAATATTTAATAGAAGTAAAAATAAAAAAATATTTAAATTTATATAACATGAAAATTTAAACGTATGAGCTATAAAAAATCATTGATTTAAATTATTAACACATTGAATTTATTAAATAGCATTTCTAAGTACGCTTTAGGATATATTTATTTTCACACACTTTTTACATTATATATCTATTAAAATTCTACATTTTTTCACAAAATTGTGAATTGGTGAATTTCGGATTTTATTTATTTATTTTTTATTACCAGTCTTTATTAATATTATATTTCTATATTTTGCCGTAAAATATGAAGACAATTACAAAAACAAAATTATTTAATTCATTGAAGAATTTCGGGTTGTATTTGCAGACTTTTTATAAGTAAATGTTATTTTTTTTTTGTATAAATACGGATTATTGATGTTGCGCTGTTTGAATTATTATTATATTTTACCAAGTGTTCCCATGTAATAATTTATTATAATTAATTTTCCGTAAAGTTAGTGGCCCATTTTCTATTTCCCAGCATATTTATGCAATTGGAAGAGTTTCGCATAATATGTGTTTTATTCAGATTTGTTTAAATTATCTTAAGCTGTTGTGTGTACAAACACAAACACAAACACAAACACACACACAAACACACACACAAACACACACACTCAATTACAAAGCAAACACGCTGAAAGACGTTTCGCACCAACAAAAAGCAAATCTGCTTGCAACTTTGTTGCAAATTTATTGAAAAATCACATTGCAATTATAAATATTTATAAACACCCACGCAAGCAAGCAAAGTGGCAAAGTTGCAAAGTTGCAAAGTTGCAGAATCTTTGGGATTGAAAGTGGAACTGAAATCGAGTCGCCTTATCTGAATTTCGGTTCGTCTTCAAAGCTGACTCCCTTTGGGGCACACAGTTTGTAGGTGCGTGTTTTGCGCATTTGTGGCGCATGCGCGACTTTGCCGTCTTTTTCTTCATTGCGGTTCTCTTTTTATTTCGAGTGTAAAATACAAATCTTCATTGAATATTCGCATAATTGCCCGATTTTTTTAAGCAGGTTTTTTTTTTTGTGGTGGTTTTTGTGTATTTTATTTTCCTTTGCTTTGGACTAATGAGCAACCACAATTCGACTGCAAATGTGTTTTATTTGTTTTTTTTTTTCATAGACAATACAAGGCAAAATGTGGTTGCTTGTTGCCCAGTCAGAAGACGAAAAAGAAGAAGCAGAAGAAGAGGAAGAAGTGGTGCACCAATGTGGAAAGGGGCAAGAATGGCGAAAGAAGATTTAAGCACTGGCACGCAATGCGATGCAAGCTGAGCTTATGAGTACTTATGATAATAATGAGTACATGTTTTTAATGGTCAGCATTAATATTGCGAACTTGCCTCATTTGTATTCGCTCGCATCAATCAAAGCCTAATGAATATGCATATCCACCACCGAATGGGGGCGCTACGTCTTGCCCCTCCGCAATGTTGCACTAAATTAATGAAGAGTGTGACAAAAGCAAAGGATTCCAACCGAGCACAGTTGGGGCAAGGTGAAAGTTTACCAATGTCCGACAAAGGGTGTTTTTGGGACATGAATTTGTACAAATGAAAAACTTGACAATATATATATATATATATATATTTAGCTTAGTTAGGAGTGTGGATAAGGAGGGGAGTGGGGGGGGCGGAGCAGTAATACTTTGATTGCATCTAGCCAGGGATGCGGGTCGAGCGGACCTCTGCCGGAGTTGTGCACAAATCAATATAATCCAGACAGTCAAATAAAACTACATTGACACATTACGCATACGCCGCTTTGCTGCTACAGAACAGGATATAAAGCACACACACTCCACACACACACTCCACACACACACACACACACATACTCATAGAGAGTTACACAAGCTGCAGCAGCAAATTAAACAATTTTTAGATTTAGTTTTGGCGATTTCCTTTTCTGTCTGGCAACCAAATGGAAAAACCCATATAAATGTACATATATAAATACATATATATATATATATATATAGTTTGTCCCACAATATATATAAATATATATATATATATATATATACGTCTATATTTGCATTTGACAAAACAAGAGGAATCCGTGGGATACTGCACAAAAAACAAGAAGAACTTTGGCAACAGCCACAACAACAACAACAACAACAACAACAACAGGGGCAGCTCGTGCCAGGTCAGGCATTAAGCGCCTGGCAGCGTGGCAGGTCCTGCAACTGTGGCATGTGGCATGTGGCGACTCGCTGTGTCGGCCGCCAACGTAATTTGCCGGCGTTTTTTATTCGGCATCTTTTGCATTTTATTTTCTGCTCGCTTTTTTTTGTTTTTTTTTGTTTTTCTCATTTCGTATTTGGAAACTCGCACTTAAATTAATCAGACGCCGCAGTCGACGGCGCAGTCAGCATCGCAATCGCAGTCGCAGTCGCAGTCGCTGTCGCAGTCGCAGTCGCTGCCGGAATGCAAGGATTACGTTGAGCTGAACTTTCGTTTTTTATTCCTTCTTTCTATATTTACTCTGTGTGTGTGAGTGTGTGTGTGGTTTTTTTTTCTACGGCGAAGAGCGCATAATTTATAAGTGTGTGTTTTTTTTCTATTTATTTTATTTTTTCTATTTTATTCTTATTTGATTTTTGTTCTTTTGCATTTCTTTTTGGTTACGTTTTTCATATCGTTCTTCTTACCACTTTTTAGCTGTGCTTTCATCTCTCTCCCGCACTCTCTCGCTCTCTCTCTCTCTCTCTCTCTCTCTGTCTTTCTCGCTCTCTCTGCCTTGCTAGCTGGTTATGCGCGCAACTGTACACTTTTGCTAGATGCATTCAAAATATATCCATAATTATTTTGATTTATTTATTTAACAGACTTAAGCGAATGTTTTCAGTGCCCAAGGAATTAACTGAAGGCATGTAAATATTTATTTAGCATTTTGAATTGCGGAAATGAGCTTGAGACGCGGCTTGTGCCCCTGCCACTTGCAGCTTGAGTGCTAATCGCTGCATTAGTCACAGCTTTAGTCGCATTTGCAATTAATCTGCTTGTCAGTTTATGCTATAATATCTCTCTCCCTCTCTCTCTCTCTCTCTCTCTCTCTCTCTCTCAATCGCATTCACAGTTAATAATTCAGGATTCAATTCGCCCACAGCAAAAAAAAAAAAAAAAAAAAAAATAATACAAATGATTCGCGCATAAAACTTGACAAGTTGGCAAGATTTTAATATCTGAGACACATTTGTGGATTTCCTAATGCGATTTCGGGCAAGATTAGCCAATTTTTTAAACTTGACTTTAATTATGCCAAGCAATTTTTTGCATGTGTATGCGCACATATATGGACATATATAATTGTGATCATGATCATGATCGTGCAACAGCGCAGTGGCAGAAGAAGAAGCAACAGACAAGTGTCAAGTTTATGAGTTACAGTTTGCAAGTTGCAAGTTGCAAGTTGCTGGTTGCAAATGCAGATGCCGACTAAAGGCGCACAGTCGTTGCCTTTAGCTACCGGTTTTACACACAACCCCATGCTTACAGAAATACGTTAATACACACACACACATACACACACACACACATGCACAGACAGACAGACAGATCAATTATGATATAATTATCTGGACTATTGACAGCGGCCCACCGAGCATCGAATGCCAAATGCGTTGAGAGACTGACTGAGAGAAGGAGAGAGAGAGAGAGAGAGAGAGAGAGGAGGAAGAGGGATGCAGATGCCAACACGCCCCTTTCCCCCGCCATTATCCCGTTTTGCCAAGTGAAATGCGCAAGCGCAAAAGTGTTGCTTGTCATTATGTTAATTGCATTTAAGCGCCAAGCGAAGGAGCAGCGGAGCAGAGCAGCGGAGCAGAGCAGAGCAGAGGAGCAGGAAGAAGCGAGATGAAGAAGAAGAAGAAGAGAGGGGGACAAGTGAGGCGCCGGACAG
Source organism: Drosophila demipolita (assembly GCA_035042405.1). Classification (NCBI taxonomy): domain Eukaryota; kingdom Metazoa; phylum Arthropoda; class Insecta; order Diptera; family Drosophilidae; genus Drosophila; species Drosophila demipolita. The sequence goes on along the minus strand of JAWNLI010000476.1, from coordinate 295,101 downwards.
AAGGAGAAACTGCAAAGACGCAGCTTTTATTATATTAACTTGCTGCCGCATATAATTGATGATGATTAAATCAATGCTACCGCAATGCGCGGCACAGCCAAAAGAGAGTGAAAGAGAGAGAGAGAGAGAGAGAGAGAGGGCGCAACAAGAGGCACAAGTGGCACTAGGGAATTTCACATGTGGGTTTGGGGGCACACATTTTGAGCATTGTGAATTGTGGCATGGATGTGTGCAATGAAATTGAAGCGTGCTGCAATCTTTCGTGTGGATGCTGCAAATGTTTTGCGTTTCTCGTTTTTTCTCCCCACTCGCCGCTGCTGCTGCTGCTGCTGCTTTTTGCTGTTGTTGTTGTTGTTGCCCCATTCGCAGTCGCGATTTGTAAGTTTCAGGTTTCACCAGGCAGCAGGCATCAGGCATCATCGTTTTGTTAGCCTGCCCTTTATATTTGTGCTGCACATCTGCTCCCGGTTTAATCTTTGATTATGCAACATTAAGTCATGCACCTTGCTGCTGTTGCTGCTGCTGTTGCTGCTGTGCCAGTTGCGGCGCTTTCGTTTCTTTTGATTACATTTGATAACACATATTCAGGCAAAATTTGCTTTTTTATTGTTTCGCTTTACTTTCATTCTTATCGGAGTCCTGTTGCAACATTGGCACACATATTTCCGTGTTTGTTTTATGACACCGAAACACAGACTCAAAAGAATTTTGTTCTTTTACTAAAATTCCTTCTTTTTTTTGCGATAAAAAGATATGCGATTTTTGAAATTGCTCCAATAAGATTTGCAAAAATTATTTGTCAGCAGCTGAATTTAATTTTGTTCTTTGTCATTTGAAGACTACTTGACTATTAAATTGAGTATAATTTGAGTATTTCCAGTCACTCAATACTGAATAAATATTTTACAGCTGCCCAGCAGCTTCGATTCGTATTTACATCTCATTAATTATTGCTGACTTTGGCGTTTTTATAGCTGCTTTTTTTAATTTACTTTTTTTGTAGTTTTTTTGGCTGTTTTTTTTTTTTTAGCTTTTTGCGCAGGTAGCGATGAAAATTTGTTGAAAATATAAATTGCAATTTCACTTTTAATTTGAACGGTCATTGGTGCAAACACACACACACACACACACACACACACAACACACACACACTGGGGTCCTTGTCGTGTCCTGCGTTCCATCATTATCATTGTGTTGTTGTTGTTGTTGTTGTTTTTTGTCTGACTACGCTTTACGCTCTAAATACGCCAAAGATAATCAACGAAAACAAACAGCGGCAACGATGGCGACAGGGTCAGGTGTATAAAATGAAATACTCGAAAAACAACTGAGAGGGGGAAAAACACGGCCAACATAAATATGTATATATGTATATATATATATGTGGTATGTTGAGAGAGAGAGAGAGAGGCAACAAGGCTATGGCTCGATGCCTTTGCCTGTTTAAGTTGGGGTTGCTTATTTAGGGTTTATATAGGGGTCTAGTAGGGTCCCAGTCCTCACACCCCGTTTTTGTTGCATTTGGTTTGGTTTGTCGAGGGTTGCGCACACGCAGCCGCCAGTTAAAAACTTGCGCCGATCACTAGTTGTGTGTGTGTGTGTGTGTGTGTGTGTGAGTGTGTGCTGGTGTGTTGGTGTGTTGAGCTCGTAATTTGGCCAAAATATGAAATAATATCAATGTGCTATCTGAGTGCAGCAGACAAGACACGCCAGACAGATTGTCAGACAGACAGTCAGATAGACAGACAGACGGACGGACGGACAGACGGGCAGACAATGAGACAGAGACGGAGACAGAGACAGAGACATAGCCAGATAGATAGACAGAGTTGTAGATACTGGGCCGAGACAGGCTTAGACACGCACAGACAGAACGCACACGTTGGCTTTGGGCGTTGCAAGCATTGCAGCGGGGCAGCGGGGCAGCGGGGCAGGCGAACAAGCAGTGCAACATTTTGCAATGTTTCGTCTTGGCCGTTGTTGTTGCAAGTGTGTGTTGCAATAATAGTTGCAGCCACTGGGCTGCAACAATGGGCAATCGCAATCGCAACACCAACTGCAACAGGGCAACATATGAGGATGAGTAGGAGTAGTTTAAGTTGAAGCTGGAGTTGAAGCATGGTTGTCAGAGGGAGGGGGGGGGGAATGGCGGGTTGCGGCTTGCGGCTTGAAATGAGGTGGGCGTTTAGTTAATGGCAGACAATCATACAAAATGACAATGCCGACAACAAAAAGACAGCGTGACAAATATGTCAGCAATAACAAGAGCAACAAACACAACAACAACAACAAACACAACAACAACAAACACAACAACAACAAACAGAACAACAACAACAAACATTGTCAATTGCAAGGTGCAAATTGTTGGAATATTATCATTTTGCTTCATACTAAATTGTAAGTGGTGTCAAAATGTGTTGGTTATTTTGTTAGGCTTTTTTTTTTATTTTAAAAATACAACTTTTATTTCAGGCATAATTTTGAAGAAATCCCTTTGCAATAATTGCATAACTTTGGGAATCCTCTGAGCTGGATTAGATAAGCCTGCATTCTCTCTCTCTCTCTCTCTCTCCCTCTCTCTCTCTCTCTCTCTCTCTCTCTCTATCTCTCTCTCTATCTCATATATTTGATCTAATTGTGTTTTTTGACAAATGCTTTATTTTGAAATTTTTTATTATTTGCATTTGAAATATTCGTTATAAATTTGTATCTTGTTTTAAATCATTTTATAAATATTGTGCATTGTTTCAGTACACATATATTAAATGAAAAAAGAGAAAAAAACTGGCTAGTTTTTTATGTTAGTTTTTTCTTAGCCGTTTCTGCTTTTTTTTTTGGAGACAATAGCTTGCCAAATGTTGTTGCTGATTTTTTAATGCTGCTTGTGAAAGCACAGTTTGCGTAAGATCCACAGATTTGTCTACACACACCCCACACCTACCCAGCCCACTTGAAAAGACACACGCATGTGTGTGTGTGTGTGTGTGTGTGCAACTCGTTGCAACGCTTCAAAGCTTGGAGAAGTGAAACTCGGCTGGCGAGGGTAGAGGCAAGAAAGCAACACATAAAAATATATATATGCATATGTTTATATATGTAGTCTGTATATATATATATATATATATATATATGTAGTAGATATATATGTATTTATATAAAAAAAAGAAATAATTTTGTCCCCCTCCTAGAGAAGGAACGCTAATGCAAATACAACCCTGCGGCATTGGCAAAAGCTTATTGCCAAAAACAGTCGCAACAGAAAAGGAGGACTCAAGTGGAAAGGAGTGGAGTGAAGTGGAGTAGAGTGAAGTGGATGGATGGATGGATGGATGGATGGTTGGATGGTTGGATGGTGTGTGGTGTGCGGTGTGCAGGCAGCAAAAGAAAAAAACCGGGAAGCGGGGCCAAGGCGACGAATTATATTGCATAAAATAAAATAAAACGAAGATGCCGCCAGCGACGATGACGACGGCGGCGACGACGACGACGACGACGATGACGACAACGCTGTCGAAAAACTGCAAAGCAAAATACATAACACAAAAACCCAAAACGAACACAAAAATTCCCAAAAAATAAGAGCCGCAAAAAACAAAGAAAGCGGCAAATGCAACGCTGATGAGTGGCTTTAAAATTCCACACGGGAAACGCCGGCGCGGAGCATATTTTAACCACCAGCAACACCACCACCACCACCACCAGCACCACCAGTGGGCAAGGGAGAGAGGGTGAGGAGTGAGAGAGTAGTGAGCGAGGGGCGGGAGGGAGTCGCAGAAGCTAGCGACGCCACCATGAGGATATCAACACCATTCGACCCGTTGAAACTTTTGTTTTGTCCCAATTTTTGTGTGTGCAACTCGGTTTTTTTTTTTTTTTTTTTTTTTGTTGTATTTTTGTATTTTTGTTTCGTTTCCTTGTTTTTTATTCTCTCTCATTTTTCGTATTTTTTGGCAATGCGTTGCTGCAGCGCTTCCCGACCTGCCGGTCTGTGCCGGCGAACTGTGCCCTGCGACCCCGCTGCCCCCTTGCCCCTTTGCCCCGTTGCCACGTTGCCCCGCTGTCCCGTTGCTCTTCCTGCTCTATGCGACCAGGGACCCCCGTCGCAATTTTTGCGGTAACTTGGTTAAGCTGTCTCTTGCCACACGGCATAACACACACACAAACACACACACACGCACACACACACGCACACATACATACAGATGTAGGAAGACTTTACACATATGTATGTATTCATGTGCATAAATAAATTCGTGTACTCCATGCATTTTTATTAGGTTCCATAACCCACCTGCCTACTCCTCCTCCTCCTCCATCACTAATACCCCTGCCCAAATATGCTTACTGCCGGTTGGGACTTATTTCGGATCGGATAGCCCTGACAAAACAAATGCAACTTTTAACATTCTTCTCAAGTGACGTGAAGTTAAGCCAAATAATAAAATAAAATAAATAAAAAAAAATAAATAAATAAAATAAAATAATAAAATAAAAGCTGAAAACAGCACTTCCAAAGACCTGTAAATGATCTATGCTCGACTTGGCAGACAAGTCATCTTATATAATCTTGCTCTTGGAGTTGATAAATGCTCAAAAACTATCAATTGTAATCGATATTTCGATAGTTCTCATAATAAAGTTGATAAATTATTATCAACATAAAATCCCCTCAAGGATTTTGGTATTTGTTTAACAAATTGCGATATGGAAGAGATGACTGAATTATAATAATGAGGATAATTTGAATAATATAATTAATTATTATTAATAATTAATTGGCCTGTTCTTTAATGGGAAAGTTAATTGGAAAATAATAATAGAGGGCAAACAGGCAGTGAAATATCGCGCACAGATTCCACAGTTCTTTTTGGATTTACAACTGACCAAACGATCAATCAAAGCCAATTTCAATTACATGCAGCCCACCTCAGGGACCAACCCCCCGACCCCCCCCCCCACCCCCACCCCTTCCACGCCAACCCAAAGGGAAAAGCTTCAGTTGCCAGCCGATTAAGTCTGGGCAAATTGTATGCAAAAGGAAAAGCAAAGAAATGAAAGCTGCAAGCGCAAAGGAAAACCCAATATAATATCATATCTAAAATATATATATATATATATATATATATATACACTTATATATAAATAGAACAGAGCCTGTCTGGCGCTGAGACCCCTTTTATTATATATCTTTGTATATATATATATATATATATATTTTATTTTATATACTTTATTTGGTGCAACACACACCTCGGAGTTTGCCTCGTTGGCTGAGTTGCAAACTCAGCTTGGGTTTGGGTACGTTTTTGGTATAGCTCTCTATATATGTGTGTGCTTGTGTGTGTGTCTGTGTGTGTCTGTGTGTGTCTGTGTGTGTGTGTGTGCTTGTGACGTGGCCGGTTTGTAACACATTCCGTGTACTGGAGTATTGTTAAAAAAAGAAGAAAAAACGCCAAATAAAACGAAGAAGTAAACGCAAAAAAATATAAAGTAAAAGGGTTAAACACAGGCAGCGGCCGCGACAGGATAACCGACAATGAGACAGACCCCCCCCCCCTATGTTCCGCACCATCTTTGCCCTTCCCTCTGCCAGCTAAGCCCCTGTTGCAACGCAGGACTCCCTGCACAGTTGCTGTATTGTATATCGCATGTATATTTCTGTAATTTTTGGCAATTCTTTTTTTTTTTTTTTTTTAAATTTTTGGCATTTTTTGTTTTTTTTTTTGGGGTTGGCGACGTTCACTGCAATTGCATCCACGCGATTGTGTGTGCTGTGTGTGTGTGTGTAAGCGCGTGTGTGCGTTGTGAAGTGGAACGCGTGTTGACGACCAGCAACAAGAACAAGAGCAACAACAACAACAACAACAATAAATTGGCGAGGACGATGCGACCCCAAATGCCACTTGTGCTGCGGCAGAGGCTCAGGGCTATTGCGGCTCGGGCTCGGGCTCGGGGCTCATTCAGCAGCTTTTTGGGTTTTTTTTTTTGTGTTTTTGTATTAAATTTTGTTGTTGTTGTTTTTTGGGACATTTATTTGCGTTGCTGCTGTTTCTGTTGCTGTTGCTGTTGCACGCACTTCCGGCCGCATTTTGAGTTGAGTTTATTAGCCCCGGCTGAGGGGCAGCGCCGGCTGCTGTTGCTCACAGTTGACGCCGGCAGACGACAAAACGTAATGGTCAACTTTGAAACTGGCCAGGACCCCACCAAGAAGCACAAACACACACACGCATACACACACACACACACACGCACACACACACACTTGTGCTGTTCCCCTTTTTTTTCAAAATTATTTTTGTATTTTCGGCGCTTTTTCGGCGGCACAGTTGCAACACTTGTCGCGGGCCGCGTTGCGCTTTTGCATCTGCTGCATCTGCTGCATTTCTGCTGCTGCTGTTGCTGCTGCACTTGTTGTTGCTGCTGTTGTTGTTCTTGGTTGCCTGTTCGGAAATTAGAAATGAAAGCTGACTTCCCCCTTTTTGTTGCTGTTTGTGCAACTTGCATTAGCATTGCCACAGCTTTATCAAAGGCTACGCAGCTTATCGCGCCAGCGTCTGCAGCTTGCCAGAGTCAACACAAATTGACTTTGACAGACCACCGTGTGCCACAAGAACAACAGCAGAGATGCATCCTCATCATCAACATCCTTATCAGACGCTGAAGGCAGCTTGACTGATTGTTGCAACATTGCAACATTTCAAAGGAGGAAATTTCCAAAGCAGCGCTTTTTTTTATGTGTGCAACACAGAAATCTTCTCTTAGCTGCTTTTTTTTTATGCTATTATTCATACAATATTTAACAGAATTTACACTAAATTTAAAAATTGGCATTTATTATAATATTTTGTTTTACATGAAATTTGATTTTAGTTAAGAGAAAAAAATGTGAAAAAATTATTTATAAAAACCAGCAAATTATTTTGGTTTTTAAGACAAATTTGTGCGCCGTGTGTTGGAGTTCTAAATTGGAGTACAACACATCATAATGATTAGCTCATCTGCATAATTGTAAAGTTTGCAGAGTCTGGTAAATAATATTCAGTTGCAGTTGCATAAACTAGCCAAGCTTTGAGGCTCCTGCGAGATTTTAATCTTCAGAGTTGTCAGCGCAGTAGGTGGTGCACAGAGCTTCTTTAATCCTCGAATAGTTCTGCTCACACACACACTCGCACACACACACTGCCATTGCACAATCAAGGACGCACAGCAGGTCCTTGCTTGCCACACCCCGCTTTGCCCATTCCTTTGTAGCGTTGCTTGGTGTTCCAGAAGGCAGGAGAGCATCAGCTCAACGTGGATGGCAATGCACGGACCGAATGCAACGCACTTCGACGACCTTTCATTATCTCTGTGCCCAGGCAGTGGCCCACCCGAACCCGAACCTGCAACCACCCCCTATTCCCCCCCCCCCCTTCATCACTCCGTCAGCCATCCGCTGGTGGCTCATAGACTTGCTGACTCCCCTGGGTGCTTTTCCTCAAGTTTATTGTTGTTTGTTGGCTTTGTCAACGGGCATTGTTGCTGTTGTAGTTGTTGTTGTAGTTGTTGTTGTTGTTGTTGCTGCTGTCAGCGTCGGTAAAAAACTCTTCAATCTCCTCTTTTTTCATTTATACATTTTGCTTGCGTTCTGCTTTTTTTTTTCCTTTTTTTTCCAAATTGCGTAAGCTAGTTGCTGGCTGCGACGCCAGGATCAAAGGCGCTTTGCGTGCATCTAAGTTTTTGCGAGTCCTGTGAACCCCCCACCCCCCTCCCCCCCTGGCTCGGGCGAGAAGTGCGTTTTCGAGTGCACTTCAGCAAAAAAGAAACGCAATGCAACAAAAGCATAAATCTGCAACAACAACAAAAAACACAACACGTAAATCAACGAGTGTTGCACGAAGCATGTTTGACTATGCCATACCCTATGCCCCCCCACACACACACACACACACAAATCGTCTCTTATAATTGATGTCCACAAAAACGTTGCAATTAGCACAAACCGTTATTTAATTTAATTGATTTTCAATGATATATGTTGGCAACTGGGCCAATTGGCAATTGCCAGTTGAACGCCTTCGCCAGTTTCCCTCGACCCCCTTTTCGGGCATTCCGAGTAGCGAGAGGGTATTTGAAAAGGATTCTTCCCCACATAGTCAACAACAACAACAACAACAACAACAACAATCTGCTGATCCCGTCGCTGTTCCCTGCTCTTTGTAGTTCTGCCGACGCGACATCCTCGGTGGGCATTGCCTACTTGTAGGCGCACTAAAATGCGTTTATGCATAATTTTGTAGGGTCTCCTTTATGAAGGAGCCCCAACAAGGCGGCTTCTAATTGCAGTGCCTGCGACAAAGTTGTGCACCACAAATTACTATTAATTATTTGAGGCCACCACCCGCTGTGCTGTTCGCAAGTGTGTGTGTGTTTGTGTGTGTGTGTGGGTGTGTGTATGGATGCGTGTGTTCCACATATCGATTGCATTTTGAGAAAAAAAAGAGAGAAAAAAAAAACGCACAAGTGGCAGCTGACGATGCCGCCAAATGCGTGCTCAAGTGTTTGTGCGAATGAAGAAGGCGGCATCAACCGCAAACACATGTCAAAAAACACACACATTCCCCCACACACACACACACACACACACACACACACATACTCCTACTCAATGCACAAGTGACAATGCCCCAAGTGGCGCCTTGTTAAAAGCCTACGCAATACGCCCATCAAACGGCTGCTTCTGTCTCAGGGTTCAATCCAGGTCACCAGAATGCAGAATATGAGAAGAGCTAAGACAAAATATATGTTGGCACCTATTACCATATAAAGTACATATACACACACACACACACACATATATATATATAGATATAACCAACTATCAATATATTTGTCTGGTTGTGCGACACACCCAAATAATATGATGCAGCTGGAGCAAAGCTGATTTGAATTCATGTCCACATTTAGTTTTTGAAATTAGTAATGCCAAAAGTTAATTAACAATTCACAAAAAATAAGTATTTTTTTTTTAACTTCAAATATTAATTATTTATGCCAAGCAATCAGATTAATTAATTCTCGAGTTTATCGCATTGTGAATACTCCTTTGAGCTGTGCTTGTTTTTATGAGTTTTTCAGCTATTGTGAATACTTCTTTGAGCTATTCTTCTTCTTATTATGTTGGAATTTTTGCCCTTCCCCCCCCCCCCACTTTTTCCCCAAGCTCAATTGTGTGGCAGCGTGGCAGAGTCAGTCCAAGTGAGTGACAGACCTGGTCACCAAGCAACCAACTGCATGACAGACCAGAGAGACCTTTACCCTACCCCCCTTCCCTACTCTACTACCCTCCCCCCCCCACAGTCAGCACCCCTCTACCAATGAAGTGGGAAGTGCGGCCTTTGTTGCTGCTGCTTTTTAGCGCGTCTGCAATATTTGCATAAATTATTGTACAACAAACAATAATTTTTTTTATTTATTTTTTATACACGGCTTCTTCCCTGGGCCCCTGGCCCTGGCCAGCCGTCTCTTAAACTGCATTTATTTTCCAGAAAATTACGTTGTGAAAAATGCAACAATAATATTTCGCTGTTGTTGCTGTTGTTGCTGTTGTTGTTGTTGTTGTTGCAGTTGCATTTATGGCAGCGTATCAGTGACGGAATTCCTGGAAGTACACATAGGCAAAACACAAAATAAGAATACCACCTTATTATTATTATTATTTTCATTTTTTTTTTTGTTTAAGTACGAGACTTGCAACAACGACAAAATGCAGCATAAGTTGAAGAAGACCACAAGAAGCAAGAACAACAATTGGAGGCAACAAAATTGCCGCTCTCAAAAGTCAACGTCAGCGACCAGAGAATATGAAACTGACAACTGACCAAACGGAGACCCGAGTCCCCTGAACTGAACACTCAGAACACTCAGAACACCCGGCCACCGCAATCCTCACCCCGCAACCCGCACCCCGCACCCCGCACTTTCCCCTTCCCACTCCCACTGCCCAAGCCAAAAGGCAAAGTGTCAGCAATTCTTCCAGCCAACGATATATAATCAGAAGTTCAATAAAATGTTGGTTCCAACTCAACTCCAACAACAGTTGTCGTTCCGAGAGGAGCAGAGAAGATGATCAATTTGGTTGTATTGGTTTTTTTTTTTATATATACAGACCCATTGCATTACAAGATTGTGCAACACTACTCTACGTTGCTCAACACTCTTTGCCTAACTGCCGATCTATGAATTAGCTGGTTTTTTCTTTGTTTTAAAAAAATGATTTTAGTATTTTTCTTATAATGCAGATATATTTTTTTAAGGTTTTTATATATGAATTTTTGATATGAGCGCTTGGTCTAGAAATATTGCAAAACTGTTGAAGAAGGAAGCATAAATTTCATATATTATTGTACATATAATTTTTTTGACCCAGTTTCATCTGGCTGATTTGTTACTTAAGTGATAAAGTCGATGGAATACATGTGAAATAAATGTATTATTGAAATTATTATCTTTTTTTTTTTGAATATGTTTGATATATTTATGGATGGTGGGTTGGGGGGGGGGGGGGACTTATGTCATTCAATAAACTTTTGTGCAAAATGTCATTGCAAAATTTGTGTGTGTGTGTGTGTTTTTTTTTTTAATTTTTTGCCAATTCCGTGACATGTGCCCTGTTACTCGAGCTCCGCAAAATGTTTAGTTTTTGTGCTTGTTTTGGTTTTGAGGCAGGCTTCTAAAATTTCATAAATTCAACGAATTTGTCGCGCAATCGTCAACGTTCGACTGAGTAAAATTCCGCAGTTTCTAATAAACGCCAAGACAGGCAGTTTCTCAATGTTGTTGTTGCAGTGAAAAATGAAAAGAAGAAGAAGGTGAGGAGGAGGAGGAGGAGGAGGAGGAGGAGGAGGAGGTGGAAGCAGAAAAGAGGGACGCACAGTTGCTGCTAAAAGTTGTGGAACCCAATTGAATGCAGATGATGTTGTTAATGATAATTGCATAAATTTATTGTCAACAGCGTCGGTCACGCATGGCAACCATGAGGCAGGGGCAGGGGCAGGGGCAGAGTTCTTGCTTATCATAACTATATATATATATCCATATGTATGTGTGAGCGACACAATCGATAAGAGCAGACAGCTAAACATAAATGCAAAATGAAAGCAACAACAACAACAACAACAACAACAACAATAATAAAAAAATGCACAAAAGAAAACGAAATTAAAACAGAAGACGTCGCGACGTGCATTGTCAAGAATAAAACCAAATTGTATATGCACACATATATATATATATATATATATATATATATATTTACATGCATATGTGTGTGTGTGTGGCAAAGAGCAGAAACATTGCGAGCTGCCCCATTTCAAGTTGCATTCCACACGTTTAACAACATTCACCTGCGACTTGTGCAACGTGCAACTTGCAACTTGCGACTAACTGTCGAGGGGTTTTATGCTCTCTTACTCTCGCTCTCTCTCTCGCTCTCTCTCTCTCTCTCTGTCTGTCTCTGTTTTTTTTTTTTTTTGGATAGGTGTCCTGTCGTGTGCTGTGTCTGTCTGGCAACATTAAAAAATACGTCGATGGCATTGTGTGTGCTGCAATGGCTGCAACTTCAACTGTTGATGCAACACACACACACACGCACACACACACACACACATCAAACAGCTGTGCAGACATTTTAAGCAGCTAGTCATCAGGCTGTCGTCGTCAGCGGGCTGCAGTCCTGAGTCGCTTTCAAGAGGCAAGCAGCCAGGCAGCCAGGCAGCCAGGCAGGCAGGCAGGCAGGCAGCTTGGGGCGTGGTCAGGTGTGGGTTTGTGGTACGGGGTACGGGGTGGCAGTTATTGTAAGGTCGCATACAACAGACAGCGTCTAGTCACAGACATTTACTCTCTGTGTGCCGTGTTTAGTAAATACCAAACAACCTTTGTCAGTCCCAACTGTGACTACAACGAGCCCAAGCCCAAGCCCAAACCCAAATCCAAATCCAAGCACGACCTCGACCCCCAACCCAACTGACTGTCTGGCATTGCTTTTTACTTCACAGTCGCCCTGTCTACACCCCCCCCCCCCAACCACCCTCAATACCACCCCACAGACTGTCCAACTGTCTGTCTAACTGCCTGACTAACTGGCTCTTACGGACTTGGCCCAGACTGCACTCAGCTGCTTCTTCTGCTGCTTCTGCTGCTTCTTCTGCTTTTCCTTTTCATTCCTTGCATTCCGAGCAGCAGCTCTGGATCGTGGCAAGTAACTTTCAAACTGCAGTTATAATTTACATTCGATTATTTATCCACCTATTCGAAATGGGTATTCATTTGGTGTTTGTATATCGATTTGATGCGAAAAATATGTCAACACAAGTGCAATTGGAGCTCATTTTGTGCTTTAAGATTTTACACTTTTGCGTTGAACTTGAACTTTGAACAGACTGCAACACGCAGAGAAAGAGAGAGAGAGAGAGAGAGAGAGAGAGAGAGAGACAGTTAGAGTGTTTGGTTGCAACCTACTTATGCGGCAAAGTAAAAGTTTTTCAATGCCAGCCAAACTTTCAGAGACGCCTTTTTGTGCTCAACATGCTGATAAAGTTGATACGAGATGCTGCAAGCCGATTAAAATATATGCTGCAAGAACAGCAGCGGCAGCAAATGAAAGCCAAATGATGATGTCACGCCCGAAAACACACAGAAAACTTAACAAAAATGCAACTTTTTAGTGTATTGTTGTTGCTGTTGTTCGAGCTCATAATTTCGCTGCTGAGTTTGTCGCTGTGACTTTTCAACGTCATAATTAAGCCTGCCACATGTTGCAGCCGCAACAGCAACAACAACAACAATACAAACAATGCTGCTCAAAAGTTTTCATGCATGTGCCATACTCGCTGTACGCGAGTGTGTGTGTGCGTGTGTGTGTGTGTGTGTGTGTGTGTGTGCGTGTGTGTGTGTGTGTGTGTGCACTTGTATTGCAGGGCACTTGAAGCAACCGCAGACAGTTGCCAGACTTTTTGAGACAGCGACAGACAACAACAACAACAAACTGACTTTGGCATTGCTTTTGTTGTTCTGCAACATAACAAAACAACAACAACAACAAGAACAATAACAACAACAACAACGGCAACAATTTGCGCTAGGTAATTAAAATAGTGAAAGTTTTACGTCAAATTGTTTGACTGCAGTTTGTCCACCCACCCACAATTGCACATCCACCCTTTCTCCCTCTCTCCCTCTCCCTCTCTCTCTCTCTGTCTCTGTCTCCCGCTCTCCAATCTGTATCATTTGCCATAGCCTACATTTGAGCTTTGTTATTGTTGTTGTTGTTGGCTGACTATTTTGTGTGCAGTGTTTTCAAAAGTTTGTTGTTTGTTTTTTGTTGTTGAGTTGTTTTTGAAAAGCCAGGACATAATGAGAGCTACAGCAAATTGTAACCATATTCAAAACAGGAAGTTAAAACAGGACATTAGGAAATGAATTAAATTGGCGTCAAAGTGGTAGGTGGAACAGGTGGAAAGATGGACATCATTTGCCGTTCGATATATTTTTATGCGTTTACCTAATTAAATTGCAATTTTCACATTATATTCACTAATTTATTAATGCATTTTTTTTTTTTTTTTTTGTCATTGCAGCATATTCTTCAAAATTCTAAATTTCAACGAAGAAGAAAGCGTGTAAAACTTAAAGAAAACCACACACGAAATCTCGGCGAATCGATAGGCAACTCAGTAAAAAGCTTATCGATAACGGCAACAACAACAACAGCAAAAAGAACAACAACAAAAAGAACAACAACTACAACAACAACAAGCATCAACACGCTACAACTCTGGCAGCGCTCTCTGGCTATTGAAACCAACTCTCTCTCTCTTACACCAACTCACACACACTCACTCGCACTCACTCACACACACTCACACACACACACACACACACATGCACTCATTCTTGAAAGCAAACTTGAGGAAAAACTTTGCAACCAACTGGACCAATTACATTTTTATCGACAACAACATAAGTAAACAAAATAATAATAATAATAACAAACAAATGACAAAATAAAATAATACAAAAATTGACAAACACCAAAAGCAAGCATATAAAATGATAACGAATTGAACAATTTCATTTGGGCAACAAAACTTGGCCAAAAGCAAATAAGCATTCGAATTACGGTTATTTTTCGGACAACAGTGCTGTACAACGCAACAATTTTTGGTGTGCAAAAAGTGTGAAGCGAAGCAAACATCAAGGCGAATGAAATAAGGCATAACAAAATTAATCGAATCCAAAAGCGACAACAAACAACAACAAACAACAACAAGAGCAACATCTGCTGCTGCAGCGACGACAACCACAAGAAAGAAGGCAAGCACAACAACAACAGCAACAATAACAACAGCAACAACAGCAACAACAACAGCAACAACAACAGCAACAACAGCAACCACAGCAACCACAACAACATAAACACCAACAACAACGACAAAGACAGCCCAAAACAACAAACAAAACAACAACAACAACAACAAACAAAACAACAAACAGCAAACAACAACAAAAACCAATCAATTGAAAATTGAAACTTATGGATTGCTGGACGGGTAACGCCCGACTGGCGAGTGTTTTAGTTTAAGGTAAGTTTCAAATCAAATAACTCTAATTTACAAAATCTTTAAAAAAAAGTCTGTGTCTCCCTTTACTTTTTTCAATATTCCCAAAACAATTAGCAATATACATTTAATTGTCCAGCAATCAAATATGAAGTTTTTTGTGGCTCATATTGTAAATAAGTTATTAAATATTTGAAGATCTTTATAAAAAAAACATGCCTTTCAGTTAGTATAGAAAATACAATAAATTGGGAAACAAAATTATCTAATTTACATATATTTAAAATTTGCAACTGATTTTTCCCAATTTGACTGACTTTCCGCTGAGACGATTTTGCCCAAAATTGAGAAGTAATTTTTTCTGTATGCACAACAACAACAATTTTACAATAATTAAAAAATCGAGTGCTTTGAAGAGCTCTTAAATAACTGTTTCTTTTTGTACGTTGATTTTTTTTTTCTAATTTAAAATCTAATTTCGCGCAATGTCATAAATAATTATTATTTTTTTTTTAATTTTAAGCTGCTGTAAAAACATTTTTGAACATTTTGTGTGTTGATGTTGAGAATCAATAAAGAAGCTAGCGAAAAATGTTGTGCTTTGAGGGAGGCGGGCAGCCGGACAGGGGGCGTGTCCGCTTAGCAGCTGTCCATCAAAAAGCGCTCGAGCGAACATGACGGCTGACAGTGTGTGTGTGTGTGTGTGTGCGGGTTGCTGAGATTACTGCAGCAGCCAAAATAAGTCAAAACTAACACACACACACACACACAAACACACACGCGCATTGTGGCTAATTAAAGCAATTTTCGCAATTGCGCAAAAAAAAAGAGAAAAAATTTCAATTAAAATTGAAACCTTCGCCGCCAGGCAATTGGTGTGCACACACACGCACACACACATGTCCATTTTGTTTTTTTTTTTCTTATTTGCTGCTGCGATCTTTGCATTCACTTGCCATTGTCAAAAGCAAAGCGCAGACGTTGCTGACTTCCGCCCAACAACAACCACGACAACAACGACAACAACAGCAACAACAGCAACAACAGCAACAACAACAACTCCCAGAACAACCCTTGTTAAAATTTTAGTGCTCGCTTTAAGCCAATCTGTTTTGGCTTTGACCTTGGCATAGACTGCTACCTATTTATTTATGTTTTTTCTTCCTTATTTAAGAAAATTGACAATTTCATTTTTGTTTATTTAGTTTTAATTTTTAACACTTGATTTGGGGTTTGTTGTTGTTGTTGTTGCTGTTGCTGTTGTGTTTGTTGTACGGGTTTCTCTAGCTGGTTCCCAGGCCCCAAATGCGTTAGCTCATTAATAAAACGTTAGCACCGTTAAATTGCAAGCTGCAAAAATTAACGCCTAATTGATGAAATGGCAAAAGTGGCCAAAACAAAAACACATCTTGGCTCAACTTTCAAGCAAACTGTTAAGAAAATAATGGAAAAAGGTTATTTCTATTGATTGAAAAGCATTGCAAAGTAACTGCAATGACTGCAGCTTCCAGCACTTGCAACAGCAACAGCAACATTAGCAACGGCAACAGCAACAGCAACAGCAACAGCAGCAACATTAGCAACAACAATAACAGTTGCTTTGCAGTTGCAATTTATGCGCAGCGTGACAAATCAATTTTACTTGAGTCATTTTTAGAGAGTTTTGTGCATGATCGTTCGAGGGGAGTGCCAACGTTAAGGTGGAGTGGGGGAGGGGGTTGGTGGTTGGGTTGGTTTGCGGGCGGAGGTAAGGTGATCGTTGCCAACAGCAGCGTTTGCCAGTTTCGCACGCTCGAAACGGCAAAGAGCGCCGTTATCATCAGCATAAATATGTGACATTTACGAGTAATGGCAAATGACGTTCGAATCGAACTGCAACAACAACAACAACAACAGCAGCAGCAACAACAACAACAACAGCAGCAGCAACAACAACAACAAATAGCAAACATGCAACAAATGCAACACTAGACTAGTGTAAATAGTTTTCACGTTGCAGTTGAAAGGTTGCAATGCAAGCAATTTGAGGCAAACACAACTCTCAGTGGGACACTCACGACTGCTAGATACCCTGCACACAAAAACATTTCCGCTTGATGAGCGCAGACTCATTTTGTGTGTGTGTGTGTGTGTGTGTTTTCCAGATGAGATATATTTTATAGATTATGCTTTTTATCTGGCATCGGCAATCGATTTATATCGATATCTGTGGCATCGATGCACTGATGAATGATATACAAGATCGTGTATATATTAGCTGTCTTAGATGCACAGACAGATCTCGTTTTTTTGATTAAGCAAATGCATATTTTCTGCAGAAATTTCTTTCTCTCTTAAAAACTCAAAATTAGCTTTAATTAAACAAAATCAAATAATGGGCAATATTCGAATAATCGGATCAAGTTCTTTCAAGTAAAGTAAAATATATATAGAAAGAGGAATCATGCAAATTATTCAACTATTTAAATAGCTGATGCAGAAAAGTGTTTTTCACTTTGCAAATGATTAAAGCCGTTTTGTCTCACTTGTTTTGGTACAATATGCGTTTTGGCCAAAACAAACAGTTACCTTTTCTTGGACAAAATGAGTCTAGACAATTTCTTATGCGTGGGCGAACATTTTAATCGCTGTGAAAAGTGCCATTCTGCGTGGGTGGGGGGGGGGGTGCTGAGGGGGGTTGTGCGCAATCAAAGCACGTTTTAAATATATACCTACATACATACATATTTAAGCATATATAAGCATGTGTGTGTATGAAATTTATACGTAATTGCTGCTAATCATTTGGCGTGTGAGCTGCGTGTCGTTGCCGTTACGAAAGGTGGCGCCCCACGCTTCCTCCGTGCATGCCCCACACTCTCCAAACAGCACAGCTGAGCACGCGTTTTCGATTAAAGAAAAGGTACAATACAAAGGAAAATCATAAAAAAAACATATATATATATATATATATACATATATATGTTGCATAAAACTGTTGATTGGCGACTTATGCATTTCTTGTTGCTTCTTGTTGCAATTGAATGCGGAAGCGTGTGAAGCGCTTGAATGAACCAGATCAACTGATCACAGCAAACGAATCAATGAACGAATAAATGAATGAATGAGTGCCTGAATGAATGAATGAATGAATAAATGAATGGATGGATGAATGTACATCATCTTGGGGTTGGTTGAGTGACAAACACTTTGTCACTCTAAGGACAGAAATTGTATGCGATCAAAATAATATTAGTTCCCCATTTTTTTGTAAAATTAAAAAAAAAATACTTAAAATATATATATTAAAATTTTGATTTAAGCACGAGCAACCATTACAAATTTGACATATATTTTATAAAATTAATATAAATAATAATAAAAGTCCTCAAACTTAATAATTTTATTATGTATTTTATATTAATTTTTTTAAATAAATTATAATTTACATTTATCAATATAATTGAAGTCAAATAATAGTAAAGTCTTCTCAGCTAAATCTCTCAACTAACTAGATATTATGAGCGTTAATAGTTGACAATTTTTTGTATTTGATCAAAAATAATAATGCTTGAAAACTTTCCCAGATGAGAAAAAATGTTTTGCATAATTAAATTTTTTCTTCATATGGAAAATTTGGTCGAAAATTGTTCTCGATTTTGTCAACATAAAATGAGTCATATTCTTATTAGCACTACTAGTAGGTGTGATATATATAAATATAAATATATTCATATATATATATATAAATATATATATATATATATATATAGCCCCGATTTGTCTTCTTTCCAACTGCACTCTGTGCGTTTTACGTAAACTTTTACACGGAAAAAGGGGCTTCTTTAATATTTATTACTTCCCCGACTAGTTATCAAAGTTTTTGTAACGCAGGTGCTGACATACGCAATGTCAATGTGTCGATATCGATAAATAATTGATAAATATCGATTAAGCAGCAAGTTGGAAAGCAAGTCAAATTATAAAGTTGGAGCTGTTTGCAAGAGGCGTCTAGCCTTATAATGCACACATAATTAAATATTTATATAAATTCCAGTGGCCAAGCAATGAAAGTACTCCACACCCTCTTCAAGGTTGTGTGTGTGTGTGTTGTGTGTGTGTGGTGTGTGTGTGTGGTGTGTGTGTCGCTGTCGTTCGCTGACAAATGCACAAAATGCATGACGCCACTGGTACTTTGGGGACTTGCTTGTGGGGGGGGAGGGAGGTGGGTGAACGTTGGGATGTTTGATTATTTCTTGAGGTGCTCGAGTGGTGGTGTGGGTGGTGTGGGTGGTGCAGTGGTGGAGTGGCCGGTGCGATGCGCGTGTAAAACGCAAGAAGGAAGTGATTAATAAGCATTGCAAAGCCAAACAAAATGTGTGCGCTAAGTTTGCCGCCTGCTTAAGAGACTGCAACAAGAGACTTGCAACAAATGCAAATGCAAGAGCGTGCCAACAGAGAGAGAGAGAGAGAGAGAGTGAGGGAGTGCGAAAGTTAGAGAGAAAGAGAGAGAGCAAAGCGCAGTGAGAGCGTGCGCATTAGATTGCTGCTGCTGTTGTTGCTGCTGTTGCTGTTGCTGCTGTTGCTGTTGCTGTTACAATATGGTAACCCTAAAACTGCGGCATTTCTGCGTGCGTGTTATCGTGTTCACATTGCCAACAGCAAACAGCAAACAACCAACAACAAACAACAACTACAAACTATAACGCAATTATGTGCAGCTAGCACTTATTGCCCCCTCCCACCACCAACAGCAACAACAACAGCAACAACAGCAACAGCAGCAACAGCAACATCACCAGCAGCAGCAGCAACACCCATCCACTCGGCTTAGTGTGGCCAACCATTCACCTACGACTCATTACCCACATATACAAAGCATGCCCTCTCGCTCTGGCATGAGCAACACCTGCATGCGGCCTGTGGCATTATTGCTTGCACCTCAATTCGTAATTGCATTTTGCGTGCATCAATTATTGCGCATTTCTCAGTTGCGTTATTCAATTGTTATTATTATTGTTGCTGTTGCTGTTGCTGCTGCTGTTGTTGTTGTTGTTGCTGTTGTTGCTGTTGTTGCTGTTGTTGCTGTTGCTTTTATCTGGCAGCCGCCTTCTAATTTACACAGCGACAGCGACAAATATTGTACAATCATAATGCATAACATTAGCTGAATAGCTTACACAAATGCATATACATACATACATACATACATACATACATACATACATATATATATATATATAAATACTTGTGAGCCAAATTAACGATTATTCAAGCTCCGAAATAATAATCATATTTTGTGTACATTTTTTAACAGCTTCTTTTTGATTATTGAATTGTTTTTTGTTTTGTGTTTTTGTTTTTTTTTGTTTATTTTCTTCAGCAACTATTAAAAATGTGATTTAGATCGAAGTCACTTTCGAGCACAATAATTATAGAACCAGTTCTGATTCAGTTTTCAATCCATTCCATAAATTGAAATTAGCTTTAAGGTTTTTACCTTTGCCACATTTCTGGTTATAAATTATAAATTTGACTTTATAGCTGCACACGCTGCGTATGCTTGTTGCACAACTACTACTGCGAGTGCGAGAAAGATAGAGATGGAGATGGAGTGGGAGTGGGAGAGGGAGAGGGAGAGAGTGAGAATCGCTTGTCGCTGCGTGACACATTCTGTGGCTGACTTTTCAGCTAATAGCAATGCGAACAACGGCAACGGCAACGGCGACGGCGACGGCGACGGCGACGTGGACAGGCGACATGCAAGCCAAGTTGAGGCTGACCCATTGGCAATTAGCATTTGGATGGAGCTGATGGAGCCAGTGGAGCCTCCATGCAGTTGCCAGCCAGGTGCCAGCTGCCAATGCCAGTTTATCTGATCGTTTTGCGTACCAGTTGACGACCCACAGAACCAAAAAAAAAAAATAAACAAAAAAAAAAAACATTGGACGCTTGCGTGTTGACTGTGTGTGGGTGTGTGGGTGGATTAGCTATATATGTGTGTGTGTGTGTTTGCAATTGTGGATTAATTATAACCAAGGACTTACAAGATACAAACAAAGATACAAATATATTGCTGCGTTTGCGTGCCCCTTTGAAGGTGTGTGTGTGAGTGTGTATGTGTGTGTGTGTGTGTGTGTGTGTGTGTGAGTGTGTGCAATTTCCGTTGGGCTAGAACAAGGTTAATTCAGTTAGCCATTGTTGCTGTTGCTGTTGTAGTTATTGTCGCTGCAATTGCTGCTCTTTTAATTACGCTTACTTACATAATCATTTCCAACTGATGACACGCACACACACACACACACACACACACACCACACACACACATCTTACAAATGAACTTATTTACTTATTTATTGCATTTAATTTGACGCCTTGGGAAAAAAGCTGCTTTGACAGCGACGAACCCGCTAACAGCAGCTCCTAAGCTGAACAAAGCTAATTATATTCGAGTGTGTTCTTTTTTTTTTTTTCTATTTTATGACTGAAAAGTTGCCATGAAATTTCTTTGCATGTTTTATGTCATTTGTAGCCCTCGAATTTTGCATAAATCCGGTTCCAGCAACTTTCATGCGAGTCGACAACTTGCACTAAGCAAAAAGAAATAATAAACAAAATAATAAAAATAATACAACAAATAAATGAAAGGGACTAACTAAGTACATAGATAATATAACTCTGCAAATGTGACAGTAACAATAAGCAACACCAGCAACAGCAACAGCAACAGCAACAGCAACTGTTGCCGCAATTAGACATTTCAAATTTCACCAAGCAGAAACTTGGTATCATCATTGGATCCATCGGTCATTGCATACTTCCCATGGCCAGATAACTTTCGAAAGTTGTGCCCTTGTTTAATATATATATATTACTTTTGGGGGCAGCAACAATTTTGCGGAGCTGCCTAAGATGCGCAACAAAAAGACAAATTCGAGAGAAAAATAACCCTTTAACCCAGCTACCAAATCAATGATAAAGTGTATTAGCTGGTCGAGCAGATACAAGTTTGGTTTTCAATTCACAATCGGATTAATGTTCAGCGATGAATTCACAATTTAATTGTAAATAAAAAATATATTTAGACTTCACAAAGTATTTCATCTCTAATTAGCTATTAACATTCAATATAAATTATACAGAAATATCAGATATTTATAACATACATACAGAACATGTTGCGTATGTGGCAAGTATAAATTTATTTCAATTTTGTACAACATAAAAACCAACATTAATTAAAAAAATGCTTAGGCAAATGTACAAAAAAATAATTGCATTGAATGCTATCAATAATAAAAGTGTTAGTAAAATGCTGAATAATAAAGAGGATTAATGTACATTAAATGCAGTACAAGCCAAATACAAATACATACCAACAATTTGTGGCATTATCTTATTTATTGTTAGCACTGATAAGAAAGCCATAATCAACATGTCTCTGATATGATGGCCATGTATAAATATCAATAAATCCACTGACGGATATTATTGTAACTCGTAATAGACACACACACACACACACACACACATATAAAATATACGTAATAATGGTTGTTGGTCGATTTTTAATTTATCGCCAATTTGTATATGTGGACCCTGTGTCAGAAGCCGACTCAGAAGTGCCACAAGGCGTTAAATACGTCTGTGAATTTATTCACGCAGTAGGCCCAGTCGACAATCCAAGCAAAGACAACAACAAGAACAAGGCAACAAAACATATAACATAAAATTCGCAAGTCTATTGAACTTTGTGTTACAACAGCAGCAACAACATTGCCAAAAACAAAAAAAATAGTTTTGCTCAAACGCTGAGGCAGCAACAACAGCAACAGCAACAACAACAACAACGAGAGAAGCAACGTCAAACAAAAAAAAAAAGAAAAAAAAATAGCATAAAATCAAACGCAAAAAAGTTCATTGAACTCAAAGGCAAATCTAGCTACTGTTGTTGTTGCTAGTTTCAACCGAAAGATCAACGACACGCACAAAAATGGTGTACAACAACAGCAACAACGGTAACATTTATCACTCATAGGCTCAACGCACGCACAAAAAGTCAATGAACTGACGACGTCGGCAGCGCCAAACAGCAACAAAAATCACTTGCAAAAAAAAGTGCGTGAGCCACGCGTAGCAACAACAACAACAACGAATGCAAAAAAATACAAAAAAATTGTATATTCGCAACAAAACGATCGCACGCACCGTAACCAACACAAGCGAAATGAGGCCGGGCCGCGACATCAAAAATGTTGCCAAAATATCAAACAGCGTGCAGCGAGCGATAGCAACAAGAGCGAGCAGAGCGCTTGCCCACATCAGACTCGCTCGCA
This sequence comes from Drosophila demipolita, assembly GCA_035042405.1. Classification (NCBI taxonomy): domain Eukaryota; kingdom Metazoa; phylum Arthropoda; class Insecta; order Diptera; family Drosophilidae; genus Drosophila; species Drosophila demipolita. Next base: position 272,186 of record JAWNLI010000476.1, on the reverse strand, counting down.
CTCGCTCGCACTTACACACGCACAATTCGCAAACATTTCGCTCTGTTCTGCGCGCCGCTCTCTCAACATTTTTTTCAAAGTCAAGTTGAAGAGCACCAAATGCTGACGGCCGTCTGTTTGTGTGTGTGTGTGTGCGCATGTTTGCGTGTGTGTGTGTGTATTGTCCGCCTGTTTGAATTTATGCTTTTATTTTGTGATCTTTCTTTTTGCCCAATTCGCGAATTCTCTTTGCCAATTCCGCTCTGCTTTCGGCTAGCGTCACTGCCACAGTCGCTGTCGCTGTTGCTGCTGCTGCTGCTGCTGCTGCTTACCCAATTCGCATGTTTGGCAAACATATGGCCTCCAAATCTATCGACAAATGCGTTACAAATGGCGTAATTGCCGTGACAGCAGAAGTTCTGGGGGAAAAAAATAGTTTCTGCTTATAATTGGAAATTTGCCTGCAGCATATTTCATATTTAAAAAATTGGCATCCCGTAACGAGGGTGCCTTTATTGTGGAAACTTGCCTTTATAGAGGAACTCTTCCTAAAAGAACCTGAAAAATCGGCATCGTTTGCCATTTTCATTTACTAAATTTGCACGCGACGTTTCTGACAAGCAGCACAACTGATGAAAAGCAAGCAAAAACTGATTAATCCATTGTTGATAACTGCCTGTCAAGCGATTAATCGTTCGTTTGACTTCTCAGCTATCGAAGAAGATGAAACTCGTCAATCATTGCGAGCAGAAATCGAATCGATAGAGAAACTTGCTAAAACTTGTGTAAATTATGAAATGCATTCAAAAAACACATTTCACAAATGAAGCTCAACTGATCATAATTATTATGATTGAATCATCATCAGGAAGGTCCTTCACGATTTGGTGGCATTCTTAATATATTGGAATTTACAGTTTGGTTTTTAGCAAGAACAAACATAAAGAAATCCAAACCCAACAAAAAAAAAAGCAAACAAACACTGCGAAGCGCTTATCAGCTGAGAGAAAGAGAAAGAGGAAGAGGGAGAGGGAGAGGGAAAGAGTGCGTTTTGCCAGCACTTGACATATTCTTTTTGCTTATTCCACATATACTACGTGCATACGAACATGCATACATACATGCATACATACATACATAGTATGTTATCTATTGTATAGTGACATACATGCATACGCCACACATTTCCGCACTTCCCTGCCTTTTCTTAGCCCCTTGTTTGGAGTTAAGCCCAAGGCACGTACGCAGCGTGCCCGTTGCATGACATTAGACAGATACCAAGAATGGCAAAGAGAGAGGGAGAGGTAGAAAGAGACAGAGAGAGAGAGAGAGAAAATATTCATATTATATTTTAACATATCGAAGAAATTGGATTCAAAATAATAATTATAAAAATACGCAAAGTAAACAGCAATAAAATGCAAGAAATACAAATAAATATTTGTACATACGCATGAATAGTAAATACATTTGTACATAGCCAGGAATATTATGCACATACATGTGTAATATGCATAACTGTGTTACTAAAACTATCTTGGGTTAATCCAGTCTGTTCAATTGGAAACCCATTCTCAAACCAATTGATATATAAAGTTGAGTAATTTTCAAATTCAGCCCTTCGACTTGCGATCATATTTGTATTTGAACAATCAGCTGATTTTCTAAATGCTCAAATATAAGCATGATGAAATTGATCTGCTCCAGCAGTGAGTCAGCCAAAAGTTGAACCACTTCCGCAACCGCCACTCGGTTCGTCTATAATTAATTGTTGGATTTGATTTAAGCATAATTATTCATTGGCTGTTAGGTGCTGTTGACCCGGCTGATCTTCGGCTGTTTGCGCTGATCTCTGGCCAACATTTTAGCCACGCATTTATTAGCCATTATAGCAGCTGCCCGAAAATGCATTGGACATTATGCAAGTATTTATATTTTTTTTTTTTTTAGATTTTTTTTCCCTGTATTTATGTATTTTTTTTTTGGCTGCACTCCTGCAATTTGTCTGTTGTTGCACCTTTTGAACTGCCGGCAATGCGACGCGATCAATCAATGCCAAAAATGCAGCGAAGTGTTCGATAGAGATGCCAAACCAAATGCCGAAAAGCGGCAACACTTCCGGCCCGAGAGAGACTGAGAGAGAGAGAGAGAGAGAGAGAAAAAGATAGATAGAAAGAGAGAGTGGTGAAATAGGTTGTGGGGAGGAGACAAAGCAGCTGCTGATATGACTAGTTTCGCATATGCGAATGCTGAAAACATATGTTGCTATCTGTATCTGACAGATACGTAAGTAGGTCGCACACACACACACACACACACACACACAGGCAGACAGACAGACAGACGCATAGCTAATTCGCACGCACGCACACGCAATGAGCGGGCTGCGTAAATTGCGTATACGTAATGTGTGTCAAGGACAGATATGTGCGAATTTTTGTTGTTGCTTCTCGTTATGATTTTCAATGCTTAATTTTGCCGGCTGACGGCGCTCATTGCTAAATTTAAATGACGCCGCGCCAGCTGGCAACAGCAACAACAACAGCAGCAACAACAACAGCAAGAAGCAGCCACACAGGCACCCACTGAACTAATTTGCGCAGATTGCGCTGGTGTGCGTGTGCCTGTATGTGTGTGCGTAGATATCATTGAATTTCAACTGGCCGGCAAACCCGCTAGAAACATTTTTCGCAACTAATTTTTTTTCGGCTCTCGTTTATTTTTTTTTATTTTTTTAGTTTTTGGTTTTTTTTTTTTTGCAAAACTCACGCCCACGGTCAAGCCAAAAGGTCAGCGACAGACACAAGCGACTGCAAAAATTTCTCTTTTCGGTTGGGCAACATGACAGGCCAAACGCTTCGTAGAGCCCACAAAATAAATGACTTCAAAACTGAAATGCTCCAACGCTGACAAAAAAAATAAAGCCAACAAAAGCCAAAAGAAAAGCAAGCAAAACAAAAAAAAAAGCTAAACTATCCCATACTTAAAATGGTATCAATTCGATATACAACATTTTACATACCGCTCCGATTGTTATTCAAATTGTGCAAACCAAATCCAAAAACCCAAAAATGTATTTAAAAGAAAAAAAAAATATATATATATATATATATATATATATTTATTACATATATGCATATTACTAGTTAACCACAAAATTTGTGGAGATATGCTTAGGCATTTGAGGCAAGTACATCTGTCACTAGAACCTCTTTCGTTCGCTTGCTGGCTTGTGTCTAATTTCCAATTGGGTCGCACGCAACGCAAGTTTGCCTATTTGCGAATTTTTTTTTACTGTTTAGTTTTCTGCTTCTTTTTGTTATTTTTTTTTTGCAAACGCGTCGATCACGGAAACGAAACAAAAACACTGTTGTTGTTGCTACTGCTCCTCTTGTGTGTGTTAAGCAATGAACGCATTGCGTAATCGGCGCTGCTTGCTGCTGCGCCTTTGCAGCTTGGCAACACAGAGCAGAGGGCGCTTGTTAAGTTTAGTTGGCTGCCTAGTTAGCGCCTACGTTTCGCTATAGATGCATGTGTGTTTGTGTATGTGTGTGTGTGTGTTTGCTGCCTGTTTAAGCCGTTAGAAGTTGAAAGCAACGCAAACGCAGTCAGCTTTCACATGTGTGTGTGTGTGTGTGTGTGTGTATGTGTGTGTGCGAGCTTTTGTCAGCTGCTTTTTGGCGTCATGCGTAAGTGGCTATAAATTTAGCAGGCACCAAAGCAGAAGCAGAAGCAGCAGCAGCAGGCAAAAGTCAAAGCAAAAGAACAAGAGTCAAAGTGACGCGCCGTCGAAGTCGACGCTTACGTCGCTGTCGCTGGCGCCGTCGCCGTCCGCAGCAGCGTCAGCGTCGACAGTGACTTTTTGCTTTTTGTGTACAGTTGTTCATTTCATGCCTGCTTTTCGGCCGCCGACGTACGCGGAATAGAGTTCGCTTTTTCGCATTATTATTTTTTTCGCGAAATTAGAAGCATCAGCAGCGACAGCACAAGCAACAACAAGAACAACAGCAACAACAGCAACAACAACATCTAACAGCAAATTCTTTTTATTTGCCATTTTATTTTATTTCGCTGCCTTCGGTTTTTTTGTCTTTTATGGCGACGCACAAAAGCGCGTTAAGTATAGCCTATTGAGAATTACAACTACAACAACAACTACAACTGTATTTAGGTCAAATGCTCAACTGGCAACTGCGTGCCGATTCGCAAATAAAAAATAAAAACACAAGAGAAAAAAAATTAAATTTTTTTATTTGCGAATTTTTTTTTGCTGTGTTTTTACTGATTTCATTTATCTTTTTGTCTTTTTGTTCATGTTGTTGTTAGTTGACTGTGGAGCAACAACAACAACAACAACAGCAACCCATATGTTTTATTGCCTATGCTGTGCGTTGCCTGAATAACGGTTCATCAAATGCTGGCGAACATCGTGCCGCAGATACATAAGCACAGCCATACATACATAGATACATAGCTATGCCCGTGTGATATTAAATACATGCCTCGCATATAGTTCATATATATATATATATATATACGTTTTGGATACATACAAACACATGTTTCTATGGCCCACAAGCTAATAAAAAATGCCTAAAAAGCATTTTTGTGGTTTTCTAAGCGTTATTTTTTTTTCGCAGCTACCTGCTCCCGAAATGTTGCCAAATTTCGTTTGTTTCATATATACACAAAACGACAAAATAAGTCAACTTTATTTCATGCAGCCTTTAACGAGTTTTTGAAGTGGTCAACAAAGTTTTGATCGCCAACTGAAGCGATTTTCAGCAATCAAAACTTGCTTTTTGTTCATAGTTGAAACATACAAATTAATCTACCATTTAAATATCATGTCTCAATAATCAAACAAAAGGTCTGTGCGCACTTTGCGGTACCCAATTGGGTAGAAATATATTTAAATTAATTTAATTATTTTATTGTAATTATCTGAACAATAAATTTCGAATACTATTAATAAAGTGCAAAAAATGCTAAATTATTTCATTCGAATTGGATTTCTTTTTGTTGCGTTTACCACTTGAATTTTTTCGTTTGAGCTCGTTTTTGGTGGCGCCACTCAATGATATCTCCTGCTTCTTCGTCTTCTTCTTCTTCGTCTTCCGCTGCTCCGCAATGCTCGGCTTCTTCTTGTTTGATGGCGGCATCGGCTGCTGCTGTTTGACCTTGACTTGCGTTTTGGGTCGCCCACTTATCACTTCTCTGGGGCACGCTTTGGTTGGGATGATTGACTGCTGGGCTCGCTGCTGATCCGGCCGCAACTTCTTCGCCTGACCCGGTGACCAGGACAAAGATTCGGCCAGGTTGTCAAAGCGCGGCTGTTGGGCTCGCAGGCGTGTTTGCATTTTGGTTGGTTTGATGGGCGGCTTATAGGATTCCATTGCATAAATGGTGGATGCACCGCTAGCCGTTGGCATCGAACTGATCTTCCAGCGGCCGGCGCGTTCCATTTTTAAGGCTCGATAGATGAAATGACGCGGCACGGGAATGGGCAGAGCTGCGTGCATCTTCTGCAATTGAATTTTCAATAGGAGTTTGAATAGAGTTTCAAGTTTTCCGCACACTCACCGATTTGTAGAGCTCCATCTGATCCTTGCCGAGCTTTGTCCACGCGTCGGGTGTCCTCTCCATGGCCTCATCGATGCTGCAGTCGTGCATTATGCAAAACTCCCTCACATAGTTGTAGAACTGAATGGGCGTGGCTGTCTCAGGTCTAAAGCGTCCCATGGCAGCGATAAGTTCCAGTCGCATCTCACCCGGTGACTGCGTCACAGCCGGCTGGGCCCGATCTTCGCTAGTCTGCATTTAGCCAAAGTAGTTGTTGTTGTTCTAATATTTAATTTGAGTCACTACGATATTTAATTAACCTCTTTTTTGTGCCGTCGTTGAAATTTTTACATGCAATGATTTTTACAATCGGAAATGACCAAAAATATTCGAAATTAAATTGGAAATTAGTTAAATAAAACGTGTGCTGCTGTCGAGCATTTTTTATTTATTGAATGAAATAAAGTTAAACAAACAAAAGCAGCTGTGAAAACATTCAATTCAAAACCTACTCGATTTACTTTTCTATCGAAATTCTTCATTCATCTTAAGCAACAGGATAATCGAGTTGTAGAAGTAGTTAAATCTGTTTAGTTATTAATTTATTCTTTAAAAAAAATGCATTGGAGAAATTCGCAATTTATTTAAATAATTATTCATTCCGGGAACATTACATAATAACAGCTGCAGGCACAATTTTATACAAACATATATCCACACTGGTAGTCGGTTTGTCCGTCCAATCCGACTTATAGCTGCGGCTGCAAAAATAGCACCAAAATAAAAATCATTCTTTGCCAGAAGAGTTTCGAAACATTTTTAACTCGAAAATGATTGAATTTGCATTTTGAAATGTGTTCATAAATATTAAAACAAACTGCGGAAATTTTTTTAATATTTGTTGGCAATATCAGTGGATTATGCTTATCGTAGCATTAGTATTATCTTTATCTGAGTGGCCAGATTTAGGTCTGCCAAATCACTGCCCAAACTGAGCTAATGAGCGTGGGCCGTCGACAGAGACCACAATAAAGGCATTTCCACATTTGCATGGGAAAATATCAACAGTTTTCCTTGTCGATTTTTATGCAACTCACAAATCATCAAAACAAATCATCGGACAAAAAGGTCGAAAGTAACAACAAATTGACTGCATAGCTTGACTTGTCTTTCAAAGTTCTTTTTTTGCCAAAAAAAAATCAATTTTGTTAAAAAATGTTGAATTTATTACGAATCGATCGCTAAATGAGAAGCTTTAAGGATTTTGTTCTGGTCAACTGCAGCAACTTAATCTGCTTGTGCTCATAATCTTGGGATCTAATCTTTTGACCGTCACTGTACCTGTGCATGCATGAATGTATGTATTTATGTAACCATTAGCCAAATGGCAACTGGCAACTGCACACACACACAACTTCAGTTTCGAGCTTTCGAGCGTTGTTAACCTTGAACATTTGCGGCAAACGATCAACGGACCGCTACCCGACTTGCTGAGATTCCCTCCCCCAGTGCGACAACTCTACAATCTACGCTTTAAGCGTATATACACACACACACACACACACACACATATATATATACATATATATATATATATATGTATAGTATATAGGAATAGAACAGAAATCTTCTAACAAGTTTTGCGCGTGCGCAGCGCGAATGCAGCCGCGCAAGGGCAAAGCAGCAAGCGAAGAGAAAAAAGCAAAGAAAAGCAAAGCAAAAATCAGCAGAGTGGTTAGCAAATGAAATGTTGAGAGAAACGACAAAAGCAACAACAACAACAATAGTCATAAAAAAAAAGAACAGGGTTGCTTAATATAAGTAGAGAGACAGAGAGAAAGATAGCTAGAGAGAGAGGGGGTGCCGCAGAGCTAGTTGAGGAAGGCGGCGCAAGACTGAAGCTGAATTTAATTCGCGCGCGCAACATGCACACAATAAATACAGACATACAGACATGTATATATATATATATATATATATATATATATATATGTATATGTATGTATATATCGTAGATAGACACTATACAAATACAAATGCAGTAAGCGCCAGTCACTTTTTCGAGTTCCGTCATCAATGCGAAACGAAACCACAGCCAAAATCCAAACCAAACGAAACAATATTCAATGTCAGTGTCAGGCAATTTTGAATTATTTATTTATTTATTTTATTTATATATTAATTTAATTTTTTTTTTCGTGTATTTAAGCCAAAAGCATGGAGTTATTGCCTGAAGGGGCGCTGTGCTGCAGACAGGTGACGAGATATAGCCAAAATTTGTGTTAACAGCAACAACGAGAACAAGCTACCAAAAAAAAAAAAGTAGCCAGCAATATGCATTGAAAGCCGGCGTTAAATTGTTAACTTTCAAACCAGGCATTACCCATAGCCACATACATAATATATATATATATATATATATACAGCACACACACATGCACAGAGCTAACGTTTAAAATGATTCCTAGTTGCTGTTCCCCTCATTTCTATTTAATTACACAGTTAGCCCGATAATCACAGAGAGTTGGTCTTTGATTGGGTCGAGAGTCGAGTCTCTAAAGTCGCCTTTTAATCGCTCCGAGCGTCTGCTTGTTTCTCACAGTGTCGGCGAACATATTGGAAAAAAGTCACTGGCAGCAACTTGTTATTCTTCGATAATAAAACGATTTATCATAAAACATTTATCACAGATCAGAGATCAATAATTAAAATATATTATATATTAAAGATTAGCTCTCCCAACCAGGCGTTGTTCATATAAAAAGAAAAAACAACAACAACAAAAAGTTAATAACATTTGTTAACCTAGTAAAAATAAAAACGCAGCTATAATTACATTTTTATTTTATATTAACTATGAATTTTGCACAAAATCAAGCAAACTTTCAACAAATTCCAAATTATTTAACACATATTTTTATCTATTGGGGAATAAATAAATAGTTTAAACGAAATTAAATTTAATTTCCCAAACTAATTGATTTCTCAACAAATTGAATTTGTCAATGGCAAATGCAATATTAAATTGTATAACCATATTATGGAAGTGGATATGGGTAAAACCTAATAAACTATAGTATTTATTTTTTATTTTTTACACACCTACACACACACACACACACACACGTCGATATATATTATGCTATTTCATTTCGCTGGATATTTTTGATTTCGAAATAGTTTTTGCATTATTTATGGCTGTTTCATGGTGGCAAAACTAAAATGGCAGCCGACCCTCGACAAAAAAAAACCAACAACAAAAAAACCAAAAAAAAAACTATGCCTAGGCACAACAGAGCGGGAAACCATTCGAGTTGTGTGTGTGTGCTTGTGTGTGTGTGTGTGTGTGTGTTGTTGTTGTTGGTATTTTCTTCCCACTTTTCACTCTGTCGCACTTTTGTTTGTTCGTCTTGACTGGCAGCGCCTCGACCTAGGCTCGTTTAACCTATGCCATCTCGTTTGCACACACACACATGTGTGTGGCTGTGTGTGTGTGTGTGTGTGTGTGTGTGTGAACAACCCTTACCGCCTAGGCATTTCGACCCTTCGTTTGCCCCGACTCCCCTTGTCTTCCTGACTCGCTCGCTCATTCGAGCATTTAATGCGTTCAGCCAAATAGCCTCGCTTTCACTCTCTCCCTCTCTCTCTCTCTCTCTCTCGCTCTCACTCCCACGTTCTCACTCACTCTCACGCTCACTCTCTCTCCCTCTCATCCTCCCTCTGTTAGCCTCTCGCTCGCTCGCATTGCCATTCATTCTCTTCCTCTTTCCCACTCAGTCACTCTTGCATTTTGTGTGTGTCCAGTTGGCTTTGCTTGCTGCTTGACTTGAAATTGAGCTACCCTACACACACACTTAAGCACACACGCACACCACACCACACACACACACACACACACACACGCACGCAGGCATAGCACACGCCTCTTCTGGGCTTCTCTAGGCTCTGCTGCTGTTGTTTGCCTTGCGTGTTGTGTTGCCTGCTCCTATCCACCCCCGACTCACCACCCTTCCGCCTTAATACCTGCACTACGGGCTTACTACCTCAAATATTTCGAATATTTCTAGACTTAATACACACACACACACACGCACATACACACACATATCTATGTATATTTGGGGTTGGACAGTTGCTGTTGGGCTCTTTGCCAATTGTAGGCGTATGAATGTTTCTTCTTCTTCTTATTGGTGTTGTTGCTAGTTGCGTTGTGGCGATAATGCAACGGCCATTGAAGTTGCGCCACACACCTATATCGCATATATACATATATATATATTTTCATATATATATATATTGCAGTCCGAATCGCTGAAGCGTTGACTGCGACAGCTTCGTTTTATGTTTCGGGCTGTGGCATTCGTGTGCATAAAAATATATCCACATGGCCTGCCCCTCCTCTATACACACCTAGCCACACACAGTCACACACACACACACCTACACATCCCTCCCCCCCTCCCCCTCTCACTTTGTGTGTTAGCATTCACCTGCTTTACTTCACATTTCACATTTTACAATATTTGCATTTGCGCAAAAAGTGCAAAAGTTGACACACACGCAACATGCAACAACAACAACAACAGCAACCACATCTTCTCCACTATATTATTATAATATTCAACTGTGTGTGTGTGTGTGTGTGTGTGTGTTTGGGTGTGCTGCTTCATAATGGCCGCCATTTTGCTGGCCCTTGCCAGCATTTGCACTTAATGAAATTCTTTTTTAACAATATTTTCCCTTGCATACATTTTATTTTTATTCATACTCTGTCTCGCTCGCTCTTTCTCGTTGCAGGTGAGTGTTGTCAACGCTTCTGCGACCTTTATTTATTAATGGATTTCTCACACCGCCCCCGCCAAGCACCCCCCCCCCCCCCAGGCGCCTCTCAACTTCCGCCGTTTGACGTGAGTGCATTAAGAGCGTAAATCAATGTGCATTTTTTGCTTTTGGTTAAAGAAAATGGAATTGGAATTTCCCATTTTCATATCAATTTCAGTTCACTTCACATGGCTAATGATTATTAATTGTATATAAATATTATAGTAGAAGCCAATGCGGCAATTTGAAGACAGCTGCGACAATATTCTTCAAAATACTTTTCTCATATAAAATTTATTAAGTTTCACAATGAATTTTTAAGAAATGGCAAAGTTGAGTTAAGTCCAAAGAAGCAGTTCGACAAAACTAAAAATGATATTCCATCAGCCAACATATATTGAGTTCCTGATTCTTAAATCATCGTCTAAATTGAGATCTGTGTGGAATTCATCCAACGCTTCCCTCCATTTTTATCGGTTTGTTTGCATTATATATATATAGATATATAAACCGATTTTAGATCCTTTTCTTTGATTATAGGATTACAATAATCAAATTTCAGATGTTAGTGGTTAAGTGCGTGCTTGCGGTGAGCGATGGAAAGGGCCAAATCAAAACTGCGCCCAGTCACGAAACAACATTTTAGCCAACTGAGAAGAGCCGAGTGATTTTGTGGGGCGACAGCTGCGTGTGCCGACTTGTAATTAGATTGTTGACCTGACAGAGTTGGGGGAACTCCTTCAGAGATTCTTCAGCTCCTCCTTCGCCTCTGCCTACTTGGCTAACGAATGTGGCTTGTTGCAAGTTGCAACACAAAAATTGCTGCCTCATGAAGAGTTGCTGCTGCTGCTGCTGCTGCTGCCTCATTTTGTTTTCTTTTTTTTTCGTGTGGCGGCCAAAAAGTTGCGTACGGCGTCTGTCAAAAAATAGCAAACAAGAAAAAAAAATAAAAAACCAATATTTGCTTTGACAACTTGACAGACTATCCTTCTCTCTCTCTCTGTCTCTCTCTCTCTCTTTCTCTTACTCTCTCTGTGCAGAGGTGCAGAATGAAACCAAAGTTGCAGCAAAAAACCCGCAACAAAGTTTTGCAGTGCCACAAATATTGACAGCAATTATTTTTTGAATGGCATGCCACAAAAACCTGGCCGCTTTGATATTTTTCTTTTATTTTCAATATTTGGCATTTCTAAATTAAATTCGATTCACGCAAAATGCCAGCTAATAGCTGAATGGGAAGCAGCTCAAAGACGTGACTAAAAAATGAAGGATAAAAGAATTGCAGCAGCCGCTTTAAGCGTGGCAAGTGTTGTGCTTTCGGCATTTTGTGGCATGACGGAATTGCGTCCCACAATCGCGGCAACGGCAACATGTTGCAGCTACAGCAACAGCAACAGAGCCACCCAGCGGCCTGCGCAGGCGCGCACCTACACTTTTGCCCTGAATGCTACTTGGCAGCCTCCTACTGACTGGCGACTCTAACTGCAACATCGACTGGAGTCGACTCCGACTGCCAACTGTTGACTGCTGACTGCTGGCTGCGGACTGTGGCAGAGCCGCCAGAGCTGAGATTAACATCACTATGTCATAAAGTTTGCCAGTCAGCTCTGATCCCATAAAGTTTTGTGCGTTTCCTCCAAAGCGGCGAATCCTTTCAGCTATCGCATTGCACTTGCCACATCAGCAGCAAACAGCAATCAGCGATTTTTTAGTGAAAATAAACTTTATCTGCGCAAATTGTTTAACTTGGATTACAACTTGAAAAGTTAATTTTTTTTAATAAATAAACAATATGCACAAATATGAAGAGCAACTATTGATGAGAGTATGTTGAAAACGACTTGGATTTTGTACATAATTGCTTGGTTCCTGTTGCTGTTGTTGTTGTTGTTGTTGCTGTTGTTGTTGTTGTTGTTGTTGTTGTTGCTATCGTTGCACTTTAGGCTGCTGCACGCAGAGCACGCATTTTCAGCGTGAAATGCAATTTCAGCGCCAAAGGAATTTCAATTGTGTTGGTGTGTGCCAAGTGCCCAACTGCAACTGCAAACTGCAAACTGACTGCAGATTCAGCTGCAACTGCAACTGCAACTGCAACGGCATCTATGTGTGTGTGTGTGTATTGTAATTTGGTTTAGTGCAGCTGGAAAAACTCCCGCAACATCAGAGCAGAAGACGGCAGTTTTGCCAGTTGCAAGTCTCTTCAGTTCGTCAGTTCGTCAGTTTGTCCGTTCGTCCGTTTGTCAGTCAGTCAACGCACGACGCTCACGCAAATCACGCAACTCGAATTGTCTTGGCAATGGCCTGTTCCAGCCAAGTTACTTTACTGGCCTCTTCTCTTGCCAATTTCATTTGCCGCCGCATTCCTTTGGGTAGCTGCTGCTGCTGTTGCCACTGCCACATCTTTCGAGCCGCGTCTTCAGCTGCATCTTTTGGCTTCCACTTCCACTTCGACTTCGACTTCTACTTCTACTTTTCATTTTTAATGTTAGTTGAACTTGGAGGCCACTGCAAATTGCACTCTGCACAATTTCCAGACGTCAAAAATCTATTGTTGCTCTTCTTCTGCTTCTTCTTCTTCTTCTACTTTTTTTTACTGTTCTTGCAACGCAAGAAATGAAAAATGGTTATTGCTTTGCAGTTGGTTAATTTTAATGTTGAATCTATTTAAAATATCTGTAGAAAAAAACAAAACTGTCATTTATTTGACAACAGCTGTCAAATAATCCCAAAAATTGCAATAGATCAAAATATGCACAAATATTTATTTGAGAAACGCTTTATTATTGAGGCTATTTTTATTCAGGTGTTGCATGGTTGTTTGATCCGTTGTGCCTCAGATATTGCAACCTCTTGCAGCCATCAGACATCGTTTGTGGGTTCCGTGCCATTGTTACCATCGTTCGCCGGTTCATCCGTATTTGATATTGTCGCTTCGATGTGCGTTACAATCCCCATCACCCACTCAATAATCGTATTTTCAATATTCTGGATTTCCGCTGCTTCATTTGGATCGGCCATTGTCAAGCTTTGATATTTCTGATTTCTGAATTGTTCTAGAAATTTATTTTTATTTTTATTTTTATTTTTTCAGCTTTCAACTGTGCACGTTCAAAATTGTGAGCGAATGACAAAATCTCGTTTAGAACTTGCCTACATTGAAAAGTATTTTTGGCAGCGCCTACCAATTTGAAAAAAATCAAATTAACTTCGATATTGAAAATGTTCAATGTGCAGCAGCAGCAGCTGGAACGTGCCACAAACGCACGCATAAGAATTTTCTATTTATTTTTTTTTATTTTTTGGTTAATCTTTTGAGTTTTGAGTCGAGTTGAGCTTTGAGCTGGTCTTTGGCCAAATTAACATGTTGTGTTGCTGGTTGCTTGTTGCTTGTTGCCTGGCTTATCTTTATCGACATTCGTTTTCTCTCTCGCTGGCTGGATTTTAACTGGCCACAACCACAGAACTGTGTCGGGCAGGCCAAACAACTTGCCAAAAAAAAACAACAACAACAACAACAACAACAAAAGTGAAGAAAAAAAGTGCCAACTGCTGTTTTTTACGACTGCTGCTGCTGGTTGTTCTTGGCTACTCTTTTTGCTGGTGGTCCTGCCACTCGCCCTTTTGTTCTCCGACAACTCCTTTTTGACCACAATCAATGCGCAGCTCTTGTTTTTAGTTGTTGTTGTTGTTTTAGTTGTTTTTGTTGCTTGGCCAGCTGCCTATTGTCTGCAATATTGCTGCTGCTGCTGCTGCTGGTGCGTCGCATGTTGCTGCTGGTTGCAACTGCCTGCTTGCTGTGTGTTGTGTGTTGTGTGTGGTCAGTTTTGCGGCTCTGTGAGTTGATTACTTAATTCTATTGATGACGTTTTGACTGATTGCCTTATGAGCTTTCACTTTTTTGTGCACATTGCCAGTTAATAACTGGACCAGCTTTCATGTTGCTGTTGCTGTTTGCTGTTTGCTGTTGCTGTTTGCTGTTTGCTGTTTCTTTTGCTGCCGCTGTCTGTTTATTGTTATGAATTATTCATGCAACAAGCACACACTTTTTTTTCTCTTCTTTTTGTTGTGTGCTTGTGGCCAGCACGGGGACTTCATCAGGCATCGACTTCGACTTCAACTTCAACTTCAACTGCAACTGCAACACAAACTTCAATTTCATCACTAAACGTTTTCAATTCCCTCCACTGTTTCACCCAAAACACTCTGCTACAAAAATTTGCCATTTATAATAGATGTGCAGTTGCAGCAAAATTGCACTGATTCTCAGCGATTTTCAGCGATTCTCAGCGATTTTCAGCGCTCTTTTTATATCCTTTTAAAATTGAGTTATTGCATTTATTTTAAATATATATTTCTAATATATATTTTTTCCTCAGTCTTTTTTAGAATTTTACGAATGCATTAGGAAAGATCTGTGTGTGTGTGTGTGTGTTGAGCCAACAAATTGTTGCACAGTGTAAAGTGTTAACCGCTAGATGACTTTATTAAGACAACAATCGCCGCCGACAGTGTCGTCCAATCAAAATGGACCGCACAACATGATTTAGTGGCGAATTCCTTCACACCTGCCATGTCCGTCATGTCAATAATGCCACCAATTCTGCGCACACACACACACACAAACACACACACACACATTGGCCAACTGATAATGATGTGACAAAACAGCAGTTGGCTTTGGTTGCCTGCCTGGTTGCCTTCCTTTATTTGTCGTTGTTGTTGCTGTTGTTGTTGTTGTTGTTGCTCTTGTTGTTGCAGTATCTTTTTCTCTTTCTTCCGCTGCTCGACTCTTAGCCTGCAGCGATTGTTGGCCGCCGCCGCCGCCGCCTGCGGATTGCCAACAACTGGCAATCACGTGGCTAAAACTGAGAGCCCAGGCTACGAGTTGCTGGGGCCCCAAGTCCTCAAGGCACGTCGTCGCTGTCATTAACGTGATTTTGTGTTGCTGTTGTGGTTGTTTTGTTGTTGCTGTTGTTGTTGGCACATTATGCGTTATTACGCGTGCGCAGCCGCCGCTTTCCCACTTGGCCAACTGCTGATGCCGCTGCTGCTTTGGCTTGAAGACGACTGAAATTGTCTGTGATATCTTTTGGCGTTACACCAACGTTAAGCTAAAGTGACACTTTGACAGCGATGCGTGATAAACGACAAAGGCAACAGCAACAACAACAACAGCAACAAAATCACAATGTTGCTGTTGCTGTTGTTGTTGCTGTTGTTGTTGTCGTTGTCATTGGGCGAAGATACACAGTTGCTGCACATGGGAAACGCATTCGGCTAACGGTTGCTGCAATTTGTAATTCTTTTACTGTTTGTTGTTTGTTGTTTGTTGTCAGCTTTCTACCATTTTTTGCCAGCCAACTGATATGCTAATTTACCCTGCCGTAGATTGGCTGAGTAGCCGCTAAAGATCATTGGGCCCAACTAGTAGTTGGCCAGATCTGTCACTCGAGTTAGTTTCTTGTTGCCAGCTGTTGTTTTTTACTTTAGAAAATTATCAATGTTTTCAATGCGAAATTATGCAAAATGTAGCAAAATTTTTGATTTATGTGAATTTCAATTAAAACCAAAATTGCAAATATTTTAAATTAAGAACTTAGACAAGCAAAAGTCTTGAAAACGAGTTAACAGATCAGCAAGTGCCACAAGAAATTGACTCAAATTGTCTGCTTGGATCAGCTGAAGATTTATCCATAGATCGATGGCAATTGGAACACGTATTTGGATTTGCAAGCTAAATGCTCGAAGCTCAAATGTTCAAATGCTTATCGAGCGAATCACCAGCTGTGCTCGGAGTTTGTTCCAAATTCAGATCTCTACCCCCTCTCCCCCCTCTCTCTATCTTTCTCTTTAACTCTCCAATCTGGACAGTCTGATCTTGACATTCGATTCTCGCAAGAAGCGACTTATCGATCGATGGCAATTTCCTCATCCATTGCAACCATCGCTGATTGATGGATCTTGTTAGAATTTTTTTTATTTTTCCTTTTTTTTACTATTTTGTTGCGCTAATTTTAGCAGGATGCAAAGTGCTGCAAATGATTTGGGGCCCAGTTGGGGAGTTCAATTGCAAAAAAAAAAAAAGTAAATCAAGCAATGAAACAATTTACAACAACAACACTTGAGCAACAACTGAGTAAACAGCAACAGCAACAACAGCAACAGCAACAACAACAACAGCAACAACAACAGCAACAACGACAACGCTTTCCGCTCGCGATAAGCCAATGGGCCAAATAACAGCAACAATGAGCAGCAATTGTTGCTCTGGCAAATAAATGTATGTGCGTGTGTGTGTGTGTGTGTGTGTGTTTGTGTGTGCGATACGCGTGTGTGGGCGCAATTTTCCATTGAATTATAATTTTTCATATTACAAGAATATTTTTTTTTTCTTACTATTTTGTTTTTGTTGGCTTGTCATAATTTTCATTACAAGTTTGTTTGTTGTTTTTGTTGTTGTTGTTGTTAGCAAAGCCCGAGTCGAAGGCTTGATAAAGATCTATTTGTTGCAGCTCGGCTCGAGTGCGGGCTGCAACAGCAACAGCAACAACAACAACAACAACAACAAGAACAACATAAGCAACAGGAAAATATTGCAACAATCTGATAAGAATGTTGTGTATTGGCAAAAGCAGCACAGACAAACAGACAAACAGACAAAAGACTGCAAATGCGATTTGAATTTGGATTGCGGTTCGTGTCTTGACTAGACTTGACTCGACGTGGCTCAAAGCAACAACGAAAGAAATAAACATGTACAGAAAAAAGAAAAAAAAATGCGGCAAAAAACTACGATAAATGCTAAGAAAATAGAAGCCACAGTTGAGCCCGAAGTGCGTTGCCTGTCAAAACAAACAAAACGAACAAAACAACAATAGCAACAACTGTTGCAACTCTCTCTCCGACAGACAGACAGGGCGACAGAGCGACAGGGCGACAGACCGCCCACCCACGCTGGCCGCCCGCCGTCGAATTGACGAATTGTGGCAGTCGACGCAGTGGCGCAAATCGGGAACGCCAATGACATTATAATATGTCAATTTTTATGCCGCTTGGCAGGCGCGTGTTACAAAATGTCAAAAAACGCAGCGGCACAACTCAAACAACAGCAGCAGCAATAATAGCAGCAACAGCAACAACAGCAACAGCAACAACAACAACAGCAACAACAGCAACAACGACAACCACGACAACTCTATTGTGCGCCCACGCTTCCTTCTTGTTGTTGTTGTTGTTGTTCTTGTCATTCAAAACGCGAACATTGGTTTTTGTTGTTGCTGTTGTTGTTGCCGTTGCTTGTCGTCCTCCAAATGCAAACAACATACAACATTTAACATTTAACATTTTTATGCGATTTTGCCAACGTTTTGTCATGTCTTGTCCAAGTGCGTGAGTGTGCCTGTGCGTGTGTGTGTGTGTGTGAGGTAGGAGAGTGTTAAGGGGCTGGGTTAGGGGAAATAGAAATCGTTGGTTTATTCAGTTCGTCAACTTTCTTGCCTAGGCAAATAAAACCGTTAATGTTAAATGTTCTTGAAAGCAATTAAAAACGTTTAAGGATGTCGCACAAAGAGAAATCGACAAAAATCAATCTCAGCTCTCTTTGCTTGATCGGTGCAAAGGATCTTTATCGATGATTGCAGTGTGACCATGCAACATTTTAATAACAGGCAGAAATAGTTTTTGTTGTTGTTGTTGTTGTTTTGGTTGCTTATCACAAAGATCACAATTTTAAGTGCGACATGAAACTTAGAAGTAAATGTAACTGATTATCCAGGACATGATCAGTGGTTGCTCGTTGGAGTTGGAACCGTTGGCGATTGGTTAATCGGTTGTTGTTGTTGTTGTTGGTGTTGCTGTTGTTGTCTTGGTGCTTGTCGAGGCTGATATACATATTTATGTGTGGCATAATTACCATGATCTCTAACCGATTTTTAATTGAATTAAAATGCGAACTAACAAACGCTGCATAATAATAAATTGCCGTCGATTGACGATCGTTAGCAATGGCCAAAAGCGAAAGTTGCGTTCGCCAAATTGGCCAACTCTTAGATCGTTTGCGATCGCCGATCTCTCAATGTTGTTGTTATTGTTGCCGGTAGTCGTCCTGTTTTGTTGCTGTTGTTGTTGTTGTTGTTGCTGCGATTGTTGCTGTAAATTAAGATCGTGCGATTAGCGCTGACAGCGCAATCCCAGCTGAGAGAGCCGCTAACTCTCTGAGCTTTCTACATTTTTAATGAGCATTTCAGCTGCCGCATCGATCGTGCCCCGGCGGCATACAAGGCGCCATCAAACCGTCCGTCCATCCATCCATCCATCCATCCATCCATCCATAGATCGAACGATCGCTCGTTGCTCGTCGCTCGTGGTGTGGGTGGGCTCTCCTCTCCTCCCCCCAGCTTATCACAAATTATGGGAACACAACATTCCGTATATGTTGTCTACGATGTTTCGCTTCAGGTTCCCCCACTCGATGGATGGATCGATCCATCGATCGATCGATTGCTTATGCAAATGCCCTTTCTATCATATCTATTGATATTGATCACAGCTTTCGGCGCTATTGTTTCTCCATCTCCCTCATCTCCCTCTTCTCCTTCTTCTCCTTCTTCTCCCTTTTCTCCTTCTTCTCTCTCTCTTCTCCCTCTTCTTCTTCAGCTTCTTCTTCAACTACCACTTTTGAGCAGAATTAGCTTAGTTTCTGCCTTTTCTCCATCCATCCAAAATACTCTCTTCTTGTGTCTTCTGCCAACTCTGATCTTAACTGGTATTTGATTAATTTCTACTAAATTGCCAAAGTTGTTCTCAGATTTGCATAGTTTATGTTTCTTTTGTGTTATGTTAGCCAAGTTGGCAACTTGTATTAATCGTATTCAATTATAAACTTTGCTTAAGTTCCTAACTTGTAAAGGGTATTTCGTCTTTCACATGCAGTTTGTATTGCTGCTGCTGCTGCTGCTGTTGCTGCTGTGCGGATGTGGACGCCTGGTCAGGTCGCCTTAGTCGTCGTCGTCGTCATCACAGGCTCCTGCTCCACGACCCGACCTGTCTGCATCTCCCCTTCTCGCACTGCCTCTTCCTCTGCCTCTGCCTCTGCCACAACTGAGTACAACTACTGCTGCAACTGCTGCAACTGCTGCAACTACTACTACTATTCCTACTCCTACAACGCCTTTGTCTTCTGTTCAGCGAGAGTTGCTACCCCTCACCCCATTGCCCCCTCACAACAACCACCCCCCCCCCCCCACCACAGCTTCCTTGTCTGTTGTTGTGTGTTGCCGTTGTTAATTTGCGTTTTGTTGCGTTTGCCAGTTCAGCAACATGGATTTGTTGCTCTCATTGTTGTTGTTGTTGCTATGTTGGCTGTTGTTGTTGGTGTTGTTGTTGTTGGCTGGCAAATTGTTACACGCGTTGCTGCTTTGATGTCTTTATGGGTTTTGAATTTGTGGGCTCCATTCGCAGGCACAATCGTGACTGCAATTCGCAGGGCTCCAAGCCGCTCACCCGCCCCTTCCATCGCCGATTCAGAGCCGGAGTAGAAGTCGAAGTTGAAAGCCA
Source organism: Drosophila demipolita (assembly GCA_035042405.1). Lineage (NCBI taxonomy): Eukaryota > Metazoa > Arthropoda > Insecta > Diptera > Drosophilidae > Drosophila > Drosophila demipolita. Next base: position 252,269 of record JAWNLI010000476.1, on the reverse strand, counting down.
GACACTGTTAGAGATATAAAGAGAGAGAGAGAGAGAGAGAGAGAGAGGGAGAGTGAGAGAGTGAGAGAGAGCGAGGGATGGGGAGAGAAAGAGAGAGAGGCAACGTCTTGGCCAAAAGACATAATCAAATGTGGACAAAATTATTGAGCAATTTAGTTTTACTTTATGGAGCAATTGCAATGCTCGGGCAGCCCCATCTGCCCCTTGTGCCCCTTGTGCCCTTAGCATCTTTGGGTCGAGAGTGTTGATGCCTCATGGAGTCTCATGGAGACGGGAATTTGTGGAGCGTTTTCTTTATGTTTATGCGGTAAATGGCATTAATGGATTTATAGATGCACGCTCATCGCATCCATGCTCCGACTGCAGCCCTGGGAGCCTCGATCCATGTTGCATTGTTGTTGTTAGTTCTGTCTTCTTCTTCTTCTTTCACTTTTTTTTTGCTGTTGTTGTAGCTTGTTTGCGCACAGTTTTGATTAGGATTTATGTGGTGCGGAGGCCATTTGAACCATGTGGAACTGTGTGGCAGGAGTGGAACAGTGGGCGGGGTGGGTGATGTTTAACAAAAGGAAACTGAGAGCGGTTCTTTAAGTGAATCGCATCAATCATGATGTAAGTGTTGTATAAGTGGCAAACATCATAGAAGCGACATCAATAAATTGCGTCAATCAAGCCACTCGACAATCAAATGTCTGTTATCAATCATGATGTAAGAGCAGAGAGTCAGGCCTGAGAGAGGTTGCTGATATCAAAGGTGTATCAATTAATTAATTCTTTTCAAAAATATGATGAAAGTTCACTTTGCATAGAGAAAACAACAAAAATTAATCAAATGATTTGAATGAAATTGTGAAGAACTGATTTAAATAAAAAAGAAACGCCAACAATATAATATCAAGCAATACCATAAGCTATATATAAAAACCAAATTTATTCACATTCAATCAGAGATAAATAACTGACTGTTAAACAACTTTAATGGGTGTAAAAAATCTGTGAATATGTTTATAATAAATCAATAATTTCATACAGCTCGCAACTTAATAGAGCTCATTAGCATTTTTGCATGCCATTGTAGATCTTCTGAAAACGAACTCTTTTTTTTTTATTTTGAATAGAAACTGAACAAAAATCGATCGGACTTTCCACTTAAGAGCTTCAATCAAGTTGCTTCGATTGAGGCGTCAATCAAAACAACGCCTCGTAGAATGGCGAATTTGATTTGAACTTTTGAGCGACCTCACACAACACCCACACACACACACACACACACACACACACACACACACACACATACATATCTATATAAATAAATATATACACAATTCACAATGTGGCAAACAAGTAAATTTGATTGATGGTTGCATTGAGTTGGCAATCCCCGAATGCAGCCCGAGGATTCGCCACTCTCCAGCCTGGAACTGAAAGGCATGACAAACGTTTTTTCCCCCCCCCCCTTTTTTTGTAGTTGTTGTTGTTGTTTTTGTTTTGTTACTATTCTCTACTGGGCCGTGCCCACTTTTATACACATTTTTTTTTTAGCTTCGTTTTGTTCTTACATATATATATATACATATATATATAGTGTATATATATAGGCAATTTTTTTTTTATTTCATGTTGTTTGTGGTTTCTTTTAGCCGCTTTTGCCCTTTGGCCAAAAACTGTCGCAACTCATCAATTTTCATTCAGGCCACAGCGCTCCGGCTCTCGCCTATTATTCACGCCTAGCCAAGGAGCAGAGTAAGCTTGCGTCCAGTCACTAGTTGCCCACTTCTCCAGTTGTCCAGTTGTCCAGATTCTTAAGCATTTTTTTTTAGCTCCGCTCTGCGCCTCAGTGGGCGTTTGGCTCTGACGTTAAGCCAGAGCAATGAATGCTTTTAGCTGAAAACTGAGTAATTGAGTGACAATTAAGTTATTTCGAGACGAACAAGCCGCGATCAGCACTCAGGCAGCTAGTTTCACAGTTCCCCAGTTGACCAGTTGACCAGGCTCTCTAGCTTGGTCAGGCTTTATGAAATATTACCAAGTTCATATCTCAATTATGAATGCTGCTGCCACAGTGGCAAGCACGCTTCGAGCTTGCCTGCAAATTCCATTGGGTAATTAGCTTAAGCAGCTGCAACTTGTGAATTTTGCATGTCCTAAAAATGTGTCTACCTAAATAATTACATCATGTACAAAAAAAGGAATAAATTCCCCAAATGGAAATCGGTAATTAATTCGTATTGTTTTTATTTATATATTTAATTGACTTTTTTTTCGTCGATGGCAAATAAATAAAAACCACCTTCATCATTTGCCACGCATTATTTAAATAGACATTTCAATCGTAAAATAAAATAGATTTTATCACAGTTTTAATTGCATTTGGATGATGATGGAGATGTAATTTCATCGTTCCAAATCGCACTGATAATTTTCATCGCATTCCCATTAAGCTGTTGGCCACTGTGCTCAGGCTGCGCTTGCTCTCTCTCTCTCTCTCTCCACATTCGCTCGCTCTCCGTGAGTGAGATTAATCGCAGCTTTGACAGGAACTGCATTCGACGACGATGCTGCTGCACTTTATTTATTTTTTTTTAATTTTTTTCTTCTTTGTTGCTTTCTTGAACATGATTAAGCGACAGTGCGCTGGGAGCCGCCGAAAAGCTGTTCGGGCTTTCGAGTGTTCGGGTGTTCGGGTGTCCGCGACTGCCTTTGACATTATCGCCGCCGTCGCATCGTCGTCAAGTCGAGCAGTGGCGAGTTTGGTTGAGTCGAGTCAATCATTGCCTGGCATCGTCAGCTGATGATTTTGGCGTTGCCTTTGATGTTGTGTTGCGGTTGAACTTTAACATCGCTTATGTCAAATTATGTCTGCATCGTCCAGGGGGTGTTGCGGGTGGGGTGGGCGACTAGTGGGATGTGCTGGGCGTGCCGAGCGCCCATGAGTCTGGGCTAGTTCGGTCTGCTTGCTCCACATTTGATTTATGGCTGTTTTTGTTTACCGCCCGCTGCAATTTTTGAATTATTACGCATTCTAGGTGGTTAGCGAGGGGGATGTAGATGCTTAGGGGTAAGGGTTGGTTGGGTGCGGTCTGACAAATTGCACAAGAGCCGCGAACTTGAGAAAAACAATTGCAGCGATAGAAAAACATGCGAAATGGCACAAAAACACACAGAGAAACAACGACAACGAGCAAAACCATGAACGATATGAAATGCGCAGCAACAAACTGCAGGAAATGCTGCGTATGATGACAGAGCAGTGAATACAGGGCGAGAGAGAGAGAGAGAGAAAACGAGAGCAGCAGCAGCAGCAGCGACGTCATGCGTATGCATTTGGATGATTGCTGCCCGCGCACAACCCCTCCTGCCCCGCACGATCATTGGTGGTCAAAATGCGCTGCACTGCACTTACATAAGCTGCGCGTCGTTTCCGTCAATGCCGAATGCGCTCGCGCCCACACGCGCTAGCGAACATGCTCTCCTCGCTCTCCTCTCTCTCTCACTCTTTATATTTCGCGCTCTCTTTCTGCGATTGCGACTGCTGCAGCGATCGCATTGCGTTGCGCATCAAAACGAACGACGACGCGACGCTTCTCGACCTTGACAGTGAAATTCATTTGCTGTTGGCACCGGCAGCGGCAGCGGCAGCGGCAGCGACTGCGGCGCTTTTGTAATTTACGAGCGCAAATTGTATTTGTTGTTGTTTTGTATACTTGTTTGCAATTTGAAGAACACTCAAACATTTTGCGTATGCGGGCGGAACTGTATTGTTGTTGCTACATATTGTTGTTGTTGCTATTGTTGTTTTTGCTGGGTTAGGTGCATTCGCCGCACGACCTTGAATAGTTTGCAATTGGCGCGACTTGGGCAGATTGCGCACATAAAACTATGTACTGTGTGTGTGTGTGTGTGTGTGTGTGTGTGTGTAGAGATGTTAAATACTTTGGCATTGCACTTTTGAATTGCTTTCGCGATCGCTGCATAGAAATTTCATATTTCACCCTACAATTCAAAACATTAGGTAATTAAATTAATTTAAAAAATAAATAACACAAATATGTGGCAGGCAAATATAAAATACAAAAATAATAAATTCATATTTTTTGAGTAAACTGGAGTAGTAACTTAAGTAGATAAGAACATTATTTTAAATTATATTATGATTGCAATATTTAATATTGTTACCGTTTTTGTAAATGAAACTTAATTCCCTTTTGGTGTTTATGCGAATTTATTCATCAGCGCATTTCCCGCAAACGTCACAGCCTACAAAATACATACAAACATATGTAAATAGATGATGTGTGTGTGTGTGAGTGTGTACAGTGTGCATCCATTTGAAAGTGGAGAGATTGCAGTCTCCCCTCTCTACACTCACGCTCATTCTCTGACACATAGATCTTTGGTCCATTGTGATGTAGTCGCACGTCTTTAATGCTGCTTGGCATTATTTTGGTTGATTATTCGGTTGTTTCTTTTGCATTTGTTGTATTTTGCGCAACTAAGTAGAAAATCGCAAGGCAAAAAAAAGAGGAAGAAAAGAAACAACAGTAAGACGAGAAAACAAACAAAATAAATACCGCACCACATTTGTATAAAAATTGTGTTTGGCAATGAAAACTGTTGGACATTGGCTTTCACTCACACACACACACAGTTACACACAAGTCATGGCAACAAATAGATTTGATTTGTGCGCCGCGCGTTTTTCGTGGCGTTCTGCTGTTTTCCCAAAAAATTGTGTTGTGCTTTTGCTTTTTGCGCACATGCACGCGAAACTTGTGTTTTATTTTGAAGAATTTCAACAATTTGTGCACTTTCTTTTGTTTGCGAGCAAACATTAAAGGGGCCGGGCAGGTTGCGGGGGGGATGCAATGCTTGCAGCATGGCAACTACAGCTGCAGCTGCAGCGTTTGGGTCAAGTTTTCAAGGGCACGCGCGTGCAATGTGCGCCGATGACTGATCGCAGGCTAAGTGAGTCGATGGGGGCTATAATGGGGGAGGGGAATAACGGTTGACAGTTGACAGTTCGAGAGTTAGCAAGGCATGCAGGCAGCTACAGTCTGTGTGCGATTATGCATACGATGTGAGCAGCTCTCGCCGCACGTCTAACGCGATCAGTTACACTTGTTACACACTCACACACGTGCACACGCACTCACTTACATACATACACGCACACTGTGCGCTGGCTCTTTCGCACGCCTTTGGCCTTGCACGCGGCTGCGTCTCCCGCTGCATTTCCGCACTCACACACAAAAAAAAAAAAATTCGCTATACAGTGAAAACTCGCAAAGAGATAAGGTACTCTTTGGTTGTAAGGGACAAGCTCAAATTATTTATTTGACAAATAAAATGAATTAATTCATTAATTCCAAAAAAAAAAAATAACAAGTTGTACATTGATGGGTCGCAGAGTGATACGGTACACTTAAATTCTATGGAACAAGTTAAGAACGTTTTTTGACGAATGCAATTAATTAAGGACTATGCATTAATATGCAAAATATAATTGCTTTTAGCGAGCAACCACTGTGTCGCCCATCGCCCTATCTCTCTCTCCCTTGTGCACAAAACACAGTATGCTCTCACGGGCAGTAGGCGCTCTACATCTAATGCGAGTGCAATAGTCGCCATGACGTCGCCGCCGTCGTCAAAAAGTGAAAAGCTTGCAAAATAGAATGCGAAAAAGCAGCAGCAGCAGATGTGAAAAAAGACGGCGTCGTCGTCGGTTGCGTTAGAATCGTTTCATACGCCAACGCTCTGAGCGAAGCCAGCGCCAATTGCAGTTGCGTCGCAGTCGCTGTCGCCGTTGTCGTTGTCGTTACTCGTTTTCAATGCGCCTGCGGTTTCAGTTGTCATTTTACTACAGTCGCTGTTAGTTATTTGTGTGTGCGTCGTCGTCGTCGTCGTGGCCGTCGTTGACGTTGCATTCTAAGTGGGTTCTCGACGCGGAACAAAACATCAACATCGACAGCAACAGCAACACAGCAACAATAACACAATTTTCGCACTTTTTTCAGTTTTCAATTTCCGCTATTGTGTGTGCGTTACAAAACGCGTGCTGACTGCGCTGATCTCAAGGCTACACGCTTATCCGTTGTAGTTGTTGTTGTTGTTCGTGTTACTGCAGGAGGAGTGTGGTTAACGGATCGTGTAACGTGTCGCTGGCGTCGTAGTGACTGGTGCGTCTGCGTCAGCGTCAATGGTTGAAGCATTGGGTCTACGTGTTCATAAGCGCAAATTCCTTTGAACGCAGTCCGTGCTGTTTTTACGTTTTTGCTTCTGCCGTTAACCGTTTACCGTTACCCTGCTGCTCTGATGTTGTTGTGGTTCTGTAATTGCAAAACCATTTTGTATTTTTTTTATTCATTTCATAATAAAATAAATCAAATTATTATTTTTTTTTTTTAAATTTATTTTATTTAATGTACAAATATATAAATATATTCTCGTGCAGTGGACATGAAATGAACGCCACGTTTTTCATATAAAAGCAAGAGAAAGAAAGTAGTTTGTGTTTGTGAAAGAGTAGTGAGCGTGAGAACGAGAGATAGAGATAAAGAGAGAGAGAGAATTCCTCAACATTTGTGCAAATAATTGTAGTTTTTATTTGTAACCTTTTTTACCAACAACTTTATCGTGTGTGTCGCTGCCTGCTGCATAAGCAAACAGGGTGAGTCAAGTAAGACCTATAATTACAAATATTAAGCATACGCACTGTGGGAGTTAATAAAAACAAAATAATAATAAAATAAATAAATTTACATACAATCGATAAATATGCTGTGATAATTTCAGGTAGAATTTCACAACTTATTTATGTGCAATTTATTTGCCCAGTACTTAATATTACCTATTATCAGTCATTAATTTGTTATGCGAAATGCAATAATAATTGACAATTTATTGTTATTGTTGTTTGTCTTGTTCGCTTCTCCTTATCAAACTCAATCTTAATAGAAAAATTACTTGAGCAATTTGAAATGAAATTATATATATGCATTATCGAGGGTGCCACAGAAATCTCTTCCAATTTCAATTCGATTCCCTTTGTTTCCATCATCAAAATTAATATCAATTGTAGAAACATAACAATTATTAAAATTGTTAAATTATTGAAAACTCAACTTTTAAATGTGAAATATTTAATATTATTAATAATTTAAGGATCTGGCAAATCTCTCGTTTGTCAATGCTAGAAATTGAGCGTCTCTTTTTGGAGACCATCGCCAAAAACTCTAGAAATATAAATGGAATATTGAAATTGAAATGCATATGCATATATATATAAATAGCAGCAGCAGCAGGCCGACTTCGACCTCGTCGTCGTCCGATAAGCCCTGTTTTGGTAGGCGTCGGGGTTTAGGGGTGAAGATGAAGTTGGGGTAGGTGGAATAGCGCATTGAATGCGTTTATTTTGCCGATAAGAACAAATGTCAAACGAGCAGGCATCAATAGGAAGGAGTGAAAGAGAGAGCAAACAGAGACAGAGGAACACATTGAGAGAGCGAGAGGGAGAGAGAGAGAGGGAGGGAGAGAGAGAGGGAGGGAGGGAGTGAACGATCTTTTAAGGCAAACCAGGTGCGACAAAAATTGCTTTCGCCTAACAATTTTCGACGTTGATTGCATTTGTTGTTGTTATTGTTGTTGTTGCACTGCTTTGCTTAATGCAGCGCAACAAATTGCGGCGAAACTTTTTCATCAGCCCACACAAAATGGCAAAGCCCAAAAACAGCACACAACTACAACACACACACACACATACACCTAACCGCAAACGTGGCAAATAACACGAAAAAGGGGGAGGAGTAGTTGAGGGGTGTGGGGAGGAGGAGGGAATGCGATGTGTGTGTGAGAGCCAAAGAGAAGCTGAGGAGCGCTGAGCTGATTTTCCCACGAGTACCGCAACGCTTTTCATCAACGTCAGCGCTGACAGACAGCCAACGACAACAGATGCGAATGCGAATGCGAATGCGAATGAGACAAAACAGACAAAACTACATAGAAACAAAAAACCAAAAGCAAAAAAAAAATTAGAGGAAAAACAAAAAATGGAAAATATAAAACCAACAAACAACAATTCGAGGCAGAGACACTGCTCAGGTGTGAATCCCATTTGCTTGTCGCCCAGTTCCCTCAGTCCCGCCCATATCACAAAAATAACAACAACAACAATGAAGAAGAAGAAGAAGAAGAGAACAACACTCATCAATTTGATTCAATTACAATTGCCTACAGCAGGCAGGGACAAAGAGAAAGGCATGAAAACTCATGTTAGGCGGCAAGGGCAAAGGCACTTAAATTAAAAAGTCTCCAGCGACACTTTGTTGCCACCATCAATTTTATATTATTGCCTAAAAATATGTAGTTTTTTTTTTTCGCAAAACTAAACACTTTTATTTTGCAATTATTTGTATATATTTTGCATATTTTATATATATTATATATGGCATATGAATACTTTGTAAAAATTGCAGTACTTTAAACTTAAAACTTTTTTCTTTTTAAAAATAGTATATATTTTGTAAGAATATTAGAATTACAAAGCTTTGCTTAACTCTAGCTTGGCTGTGGTCTGCCCCACATCGGTGCATAATAAAAATAATAATAAATAAAAAATTTAAAGACTACCAAAAATGTTTGTATATAGGTTAAATCTTAGAATACAAATGTAAGAAAAAAACCAGCTTTATTTACTTACTTTTAAATGCATAAAGAAAAACCCATAAAACGCTTTTTGGCATTTATTTTCTGAGTTGCACTTGGCAATTTTGGGCAATATTTTGCTGAGTGTATGACTAAAGCGCATCTGTGGCTTTGACTTGCATTAATTATTATTGTAAATGTTGTTACCTCTCTCTTTTAAATGTTGTTGTTGTTGTTGCTGTTGCATCGTCGTGCCGGCATCGTCATTGCAAATATGGGTGTGGGAAAAGTGGGCGGAGTAAAAAGTACGCTTTCGTCGTTGGCGGTGGCGTCAACTCCTCGTGTCTGTGTGTGTTTAGTTGTAATTGCATTTGTACAACAACAGCAGCAACAACAACAGCAGCAACAACAACTGCTACAACAACAACAACTGCTACAACTAGTACAACAATTTGCTATTTGCTGTTTTTGTCGTTTGCATGCGACACGCGCTTAAATTGAATTGGATCATATCTGTTTTTTCGTTTGTCGTTTTTCGTTTCTCTCTTTTCCCCCAAGTGCATTGGCAGACAAGCATACGCATTGTTGTTGTTGCTGCAGTTGTTGTTGTTGTTGTTAACTGCATAAAGTAAATTGTGGCCACGCCCTGGTCGCTGCCTTTCTCTCTCTGGCAACAACGTCCAAAAAATTGCCAACTGGCCATTTGAAAGTTGTCGTTTTTAATGGAATTTGGCGTTGTTTGTTGTTTCTTTTTGCTTTTGTTTATGAAACAATTTAACACTATTTTATGATATATGACATACCCTATCCAATCATAAACTGTTTATTCAGACCACATATTTTTGGGGAAGAAAAAATAAATAAATTTTAGATGACGTTTCCAATTACAAATCGATGCTGATTTCGAGAAATTTGGCAACACAGCGAGCATAAACAAAAACAAATAACAAACAACAATTATAATTGCAGGGTATGTGTGCGTTGGCAGAATTGGTTTATTTGGCTGCGGCCCTGAAATGTCTATTATTTCATTAAGGCAACAATTGATTTGCTTGGGAAGGTAATTGGCAGTCGCTGCAAAGTTGCCAGTTGTGCGAGTTGCAGGCTTTAAGCTGCAAGTTGGCTGCAGCTGCCTCTCATTTGAACTTGCCACACATTTGATTTGATGAATGAGTTTAATCAATTTTCACAGCAGCAGCAGCCGCAGCAGCAGCAGCGTTGGCAGCCTGGCGTTGGCATTGTTGTAAGCCTGATTGCTGCATATGCAGTTGGAGTTGCACGTCTTGTGGCAGTTGCACTTGACTCTGAGCTCCGCTCTGAATTGCGCTTAATTGCAGTTAGCACTTATATAATATCGGTGCCCAGCCAATTCAATGCAATTCATTCTCTCAGCTCCTTCAATCCATTCTCAGCAGTCGCACAATGAACGGCGGCATTTGCTTTGTTCTTTTCTGATCGATTGCTTTGTGTGTGTGTGTGTGTGTGTGTGTGTGTGTGTGCGTGTGTGCGCGAGTGTGTGTGCTCTCTATTCAGCACCTTTATCTACATCTTAATCTTTATCTTTATCTAATTGCCACTCTTTCGTTTCATTCCATTTGCAGGTAAGTGCAGCCAAAAGACGCCCCAACCCTCCACACCCCTTGCCTTCTTCAACCATCCGGGATATGATATCTGGTGAGCTAATGAACCTAATCGGAGACCAAAGAATATAATATATATATATAGAACTATATATACCTAAGTCTGGATTTCAAAGATTGTGATTAGAAATGGCATCGCAATAATTTAGTTTAAAATCCCCCTTGGAAATTACTTTGAACGTTTGGTGTATATCGATACAAATCGATTAGCGATTGCAATAAAAGTCAGTTTTATTAATTAATATTAATCAAGGAGGTAAATTTTATTTAGCGGTTTACAAATATTTATAGACTTCGATTTAGTTTGTCTTTAATTTTTTGAAAACTCAGCTAAAATAATATTCTAGTATTTTAAAATTTCTACAATAATTCAACTTTAAGCAAATTCTTGATAACTGACTGACTGACAGACGGAGTGAGGGAAGGAGGGGAGAGGAAAGTCGCACCGTTATATTATATATTGTGGCACCCCAACTGCGATATCTGTCTGATGTTCGCTGTCTGTTGTCTTTTGTCTGTTAGCTGTTCGTTCTCTTTCTCCTCCTTCTGTTATTTTAATTTGAATTTTTGTGTTTTATTTTATTTTTTTTTTTTTGTGTCTGTGACCCGAATTTGCGATGCGCAGGGGAAGATTTCTATCAGCTAAATGAGAGTGTTGGCTGGCAACCCTTTTACATACATATGAACACGTATTTGTTGTTTCATCCGTTAAGTGCCGGTGAAAGTTGTGGCACGTGCGGCAACAGCAGCAGCAACAGCAACAGCAGCTGGTGATGTGGCAGGAACAGTTCCTGTCGCCGTCTTCTTTGCTAATTGTCATTGCGAAAAGTGCTAGAATGTGCCGTTAGGTGCTTCCGCTATATATATATCATATATATGCATATGTATTTTGGACTATAGGGGTACAACTTTCACTTGCCAAATGTTGCTGCTGTTGTTGTTGTTGTTGCAACATGCAGCTGCCCAGTTGGCTGCCTGTCGCATTCCGTTAGCCATAAAAGCTGGCATCAATCATAGCTGCTAGTTGAGTGGAACGTGGCAAGTTGGGCAACCTGGCTGCCTGGCTTATATGTAGCTGCCACAAAATGGGGCGTTATCGCTCTTAATGACACGTCATTTGTTGGCAGCGTTCTGCGCCGCTCTCTGTGGCAACTTATTAGATTTGCCACATGCCGAACGATTCATCTTTTAATTACCGCGCTGAAAGCGCGCATTTTTCAATAGCGCATCGATTCCAGCAGCGCCGCTTGCATCGCTTGCATCGCTTGCTACCCTCACCTCTCCCACCTCTCTCTCCGACTCTGCCCCTCATCACCATCTCGCCATCTCTCTTCTGCAGTATCTCCATCTCGCTCGCACTGACTGCCCACGCATGCCAGAGTAATTTCGCTGTGCGCTTTGCACTAAAATAAATCTGCAGCGATTTGTTTGTTTGCACAAGTCGCCGCCAGTCGCCCAATTGCCGAGTCGCCTCTGTGCCTCTGTGCCTCAGTGCCCCAATCAGCCCCTCTTCTCCCCTATTGTGCGTCTATGCGTGGTACCCGTTAAGCGCTCGGGGACCCGTACTTAATATTACAGGCTGCTTAGTTGCTTATACGTAGTACATTTGTATACCCTGTAGCTGTAGATTGAAAATCCACATCGCCATGGAAGGGGCAACATAAAGTCGGACAGACGAAGACATCAGCAAAATATATCTATTTATATTTAAAGCATAATCAGTTTCATATTTGAAAACTTTATGAATTAATAAATCTATTTGCTTACTTCTATTTCTTCGAGTTTCTATCATCAAGAAATGCCCATTTATTTATACATATGTATTGATTATGCACTCTAAAAAAAAGTAATCAAATTAAACATAATATTTATGTATCAATTTATGAATTTTGAATTTTTAACAAGAGTTGAAATCATATCTTGAAATTCATTTACGAAATACATTCAAGTGAAAAATGTCTGACAACAGAAATTTACACTTATCGTTTTGGGTCTATTTTTGGGAGTGCATATATATTAAATAAAATGTTGTTTATAATAAATATGTAGAGAACGTAGGTTAATAATATATATATATAGATATGTCTGCTGGCGCCGATCTTTTTGTAGAGGGTATTTGGGTAGACGAACATTTTGGCATTGTAAGAAGCTTTTCTGCTTGTTTTTTTGTGCACATTCCCCCGCTCCCGCTCCCACTCCTACTCTCCATTTCTCACTCTCTCTCTCTCTCTCTCTCTCTCTCTCTCTTTCTCTGTCCCTCTCTCACTCTCTCGGGTGTTATTTATCATAAAAAATTGCTCAGATTTGTTTTGCGACGGCAAAGACATGACGCTCATTTGTTAGCAAACGAACTGGCAACGGGGCAAAAACTGCATAAAAAATGTATGTTGCAGGGGGTAGGCGCAGAGGGGGGGGGGGGCAGGCTAGCTGCAGCTCTGGCGCTCGCTCCACCATCTGCTCCAAACGCCGCAGCCTGCTCACCGCCAGCTTTTACTCTATCCGCTGCAGTTGCTCCTCGCATACCCTGCAAAAATATTACATTTACCAGCTGAGAATTTCTATATGTTTTCCTCATAAGTATATATATATATATGTATATATATATGTATGTATATATATTATGCATGTAGTTATGTATGCATATGATTAATTTAATAGAAATAATAAAGAATTCGACTTGTATCAAAAATAAGGCGAATAAGAAACTGCTTCAATAATTGCGAAATAATTGTTTATTGTGGATATTTGCACTCATTACCAAAGCGGGCTTATATGTTGCATTATTAGGGTATCATTGAGTCGTGTGGCAGCCACTATTATTTGCTTGATGTACAATATTTTCGTGCAAAACTTGCTCTACACTTGCGTCGTGTGTTCTTATTTTTATTAATGCAGCCGCCGACTGTTGCCAAAGTTCAACGCAAATATAATCTGTCAAATAATTTATCAGTGTTTGTTGACGATGAGCTAAGAGCAGCAACAACTACAACAGCTACAACTAGAACAACAACAACATCAGCAACATTGAGACCTGACTGTCTGTGCCTGTTGGCTTGTGCAAAGTTCACTTTGAGTGCTTGACAACAACATTTATTCGCATCGATAAAGAAATGCTTTCTTTCAGTTGCTGCTGTTTCTGCTTTTTTCTTTTTTTGTTGCCTTTTCTTTGTTTGTGACTATTTTTGGAAGCGAATCCTAATGATGCGTCTAAAGGGGCAGACTACACCTGAGCAACTTCTTTCAAGTATTTCTTAGATTATTTTCACTTAACTTGTTTCTGCGAATTTCAGTTTACATATGCTTCAGTTACGATTTATATTTTCGCCACTCTTTAAACACACATTCATTTATTCAGACAGTCAAGGGCGTATTTTTATGTCCATTTTCAGTTGTAATTTTAAAGATTTCTTAGACAAAAAGCACAGTTGAAATTGTGATTTTTAAATTTGAGTTTTGGTTAATTATATTAAATTCAAAGAATTTAAATCGATAATGATTTTTTTTGGCTGCTTAAAATTGATTGGCTTTGCCAATTCCGGATCTGGTTCCGATTCAGTTTGCAGCTGCAAGTTCGTTACTAGTTCAATTCCCATCGTTGTTTCGCTTATGGCTCGGCCGATCGACAGACCCTCACATCTTTTGCACTGTGTGTGCGATTGTATATATATATATATATATATATATATATATATATATGTATTTGTGTGTGTTTGCTCTCAAACAGAAACGATTAAATTATCTCAAGGTTGCACGCGCGCTATTTTATCTGCCTCTTCCTCGGCTTGCTGCCACTGTGCGCTATTTTCTACGCTTGCCTGTTGCTTTTACAACACCACCCACCACCCACCATCACCCCCACGACCCACAACCCACACCATTGGCATTGCCTTATGCATCCATTAAGGCAGCTCAACTTGACGAAAATCGCGATTGACTTGAAGTAAGCAACTATTATTTTCAGACTTAAAATTCTTGAATTTTCTCTTATTTTGGACAAATATTTCATTCTCCTTATGAAGATGTGTGTTGTGTATGTGTATGTGTGTGTATGTGTGTGTGTGTGTTGTGTTTGCATTGGTCTGTTTATAAATGAAATGATAAAGGGAGTTGCAATCAAAGGTGCAATTAAGTGAAACAGGCACAAAACGTGGCATGTTGCCTGATATGAACTCTGGTTAAGGCACTCAGTGGTCCAGTTGATATTCCTCTCCTTCTTTGCCCCCCACCACACACTCCTTCCTTTCATCGTTTGCATCTCTGTTTGATTTGCCCCTGCTGCTTACTGTGGCTGCCCCTAAAGATGAGGGCCAATATGCGGACGGCCTCTTCGTCGTTTATCTGTTTGGCATTGTTACCCACAGACCCAAAGAAGAGTGCTGGTTGTTCCTGTTGTTGTTGTTGTTGTTGCTGTTGTTGCTGTTTGCTGGTGTCAAAAGCTGGGCGAAGGCCAAATGCGAATGCGGAAGCTGCAGCAGAAACAACAACCACAAAAGGCATCTGCTGTTGTTGTTGTTGTTGTTGCTGCTGCTGCTGCTGCTGCATTTTTATTTGCTTGTGCTTCTTCTGGTTCTGGTTCTGGTTCTGCTTCTGCTTCTGCTGGGGCATCGACTACTAGTGCTGTTGTGGCTGTTGTTATTGGACACCTGTTGTCCCTGCTCGATTTATCGCTCGTGTTGCTGCTGCCTGATGCTGCCTGATGCTGCCTGCTTTCGTGGCCGTCGAGGCGTCTGCCTCGAAATCGTGCCGTTTATGATGATGGCCACTTGCCGGTGCTCGCCTTTTATTGCTTTTCGATTGCAGCGTGTGAATTATGATCTCACAAGAGGCGGCAACAACAACAACCATAACAACAACAACACCGTCGTCGTCGTTGTCGACGGTGGCTGTTGCTTGCCCGCCGGCAACATGTTGTTGCTGCAGCGGTCACGTGCGCAACATGTTGGAGTGCTTTGATTTTAAGCGCCAACAGGTGTTGAATAGCGGCAACAACGACAGCAACTATTGCTGCCTCTGACATATCAACAGCAACAGCTACAATAATATCATTAAGCACAACAGCAATATTCTTAGCTACAATTAATAACAACAACATTCTTGCAATAACTCAAAAATCATTAACAATGTTTGTATGTCGAGTGTTGCTGTCCGATGCAGTAGCAACACTTGCAACGAAACGAACAACAACAAGAACAGCAACTGCAAAATAGAGCACATATTGCTGGTGGTAACCAGAGCAACATCAACAATGACACAACCAACAACTGGAAACCTAAGCCCGGCAATAGGCGAGTGTTGTTGTGATGTTGTTGTTTAGCTGACACCTACGCAACCAGCAGCAACAATCGCACCTGGTCGCTTTCTCACCTGGTTTGCTGCTAACGATGCGAGCGTGTCAGCAACATGTTGATGCTGCTGCTGCTGTTGCTGCTGTTGCTGCTGCGTATTTCGTATCATTAGTCAAAGGAACGCGACAAAAAAAGAGTTTCAAGTAAAGAGAAGCAAAGCAAACTGGCAATCAGCAGCAGTAAAAGGTGCCCAAATCAATTGCTGCCATCCGTTGGCTTTTGCTGCTGCCGTTGCTGCTGTTGATTGTGTCAACGCAACAAAAGCAGCAGCAGCAGCAGCAGCAGTTTCAGTTGCAGTTGCTTTAGCGACAATAGTTTGAGTCTTGGCATGATTTATGGCCAAGCATTTCTCGCATCTCACCCACACACAGATGGGCGCACACCACAGCAACACACGCTAATTGTGTGTGAAAGCAGCAGCAGCAGCAACAGCAACAGCAACAACAACTACTTGCTGCATTGCTCATACGCCCACGTGTACAACAACAACAACAACAACAACGTTGTCGACGATCGCATTACCATTCGCTGGCATATTTAGCATTCGCATGGACGCAATCATAACCATAAAAAGTTTTTTTGTTGCCGTTTTTAGGCCTTTTTTGTGGCGGCTCTTGTTTTGAATAAGCGAAAAGCTAAAAACGAAAAAGAAATAGAAAAATAGGCGAGCGACGCTTTTGGTCAGCTGCTGCTGCTGCTGCTGCTGCTGCTGCTTGCTGCTGCTTGCTGCATGCTGCATGCCCCCGCCGTCCCATAAAAGGCGCTTGTAAGTGCTACTGTTTATCCAATGCGCCTAACGGTACAAAATGCGCCGCATAATTTACGCAAAAAAAAAATAAAACTAAAAAATGGGCAAACAGCTGCCGAAAATAAGCGGTAAAAAGCGCTTGAGAGTTTTTTCACACAAACAAACACACACACACACTTACACACTCACACTCACACTCACACACACACTCACATATAAGCAGGCAGAAAAAGTTTGCGCCGCGCTTTTCACTTTTCACAAATGGCCATGCAAATTACAAGACACATTAGCCGAGTCAACAATCCTACGCCTAACCCAAAAATGGGAGCAACTACAACAGCAGCAGCAACAGCAGCAGCAGCAGCAGCAGCAGCCGTAGCAGTAGCAATAGCAACATGCCGCATGCCACATGCCACATGCCGCATGCCGCATGCCGCATACATTTTGCCTAGTCAGGCGAGAGAGCAGTTTACAGTTTACAAAACGGAAATACGCCAAAAATATGTTTACAGCAGCTGCTAAGCGGCCATTGGAATTGTTTGCCGCTAGGCGGCGCTTTAGGCAATTGGCAGCAATTGTTGCTGCTGCTGAACAGTGTTGCCAACACACAGCACAACACACGGCAACAATTCAAGTTCTCAGCAATTCATTGAAATCTTTTTTTAAAACCCTCTTTCAACAAGTTTGGAAATCTGCTCAATTTAAGCACATATTTGAATATTATCGTTAATGACTCATAAATTGGGTTCAATATATCAAAATTTTGACACTTTTTTAGTGTATTTTATTAAGTTTCACTCAGAATAAATAAAGTTAAATTGAACAGGTTACGGATTTATCGTGTGGCAATCCATTAAGGTGCTGAAATCTTTGAAATTCTGATTATTTTCTCCTCAAGCCTTTGATTTGTGGGAAAATGGAAAAAACAAATAGCTTCGAAAGTTGCTTTGACAATACATAAATAACTCAAAATGTAACAAATGTTTGAGGCGCTGCTCAAATTGAAAAAGTTGCAACAAATAATGGAGTTGTGCAACACTGTGCAACAAATACTTCAATTACTGTTTGGTCAACCAAATTAGGTGACTTAAATTTAAATTTCAATTAATTTCACAACTGCTGTTCTTGTACAAAGTCAAATGTAGATATTTGCGTTGGCAACTCTGGCGATTTTTAGGTTTTTTTGGTAAGCCTGGTAAGCCTGGTAAGTGTGGTAAGTGTGGTAAGCTAGTTGGGGGACTTTGTCGTGGCCCGTTTGGAATGTTTAGTTAACCGTAAATACCAAAAAGTCGCACTGCGCCCGCGCCATTTTGGCATTGATTGCTGAGACCAACACAAACATACAAACACACCAACACACACACGCACACACACACACATGGACATGTGAATACACTCACTGGAGCGTGAATAACATTTGGTAATCATGGCACAAACACGAAAATGCATTAACCAAAATTGTGATCATAAATTTTCAATCGACACGCGGCGGGTGCTGTTGTTGTTGTTGTTGTTTTTGCAGCAGCAGCAGCGGCTTTAACTAACTGAGCCTCTCTCAGTGTTTATGTGTGTGTGTGTGTGTGTGTGAGTGTGAGTGACTTGGCCAAGCGCATGAATGACTGGACTAAAACTGAACTGGACTACGCTGCATTTGGCCAGCAGTGTGTTGCACATGTGTGTTGCTGCTGCTGTTGCTGTTGCTGTTGCAGCTGCGCGCATTCTTGGTCAGAGAAAGTTTTTGTTGTTGTTGCGCTTGTTGCTGTTGCACAAGTGGCAGCCAGCTATGCAGCTTCCACACAGCAGTTGGGTCACTTAAATGCCAAAGGCTGCCAATGGCCTGTTGTTGTTGTTGTTGTTGTTGTTATTGCTGCTCGCTTGCCATTTCATAGGCCTTGCAAATGCGACTTGCAACACAATGCTTGCTGCGTGGGTGCAACAACAGCAGCAGAGATGCCTTTTGCTCACAGCTTGTGCGACACTTGACCGCAATCCTCCGCCATTGTCGGCCTCGCTGTGCTAATCATGCACTTGCCTATATGCCCCAAATCAATATGCATTCATTTCGCTATTGTTGCAACAAAATATGCAACTCAATAAATATGCAAGTCTCAGCAAATATTCTGATTTAATGTTTAGTTGTTTTTTATTTGTTTCTTAATTCTTCAGTTTTTGGCATATTTCAAATTTCATTTTACTGGCCAATTGACGTTGATGCCACAATTCTGCTGTGACAATTAGCCAAATACCGATTATTGTTTTGTTCATTTTGGGGCATTAAGCAACGTCGAGTCCTTTGCTTGGATAGTTCTCATTGTAGTTGCCGATGAGGTGGCGGCATGTTGCAGGCACAGCTTAATCGAAACAATTGACAAGCGACTGTGGCAGTTGCCACAATTTTGGGTCAACAATAAAAGCCGGACTCTTTGTCGTTGTTATTGACACTGCCACATGACTCATGCTTTGTCTTGTTGGCTTCCCTTTTATTCAATTCTCATTTTTTTTTTTGGCAACTTTGTGATACGATTTTTTCTTTTTTTTTTTTGAGCTTTTTATATTTTTTTTGGAGGCGCGCGCTTGTGGCACAATGTGAGAAACACCCGGTCGAAGGTTTACCACTTTGGCCCAATGTTCCTGTTATGTTTTTGTTGTTGTGTTGTTGTTGTTGTTATGTATGTATGTGTTTGTACAACGCCTTTGCTGTGGCTTCTGTTGCTGCCTGTTGCTTCTGATGCTGCTCTTGTTGCCATAGTTGTTTCAATATCATCGCATTCCTTTTAGTCTGGCCAATTGACTTGCCCACACACACACACACACACACACATGCGATACGAATTTATTGAGCTGAGGCTTTTTGGCCTGTGCCTGTGTCTGGACCCTGGACCTGGACCCGGACCCGGACTCGGACTCGGACTCGGATCTGTTTGCCAGCGAGATATCTTTGTGGCCTTTTGCGTTTCGGGTGCTGCTTGTTTTTGATGCTGCTGCTGCTGCAGTTGCTGTTGCTGTTGCTGTCTGTTGTTTATTTTTATTGTTGGCAAGGTGTTGTTGCTGCTGCTGCTGCTGCTGCTGTTTCTGATGTTGCTGCTTCTCAAAATCAATTGAGTTTAACTGCTTTTAATTTACTTGGAATTTGTACAGCTTTAATGGATTTATGTCGGCTTATGTTGCTGCTGTTGCTGACTGCTATTGCTATATGCTGGCAACAGGTTGCTGCTGCTGCTACTGTTGCTGCTGCTGCTGCTGCTGCTGCTGATACTGCTGCTTTCGCTGGTGACAAGCTGCCATATATTAAAATTTATCATGTGCTAAAAACTTATCAATTAAAAAAATGCATAAAATTTCTTGCCGGTTCAATAGATTTACGCAGCGCCCCCAGCAACATCAATCAAAATGTAGCAGCAGCAACACAAGCAGCAGCAGCAGCAGCAATTTGATGTCGCGACTGCAATTTAGACATGCCATGCCATGTTATTAACTAATTACAGGCGACTAATCTGAAACGCCGCGCCAAAACAGGTGCCCATGCATCATGCCCAGCAACAACAACAACAACAGCAACAAGAACAGAAGCAACAACAGCAGCTGCCTAATGAAAAGTGACATCTTGGCCACGGCCAGGCCTAAACTGTCAACGTCTGAGCCGTGCCCAGGACTAGGACCAAACTCGTTTGCATGTCTTGTCATTCGTCATTCGTTGTTGCTCCTGCTGTTGTTGCTGCTGCTGCTGCTGCTGCTGTAGTTGCTGCTGCTGCTCAGGTGCAATGCCAGCAGCTAGAAGATGTCGCGTTTGTTGGCCACCCGCTAGCCAACACATGTCACATGTCATGTTTGCTGCACGCACTTGTTGCTCTAGTTGTGGTTGTTGCTGTTGCTGTGGTTGCTGTTGCTGTTGCTGTGGTTGATATTGCCGGAAGCTAGCTGTGTGTTAATTACAAAGTACGCTTTGCTTTTGCTTTTGCTGTTGCTGTTGTTGATGATGATTATGATGTTGCTGTTGTGTTGCGTTGACATGCGTTGCTAAACGTGCCGCCGGTTGTATTCTTGCTGCTGCTGCTGCTGCTGCACGCATTCAAATGAGGCAAGCTGCTGACCAACTTGATTTCCTGCAACATGTTGCTGCTGCTGGCATATCGAATGCGGTCCAACATGCTTTTTAGATTATGAAAATTAGATATACAAATCGCCAAACGGATGCTGCCAGCAGCAACAAGAGCAGCAACAGCAGCAGCAACAGCAGCAGCAACAGCAGCAGCAACATGAGCTTTTGATGCTCGCAAATAGAAAACAAAAAATTCGTTGCTTGACTCATGCTGTTGCTGCTGCTGTTGCTGCTGCTGCTGATTCTGGCTGGCGGAGCACACAACATGCAACATGTTGCTGCGGGTCAGGGTCGTGGCTGTTGCTGCGTAAACTACTTACCAATCAAATGGCACTCGATGCCAGCCAGAGTCGAGAGAGCTTCGCGGAAATTGCTTGAAACGGAAATGTGGTCGTCGTGTTTGCTGTTGCTGCTGCTGTTGCACAGTGGCAGTGGCAGTGGCAGTTGCAGTTTGATGCCGCTGCTGTTGCCAATTTGATGTCATTTGTTGACAACGCGTTGCGGATATTGTTTTAGTGTTTTGCATAAAAGTTTAGAAAATAAGCGAATTGGGTTAAAAGGAAGTTGTCACTTTGCGGTCGCGCCAACCGTCTCCCAACCATTTCATCTTCCGCCTGTCCGCTTACTTTCACACCAAGAAACTCTCTTTTTGGCCTGCCCGTTGCACGTTGCGCGTTTTTGTGGCAACATTCGCATAGTGCCCTCGGCATGACTTAATTATAGTGCTTTTGCAAGCATTGGCAGGCGCCGCAACAGCAACAGCAACAACAACAACAACAATCACTGCCAACAGACCACGCCCCCCAAATACAATAACACACACATACATACACACATACATAGTTACCGATTTGCTTTGGGCCACTGCTGCCGCATTGTTGATTTTTTTTTGGTTTTGTTTTGGGCGGGCGAATTCTTGCGACTTTGCCTGTCTGCCACATAAGGCGTGGCTAGCAGCGGGCCAAGCTATCTAAGAAATAAATTTATTGCCAGTTCAACTGACTTGATCAATGACCAACTAAATGTTGTAAACTTCTTTCAATTGTTGCAAATTAAATTATTAAAAATAACCAAAATGTTAAACTAAGCTTCAAGAAAGTTTTTACAAAGTTTCGTTTTATAGATTTTAGTTTATGAAAAACACTACACATATATCTATATATATATATATGTATTATTCCTTTTAATAATCAAATTCCATCTCTGGATTAATAATTTTGTTATTCAGATAAAAAACAATAGCAGTAAATTATATATATATATATATATATATTTATATACTGACTATAATCGGTTTACAGAAAAGAGCGTGATTAATGGCAAGTTTAATTACTACTAATTCGTCGGAAGGCAAGATTACGCGCATGAAGTCCGGATATATATTATATATATATATATATATATATATATATATATATATTTATATATATATTCATTCACAATTCGAAATGCAGTTGATATAATATTTATGTCAACATCTGCTATAAGTTTGGATTTTGATTCTATGACTCCTTGGCAAATGTGCCAAGATCAAGTCTCTGTCTGTATTTGGCCGTATGTGCAGCTGCTTGTGGCAACCACTTTTGCTGGTTGCTGCAGTGGGGGCAAGAGCGCTTTGGCTAAACCTATAATAATAATGAAAGCAATCGCAATGCATCGGATTCCACTTTGATTGCAGACTTGCCTATTTCTCTATATTTTTCTTAGTTGGATTTTTGGCCCCTGAGCGTTTTCGTTGCACATTTGTCAATCGCTTGGCAATATGTCATTAAACAGTTGCTGCTGCTGCTGCTGCTGCTTGTTTGTGTTGGTGTTGCTGTTGCTGTTGCTGTTACTGTTGCCGCACTTGCAATCATCATAATTTATAGCAACTCATTTGCTATTTTTTACACCCGCTAACGGTCTGTGTGAGTAAGTCGTAGAAGAAGGGGGGGCTGTACGACGGAGAGAGACTTGCAGCCATTTGTGTTGCTTAATTATAGGCGGCATTCAGCAGCAGCAGCAACAATCACAACAACAACATGTTGCACCGAGAAAGATGATATTGACGATGGGTGCCTTTTAATAGGCACTTGGCTGCCAGATCATTAAAGTAAAAATTGATTTTCTAACCTGCAACGAATTTTGCATTAACAATTAGCTGCTGGCTGCTGGCTGCTGGCTGCAACCATTGCTGTTGCTCGTGTGTTGCCCGCAGTCTCTCAATGTTTAGTTGCAGCTCATTCGCGCCGCTTTATTAATTAACAATGCCACACCAGGCAGCCGCATTTAAGGCATTAATTGCCTCAACCGGTTAACGCTGCACTGCACCATCAAGCTGATGCCCGGCATAGGCTGGACGGCTAATCAATCTAGCAAATTGTCGCCCAGTTGCCCAGTTGCTATCGCATCGCAATATTCAAACACCAAACTGATCTACATTCACTGCATCCCTCCATCCTTCTCTCGCCCTCTCCCTCTCTCTCTCTCTGGCACTCTCTCTCTATATATCTATGGCTGTCTCTGTCTTTTCTCTAATTATGACAACTTGCCAGCCGCTGTGCGTGCTCACGTGTTTTTCTAATTAGCCGGCCCCAAGATGACAATAAGCGATAAAGCCGTCGCCAGCATTCGACGACCAAATTGACAATCATCACAGATAGAGACAGAGTAAGAGAGTGAGAATGAGAGAGCGGGAGAGGGAGAGGGAGAGGGAGAGAGAACTTACAGGCAGCCTCAATCAAAAAGATCGCAAAGTGTTGCCAACTTGCTGCAAATGTGCTAAGACCAAAGATCGTTTTTTTTGCTTACTGTTTTTTGGGCATTTCAAATTTTCAACTTACTCATCTTAACCAGTTCTGTTGCCTGGTATTTTAATACGGCAGAAACATATCTCAACTAAGTTTTGGGCTTTTAATTAAATGCTTAATCAAGTTTGGAACGATTTTGTGGCTACAAAATTCCGTTGGCCAAGTTGGCAGCACTGCCAATCGTCAAGCATCAACGTCAACGGCAGCCCCGACAACGTCTTCAGTTCGCCTCAATGGCACACCCACTGCCCGTTTGCCGGGTTTGGCAGCCACCGCTGCTGCTGTTGCTGCCTCCTTGCTGCCTCCTTGCTGCTTGCTGCTTGCTTGTTGCCTGCTTGCTGCTTGCAACGCCCACTGAGCGTTTGGCTGAGCTTTAATGCGTTTTCATTTAACACAGGCCCAGTTGGCCAGGCTTGTTAGCTGCGCGCCATGTGTGTGCTTGTGTGTGTGTGTGTGCGTGAACACCTCCCACTTGGCAATCTAATATAGAGCCCCCCCATCTACCCACTCCACCCTTCTCCCACCCTCTGACGCTATCAAGTGCTTCGACGGCGCGTGTTGGCGTCTCTTTTTTAGCTCTCTATATATATTTTTTTAGCCATTTTTCGCACATTTTGCTGACGTTTTGGCGCTTTTCACTTCCGCATACCTAAGACAAGTCTATATATATATATATATATATGTTTTTCTTGTTCTTATTCTATCAAAATTTGCGGCTTGAGCTGGGCTGAGCTGAGCTGTGCAACGCTCCGCATTAATAACGCATCCACCCTCTAATTGCATTGTGGCTGGCCACCTTAATCGAATTCCAATTGCTGCCACATGCCGCATACCGTTGCCCCAACGATGTGCAATTTCGATTACGCGCTGCTATTTTCGGGGCGACCTGATAAGGCAATATCCCCGCGCGCCCCTCCAAACATCACCACTCTATCCACAAGCTGTGCTTGGAGGCCTTTAGCTTTTGGGGTATTTTCTTTAGTTTTCTTAGTTTTTAGAAAGTGGCAACGTTTCTTAAGCTGCTTCCGCATTTGGCCTCCGAGGCCGTTGTTAAGTTATGTGCTCAGATTAGCGGGTGTGTGTTAACTATGTGTGTGTGTGTGTGTGTGTGTGTGTGTGTGATTGTGTAAGTTGGTTTGCTGGTCAACTCTATCGCCAGGCAGGCCTAATGAAAACCATAACTTTAACTTGGCATTTTGGGCCGGGCTCTCGAAGAGTGGCAAAAAGAGGCGACGCCTTTTTTTCTTTTTATTTTTGGGGTCAACTCAGTGCGTTGCGGCTGCCGCATGCAGCCTGCTGCATTTGATGCCACATGATGATAATGTTCTTGATTACGATTAAATTCGTTCCACAGTCAGAATTACGAAGAAACAGAAATTGTCAATTGTCTTCGATACTGTTGACAGCAAAGGACAAAAAAATATATAATTTCTGTAATTATTAATTGCTTTTTTTCGTCTTCTCTTTTGTGAGTTTTAAATGTATTTTTTTGTAGGGCAACTGACAATTATTCGACTACCAATAAGCAAACGAATTGTGAAGCGGCCTTAAATAGTAATTCAGGCTGACCAAAATAGCTGAACAACAACAACAAGAACTACAACATTAGCATAAATATGAACAACAGCAACAGCAGCGAGAGCAACAAAGGAATAGCCAAAGCCAAATTAAAACAATTTGTAAAAAGTTCACACAGTTAAAAAGATACAGATACAAGCAGATAAATGGCATATTCATATGTATTTATACATATGTAATAGATGTATGTGTCTGCAGTTGCCTGATTTTGGCTAAAGCCTGTCACATTTTGTGGTTGTTGCTGTTGTTGTTGCTGTTGCTGTTGTTGTGGCCGGTGTTGCTGTTGCTGACGACTGACCGTAGAGAAATGACCACAAAATGTGCGCATAAATCAACACAATGGCCAAATGCAGCAGCAATAGCAAAAGCGGCAGAAATAGCCGCCAAAGGTGTGGAGCCAGCAACAACAACAACAACAACAGCATCACATAAAAAATGCAAATTTCACATGGAAAACGAGCCGCGGGGGATGACAATTTGTTGTTGTTGTTGTTGCTTGCTGCTGCTGCTGCTGCTGCTGCTAACTCAAAATAGTTGTTGCTGTGCAAGTCTGCTGTTGCTGCTGCTACTGCGAAATGAATTAATAAACTTGCAACGGCGGCTGCTTTTGTAAAAATGCCGCCAATGATTGTTGCTGCTGCTGCTGCTGCTGCTGCTGCTGTTGCCTTACAGCAACAATACGCAATGAAAACCAAACAAACGAAATTGAAATCTGACACCAAAAGAATTGACACACACGATTTGCGGTGCGGAGACTCTCGAAAAATGCAAATTCAACGATCGTTCGCCCAAATCAATGAAAATTGACCAACTACTCCCCCATCCCCCCCCCCACCAAAAAAATATACTCCCCTTTTTAGCCGCACACACAACTAACCAAGCCCCGCGGAAACCCTCACGTTAACCTGACTCAAATTGCTTTTAAATTGTTGAAAAACAAAAAGCGGGAAACAAATATGAGGAGTGTTTGACTATTAAACACCATATAATGTGAATTTAGTATATAAAATCGATATTTATCGATAGACTTGCCTTGATATGAGAGAACCGTTCTCCTCCACAGATCACGCAAATAACTCACCTGTTGCTGCTCATGGGAAACGTGAATCTTCACAGGGTATTAACGAATAGTGAATCAAGCTGTGCCAAATGATTCGAGCGCTAGTTTTTGTCCCTGCAGCAGCAGCAACAGCAACAGCAGCAGCAGCAGCAGCAGCAGCAGTAATTGCAACTCCAGCAACAGCTGCTGCCCCATTGGCCACCAATTGAATTGTCCAGCGTCCGTTTTGGCCACCGCTGTTGGTGCTGTGTTGCTGTGGTGCTGTGTGTTGCTGTGGTGCTGTGTGTTGCTGCTGGTGCGCTGTTATTTTATTGATTTGCTTGCTTGAAAATTGATCTTAATTTTCTTGGAGCTGCGATTCAAGACAACTTCAGCTATGAATTCAACTTGCAGTTCATTTGCATATCTTGACTTTGAGTTGCATTCGAAATGATTATGAATAACTGTTAATTGTGTTTGGGCTATTACGTTGCATAAAACGATTTTTGGCCGCTAGCAACACGCCCCTTTTGAAAAGACCCCAAAGACCTTTAAAGCAATTTGCCAGCGATTTCAATATAATTCATATAATCCTAAAATATTTACTATTCAAAATCTGCTATTGAGTACCAATTCTCAAAATACTCAAGCAAAAAAAATAATAAAATTCTGTTCGATTTTTATTTATTATAAATCATCTCGAGTTGAGTTGGATTTTAAAATGTTCAATGCTTAATTAGGTTTATTTGCTCATCAATCCTTAAAGCCTTCGAGTGCCCATATATAATCCTATGGAATAATTCCATTTCCCTAGAATGACCACAAAATTCATATGGATTAGTCGCACCGTTCAATGTTATTGGTCTCTTTCTCTTTTGCGGGCTTCTCATATTTATAGCCAACAGTTTGGCAGGTTAAGCACACAGTTCACCGCTGGCTTTAACTTTGCCAGCAATTCGGCAACCTTTCCCCAACCCCCCCTTGCCAGGTCCTTCCTGTCTTTGTGGCATGCTGTGGCATCGGCATTTGAGTGAAGTCTGTCCTAATGACAACGGTAGCAGCTACTGCCAGGCAATTACTTAATTTACACTTGGCTCTTTTTTGTAACCTGTTGCAATCGTTGTTGTTGTTGTTGTTGTTGTAGTTGGCTAACATAAAAAAATGGTGGTGCCTGCACTTGGCAAAGCTATTGAACAGCAGCAGCAGCCGCAGTTGCAGTTGCAGCAAAAGCAGCAAAAGGAACAAAAACGGAAAAGAAAAGAAAAACTCAGCTCAGCGGACAATAGCAGAGTGTGGCCACAATTCAAAAGTGTGCAACGGGCAACGCCTCCTTCTACCTCCCCCCCCTAGACCACACTACACCACACTCCCTTTCCTCCTCTTTGGCACCCCTCCCTGCAACTGCAACTATTTTGCGCGTAAATCAAGCGACGCTGACGCTGACGCTGAACAGTGGCGAGCTTAGCTACTGAAGCAGAAAATTACTTTCATCATAATTTAAAGTTACTTATGACCACAGCAGCAGCAGCAGCAGCAGCAGCAATCCCCAAGAGCCGAATCCCAAAGTCAAAAGTCCGACAGTCCCAGAGTCCCACAGTCCAAGAGTCCGAGAGTTCCAGAGTCTAGGGAGTCTACAGTTTGTAAGACGTCGAAAATTTGTTGCTGCGGTTGCTGTTGCTGCTGCTGTTGCTGCTGCTGCTGCCAGAGCTGATTGTCTTAGGCTGTGTAGTGCACAAATTGAAAAATCATCGGGGCAGGATGTGCTGCTCCTGCAACTGTTGCAAGCCAAACATTTGCACGTCAAACAAAGTGGCAGTGAAATAACAAAATTATGTTGGCAGATTTGTGGCGACGTTGAAATTATTGCAACACAGCAGCAACTGCAACTGCAACTGCACTTCTGCTATGTATGTGTGTGTGTGCCCATAATTGCTATGTTGCTGTGACGTTTGTGGCATGAATGATGTGGCGTGGGCTTCCTTAGCTGCTACTGGGCACACACTGCTGATCCACATTTTGCATAAATTACACTTCATTTGATTTGGGCAGCCGCGTCTCCAATGACAATGCCACAGCAGCAGCAGCAGCAGCAGCAGCAGCAGCGACTTACAGCTTGCAACTAGCAACTGCAATCTGTTGGCCATGGCCACAATCAAGTCAAGTGTTTATTTGTTTATGGGCCGTGCCGAGCAAAGCTCTGCTTCTTTCTTACTTCTTTTCATTTCGTCTAGATTTTTTTTCTGCTTTTTTCTGCTTTTTTTTATTTTTTTTTTTTGTGAGTGAGTGGATGGCATGTTGCTCGTTGCATGTTGGTGGTCCACATTGCGTTCCTTTCGTGCGTTTGTTTGCCGCAATTAGCGTGTGGGCAGCAGCAGCAACAGCCGCAGCAGCAACAGCAGCAACAGCAGCAGTAGCGGGTGAGTGAAAGTTGGAGTTGAGGCTGCCGCTGTTGCCTGCATTTTGATAAGCTCCCCCACAGTCAGAGCAGCCAACCTTCCTCCAACCAGCCTCCATCCGAGCACCACCTCTCACATGCACATCTAACCCCCAATGCACACCTGTTGCCAGTTGGCTGTTGCCTGCCGCTTGCCGCTTGCCGCATGCCGCATGCCGCATGCCGCATGCTGACTGCTGACTGCTGACTGCCTGTTACTGACTGCAACCGGTTCGTGTTTGGGCTTTGAGCTCGTTAGTTAATTCAGAGAGCTGTAAATATTATAACAGAGCGCGTTTCATTATTGTATTAACAACAGTTTTGCGAATCGAGCGCATTTAGTTGAAGTTTTTGTTCAGCTGACGGCGGTTTTTTTTCTCTCTTTTTTTTTCTTTTAGTTTTGCTTTAGAGCCTGGCCAAACGACATTTTTTTATATCTGCATCTCGCTGCTTCGTCGCTTGTTGGTCTATTTTTAGCCAATTGACATTAAATTATTTTCAAAAGTGTTTGTTTATTTGTTACCCATTATTTAGATGATTTTTCTTCGACTCTAAGCCTGTGCTTTAATAGTTTTTGAAAGGTTTTCCTTTACTCAATGATTTATATTTTGCTTTTATTACTTCAGGTTGAATGCCACAAAAATCCGCATTTACTGCGCTATCAGTTTTAATAACTGTTTTATTAGCCATAAATGGATTAACTCTGATTTACCAATCTATTTTCCATAATTTAAAAATACCTCAAATACATAACACATATTTAGCAAATGTGCAAAGCAGGTTTATTTACAGTCGAATTTGGACTGACCGTAAAAATTCCAATTGCCTACTGAATATGCCAATGCTCAAGGAAGCAATTATATAAATATTTTGCACAATATTTGAATATATTAAAAGTATATTTTTCTACTTACTGACATTTGCAGCCTTTTTGCTTTTTGTTTTTATATTGTTCTCTTAAATGAAATTTAACCGAATTATTTATTTTCAAGCTAAAAAAATATAAATATTCCATTGCCTTTTACCAATCTTGGTTATTGACAATTTTGTCATTGTTTTATGGCTTTCTTCGCACAATGAGAAGTTTTTTCGTAGCCTTCACATTTTTTTTGTTTCTTTTTTACTTCTTTTTTTTTTAGTGTTGCAGAGCTGCGGCCACATTACTCATGCGCCGTGTTGCACATGCGGGTATAAAATAACAGATTTATGCTTACGTTGCAGGCAATGACACGCCAATTAGCCGCCCAGCAATAACAAAAAAAAAAAAAGACTGGCAAATAAAGCTTTGACATTTTTATGATGCTAAGCGGGGGAACAGCAACAGCAGCAACAACAACAGCAGCAGCAACAACACGATCTCTCTGGCTTAATACTGGAACAATCTTTTTGGGGGAGCCAAGACAGGCCCCAAGCAGGCAGCTGGGTGACCTTTGCATGTGTTGTTGTTGCCGTTGTTGCTGTTGTTGCTGTTGTGTACTGTTGTGTACTGTTACTGTTGCTCTGTGGAGGCGAATTGAGTTTGACAGCTGGGGCGACACGATCCGATTGCGATTTCGATCGCTCTTTGACCTTAATACGCGCCAGCTGCGTCAACGTCAGCGCCCGGGGGCAGCATGTCTTCCACATTGCGTGCCTCTCCCCTCCCCTCCTCCTCTTTCCGTCCCCACGCCTGACAGCCGCTTTCGAAGACTAGCTTTGTCATTTGACACCTCATTTGGGGGCTGTGGCGGGCACGCACAGCTAATAAGCGCTCAATAAATGTGCAACACCCGCTGGCAACAGCAACATGTTGCTGCCGTGCCAAGTTGCTTTGCTGCTGTCGCCACCACCGATGCTGTTGCTGCTGCTGCTGCTGTGCGTGCGACAACAACAATGCATGTTTTGCATTTTTTTTTTTCATTTTTTTTTTTTTTTTTTGCAATCAACTGGGCAATCTCATTAATAAATTGCGCTGCATGCAACGCAGGCAACATGTTGCTGTTGCGTCTAATGCTGCAAAACGGCAGCAACATTAATTGGCTGCTTACAGTTGACAAGGCAGCGACTCTTGTTCCCCGCTACTGTTGTTGTTGTTGTTGTTAGTATTGTTGCTGTGGTGGTTCGTATCAATTTAACTGCCGATAGGTGGCGCTGCTGCATGCTATCATCGGCAACGGGCAGCAACATTTATTGTTTATGCATATGTGAAGGCAAAATTTCAACAGTTTTTTTTATTCAATGCTTTGTTGGTGGTTGGGGGACAACTAATTGATTTTATATGCGCAGCCATGGCCACAACATGGCAACAACAAGAACAAAAAACTACATTGAATGCCGCATAGGCGGCACATATTTTAAGCACAAATTACAAAGCAATAATCATAAATCTTTTTTGCGGCTCAGCAGCGCTGCAACAGCAACAGCAACACAGAACAGCAACAGCAACAGCAACAAGCAACATGTTACTGCCATTTATCAAAATATTAATATGTGTGTGTGTGTGCGTGCGTGTGTGTGGCAGTTGCCAGACAAATGGGCATTGCGTGTGCCATATCAACGCAATTTTTCTGCTGCTGCTGTTATTATTGTTGTTGCTGTTGCTGTTGATGTTGCTGTCGCTGTTCCTGTTGTCATCGTCGCTCAAATGTTGATAACTTGGCTGCCAGCAACAATTGCAAATGGAGCACGTGGCCAACAAAAGCAACAACAAGAACAACAAGCAACTCAGCAATTATTGTTGATGCCCCGCTGCTGCTGCTGCTGCTGCTGCTGCGACTGCCTCAACTGATTGCTCTTGATTAAATGCTAGTCACTCACTTGAATACTTGAATCTGCTGCAGAGAAGCGAGATGCGGCCCCCGGAAATTGTTTGTGCCACGAACTGCAGTTGTGCACCTCGCAGCAAGCGTCTGCTGCCAGCATTTAAACAGCTTCCTGGCGGTTGCTGCTCTGATCTAGACGAACGCTTGTCCAGTTGTCCAAGTGGCACAGCCAGCTGCTGCTGCTGATGCTGATGCTGCTGCTGCTGCTGCTGCTGCTGCTGCTGCTGCTGCTGCTGTCTAATTTTGATGGATCTTTTGGTTGCAGCTCAAGCAAGTTGCACGTAGTACAAAATATTTTCTACGTTCAAATTAAAATTCTTTTAAATCTGCATTCAAAGTTTAAGTTCGACCAATTAGAATTACTTAAAAATAGCAACAATTACAAATAACAATAATAAAAGCATATTTTTGTTATTTTTACTTTATTTTGTTTATTTACTGTACAGTAAACTTTTATTGCTCCGATTAATTAATTCACTGCATACTAGCCTAGATTTAGTGACAAATTTGGGTTAATCCTGTGCATTGGCCAAGTCAGTTTAATACGCTAACAACGACTGTTGCTCAGTTGACAAACCAAGCAACAACAGCAACTTTTTTGAGCAGCAGCACTTACAGATTGCAGCTGCGTGTTGCTGCGGTGTTAAAATTGTTTCCAACAACAACAACACCAACACCAGTGAATGACAACAAGAACCGCAACGATCCCTAGCTTATTAAAGTTTAATGACTATTGGGGTGGTCTTGGCACGTAGCTGTCACTGTTGTTGCTGTTGTTGCTGCTGTTGCTGCTGCTGCTGCTGCTGCTGTTGTTACTGTTGTTGTTGCTGTCGCTGACGATTTGCGCAATGCGCGCAATGGCAGCAAATAATTGCAACGGCAACGTGCAACGATTTGCGGCGGCAACGAGGTGAAGGCAACAACAACAGCAGCAACAAAATGTTTATATGAAAATTGAAAATGATCATTGCGCAATGTACGCTCGGCGACAACAACAGCACAGCAACACAGCAATGGTAGCAACAACAACAGTCAACAAATAGTCAACGTTTTCTTCTGATGCTTTGCATTCGAAACGCAAAAAATACCAACAACAACAACAGCAACTTTATGCCGTTTCATCATGGCGCAACAACAATTGGCTAATAATATAAATTTGGTGCCCAAAAACAAGACAACAGCAGCAGCAGCAGCAGCAACAGCAGCAGCAGCAGTAGCAATCGTCTCTGGCCCAAGGCTATTCGTTGTGTGTCATTGTTATTATTGTTCTTGTTGTTGTTGTTGTTGTTGTTGATCCAGTTTTGCATTATTATAGTAGGTATAATTTAATTGCATTTCAATAGCTGACCCCGTCATGGCAGCTATATGTCAATAAAATTGCTTCCACTCGACAACAAAATGCACTTGCCGCTGCTGTTGTTGTTGCTGTTGTTGCTGCTGCTGCTGCTTTTGTTGCTGCCGCTGCTGTTGCTGTTGCTATTGCTATTGCTGTTGCTTATCGTCCGACCACAAATAACTGCAAATTGTGTGTATAAAAATGCAAACTGCATTGTTTGTCTCTGGCTTATCTGCAGCAACTGGCCAGTAAATCAGCGTAACAGGCGCAGCAACAGCAACAGTAACAGCAACAGCAAAAGTAGCAGCAGCAGCAGCAGCAGCAATGGCAATGGCAACAAACTGCCAGGCAACACGCATGCGCCACCAAAAGTCATGTTCGTGCCACAAAGGCGACACCAAAGCCATACATATTGTAGGTGGCAGCAGCAACAACAACAGTGAGCTGCAGTTGCAGCTAAATGTGGCAATTGTAGCTTAAAACAGCTAAGCAGCACACACACACACACAGACACACACATACACACACACCCTAGCTAATCATTTTGGGTAATAATTTTGAATTTTTTTTTGTGTATATATTTGTCTGTGTGCAACATGTTGCAAGCGCGCGCCCTTTTTTTTCGTTAGATTTTTCTTCTTTTTTTTTTTTTATATCGTATATCTGTCCAGCGTGTGGGCGTGTACAGCTGCCCAGTCGCAGAAAGAAAAGCGGCAACGCTTGGCACTTTGAACCCGCCACGCAGCAACAGCAAGAGTAACAATGGCAACCGTTGCAATTGCGCGTTGCAACAATAGAAAGCCACGCAGGAAGCAGCAGTTTAAATGATTTGAAATTTATGAGCAGCACCCAGAGCGAAATCCTTTCACCAGCTTAGACAACGCATTAATAAATCAATAACGCGTTTATAATCATAGTCGTTGCTGTTGCTGTGGCTGTTGCTGTTGCTGGTCGGTCAGCAGGCACTTCCGTGCGCGGCAGGCAGCAGTGACAAGCGGCAATTTGGAGCGACAGCGGCAGTGGCAACACCTTTGCAACAATGTTGCTGGGGTGACCGAGAGCAATTAACATGCCAAGAGAGAGTCTTGATCATAATAATATGCAGCGCGCCAGCAACATGTTGCGCAACTTATCAAAATAATCATCATTCAGATCGACAACGGCACAACAGCAACAGCAACAGCAAGAGCAGCTCCAACT
Organism: Drosophila demipolita; assembly: GCA_035042405.1. Classification (NCBI taxonomy): domain Eukaryota; kingdom Metazoa; phylum Arthropoda; class Insecta; order Diptera; family Drosophilidae; genus Drosophila; species Drosophila demipolita. The sequence continues at coordinate 218,623 of JAWNLI010000476.1, read as the reverse complement.
GCATCAGCAACGCAGGCAGCATTATGATAATCGCATTGCGGCGGCAATGTTGAAACAAACAACAACAAAAAACTGCAACTGTTTCTTATGCAGCATAGTGTTGCCGGTCAACGCCACCCCCTCATTGCCCCTTCTCGCTGCAAAATGCAAACTGCTGCATGTTGCAATTAATAATCGACGTGGCTAAGCAACTCGTAAGGCGCGGCAGCAGCAGCAACAACTGCAACAACAACAACAACAACTGCTGCGTTGTGCGCCCTTCTTTTTGATTTAAAATGTGCCGCCACCGTTTTGGCCCGCACGTAGGCGTACTCACACGCAGCATACCCGATATATAGTACATACATATATATATTCTATATATAGTATAGTATATACCATCCAGCTGCGTCAACAGGTCGCCCTTTGGTCACTAGACTTGCCACAGTAGCAAGTGTTATTGTTGCTGTTACTGCTGCTGTTGCTGTTGCGGTTGCTGCAGCCACTTGGCATCATCAGTCAAGTGACTTTGGTGGTGCTCTGTCTGGCGGCAATGTCACTGTTCTGTGGTTGCCGTGGTTGCCTTGGTTGCATTTGCATTAGCCTTGTGCACTTTTGTGTGGGTCTGCAGATTGCCATCAGGCACTGGACACCAATGGTTGCTGCTGTTCGTTCTTCCTGATGTTGCTGATAATCAACTAGGCCATTTTTGGTTGAGTTTGATTTGAGCATTTTGACAATGTATTGTGTACTGATTAATAATAATAAAACTGATGGAAATAAATAAAAGATAAACGAACTCGCTAATGGGATTAATAATGTGAAATAATCTGAAATTCATTTTAATAAGAATTCGGTTTAACAATTAATAATTTGCCATGAAATAAATTCATAAAACATGATGAAACAAGTCGTAAATCAAACTTAATCATGGCAATTGAAATTAAATTTTTTAAAAGCTAATGAAAGTTGCATGTCTGCTAGGATTGCATAACTTAAGGCTCACTTTTCAAGCTAATGACTATGATAATATATATTTTTATGTATATCTGTAGAATGGGGAATTTTGACTGTGATAAATCAAAGTTTTGAGCCCAGCTGAAAGGTTTCACTTTCTTATCAGTTTTATTTTTGAAAACCCATTCGCAATAAAGGAAAGAAAATACAGAATTCAAATTTCGACTCTGGGTAATTTGTACCTGAACTGAACTTAAGTCAGATGTGTGCGTTTTTTTAATACAGTGCCACGCCCACAACATGGGCACAATTTTATGTGGCTCACTAATAAGCAAGTTTGCTGGCAATTACGCTTATAAATAAATAAATCAGCGCCGCTAAACTCGATGCCGGCGGCACCTTTGTAGAAGCCACTTTAAGGAGAGCCGCTGGGTGCCGCGTGCTGTGGGTGTGACAAGTGCAGCAGCAACAGCAGCGAGTGGTGCAGTGGTGCAGCGGTGCAGCGGTCCAGCGGCGCCATTCAAATTTAAATTCACATGTGATCGCCCAAGCATGAGTCAGCTACTCTGCACGGAGGTGGCCTGTGGATGGCAAAACTATGCCGGGAGAAGCGCAAAGGCAAGGCGAGAAGAGAAGAGAAGTGTGGAGAAGAGTGGAGAAGCGAGGAGTCCAGAGCAGAGCAGAGTTGAGAAGCTTCTAAGCTGCGCTGCTCGTCAGCGGTGCTTAATTAGAAAATTGCTAATAACTCATGCACACGAACAAATTTCAATATTAATGAGGTTTTAAGGCAGCAACCACAAACCAACAACAGCAACAACAGCAGCAACTTTGGCACTGCGGCAACTGCAACGACAACGGCAACAACGTCGACTTAATTGAAAACTTTTTGAATCGTGCCGTCAAATGAAGGGGAAGAAGAAGCAACAGCAGCAACAGCAACAACAGCAGCAGCAGCAACAACAGCAGCAACAGCAGCATCAGCCCTGGCCCAAACTGTGCGCAATGGGAGGCACAGCGGCAATTGTTGCTGCTGCCTGTCTTACGCTGGCAGCCTGTTGCTCCTGCTGCTCATTAAGTTGCATGAAAACTCAATATGCTGCTGCTCTTGTTGTTATTGCTTCATTTTTTTTTTTTTTTTTTTGCTGTTGCTGTTCTTTTGCGCAATTAACGGTTGCCGTCTTTGACTGATTTAGTTGTCAGCTGAGCGGCAGCAACATGTTGCTGGCATTCATAATTAGCATGCAAACGGCATAAATCGCAGCAGCAACAGCTGCAGTGGCAGCAACCACAACAATTAACAGACCCAAATTGCATGCAACACAAATACACACAAGAGGCACAAATGTGAACTGCCCGCTTTCCCTGTCTATCGCGCAGTTCGCTGCTGCTGCTGTTGTTGTTGTTGTTGTTGCTGTTGTTGCTGCTTTTTCTGTTGTTGCTATTTAGCATTCAGCACAGCGTTTGATGTCTGCAACAGAACACGTAGGCAACAGCAACAACAGCGACTGTCAATTATATTAGTTGCTGTTACACAGCGCGCTAATTCAAAAATCATGCGTGGGCAGCCGACAGCAACCTGGCACGCCAGCAACATTGCCCTCTGTGCCAGCAGCAACATAGTCGCTAGCAACTTTTCTTAATTAAGTGACGACCTGTTGTTGCTGCTGCTCAGCTGTTGCAGCATGCAAATTTAATTTGCGACTTGCCGCGACCTTTGGCCATTGCGTGTTGCTGCTGTTGATGCTGCTGCTGCTGCTGCTGTTGCTGTTGCTGTTTCTGTTGCTGCTCTTGTTGTTGTTTTTCGAGCTGGGGCCATAACTTCTCGGCAGCAACATATCGCATTGTTGTTCGGCCACAAATTGATATTTAACTGGTTGCCAGTCGGCCTGGTAAAAGTTCGCACGACTTTTCGCAGCCAAATGCACGCGTATTTAACATTTACAATCCGTTCGTTCTTCGCTCTGCGCTCTTCTCTTCTCTCTTCCGATCTTCTCTCTTGCGATCTTCTCGCTCTCGATCCGATCTACAACGCAATCTCCTCGATCATTGCTCGTTGTTGGTGTTATCTGTGGCAATATCTCTATCTGGGGCCAATTCACTTATGTAGCCTGCTGCCATTTCTATCTATCGTGTGTGCCCCGTTAATGTTTTTACTTATCCACACACACACACACACAGACACACAGATATATACACTCACACACACACGACTCGTTGCATGCTGTGTGCGTAGTGCAATAAATCAAAGTTTTATTTGTTGAAATAAATTCACAGTTTATTGCTTCGTTATTATTTACGCGAAAGCTGCTGCTGCTGCTGCTGCTGTTGCTGCTGCTGCTGTTGCTGTGAGTGCAACTACAGCAACCACAACTGCGACAGACAGCCATCAAACACTCGCAACAAATGCAACAACGCATGGCGGAAATGTTTGTTGTTGTTGTTGTTGTTGTTGCTGTCGTTGTATTTGTTATTGTTGCTGATCTCCTAATTTTTGTTGGTTTTTTTTTTTTGTGTGTTGATTGCCATTGCTTGGTTATCATGCGGTTCGCGTACGATCATCAAATTAATTAAAATCGAATTGAAATAGTTATTTATTGTTTTCAAAATAATCCACAACTTCTCCGATTATATCCATGAGGAAGTACTTTGGCCTGCTCTCTGCAACTTTGAGCTTATAAACTTCTATTCTTATTTGTGCTGAATATTTGAATAACAATTTTTTAGAATTAGTTCATTCTAAAAACATTTTGTGCTCAATGTTTTCGACAATGAAAAGTACAAAAAAAATCTTAAATGGCTTTAATTGACTTTTCATAAAAGTTGAAAAAAAAATGCATGTACTTAATGAGCATAAAAATTGAATAATAACTGAAAGTCATTTAGCCAAAAATATAGCAATATTGTGGCAATATTTTTGTTCATCATTTAAAATTTTGCTGTGCAGCTTACCGAAAATTGCAAGTCAACTCGCTCTGTGGCAACACCACGCCCCAAAGCACAAGAGCCAACCACTCAACCAACCAACTGCCACTCCGTCCACCTGCCTGCCCGCCTGCCAGACTGTCTGCCTGTCTGTCTGTCTTTCTGTCTGTTTGTCATGAGGTTTACGGTGACATTTTTGAACCCTGACCGTTTTTAAATTTACAGGCTGCGGCAACAAGCTGTGGCAAATGCAACCGCACGCTTTGCCATTAATTAGTGGTGCGAGATACAAAATGCAACTATAAGATACAAATATTCATATAATATATATATATATATATATATATATGTATATATGTATATATATGTGAACATTACGCAACGTCTTCAATTAGCAAACTTGGGACGCTAAATTGAGAAATTATTCGCATGCCCCGCCTAATTCAGGCGCGATGCATTTTAAGTTCGATAGTTATGCAGATAACGGCTAATTGAATGTGGCAGCGAATTGTTGCCGTGTTGCACCAGCAGTTTTAGGCAAGAAAATGCAACCAGAAAAATATATCATATACTTTATACTATATCTAATCTGGAATATAAAACTTTAAAATAAAAAGTTAGTTTATTGTATTTAAATTTATTACATATGCTAAAATTAAGATTTGTTTAGATTGTTTAACTAACTTTTATTTTGTACTTGTTGTCTTTCGATCTATTTGCAGCAGCGTAAGCTGTCACCGACATGGGCAGTGAGCAATACTGCTTGAGGTGGAACAATCATCAATCCAACCTGTTAGGGGTGTTTAGTCAATTATTACAGGACGAGAGCCTGGTGGACGTTACATTAGCTTGTTCAGGGGGCCCATCCATCAGAGCCCATAAGGTGAGTTCCCACACAAATATGAAAAATAATTAAAATTATATTTTTCTATTTTACTATAACTTAACTAAATCCATTTTCTGTTCCTATTTATTTATTTTAATAAATTCATTCATATAAAATATATTGTTCATGTGTGTCCCACTTGAACGTTGAATTTGTGATGTGTCTGGTTATTTATTTATCTTCTTGGCAACTTTATAAATTATTAACTTATGCAATTTGCTTATTTTATATGAATTGCATTTAAATCGCAGCTGGTTGGCAGCGCTCTTAACTAGCAACTGCAACTGCAACTGTAAAATGCGGAAGCTGTCGCCAGTGTTGCGATCAAGGTCGCCGTTGCTGTTGCTGCTGTTGCTGCTGCTGCTGCTGCTGCTGCTGCTGCAGTTGCCGTTGCCGTTGGCGTCGCTGCTGTAGAAGTTTCTGTTGCTGCTGCTGTTGGCGTTGTAGGCCTCTCAAAATGCCAGCCGCATAAATTAACGAAGCAATAACAAACAAACAACAACAATAACAACAAACCACAACACGATCAAATGCAATTTACACATTTGTCAGTAAATTGTCAACTTAGCGCGGCAAGCAGAGCAGAAGATGGATAAGCGGAGCGTGGAACAAGGGGAAACAGCGACAGCAACAGCGCTGTTGGCGTAGCTGCATGTTGCTGGCGTCGCTTGTTTGTTGCTGGCAACATTGTTGACAAGGTCAGCGTCTAATAGAAATTGACTGCGCCCCGCCACGTGGCTGTCGCTCTGCGTGTGTACGCGCCCATGTGTGTGTGCGTGTGTGTGTGTGTGTGTGTGTGCGTGTGTGTGAGTACATAAATCATGCGTTGCCCGACCACAGCAGCAGCAGCAGTTACAATAGCAACAACAACAGCAGCTGCAGCAGCAGCAACGTTTTGCGCACGTCTGTCAATTGAAATTCCTGTTAAATTAAGCGGAAAATATTTAACTGCAACAAGCATCCAGCCACAAGCAACACCAACAACAACAACAACAAGAACAAGGCAACAACCTGTAGCCAAGTTGCTGTTGCTGCTACCTTTTGATGTTAGTGCTGATAAAGTTATTTTGAATGTAATTTCTTGCCGCCGCATAGCAAAACTGGTAAATTGTTAAATTATAATGCGTTTACTATGCGCAAATACAACAGCAACAACAACCACAGCAACAACAACAACAACAACAACAACGACAACAATAAATGACACTGATGTGGCCAGTGATTGTCAGTTGAAGTGGCTAAAATTAGCGTTGCAAAGTGGCTCATTTCGTTTAGGATCATTTAGGCCGGACACAAAACGCATTTTATACATATTTTTAACACTCTTTTTCGAGCCGAACTTTTAGTGCAGGCATAAATTGGATTTAAATCAGTGTGTGTTGAATTTCAACTGCTGCTGCAACATTTAAGCTGCAACTGCAGAATAACTTCATTAAAAATAAATTCCTGTTCCTCGAACTGTATTTAAGCTGCCTTATCAAATAGTCTGTGCCTGCAACTTGCATAATTGATTTACTCTGCATGTGTCTGTCCAGCATCTCTCTTCCCCCCCCTCTCTCTCGCTCTCGCTCTCTTCCAATCTCAAGTTGTTTGGTTGATATCATGATGTCAACTCCTTTTCAATATTTTCCTCACTTATTTTTTTTTTTTTTGCGGACTCAACTTCATTAGCCGCTCAGACAACATCGGAAAACAGGAATAACAAAAAATAACAAGTGGGTTGAGCAGAAACTGATGAATTCATTTCCTTTTTGCGCAGACTTTTAGGCAACAAATATTGCCGAAGGTAGAGAAAAAATTACAAGTGCACAAAAACACAAGAAAAAAAGCAAAGAAAAACCAAGCTTAACAAATGAAGAATCGAATAGAAAAAACATAAAACAAACAAATATTTGAAGTGGAAACTAAGAGGCGATGGACTCTGATTAGGATTCAAATCCGGAGACGAATCCTTCGCCAACATGTGTTGCTTTTGCTGTTGTCGCTTTGGCAAACTAATTAGCAAATGTACACACATTCGCACACACACACACACACACACACACAGTTGCTGGAATGTCAACGTTTATAAAAGTTAATAAAGCAAAGAATTGAAATGTTGAAGCAACTCGAAGATGAAGTAGCCGGAGCTATCCAATTCAAAGCCAAACCCAAACCCAAACCCAAACCCAGACCCAAAAGCCAAAGCCAAAGCCAAAGTCAGCTGTCAATTACTTTTGCATATCCTTGCCAACGATGCTGGTTTGGTTGTTGCCATTGTTGTTGTTGTTGTTGTTGTTGTTGTTGTTGTTGTTGATAACGAGTTCAGTTTTGACGCTGCAGGCGCCTTCACAGCCGGCCAAAGAGCGACAAAAAATTGTTAAATTGATTAAAAAGCAAAGTGTCGATGAACGAGCCAATGATGACAGCAACCAGAAGCCAACAGCCAGCAGCCAACAGCCCCAACTAGTCAGGACATTTAGCCAGCAGGGAGCCAGGATATGCCCAAGTCAAACAAAAACCGAACACAAAAAATAAAAAAGCGAATAAAAAATAAAAGATACAAAACTGCGGGACAAGAAAAAACGCCAGCGAAGTGAATAGCATCAACAAGAGTTGACTGGCGTCTGCTGACGTCAGCATGCGCCGCATGTCCTCACCAATCGTCTACCAAAACCCTCTTCCCCCCCGTCACTGCCTACACCATTCTCTTCGTCCTGCAACTAAATGAGTGCGTGGGTTGACTTTAAAGTCGAACTTGAGCCAAATCTCAACTGCATTTTACATGTTCTCTTGCAATATTTTTAAATGCCATATTAAATCAAATTCTATTGAAAGTCAAGTTGTATTTATGCCTGTACTCAAACTATATACATTATATATATATATATAAAAGCAGTTATATATAATTATGTATGCAAATGTAGCCTTGGCAACTGGGAATGGCCACATTTAATAGCCAAGTTGTGAAAGACAAAAGTGCCGCAAGTGCCGCGCTGCCAATTGCCTAATTGGTTATGATTCCGTTAAACTTAATGAATTGGTTTCAATTTTTTATTTTCCATATTCTGACTAGTAAAATCGATTTCTCTTATTATTCAAATTAGAAAGAACCGTTAACCTTGTAGACCAAAATTCATATATCAATTTTAGTTTACCACTTTTATTTTTATTTTTATATTCAACTAAATTATATATTTTATTATATTATTTGTAATATCAATAATAAATACGCTTTATATGTATAGAAATGATATAGTGTAAAACCAATTTAAAATGCCCTCTACAAGGCTGCAAAATATTGAATCTTATTTCCGTTTCCGGTTTGACACTCTGCTGCAAACTTGTTAAGCTGCCCGCTTTTTTTTTATCTACTGCGTTTTATAGTTCTCTGCACGTGTGTGTTATATTCAAATGTGTGTATCAGTGTGTGTGTGTATCAGTGTGTGTGTGTCTGTGTGTGTGTGTTTGTGTTTGTTCATGTGTGCGTTAGATAGTTTTTGCTGCAGCCTTTGGCTTTTGTAATCCACTCGTTTTTAAACGTACGTTTTTTTCAAATGTTTTTTTTTTCGTTTTTCTTCTTTTTTGCTGTTTTTTTTTTTTTTGGTTGCCGTGGCCATTTGGTATCAATGCCAAACGGCAGCGGCACTTTAACTCAATTTGAGGCATTTAACGTATGCCTGGTTGATATTTGATGCGATTTGCGACAGTCGCCCAGCTACTCCCACCTTTATGGTCACTTGTTGTTGTGCACAGCCATAGATGTGTGTGTGTGTGTGCGGATGTGCGGATGTGCGGATGTACGGATGTGTGCAGATCTGTTACCCAATGGCTAACAAAGTGTAACAATTGCCTTGGTCAAGAGTTCAGCGCCCAGCACTGGTGGAAGTCCTGTTGACTGCTCTGCATTGTCGTTGCCGGCAAATGACTTTCAATAACTTTCGGACAACTCGAGAAAATGTGGGGAAAAAAATGAGAGCAACTCATGCAAATATTTGCGAGGATTTTTTTTTTTTTGTATTGTGCGGATTGATTTCCAGCGGTGATGATTTGGGGAGGGGAGGGGAGGGGAGGGGAATTGGGCTAGTGTTATCTTAAGCTGATTTGTTGGCTCTGAAACTAAAGAGCTGATTGAGCTGGGCTAATCCTTTCGACTGGCTCCTGGCTCCTGGCGCCTAAGTCAATTTGCAAACATAAATTGATCAAGTGGGCGTTTGTAGGTGGCTGTGGCTGTGGCTGTGGCTGTTGCCACGTAGGCGTGGCACGCGTACGTATGAACATGCATGTTCAACAACATGCCACACATGATTGTTCGCTGGCATTGTTGTTGCTGTTGTCAAAATGCATATGCAAACAGTTAACAGCAACAACAATATTACAAGCAGCAGCTCGTAAGTCTTGCCAACACTTTTTTGACAAGCCGCCAGCAACAACAACAACAAGAACAACAGCAACATGGCGTGGCTGCCTCTATTGGCAGCTGCAACAACTTGCAACATATGTCAGACAACAGCAGCAACAATTGCAGCTACAACAAAACAAATTGCCTGCCTAGCAAAAATCAAGTAAAATGTCAAAAAATGCCACAATTTTCATATCGAATAATAGAAACAACCAAAGCAAGCATAAATAATACCAATAATAATAATTATAATAATAATAATAATATCAGCAATAGTAGAAATATCGCATATTTTCAGTCAAGAGTTTTCGTTGTCGTTGTTGTTGTTGCCATTCTTGCTGCTGGCAGCGCTAATTGTTGCTTGTCATTGATAAGCAGCTGAAAGCTTTATGCAGAGAGCAAGAGCAATGGGCGGGAAACGGGGAACGGGCAACGGGCAACGGGCAACGGGGAGGGAGCAATTGCTGTTATTAAGTGCATGCAAAGTTTCCAATTATTGCAGAGCAAAAGGACAAGAAACAAACCGGTAAGCAGGTATTTATAGCCAAGAATTGAATGTGCCAAGAACTCAATGAAATTGAAACTATTGAAAATTCAACTTTAACAAATTCTATGAATTTATATTAGTTTTTGTCCAAAAAATGAACTTATTGCAAATTTTTTACTTGCATTTCAAGAATTATTTCGGAATTGTTCAAAATTGTTTACCTTTTTCTGAGTGTATTTTTTTTGTTTTTTTTTTTTTGCGGTATGCATTAAATGCCGCTTGTGGCAGCCACACCTTGTGTTTAGTTGCAAATTTGCATAATTGCAGACAATTAATAATTGTATCTTGTTTACAATTATTTAAAGGAACAACGAAAAAATGAACTGAATAATGCAGCAGCAACAACAACAACAACAATATGCCGTTAATTGCATTTTGATGTGGCAACATGTGGCAACCAGAGCAACACAGCTGCTCATTATTGTTGTTATTATCTTGCAACAACAACAAGAACAACATTGCGTGGGTGGCAATTATTAGGCAGTTGGCAATTGCTTCGATTGTTGCTTATTTGCTAGATTGTAAATTGGAAATTGGAGCCAATGTTGCGTATGCGTAATGCATGAATTGCTCATGCGCCGCATTCAACATTCAACATTCGCTGCTAATGCGCCGCGACAGGCCACAAAATGCAATACGTTAATAATTTGATAATTAGTCTAACACATACAAATGTAAATTTTGTGTGTGTGTGTGTGTGTGTGAAATGTGACTCACACAATGATGTTGTGTATGAGTGGCAGTGAAACAATATTTTAATTGTTGTATGCAAATGAACAACAGGAAGTGCAACAAGATGGCGATTAAAGCGCTGAAATAATATAAAAAGAGGAGAATTTTCCCCCAAACCTTGTTGTATTTGTTGTTGTTGTTGTTGTTGTTGTTGTTGTTGTTGTAGTTGTAGTTGTAGTTGTTGCTGTTGTTTTTATCGGTATATGTTAGTGCACACATTCGCCTTTGGCAAACAGGCCAATTTGCCAGAGCGAGACAGAGAGACAGAGACTGAGAGAGCGAATGAGATAGAAAGAGAGAGCTTTGGCACATTAATCGCAATTACATTTTAGCGTTCCATTTGCAAATCATTTTGCCAGCTCAAATTTCGATTACACGATTTGATTAGCTTGGGCATTACTCAACCCGCTGCTATAATTATCAATTAGCAATCAATTGATTATATTACCACATTATGGCATGCACCGCAAAAAACCAGCAACAAGCTTCGATTTTTTTTTTTGTAATTTTTTTTTTTTTCTTCTACAAATTCTTGCGACTACAATAAAACAATGGCAAAGAGGCAGAGACAGCCGGATAAAGCGACAACAATACAACAACAACAAAAATGCATATCAATACATTCCACGACAACAACAACAACAACAAAAACAATAACGCATATTGCTGCCGGCACTTTTTTTTGGCCTGGGAAAAAAATCGACAACAGCAGCAGCAAATACAACAACAATAACACTGTTAATTTAAATTGGAAAATTATACAAAAATATTCAAAACGTTCGCTGTGTGCAATTTCTGCTGCTGTTGCTGTTGTTGTTGCTGTTGGTGTTGTTGTTAAAGTTGTTGTTGTAGCTGTTACGAGATTTTTTTTTCTCTTTACATTCAAATCTCTGTTAATCTGAGCAGCTCTCAAACGTCACGTTTTCACGCGGCCAACTATGCAACCTACGGCAACAACTACGAACAACGACAACAGCAGCAACAACAACAACTATGAACAACAACAACAACTATGAACAACGAGAACTGGAATCTAACGATGATGGCTGGCTGCAATCAACAAAAGCAATTCACGCATTCAATTAAATGCCTTCAAATGCGACTTGCCGACATTTGTTGTTTGTTGTTTGTTGTTTGTGTTGCTGTTGTTGTTGTTGTTAATGTTGATGTTGAAGCAGTTGTTGCTTGTAGTGGTTGCTGCTGTCGCTGAAGTATGCTTTAAAGTGGTATAAAATTGTCATGTTAATAACCAATAATTGTTAATTTACAACACGCTCGCATTCACAACATTTCTCTCTTTTTTTTTGCATTCGATTTTCGGCATGAATTATTTGAGTTTTGACTCGTGTTGGCATTTGGTAATTAACAATTTTATTGATTTTATTTTTTGGTTCCATTAGATGCCAAAAAAAAATGTTGTTATTGCAAATATGGGGGCGATATACGCTGGAAGTATCATGACTTATGTATTTGTTTAAGAAGAATATTTAAATGTCTTTCAAGTAGAGAATTTGAAAGAACTCCCCTCGTACGATCAATAGAGAATACCTTATATGAAATTCGTAAAAGCTCATAATTAAACATGAGAAACTTAATGGACTTAATGCCGACAGTTCATCGGAAATAAAAAATAGAAAAAATAAAAAATAAAAAAATTACGGAAAAAAATGCAATAATATATTTATTTTTTTTTTATTGTAGTTGCCTACATGCGAACAAATTTTAAATAGAAAAAAATGCACAAAAAAAGAATAGAAAAAAAAAGTTATAATTAAAATTAACAACATTTCTTGTCACGACTGCAAATGCTGGTGACGCCGTCGATCTGAGGCTGAAGCTCAGGCTCAGGCTGAGGCGGAGGCTGAGGTTGAGGCTGCAACTAAAGCCCCAGGTCTGCGGCCAGGTGTTGTTGCTGTTTCAGTTGTTGTTAATTCTGTTGTTGTTGTTGTGGCCATAATTATGCGCATTTTCAAAAGATTTATATCTTTTCTTTATATTTAAGTACAATAAAAAACTAAAAACAAACAAACAAATACAACAAAAAAAAAAAACTTATAAAAACTGCAAAAACACACACACACACAAACGCAGACGCATCTATCGATGCTAGCGGGTGAGGGTGGTCACAGGGGGGGGGGGGGGAGAGGTTGGAGAGTGAAAAAAATACTGAACTGCGATACAGACGCGTATAGAAAGATAGCGTATCTCATTAAAGCAGCAACAGTTGTCGGCTGCTTGGCTGGCTGGTTGACTGACTTAGCTGCCATTAGTATATACTAGCAGTAGATCCATATGTATGTGTATATATATATATATATATATATATATGTGTGTGTGTGTGTGTTTGCGCTTATAGTATATAATTAGTAATTGTTGCACAAGCGATGCAAAGTTGGTGAGTGGCTGCGGCGACGGGTAGACAAAAGGCCCAGGTCTCCATTCCAAGCTGGGCATAATTCTAACAGCGCTCATAAGCTTATAGCAACAGCAACAGCAACAACAACAACAACAACAAGAATAACAAACAACAACCACAATGATAGCAACGACAGCCGCCGCGACTAGTAACAATAATTATAATAAAGGCAAAACGCAGCCGGGCAGACAGCAAAATTAAAACCCAGTTTGAAGGTCAGCTCCGACACGAACTGCGTGGCCCAGTAACAACAACAACAACAACAGCAACAACAACAAAAACAATAGCAATAGCAACAGCAAATGTGTCTCTGAAATATGACGTCAGCAACAGGAACTGAAAATAAAAACGCGCATGCGTTGCCACATTTTTAAACGCTAGTTTTAAAACATTTTTTGTTTGTTTTGCCTTTATTTGTTTTGCTCAATTTTTGGCTGGTATCTTGAAGTTCGTTGAAATACTTGAGTGTGTAATTATGGTGTGTGTGTGTGTGCGCTTTGGGCAGATTAACAAATACTCAGCTCGGGTAAAAATCACACTGTTGAGCGCTCTATTGAAAAAAAAGTGCAGTGCACAGTGGAGCATGAATAAATGTAAATTATTTATTAAATTCATTTTCCAATGTTTCTTCTTAAATTAAAAAATATAATATAAATAATACGTTTTCAAATTTGGTATGCAATGCGCTTGGCTCAAAGCTTATATAATGCTGAGCCCAAAATATATACGTTCATTTCTCTGTATAAAGATACAAAAAGTGTTTGTGTCCATCAACCGAAATTTGGCAAGCAATTTAAAGGTTTTCACTCAACACTTTTTGTTTTGTTTTTTTTGGTTGGTCCAATTTACCCAGTTTGCACGAGCTTTACGCCCCTCTGCATGCTGCCGTCCGTCGTCCGTCGTCCGTCGACCGTTGTTGCAGTCATTTGTCGTCGCTGCCCGCACAACACCCACAATGCTCAATTTCCACTCCCTCGAAACATGCAAACGGCTTAACGGTAAACGTTCTCTTTCCGGTTTCGCTTGCAAATCGTTGCCCAAAATGCTTGTAACGAGTTCAAGATCTGATCGCATATTGTTGTTGTTGTTGTTGTTGTTGTTGTTGCCGTGCCCATAACGGCGTCAATTAAATTATGTTTCTGGCAACATTTTACAATTTGCAACAAATTGTTAACAGCAGCAGCAACAACAACAACAACAACAACAACACAAATCAATATCAGCACGAATTCGCTTTAGCTATGTTTCTTATATTGCTATCTCCCTCACTCGGTCACTCATTCCACTTTTGAGTTGTTGCTTTCATTTCGTTTCATTTGTGCTTTATTTTTTCAATTATTTTTGTTGGACAGCGCGAGCAAGAAGAAGAGTTGCGATTCGGTGCCTTTCTTTTGCTTAGCGTGGGATAATTGTCGCTGTCGCTGTCGCTGACCTTGAAGAATGTCTCTCTCTGTCTGTATTTCTGTCTCTCTCTCCCTTCCTCTCTCTCTCTCTCTCTCTCACTCTCACTCTCACTCTCTCTGTCTCTAAGCTCCTCTTGTGTGTGTGGTATTTCGGCGGGTCAAGTGCCAGCGATTGTTTATCTGGTCTGCGCTGCTCTGTTTTTGTCCTGCTGCTGCTGCCGCGACGCATCGTCGCTGGTCGTCTTGCGAGCTTCCGGCTACCAAATGGATGACCACAAAAGCTTTTTGCTGCTGTTGCTGACCACAGAGACACGACACGCAATTGTTGTTAGACAGACAGACAATGACAATGGCAGCAGACAGCTCGGACAGGCAGACGGACAGTCGGACAGTCGGACGGGCAGAGCGATCAGAGCGACTTTCCGGCGCGTCTTTTGTGCGTGCAGCACTCGCTCGCTGCAGCAATTTAGTATTGGCAAATTCCCTTCGTTTCTTTTTTGTTTGCTGTGTTTTTTTTTATTTTTTTTTGTGTATTTGTATTTTTTACTTTATTTTGTTATGTGCTGACCATTGGGCGGATATTATTTAGACGCTATTGTGTGGCGCCGCGTTCTGTTCGCTGTTTATGGCTGAGACTACCTGCAATTAGCTTTCACAGCTGCCGCCGCTGCCGCAGCCATAAATTAATTACGAATTGTAAACAATGCAGCGCAGGCGTCGCTCGCATAAATAAATCTCTCCCGCATGTGCGCATAAATTTGCATCGCCGACCTTGATGTGGAGACTAGTCGTGCTTCGCACTCTTTCCACTATTCCATAAACACACATATATAAATATATATATATATATATATATATATATACATAAACATACATACATATGAGCACGCTTTTTATCATCAGATAACGGCACAAGTTGATAAGCAGCAACAGCAACAGCAACAATGCCAACGTTAAAAGCTGCGAATGGTGCGTAAAGCAAAGCAACGCAACTCAACGCAACGTTCAAGTTCAAGTTCAATGTCAATGCTGTACAAGCAGACATAAATATATACACACACACACATGCACATATAAATATAAAACTCGTTCAATCACATTCACACGCACACAAGCACGCATACATGCAAAACATATACATTTGCGTTATGCGTTTTGTGCGTCATTTCGTCGGCAACAAGTGGGCAGACAACGACAGCAACAGCGACGTCAACGTTGACTGTTGACTGTTGCTGTGCGCTGCGTTTTGCTGTTTGTTAACCACTCGAACTTGTTTGCTGTGACGTCATCATCAGACATTGCGTCGCTGTCTCTACGCATGTTTCGCACGCATACGCATACGCATGTAAATATATATGTATATTTTTTGTTTCATTTGTTTTGCTTTCTTGTATTTTTGGGGGCGCGTCTGTGTCTGGAGCGCAAAATGTGCGTGAGACGACAAAATAAATGCGTGTGACGTGAAAAAACAGCTGACTTGTGCGCGTCGAATTAATGAATGTGAGCTGAAAGCAAGCTTGACGCAGATTTATCGATAGAATGCAAGCAGGAATTGAGTGATTTTTTTTATATGAACACACAAACACACATGCATGTGCATGTCATAAATCATACACACACACAGCATTAATTTTCGTTTTTGGAGACTTCGCTCATCAACATAGATTTTGTTGGTTGGTTGCTTGGTTTTTTTCACTTAGCTGCGTTTTGGTTTCGGTTTCGTTCCTCATACATATAACATTTTTTCTCTTTATTTTATGTTTTTTTGCCATACAAATTTTGCTTGGACTCTAATTCCAAGGTCATCGTCGCATTAGAGCGACTCGTCTGACGTCCGACGTCCGACGTCCGGCGTAGTCCAATCAGTCAAGAAAAAAAGCAACAAAAAAAATACATAAAATAAAATAAAGGCGTTTCGAGATGTATGATGTTTGATGGCTAAGAAATGGAATTAATTTATTTATGAGACTTGTGGTCGGCTTGTGGATTATTGTCTGTTGCATTTGGCTAATTGAGTAAATCATAATAGCCATAATCAAGTCTTAAATTATACTGAAATTAACGCACCCAAAAATCCCAAATACAAGATATAAAAAAATACATATAAATATTTATATATTTTATATATATTTATGTGTATGTACTTAACGTGAACAGCTGCTATATTTGATGAGATAATTTTTAATTTTATTTATTTATTTTTTCCTGCGTTTTTGCAATTCACATTTTGTGCGCTCGACCCAACGCGAACGCCACGCCCCGCCTTGTCCCGCCACCCATCCGTTAGCACGCTCGCTCATACACATGCACATATGCAAATACACGGAGACAAAGACAGACAGAGAGTGAGAGGGAGACAGACAAAACACCCGCGCACTCGCAAATTTTACAAACGCGCTGCGCCCTTGCCTTCTTCTCCTTCTTCGTCTTCTTCTACTCCTCCTCCTCCTCCTCCACTTCTTTCGTTTCCGCCCTACTCCACAGCCGCCTCGACTGCTGCTGCTGCTGCTGCTGCTGTCGTTTCGCACGCTACACTAACGACAAACGGCGTTAAAGCTTTCAGCTGCTGCGTTGCGTGCGCTGACGCTGACGCTGACGTTGCTTTTGCTTAATGCTTTGCACGCCGTGTCGCACACACACACACACACTGCGACGCTTGCACACAAAGTTGGTTCCGCTGCGAATGCGAATATCAAGGTCAACATGTGATGTGTGCTTGCTGCGCGCTCTCTCTGTCGACGTTGACGTTGACGTCGCCGTCGTCTCTAAAATGAGCTCTAAGAAAATAATTAAATAGCAGCAGTCGGCTAACAAAAAAACGCAATTTTTTTGTTGTTGAAGCGCAGTTGTTAAATTAGAAAGGCCATATTTATATTTAGCCTTTCCTGCAGTCTTTTTTCTATTTTTCTTTTATTTTATTGTTACCTCCAAACTTGCCCATTGGGCCATTAATCAGCATCAAAAGCTAGCCAGCCAAAGATACAAACCTGCATATGCATAAAAGATTCATTTGCGGTTTTTTATTTGTAAATCTGTTTTGGGATTATCTATCGATAGCTAATTGATGAACCTTTTATTTTATATCTATTTATATATTATGCACATACCTATGAAATCAAAACCATTGTGGCAATATTTAAAATCAAAGCGTTCTCATATTGCGAGAAATTACTAATTGCTATTTTTAAGGGCAAAAAGCCCTACAAAAAATAAAAATTAGAAAAGATGACTAAGCAAATGGATTAGTTTGCAAGTCGAGAGTATATGTATATAGAAATGTATATTTGTATATATGTAAAGCGTACATATTTTTACGTTAACAAAATCTTTGTAAAACAAACAGTTTTGTGAGTCACAGAGTTCGACAGGCGGCGCGACTTGATTGCTTTATGACGCTCAAGCTGCAATAGAGCTACGTGCAACGTGCAACAGGGCGTATGCGTGAGTGAGAAGGGGCTATATGTGCACACACACAACCACACACACACACATACACACACAAATAGGTGTGACGACGCTGCCAACTTAAGTTAAAATGCAAAAAAAAATGAAGAAAGAGTCACTGGTTGCAAAAGGTTAACATTTCTATTATGGCCACTCCCTTAAAATATTCTGGTTGTTGCTATTGTTGTTGTTGTTGTTGCTGCTGCTGCTGCTTTTGACCACCATCAGAGCCAAGTTGGGTCGCCAAAACACTGCGGCGAAATATGCAAATTATTATGTTTGCATATCGCCTTCACTGCATACACACACACACACATATATATATATATATATATTTATATATATATATATATATATACAGACACACACACACACACAGAGAGACAGGCATAGATTTTACTGGCTTTGCTGCAATTGCTGTTTGTTGCCGCAAGCGGCTCTTTTCATTGTCGTTGTTGTTGTTGTGTCGATGCTATTTCTGTGGTGCCCAGAAGAGCGTTTCGACTTGGACTTGCAACTGCCAAGTGCAACTCCACGCTCTAAAGTCTCTTGTTGCCGCTGCCCCTCCATCTGTGGCTCTGCACTAGTCGCTGCATTTATGTCTTAATATAATTTAAGCTGCAGCTGCAGTTTTTCTGTCTTTTGATGCTGCGCTACTGCCACACACACACACACACACACATACACTCGAACACACTTGCACCCACCTTAACCCACCTCAACCCACCTGTGCAGCTCAGATCAACTGCTTCTCCTGGCTTCTCCTGCTCAATTTGCGACTGTTGCAAACATTATTATTACCATTTTTTTTTTGTGGTATCTTCTTTTTTTTTTACATATCTTGTTTTTTGTTTTAATATTTTAATCCATTTTGAAGGCTGCTCTTCCGCACTTGTAATGTGCGCAAATTTCTATAATCTGCATTATGCCAAAATTATAGCATAATTCACTTTTATTGATTTCTGTTGTGGCACAAACGAGCAGTTCATTGGCCAGGCTACGTGCCTCAAAAATAATAATACCAACTATCTATATTTAGCATGATAATGATTTTCTATTAGAGTCTACATCCCCCCCTCTCCCTCTTACTCTCTCTATCACTCTCTCTCTCTCTTTCTCTCTGTTAGCAACTAAAATTGATTGATTTTATTTAATTTCTTTGGTAAACTTTTCCATGGAGAATTCACACGATGATTTGACCACAATTAAACACTGGCAATTGGTAAAGAAGATGGCTTAAAGATTGCTTGGGCGGCGCCTGTTCCGTTAAAGGATGTGGCAAATGTTGCTCTAGTTGATAGTGCAACAGTTGAGGCAGCTGGGCGCAACACTCAAGTTGCAGTGCCAATTCTAGTTGAACAGTTTTCCCGACTATATTTGTCGCACTGCATACAAATGCACAGTTACCGTTACAAGTACAGTTGCCGTTGCAGTTGCAGCTCATTTGATTATTGGTTTTACGTGCAACTCTGAGGCGTTGGTTGCCTTTTCTAATTTCATTTAAATCCGTTGACGATTTATACACATTTATCCATTGCATGTATGTGCAACGAAATGGGAAAGTTGCAACGCCCACACACCAGACACGCAATCTATATAAATATATACATATATTATATATATATATATATATATATATATATATATATATATTGTATATATAACGCACCCACCCCCCACCACCTCCGCCAAACGAGCCCATTCGCTGGCGTGGCTATAATCTATTGCAATTTATGTTGTTGACTATTTGGCTGCAAATTACATGCAACATTTTTGAACTGCGCCTGGCGTTAGAAATCAAAGCCTTTGGCGTTCATTAGCTTTGGGGGCGTTATGCCCCGGCAAATGTTAATAATAACAGCAAGCAGCCGGCAGCTGGCAGCGACGTCAGCAGCGACGTCAGCAGCGACGTTCAATTAAAAGTGTTGCCAATTTGCGCCGCTTGGACAGCGCCTCCTACTAGCTGCCTTCAAGCTGCCCCCGTGGCTGCCTCCTACTAGCTGCCTCCTACTAGCTGCCTCCCAACTGCCTCCCAACTGCCTTCTAGCTGCCTCCAAGCTGCCCCCTAGCTGCCCAGCTACATAGTTGCCAGTTGTAATCAGGAAATTCGATTTTCTTAATGCCAGAGACGCGTCGAGACTGGGACACCCTCTCCTCCCCCCCCCCACCACCACACCACCACCCCTCAGTTGTCGAAAACACGATGCGCCGCAGCACTAATATGCGCGTGAATTTATTAGCGCTCATTTTAGAGCCGGCTTTTTGCATTCTGCTTGCCGCTTTTTGCTTTTCGCTTTTTTACTTTTTTACTTTTTTGCGTTTTGGGGGCGTGTGCGCGCCGATTGCATTTTTTTTAAATAAATTCTGGCGCAAACGGCGCGTGACAGGCAAAAGGAGCAGCAGCAACTGGATCTCTTTCACATCTGCCCCGAACGTGGCCAAAAGCTCATTAGGCAGCAGTTGCTGCTGTAGCTGGAGCTGGAGCTGGAGCTGGAACTGGACTCTCTGTCGAGATGCTGTTGAATCTATATGCGAAATGCGCGGCCGACGCCTTTTCAATTTGCCAAGCCATGAAAATTTACAACATGCCCCCGACTCGAGTCAGCAGACTGTTGTTGCAGCCGCCACCGCGTGTTGCATACAGCTCCCCTCGCCGGCGCAGGCGGCGTTGCATACCCCAAGGCGTGCAAGCGCACATAAAAATCGACAGATATGCAACCAGATCGTTGTTGTTGTTGCTAATATTGCAAGTGTTGCAGCAGCAGCAGGAGCAACTGTTGCTGGTTGCTCTCATTCCAGTTGCTGGCAGCGCATTGTCATTCGTGGCGTGTTCACGCCTTGACGCCTGCAGCCTGTTGACCAGTTGACCAGTTGACCAGTTGCCCAAGCTGTTGACCGATCTGAGGCTGCCTCTGCAAATGCTGCACTGCATCTTCAAAGCGGGGCCGTTGCTGCCCATCGCTGATCGTAAATCTAATAAATGTTTTTAGCCCCTCTCCACTTCCCACACACACTCTGCCCCACTCTGCCACATGCACACCACTTCAGTTGCACGAGTTGCACAACTGGGGCGAGCCTTGGGTTGCTTTCTAATGGCCAATCGATATATTTTGTTATCGATTAGCTGCAACTTGTGTTTGACAGTTAATTTCAGCTCAATTGGATGTTCGCTTGAGCAAATTCGTATTTCCCATCGAAATGCGTAAAATAAATAACAAAATTAATTTGCATATATATATATATATATATATATATATACACATACGAGAATCTGGGCAGACAAATTTAAAACTCACAGATTTCCAAGACTCGAAAATGAAAATTTGCCGTAAATCAAAACTCGAATAATTTGGGCATTTCAAGGATTTTTGATTATATTTGTAAATTTTTTTAAGTTTGTCTTTTGCAGCCTAAAAATATGCTTCAATCCTTAATATATTTTCTGATATTAAGTAAATTATTTTTGATAAAATTAAATATGAAAATTTCCATTTATTTTCATTTATTAAAATTAATATTATTTAAATTATGTTATTCCTTTATTATGTTATACAATATACAAGTATACAATATTTATATAATATTTATATATATTTATATATATATATATATATATATATATATATTCAAATATTTATATGTCTCAATATTGAACAAATATATTTGGAAAAGTTTTGTGTAATTAAAATAATTACTTTGTATTCTAATAATAATATAATATAATATTAGAAAAATATAATAATAATAATATAATAATTATAATTAAATAATATTAATTTGGTATTTGGCTGTTTTTTGTGTTTGTGTTTGTGTTTGTTGCAGGTGGTCCTCTCGGCCTGCTCCTCATATTTCCAGAGCCTGTTTCTGCAGCACTCCGATCCACATCCAATTGTGATATTAAAGGACGTCCGTTTTGCCGAGCTGCAAACCTTAGTTGAATTCATGTACAAGGGCGAGGTGAACGTGCAATATTGTCAGTTGCCAGCGCTGCTCAAGACAGCCGAATCCCTCAAGGTGAGTACAAGGCACAGCGATCTTGGACAGCGATCTGCCCTCTCTTTCGGGCTGTGGCGGACATTTATTGACGGGGCGTGTCATTTTTATTATTTTTTTTTTGTAGGTTAAGGGCCTAGCCGAGATGACAAATCAAAATACGACGCTGCGGGAACCCGAACGGGAACCGGATCGACTGCGTCCACATTCGCAGGCCAGCGGTGCCAGCAAAACGGCCGATAGTCCAACGGCAGCAGCGCTCGATGCAACGGCAGCAGCAGCGGCAGGGACAGCAAACAGCTCATCAACAGCAGCAACAGCAGCAACAGCAACACTAGCAGCAACCACAACAACAGCAGCAGCAGCAGCGACAGCAACAGGTGGCGGCAGCAGCTCATCCACGAGCAGTACGACAAGCAGCACAACAACAACAGCAGCAGCAGCAGCGACAAGCACAGCAACAGCAGCAACAACAGCAGCAGCAACACAAGCAGCAGCAGCAACACATGCAGCAGCAGCAGCTGAGAGTGCATCTGTGGCATCATTGGCGGCGAAGCGTGAGGCAAGCGAACGTTGCAGTCCGACGCCGCCGAAGCGACCAGCGAGCAGCGGCACCGCTGCCATTGAGCTGCTGGAGGATGATGAGGATGATGAGGACGACGACCTTGACGAGGGCGAGGAGCAGCTGCAGCTAGGCGAGGAGGAGGAACTGGATGAGGATACACCAATGCCGCTAGATCTCTATCAAAGACCCGCCGCTGTTGTGCCGCCCGAAAGCGCCACCAGTAGCCACAATAAAAGCAGGAGCAGTAACAAACCAAGTTCCAGCAGCAGCAATAACAACAACAACAATAACAATAACAACAACAGCAGCAGCAGCGGCGGCGGCGGCAGCAGCAGTAACAACAACAACAACAACAACAACAACAGCAGCAGCAGCAGCCACAACAACAACAGCAGCAGTAGTAACAACAACAACAACATGAGCAGCAACAACATTACCAAGAATAGCAGCAGCAGCAGCAGCAACAACAACAACAACAACCAAATGAAGGCCACCTGCTCATCCTCCTCAGCGCAATTATCGCCCAGCGGCAGCAACGGCGACTGCGCAGCCAACGCAGCAGCCGAGCCGAGCAGCCATATTGTTGTTGCCGTCGATGATGATGATGATGATGACGACGACGATGATCATGCGGACGACAATGAGCTGGACGAGATGGATGACCATGTGATTGTTGTGGACAGATCGAGAGCAGCAGCAACAGCAGCGGCGGCGCGCGATATTGCCCAGCGCATTGCGCATCAAAGTGCGCGGGCGAGGGGGGTGCATGGCGAGGACGAGGATGAGGATGACGATGATGATGATGAGGAGGATGCGCTGATGCCGACGGCAGCACATGAATCGTCGATCCACTCGCCGGGCATCGGCATTGGCGGTCTGCAGCCGAAATCTGAGTTGCTGGACGATGACTATGACGATGAGATGGATCTGGATGATGATGATGAGGCGGACAACAGCAGCAACGATATGGGCCTTAACATGAAGATGAGCAGCGGCGGTGTCGATCTCTCAACGGGCTCAACCGTAATACCATCGCCGTTGATCACGCTGCCCTCGTCATCAGCGGCAGCAGCTGCCGCTCATGCGGCCGCCGCAGCAGCCGCACATGCAGCGGCCGCCATGGAATCTGCCCGCTCGACGCCAGGCGGTGGCGGTGGCGGCGGCGGCGGTGTCGCCTCCGATCTAAGTCTGTCAGCGCGTCCAGCGTCACGATCATCGCGCGACGGCAGCAATGCCGCCGATGGACGCTCCACAAGCCTATTGAATCCCGGCTCCGTAGCCGGACTCTTGCCAGTGCAATCGGTGCCATTGGTGAGTGTTGCAAGTTCCCCATTCCTGCCCCCAACTATAAATGTGATCATTACAATTCTGCTTTATCTTTGACATAATGATTCATCTTAAATTGAAATCAAATTTCAAAATAAATTTATTTAAAATTTAAATTTCCAAAAAAAAAAAAATTAAGCAAGGATAAAGTAGAAAAAAATGGCATAATTATATGTTTATTATACATTTTTGATTGTGTTACTTTTTGGTGTTGCAGAGCCTCAAGAAGGAGATCGATTGCAGTGAGGATGATAACAGCAGCCACGGCAGACACATGCAACCGCGTTCGGCATCAGCTGGCGGCGGACTGGGCGGCGACCTTGACTACCGCGCCTCGCACGAATCGGTAAGTGTTGCATAATCGAGCTCCCAGCAACTCCCCCGCTATCCGGCAACCCCCTCTTCCCCCTCGAAAGTACCACTCAGCCCCAAAAAAAAAAACCCTTCTCACACTGATCCGACCATAACAAAACAAAACAAACAACCCCCGCCCCCCCCCCCCACCCCTTACCATAAAAAAACACTTTTCCCCAAAAATCCATTCAGTGAATGCTTTTGCTGCTTCGATATGTCAAATACGAAAGTTAACTCGAGACCAATTTCGAATTGAAAAACCAAAAATATTGAAAAAGAAGAACTCGGAGAAATCTGAGTTATAAATTGACCCCCATTTTATCAGACAGAATATTAACTGTTTTAAATACGTAAATCTTACTTATTTATTACACCTCCTAAATGGCTACACGCTCTGTCTCTGTCTCTCTCTCTCTCTCTCTTTATCTCTCCCTCTCTCTCTCTGTCTAAATATATACACAAATATCTGTCTCCCAATTTAATATTCAATATTTAAATTCTCTGTTCAACTTTCAATTTAAAACACAATATTAAGTATTCCACTTGTTTTCTCTCTCTTTTTGTCTGTCTCTCTCTCTGTCTGTCGTTTATATACCTGCCATTTATATACATTGCATATTTATATATATATATATATATACATATATATTAATTTATATATTCTATATCAAGAATTATGAAAAAGAAAACCAAATCAAGCAAAGAAAACAAATCAAAACTCAACATATGTTTTTGCTCTTCGTCGTGTTCTTTGTCTATGAATTTTATATACATATTTTTTATCTTTACACATATAAATATATATGTATATATATAAATATATATATAATCGTATATACATATATATTTATATATATTTAACCTATATAATATCCCAAATATATATTTATATTCTTTCTTTTTTTCAATAAATAACAGTATTTATTCAACTTTCTGTTTAATAAGCAAAGCTTTAAAAAAATACAAAAAACCAATTAGATATATATTTTTCTAATGTTAGTTGTTCAAGTTGAAATTCTTTTTGTATATATCTACCTATCTATCTATATATATATATATATTTATATTTATTTATATATGTATATAGATGTTTTTCTATTTTGTTGTTGTTATTCGATGTGTAGTTCTCTTCCTATCTAAAAAAACACACTTGCTCGTCT
The DNA here is from genome assembly GCA_035042405.1 of Drosophila demipolita. Taxonomy (NCBI): domain Eukaryota; kingdom Metazoa; phylum Arthropoda; class Insecta; order Diptera; family Drosophilidae; genus Drosophila; species Drosophila demipolita. Next base: position 193,558 of record JAWNLI010000476.1, on the reverse strand, counting down.
ATAATATATATATATGTAATCTTTATCTATATCTATATCACACACACATATACAATATTATATATTCACATATGTATATATAATATACACATTCTACTCTTAACACTCTCAACAATAAGTTTTTGCACAGCTATTTGAAATTTTTCGCCTTTCGTTTTAGTTTGGCTCCTAATATTGTTTTATTTACTATTTTGTTTTGTTAATGCATGTGTGTGTGTGTGTGTGTGTGTGTGTGTTTTTGTGTGTTGCAAGCGGATTTCGTTGGCTCACACACATACACACACTGGCACACACTCGTTGCTAGCAATTTCCGCTTGCAATTCCCTCTCCACTTTCCCCACTCATCTATTTTGCTTTGGCCATGTTTTTATTTTTGTTTTTGTTTTTGTTTGTCCAGGCCATTTTTTATTTATTTGCTGACCATGTTTTGTTTGTTTTCTATTTTAATTTTGTTTTTCCTTTCCACAACCCTGTCGTTTTGGGTTGCTGTTGTTGTTGTCGTTGTCGTTGTCGTTGTTGCACGTGGTAGTTGCAGTTGCATGTTTACGACACTATAATTTTCAATATGGCCTGCTGGCCATCTCGACTCCCCATTCAGCTTTACTTGACCCAATGTTATTCAATTAAGCAAATACCCTACACAACTCCAGTTACTTGGTATATTGCTCGTTATTCGTACTATATTACTTGTATTTAATTTGAATTTATTTATAGTCATAAGTTCAATATTATTAAGCTGTTTCCGTTCCCATTCGACTATTGTACACTAACCTAACCTCACTTTGCATTATGAGAAGCGCGTAGAAAGTCGCAGATTTATCGAACTTTCGCATTTCAACCATATTCATAGATTTGTCATTTTGTCGTTTCGTGTTTTGAATTTGGAATTTCGTGTTCGTCCCCCTTTTTCACATTATTTATTACATAAGTCGCAAGTGCAACAAAGCGAAAATATAAACTACGAGCGGGGCAAATAAACAAAAAAAAATTAGATATATGGAAAAAATGTTGCAAAAACAGATCGCAAAAGAGAGCAGTACACAGAAATAATTAAATAAAATACGTAAAAAAGTTTCAATTTGAATATTTGTATTTATTTTCCAACAAAGGTAAAATGCCACAACGAGTGTTGCAACTAAATCAGCTGCTTGCAGTTTTCGTTTTGCCAATTGCCACATTTTTTGGGCAGGCACGCAGGCAGTGGAAACGCCTGCAGCAGGGTGCCGTTAGACTGTCAGGCTGTTAGGCGCTGCGAACGCAACTGTACTTGTGAGTTTTAAGGATTGCGAAAGGCATCCTCGTAAGCACAAGGACTGTAAGCAAAAAAAAAAAAAAAAGAAGATATATAATAAAAGAACTGGCAAAACATTTAGCTTCCGGCAAATTTATTTTCATATTACATTTTCTTGTTTTTCGCCTGGTTTTTTTCTTACATTTATTTTTGTAAATTATTTTCTCTTATTTTTGTTTCTATTGCCTCTTTTTCGACACACTCACATCCCCAGCCCCCCCGCATTTCTGCTGCCCTTTTAAGCGAACAAATTTTGTGAACAGCTTCCAAAACAAAACAAAAACCGAAAAAAAATATATTATTCGCTGCTGTCGTTCCTATTATGTTTCTTAACTCTCCTGTGTATGCGTGTGTGTGTGTGTGTGTGTGTGTTAGTGTGCGTGTGTATGTCTGTCTGTCGAAGGTTTTTTTTTTTATATTTTATTTACTTTTTGTTTTTGCTGTGCTCGTCAACGATGGCAGCGATGAGGACGTCACCGGTGCAAAGAAAAAGTACAAAACGCACTTTGTTGCAACGCTTGAAGAATTTAAGCGACGCACAGTCAGCAGAGTGTTGAAGCCTGCAAGAGAGATGCTGCACACACACACACACACATACACACACACAGAAAGTATAAGGTGCCCTGAGTAGTAGTCACTTCAAATATTCAGACGATTGCAATTATTAAAAAGCTTTTGATATTGATCAAAATTATATATCGATATTATATTGCTATTGATAACTTGATAACTTGAGTTAACACTGTTGCTGCTTCTACTCAATTCAATTATGGTTGAAATAATCATTGATTCGGCGAGTTAACGAAATTCAGGCACAGAATTCGAGAAGACAGCTTCTGATGACAATCGATAAGTGTGCAGTTAATGACAATCGATAAACGTACCGCAACAAACTGTTATCATCAAGCGCTAAAACCAGCTACAACATAATATATCCAGCTGAGTTAAGAACAACGTTGGGTAGCACACACACACCCACACCCACCCACACACACACACACACACACACACACACACACATACTCACTTAGTCAGTGCATAGGCATATGGAATTTACACACACACACACACACACGAAACACACTGAAAACGCACATGTGCATAAATTCAAATAAAAAATCTATCTAAAAAACAAAAACCAAAAAATAAATAGCAAAAAAAATATATTTAAAAAACGAAGAAATGGCATAAAATAAAATGCACACGCGTCTGGAGTCGGACGTTGACGTTGATGCACACACACAAACGCACACATGCATACATATGGAAATGGCTGTCCCCCTCTTGCTCACACACTTCGTGCGTGTATGTGTGTGTGTGTGTGTGTGTGTGTGTCGTGCAATTTGTTGCCTCGACTCTTGGCATTGCCGCCTGCAGACGACGCAGACCTGAGCCAGCCGCATTTGCCGCATCATAAATACTTTTGCTTTTACACTTTCCTTTTTTTCATGTGAATGTGTTTGTGTGTGTGCCTGTGTGTGTGTGTGTGTGTGTGTTTGTACGTGTGCTGCTCTCTCGCTCAAGCATTTGCTTGGGCACGTCTCGAAATTATAAGAATAATAATAATAATAATAACAGCGCATAGGCGCAAAAAGACAAAAATCAACCTGCAGCAACAACTTTTGCTTTCTTTTCGCACACACAAACACACACACACACACTCATACACATATGCAGTTACACCTATACAGACGCGTATTTAATTTTGAAACAAATAGCTTCTTTTTATATTTTTTGTAAGACCCCCCGCCCCCCCCTCCCCATCCACTCGTCTGACTTGCTGCCTCTGTTCTTCTCTTTGCATTTGTATCGGTTTCCCACTCACACTTCTGCTGCTGCTGCTGCTGCTGCTGCTGCTTTTGCTTCTGTTTCTGCTGCTTTTGCTACTTATTTTTTTTATTTTTCATATTTGCCTGCTCGCTGCTTTCGTCGTCGACGTCGCCGTCGTTGTTATGCATTTCATTTTCGTAGCATACCTTTAGGCAGCCTCTCAACTGTCGCTGGGCTTGCATTTTATGTCGCGTCATCGCCGCCAACCCATCTCACCCACCTTCCCCCCCCCCCCACACACACACACACTCGTCATCGTTGCCAGTGTCTCGTTTGTTTAGCAGCGAATGCGTAATTTTAGGTTTTGTTTTTTTTTTTCGTTTATTTTGGCTCACTTCACTTTTAGCTCCAAATTATATAAAAATATAAATGGGGTAAGCAGCCCAAACTAACCCAAACTGAATACTCAGATCAATGGCAAAAATGTCAATCATACGCACACACACACACACGCACACAAAATACAACAAATGCCAAAACGCCAATATATTGCATTGTATACATGTGTGTGTGTGTGTGTTTGTGTGTGTTTTAGCCAGCACTTCGACTCCTGCACAAAACTCCACGCACATTGCACATTTATGCGGCACTCCAGACTCTCAGCTACCCCTTCCCACCCACCGATCTTTTACGCTCACATGCGCTGACGTCGACGTTGACAGCGCTGCCCGGGCATTGTAATCAGTGCGCCGCGTTGATTGCAAAGTTTTCAAGTGCTTCGTTTTTTTCAGTTTTTTATTTGGCTGTTTTTTTTTGTTTTTTTTTTAATTTTTGTATTTTGTTTTGTTGCCCAGCCAGTTTTGCCCAGTTTGTTTTTGGGTGTAGCACCATAGGCCACTGAGTGCAAGTCTGGCGGAGTGAGTGGTGCCCAGGAGTCCCAACGATGGTTGGTAACGCAATTCAAGGGGAAGGGTTGCCAAGCCGGGTGGCAGGTGGCAGGTGGCGGTTGCCAGTTGCCAGTTGCCAGTTGCCAGTTGGCAGCTGTGGGGAGCTGTAAAAATTTTATCATAAAGCTGCTAATAGCCTAGCCTAACGGACTGTTTGCCAAAGGCTTAAAGGGAGCTTTTGGCAAATCGAATGGAAATACACACGCACCCACACACACACACACTTACGTAAACACATACATACATACACATACACACACGTGTAACACAACTCTCATCTCGATAAGGCAAACTTGACGAGATAAATATGATATTATCAATCATCAATGACTGTGTCAGTACATTTTTGACATTGTAATCCAGTTGTGCGACTATATTAGAATGCCTAAGTTGCGCTTTTCACAGAATACTCGGAAATGATTAATTTTCAATTCAGTAATTTGTATATCTTCACATCCTTTGCTGGGGACCTTTAATTCTCTTGGAGACTTCAACTATTCTATTGGGATTTTATACAAAGACAACTTCTGGCAATTGTACACATTATCATTCCGATTAAATTGTTTGTCAATTCTCCAAATTGTTATACACATAATTGTGGAGGCATTAATGCCGTTGAAGTATCTGACTAGCAATCTCGATTGCTTTAAGCCAGTGCGGCTCAAACTGCAGTTGAGATGCGTGGCCCCCTAGGCAGATCCCCTTCTGCGTACCGTATTCAATGTCTGACTTTTGTTTCGACGGTTTTTTTGTTTTGTATCTTTCGACTACTTTAGCTGTTTGTATTTCGTGTGCATCGCAAGCCCACTATGACTGCCTCGAATATATATATATATATATATATTTCATTTTTATTAAAAATCAGCCAAAAGCGCAACCCACAACAGACGAAACCCCCGTAGCCAAAACGTCAAACGACACACACAAAAAATATATATTACACAACAAAAAAAATACAAAAAAGAAGAAGACAAATATTACAAAACACTGCCACCAAACACACACACACACACACACACACATAACTCACACACGAAGGCCCAAAAAAAGGGCAGCAGTTAAAATATTGTTGCATACGTTCGGGCGCCAACTGCAGTTCCATAAGGCAAACTGCATGTGTGTGTGAGTGTGTGTGTGTGTGTGTGTGAATTTGCATTGCTCTTCGTCGTCACCGTTGCTGCTGTTTTTGTTGTTGCTCACAAAATAAAAAAAATATATATAACAATACATAATAATTTGAGCAAAAATATTACGAAAAAATATTTCAAATAGTCGCTTCCGCTCTAACGGTTACTTCTAACCGAAACCCCTGGCCTGGCAACCCCTGGCCTGCAACCCCTTAGCTATCTGCTCTCCTAACATCCAACGAGTGTGTGTGCGTGTGTGAGCGTCTCCTCTTTCCACATGCGTTGTGTGCGTCATCTATTGCGCCTATTTTGGCGGCTGTTTTGCAGCAGAGGATGAGTTCTTTGGATGGGGCAGGATGGAGGTGGCATATAGCGGGAGCAATTGGGCAGGTGGCAGCTGCTCAAAGGCCATCAACGAGTTTTATTAAAAATATACGAATATTCATATTAAAAATGTGCAAAGCAAGCCAACAAAATGCAGTACAAAAGGACAGCTTTAAATGCCGCCGAAAACAAAAAAAAATCACTCACACAAAAAGAATCATATACAAAATAAAGATGGAACTGGTAAACACAGTTCCCAGATAAATTTAATATAACTGACGATCCTACTGACTTTAACAATTTTGAGTTTGCCTTGTATATGCAACAAAAAGTTGCATTATTTCAATCAAATCGTTACTGCATATCGAATATAATCATCCGATCCGATTGACTTTTATGGCAGTAGCTAATATATAGGAAAAATGATGGGTTTCTCTTATTGTGACGAAATCGAAGTGGCCATTGCAAGGGGGGAATTCAAGTTGAACAAGAAGAAGGCCGACAACTTTCGAAAATTCTCGTGGCAAGAACCCAAAAAACTAAAACCAGACGCACATCGATCGATATTTGATTATTATAGCGACAACGACGACGACGACGAAAAGTCGCAAGATGATGACGCAGACCAGGCCTGGCCTGTTCGCCGATGGGACGCTGGTGCAGCGGGTGGACGCTGGGCTGACAGACGCAGTCAGGACATAAAATTCAATGGCTGATGTGGCTGGATAAGTCGGGTGGCGAATGGGAAAACGAGGTGGAGGATGGAGTAGGCAGGATTGAGACGAGAGTCGAGACTCAGCAAGCGGCTGTCGTCTGGGTTGCTGATAATGATTCCATTAGCCAAAAAGGTGGCGCGTTGAACTTGCAAGCGGTTCAATGACATGTGGCTATCTGAGCTGTATTCACTCCCCATCAGTCTCTTTCCCCCCCTCTGCCAAGATGTTAATCTGTTGTGTGGTTGCTTGTTGCTGTCTCTCTTTAGTGGCAAATCAATTGCCAAAGTGTGAGCATCTTCAGCGTATGCTTACTGGCCAAGTTGGCCTGCATAATGTGACCGGCTATGAATAATGCAAATTGGCTTTCTCGATACACACACACACACACATGGCATGCATTTGTGACCCAGATTGCTGCTGTGCAGCCTTATTGAAAAATATGCCGCATTTCGTTTGCCACAAACGACAGCCATCCAACAAAAAAAAATCATCCAAAATTCACTCAGCTCAATTCTGCAATTTGGCTAATGGAAACCTTTAGCACAAAGAAAGGTCGGCCAAAAGGTAAATCACGCAACGCTCTGCCACATCTACGTATGTTCGCCTACTTAGTGAGTACTCGTTGTGGCAGTGGCAACAGCAACAGCAGCTGTATCAGCATTTGCTTTCTGAGTTAGTGGCACACTGGACTTGTCCACTTGACCACTGGGCCAAACTTTGACAGCTGCTTTAAGCCAAAAGTCACACAAAACTAGTAAACTTGTGTCATAATTCATGGCATTATTATTGAGCCCATGGGAATAGGGGGAACTCGTCATGATATTTATTTTATCAGATGTTTTATTTGAGTAGTTTCGGACTATTATCGCATTTCTAATTTGCTTTTTATCCTTAATCCTTTTCACAAACTCAACTCGGAAATTTTTCTTAGTTATTGGGATGTATCCTATATTTGTTTTATATTCTTTATTGTTTATTCTGTAATGAGCTCTTCAGTTGTCTCCGACTTTCTGATACACTTCTTTTGCACTTGCCTTCCCATACACCCCAATTATCTATAAATATATACAGCTATTTAATTAATTAATTATCCTTTATGCAATACACATGTCAACTTCACACACACACACACACACACAAAACATAATACACATGCATAAACTGTAAACTGAATATTTATGTATATACTATTGTAGCCTTATATTATATAACTGTATCGCATGTTTTTTAATTATATACTCAATAAATATACCGACATACTAATCTCATATTCAAATTCTACTAACACAGTCACTACAAAATACAAAAAAAAAAAAAAAATACTGAAATAAAAAAAAACAAGAAAAACCACATGAATATAAAAAATCCTAACTTAGCTTTTGCGCTTTATAAAAACCGAAACCGTATAAACACCAAAAACCCCTAACAAAATTATCAAAATTCCAAAATGTACGAAAACGATGAAAATAATATAATAATTTGGCTGAACCAATTAAATAAAAAATTGACTGCACAAAAAATTTGGACTATTCCCGAGATCTTAAACCCTCCCGCAATTTGAATTGGCATACTGTTTATTTTACTTGTACGTAATACTATTTCCATGCTATAGGAACCACCCTCTGTCAAATAAATTTGCATATGTTTTACTAGTGGAATATTTATGAATAATTCTTTATTATTCTTTTGTTTTTTTTTTTTGTTGATTTGAATACTTTTAAATATACTTAATACTTATCAATATAATTATATATATGTAATTTGTGCTACTTATCTTGCTGTCTTTGTCTTACACGCTATATGCCTCGCTCTAAGCTCTCTCTCTCTATCTCTCTCTGTCTCTGTGTGTCTCTCTCTCTCTCTCTCTCTATTTAACTATCTACTCGTATCTATTAATATATTTCAATGTGTCAAACTGTGTGTTGTGCTTTTACATACTATATAATAATAATCCCAATCAAAACATACCTATGAAATAAAATTCAAACGAAAAAACAGTAAATAAAAGATTAGAAGAAGAAGAATCAGCAAACATTGCTTAGCATATCATCAATTCAACATAGAAAACAAGAGGGGTCCAGTAAAAACCAAACATGTTCCCTGAACGTTGTGCAATTAACTAAAGAAAAAAAAAACCGAAAATCAAACAAGCTAAAAAAAAAAATATATTATCTATAAAAATGCATTAACTATAAACAAGAATATCGTACTAAAGCGCTTTTGGTGTTTTTTAAGTTACTTGATTGAAAAAAAAATGAAAGAAAACCAACGAAACAATTTCGTTTAACAATCAAACAGCAATAAACACAAAAAAAAAAAAAAAAACAAAATCAAGTTAACAACATTGATGCTATACACATACACACACACACACACACACACATACATACACGTATACATACCAATGTTTTTTTTCTGATATATCTATGTATTATCTAAATGTGGAACGCTTTTACATAAATCGTTCGTTCGTTGTTCGTTTATGTAAATGGTAAATGTGTGTGTTCTATTTTTCCATAAGCTAAATGTATTTATTTTCGTTATATTGTATGTGAAATTTTCAATAATACATATTTATATATATGTATGTATTGTATGTATGTCCGTATGTATGTATGTTTACTATATATGATTTTTGTTGTCTTAGAATTTTATTTGAATTTTCAATTATAAAATGGCCACTTTAATTGCTTTCGTCTTACTAAAAATTATTCTTCAAAATCATCAGGTGAGCTCAAAAATACTGCAGAGATTATGGGTTAAGTGAGAATTACTAGATGAACTTCGTAAAATGATGCGTAACGAGTGAGCTAGATGAAGTTCACAGAGCAACGACTAATGCAAATGCAGCGAGCGAGTTAGATGAAATTCAAAAATAACGAGTAACGAGGGAGATTTCCGAAAACATGAATTTCGTTAAGCAATAAGTAACGAACTAAATGAAAGATATACATAAGACAACGAGTAGCGAGTAGGCTATCTAAAATTTAAAGTGAATCAAGAAAGCTACGAAAGTCGAAAGAATAATTAGAAAAACTTTAAAAGGCAACGAGTAAGGAGCGAGTTCCAAAAACCTTGTCAAGCACTCATTAGCGGGACAAAAAATTAAGGTAGAAAAAAGAATTTCGCACAGTAACGAGTAAAAAGTAAGCAAGAACTTTTCGCAGTAACAAAAATTAGAATAACATTAAGAGCGACGAGTAACAAGTGACGTAGAAGAACTTTGGACATTAACGAGTAACAAGTGACGTAGAAGAACTTTGCACATTAACGAGTAGCAAGTGCGCGAAATAAGAACTTCGCACAGTAACGAATAACACATATACTAGAGAAACATTTTAAGCCAACGAGAAACAAGTGAGCTAAAAAAAACTTCGCAAAGTAACGAGTAACAAGTAAGCAATTTATGGACTTCACACACTAACTAGTAACAAGTGAGCGAAGTAAGCTCTCACAGTAACGAGTAACGCACGAAAAAGAGAAACATTCAAAAGCAATGACTAACAAATGAGCTAGAAGCAACGAGTAACTATTGAGCTAAAAGAACTGGAAGAACATTTAAAGCAACGAGTAACAACTGAGCTAGAAGCACTTCATATAGCAACGAGTAACAAGTATGCTAGACGTACTTCGCACAGTAACGAGTTACACGTGAATTAGAAAAACATTTAAAAGCAACGAGTAACAAGTGAGCTAGAGGAACTTCATACAGCAACGAGAAACAAGTGAACTAGTAGCAAATTAAAAAGCAGAGAGTAAGACGTGACCTAGAAGAACTTCTTTGCGATGAACCAAACACATCGCATTAAGAAAATTGCAGAAAATAAAAAACTTTGAGTGGGCTAAAAAATACTTAGCAAAGCAACGAGAACGGATTGCGTTTAAGTCGCATGAAATTAATTGTCCTAAGTAGTTCAAACGAACTGGAGCCAAAAGTTAGTAAATTATTTTGTATCTCGACTGGACATCCAATTATTCCTCAACATTTGGATTCATTTTGTGTTTTTATCTGTTTCGCAATTTGTCGCGCTTTGAATTTTATTTTTTTTTATTTTGTTTGGCCAATAAATTTACTTTTGTGTGTGTGTGTTTGTGTGTTTGTTTTGATGTTGTGTTTTACTTGTTGATGTTTTTGGTACCTCGATGTTGTTCAATTTTTATTTTGATGTTTTCATAAGCTCTCTATCTCTCTATCCTATCTATCTATCTATCTATCTGTCTATCTCTCTTTTTTCTAACTGTCTAACTGTCTATCTAACTGTCTATCTCTCTGTCTATCTGTGTAACTCTTTTTAAAAAATATCTAACTCGCTCTGTCTGTTTTAAAATATATAATATACTCGTATATATACATAATATATGCCTTTGTACCATATCATTTATCGTTGTTGTACTCTAAAGCTATTTAAAACTAAGTTTAAAAGAAATGTAAACTCAATAATTCGATTGAATCAATGTGACCAGATGTGCTTACAAATATTATCTAATCACATATTGTATCTTCTTATATGGCATATTATGTATATGTATAAGTCTACGGATCTGTCTATTACTCTAGGTATTTCACAAATTAGCATATATACAGATGTCGATATGTACATGTGCATATATATTATGTGTATATAATATATTAACGTGTGTATGTATTAGTTTATATATATGTATTATCGAATAAATTAACTCATCATACAAAATGTATTAAGCTTTGTCGACCCTCGTTAAGAAATTAAAAATTAACAGCGATTGGCAGCATTGGCAGCATTGCCAACAGCGAAACGTAGGCGTTGCCAGCTTCCATTCGAGACGTTACGTAACGTTAACGTAGCGTTGCCAGCTGTCCCCCATTGTGCTGTGTGTGACTCCTTGCCTGACTCCATTCAACTGGTTTGAGTTGAGGTTTGTGAAATGTGCGCAATGCCAGATCAACTGTTTGTCAACGTTTCTCAAGGCCTCTTGAAGACCTCTTATGGCTAACGAACTTAAGTTTCCCACTTGTCTATGAGCTCCTTCAATTTGAACTCAGTTGGTTGATTCAAATTGTGGCTATGTTTTCAAGCAGATATTTCTGATTTCCTTCCTTTCGTTTCTCGCTGTTCAAAGTTGACTAATTGATTGATTGTGTTTTTTTTTTCCTTTCTTTTTATTTGTTTTTGTTTATTTTCATAATAATATTGTCAAGAAGTTGATCTACGTTTTTTGAAAGAGGCTGTGCCAATTGAAATTTCAAACGCTACTTTTTCTTAAAAGATTATTTTCTTTATGTCATTCGGATGTGATCAAAGTTACTCCAAGCACCATGTGCTCAACTGGCATATTTAATTTCCCATTCTCCGTGTGAAAAAAGAGTGCAGCAACGGCAGGAAAAAGTAGAAAACTTCTTGAAAATACTTTGGACTTAAATCATTTTTTTTTTGTTTTGTTTTCAACTAATCTGAAATAAAAGTTGACCAAATTTTTAATTCGATATTACGAAAATAAAGAACACGATCTGACCCAACAAAAGCTGCGGAGCTGCTGAGTTTGTTTTCTACTGTTTCCAAAATGTTGTATGTTTATTTTATTTTTTATTTTTTCAATTGATTTGGGATATTTTTATGTTACCAAGACGGCAGTAGCCACAAATTGTTTATAATTTTTCAAAATTTCTTATAAGCATTGATAATATATTATTTTTAATTTAATAACTTCTTGTACAACAAAATTTTGACGCAAAAATTGGCAAAACAAAAAAATAATCTCTTTTTTCATTTTTGTTGTTTGTTTCTTTTTTGGTTTTTGAGCAAAAGTAAAAAAGCAAAGAAGAAGTAGGCAAAGTACGTGGTGAAAACTCTTTTTTCATACTTAAGATTTTTGAAAATATTTTCGTTTTGTTTTTTCGATTTTTTGCCGAAGCAAAATTTTGTTCATAATTTGAAGAACCAGTTCGAGTAAAACCAAAAAACAATTACAAAATGCACTAAAAATACGCGTCTAAAACTTGACAAAATTCTATTGCACAGTGTGAAAAAAGCAGAACGTGAAATTTAAGTTATAAATTTTTAACAATAAGTTTGAACCAAACCAAAAATTATGTTACAAAAACCAAAACTTACAAAAACACAAAAATGTAAAACAAAAACCAATAAACCAAAAAACCAAAAAAAAAAAAAAACCAAAAACAACCAAACAAATAATGAAAAAAATCAAACAAAAAGCAAAACTATTAATATTAACGTACGATTATGTGACGTTTTTCGAACGACGCCCAAACAAAAATCGAAATTCAACTTCTTGAAAACAAAAACAAAAAAATATATATATGCATTCATATAACTTATATATGTATATATATATATTCATATATATAAAAATGTTTGTATCGAAATTCTAGAAATGCAAAATAACTTAGTACAACAGCAAGCAAAACAAAAAACAAAAAGCAACAAAAAAAAAGCAGTTATAGATAATAAACAACAACTACAATAAATATACAACGAATGACATGCTGAAACCCCCTCTTGTTTTTACTGGCACCACCTGCCAAGTTGAAAGATATGTAAAGTCAATAGTTAAGTAGAGCTTCAAGCTCACAAAATATTACAACTTGAAAGATTGTAGCAGAGGCGCAGAGCTGAGAGAGGGTCGTCAGCTGAGCTCTGGCGGCCATTTTAGCTTTTGCCACTAGTTTCCGCTCTCTTCTACTTCTATAATGATATCAGATATATACATATTTATTATTTTCTTACAATTTTCATTTAATGTTGTGTTATTTCCTTGCAAAAAAAAAAAAAAAAAACAAAAAAAAAACAAATGTAACCTTTGTAATGATTTTTATTTATTCTATTTTTTCTCTATCTTCCTCTATATATAATTATATATATACATATATATTTCACTTCCTTTATCTTTCATATATATATATATATATATATATATATATCTATATATATACATATATATTTATTTATATATATATATATATATATAGAGTATACAAGTCAATATAAAATGTAACTTAAAGAATATGCGAAAGCGAGAAGTGGCAGACCTTAAAGTATAGAAAGTTTGATTTTATAACTGTAAACGTAACACCTTTTTTATTGATTGATATCCACTTAAAATATGTTTCTTTTTTCCTGGCCTAAAGCAACCAGAAGAGTGAAAAAATAAAACTCTGCATTAATTATTATTATTGTTTCATTCTATTATATGGTTCCAATTCAGATTATTTTCATTTTCGTTGTATTAGTTTTGAAGCTCTTCCTATATCTCTCTTTCCATCTGTACTTCTCTATCCCTCTCTCTATCTCTCTCCACCTATGTCTCTCCTTTTCTCTCTGTCTACTGAAGTAAAAGTACAACCACAGAAAATGAAGTATTAAATCTGTATTATTAATTATTTTGTTTTTTTTTTAAATACTTTTTTGTTGTTTTGTAAAGGGTTATAAACACAGTATTCAAAAAAATAGTTGTAAAGACAAAGAAAACGAAGAAAAGCAAAAATAAATGAGAAGCGATAAAAATAGCGATTCAAAATAAATGGCACTCATAACGATAACATAAAGAGCCAAGCAAAAACTATCGATCGATCGATTGCAAGCAAAAACTGAAACTGAAAATATAAAAAAAAAAATAAATAAAAAAAATTGCAAAATACAAATTAAAAAATACAAAACAAAAAAATAAAAACGAAACGTAAAGAAGTTGATGTTGGATTTTTGTTTGGTGTTTGTTCCAGGAAACGTCCGAATCGCCCCAACAACACGCTGTGGGCGTTGGCGCGGTCCTCGGCGGCGGCATGAGCAGCAGCAGCAGCAGCAGCGCAGCCGCCGCCGCCGCAGCCGTTGCCGCCGCAGCCGCAGCCGCTGCCGCTGCCCACGAGCAGCAGCCGCAAACATCGCCACCGCCGCCGTTGCACTTGTTGCCATGCATATACTGCGGCGCCGCCTTCCCCAACCAAAACAAACTTACGCGTCACCTCCTCTCGCACTCGCTGAAGACGCTCGAGTATCGCGAGCCCGCCTCTCATGCGGCACTGCTCCACTCGCAGATGCGCACGGCACACGAACTCAACATAGGCGCCTTATCGCAACCATTTGCCTTCCAGGCAGCGATGGCAGCCAGCACCTGCAGCACGGATCCGCAAGATCAGGCGGCCGCTTTGGCCTTGGGCCTTGAAATGGAGATAGCGCTGCACGGCGTCAGCTGCACCATACAAAACTTTACGGCCAGCTGCCTGGAGGCAGCTGCAGGCAGTGGAGCACCCGGCTCCAGTGGTGCTGGCGGCCGACTCGGATTAAGCGGCTCATCCACATCGGGCAATGGTGGCCTTGGGTCCGCAGCAGCCGGAATGCTGCTGGGCAGCGGCTCAGCGGGTGGCAGTGGCTGTGGCGGCAGCGGTGGTGGTGGTGGTGGCATGGGCGGCAGTGGTGGTTGCGGCGGTGGCTCTTCGTCGCCCTCAACGTCCGCCGCAGCGTCGGCAGCGGCGCAGTCCGGCTCGTCGGCCGCCTCGTTGCTCGGCGCGTCAAGTGATCCGAATAGTGTTGTCATGTGTAAGTTCTGTGCTAAAAGTTTTCCCGATGTTACATCACTGATCACGCATTTGTCGGTACATACAGGTGATCGACCATTTAAATGTGAGTTTTGTGGCAAAGCGTTTAAGCTGCGCCACCACATGAAAGATCATTGTCGCGTGCACACAGGTAAGTCTCTACCGACGACCCACAAGTTGGATCGATTACTATGCAAACACATACAGAGCCTATTCATACACATCGACCTCCATTCTTGACAAGAGCTTTGGAACGAATTTAGTTAAAATTCAGCCATACAGATAATTCCAACAATAAGAATATCTCTGTATATCTCCAATCATGTCTTGTGTACTTTATTTGATATATCTATCAAACCTAATAAACACATTTTATCTTTTTAAACTTGAAGCTCTTTGATTTACCCCTTTAATCTTCAAAAGTTTGCTTTTTAATTTAACTGTATTTACCTTTCCATGATTTAAGTTTGTATTTAGTATTAATATTAATACTTGAATCTTCGATTGATCTTAAATCGGCTAATCTATTTTCATAGCTCTTTCACACCCCACAAAAGAAGATGAAACTTAAAATCTTCTATCAAATCGAAAGTGAAACATTTACATTTCAAATTAAGGCGTGTTTGATAGAGATTCTTCTTCAGCAAGAGTCTGCAAAGGCGACTTTCAATGGATTTTAGTTCATTGTAAACCAAAGCTCATAAAAGAACATACATACAATACATACACACTCACACATTTGAAGAAAATATGTGTTTTATGGCCTATCTGACATATTGAACATAATTTTGTGGCCCCGCAACAAAAACGTGTCGTTTTGTGTGGGAATTGCAGGTGAACGTCCATTCAGATGTCAAATGTGCGGAAAAACATTCTCGCGCTCAACGATCCTCAAGGCGCACGAGAAAACGCATTTTCCCAAATATGCGCGAAAGTTTTTGTCACCCAGCCCTGTCGATACAAAGGATGAGCTACCGCAATAGTGAAACGATTTTAGTTTGTTATTAAATTATTATTATTATTACTATTACTATTACAATAATAATAACAACAATAACAACAACAACAACAACAACAACAACAGCAACAACGGTGCAAATTATTTGCATAATAACAACAATTACAACTACAATTGATGAGAACGAGACAACAACAGCAGCAGCAGCAGCAGCTAAAGTGGCAGCAAAGAAGCCAGAATGAGACAGCAACAGAAACAATTTTTGACTTACTTAAGCGAAAAGCGCAAAGCTTAGACACTTTTTTTTACACACACACACACACACAAACACCCATACACATACACACACTAATATACATATGAATATATATATAAATATGTATAAACAATATGTACATATTTTATTACTTATATAAAACTAAAAACGAGGCAAACAAAACAGAAACAGACAAAAACTGGCAAATAGAATTTGCTCCTTTTAACTGAGGCATAGTGCATAGAAAAGAGACGAACAGAGAGACACCCACACACACACACACATGCATACATACATATTGAAAGCAAGAGAGAGAAAAAGTTTGAGGGAAAAAGGGACGAGAGATCTTGGGATCGCAAGCAGGCAGGCAAGCATATATAATGCATATACATAAATTATACATACCTATATATATATATATATATATATATATATATACGATATATAGCAACATATGTCAAATTGTTGAAATTTATACCAAGAGCGATAATATTTTTTTTATGCAAAAACACACACACAGTTTTTTTTTTTGTCTCTATTTATAAATTAAAAACAAAAAGTGAAGAAGAAAGAAAACAAAAATGAAGAGAAAACAAAATATGTTTAATTCTAATTTAGTGCGAAAGTGAAAAGAAAAACCCAAGAAAGAGTTTAAGCGTTGATCATATATTTTTTTTTCTATACAATATTTTAGTGAAGAACAAGTGCAGCGTGAAAGTTGCAGCAGGAATCTAATTAAAATTGATAAATATAATATGTATATATATATATATATATATATATAAATATATATAAATATATATGTACATATATATATATATATATATATATATATTGGTATTTTCAAAAGTATATATATACATATATAAGAGAACGTAAGACATATATACATAAAAGAATGAAAAGAAGAAAAAAAAAACACAAAAAGAACAGCAAAAGTTAAAAATTATACTAAATTATAATGATATATACGCATACGATAGTAATGATATAGAAAAAGAACAGTGAACACGTGATGTAACTTTTTAAGTAATGATGATGATGAGTATCATGATTATGATGTTGATTATGATAAAGATGACAATGATGATGATGATGATGATGATGATGGCGATATTAGCGAGTTGATAATAACAAGTAAAACTAGTTTAACAAGTAAAGATCTACATACCTATACATATTAGCAAAGCAAAGCAAAGCAGAGTAAAGCAAAGCAAAGCAAAGTGAACTGTTAACAAAAAAAAAAATGCTAGAAAAAAGCAGCACACTTTTGTGCGTCTTTTATTCATTATTTCTCTTGCCCGAAAACCGTAAAGAACGTATACCACATACATATCCACACACTAATACACACACACACACACACACACATCTACACAATTTAGGCTTCTCAAAACTTGTCTTAGTCCCGGGCCTGCGTATATTGATCTAGTACCTTAAGCGATAAGTAAATGCCCCAAAATTTTTGCAATATATTTCTAGAAATTTTGAAAAACGGCGCATTCAATACACTAAAAACGTGTACAGCAACAGGTGACGCTACTTACTTGACATATACAACCCTGCAACAAAATAATGAACTTATCCAAATTAATCCCCTCACCCCATATCCCCCCACCCACACACATACACACACTCGTATATATGTACCTCTATACAGAGATGCGATATGCATACGTGTACATATATACTTGTATATATGGTAAACATATTAAATTTTTAGCCACATATACATACATACATACATTTACAATCTAATATACGGTGCATATATATATATATATATATATATATATATACAATATTTATATATACGTATATCAAATAAAAGCCACAAACCCAATCTTGTATATCAGAAGAAGCGAATGAAGAAGACATTAAATGTGAGGCACTTCGAGAAGAATAGGAGAATAGGAAGAAGAAGCTGAAGCAAATTGAAGAAAATTTAATTCAAATCATTAAATACAGACATACGCGTGAATTATGCAAAGCAGCAGAATTACATAGAATATCTGTGATCTTAAATATATATACACACATACATAATACAATAACGAAAATGATTAGATATATTTGTATTATTATATATATATATATATATATACATACACATACACATATGTATATGTCTACTTATATATATATATATATATATATATACATATGTGCAGTGCAAACCAAATTCATATAAAAATACATAATCGAAAACATTTTGAAAATGGCCCAAAAAAACAAAACTAAACAAAAAAAAATACAGCACATAGAAGATGGGCATTAAAATTTAAATTTCGATCTCAATTTCAATTCATATTGCAATCTATGCCGCTGCAACTTGTCAGATATATATATATATATATTTTTTGCACTTAGCGTTTTATTATGCTTCCGACCACAGTCACAGTCCACATAGTAATTATCTTTAAATGCGTCCACAGATTTGCATTCGCTTTAGAGAGATCAGCAACTCCGCGAAACATGTTTTTTTTTCAGTGCTTTTTTTGAGAAATTTTTGAGAATTTGTATCATTTTATAACTTTAGTAGACCCATTTTATGTCTCTCGCGCACATATACAATAATCATTTACTCACCCACAAACACACACACACACAGACCCACACACATTATTTCAATACAAGGAGCAACGTTCCCTTTGGTTGCCATATTTTGTTGCCTACTTTGTTGGGCTCGAAATTCGCTTTTTTTGCTCAGTTTACTTTGCTTTGACCAACCCACAAAAAAAAAAAAAAAACTCCAAACACCAACAATAGAAACCACCACACTGAGAATTAATCAACAATCGTATTTTATTTTTTTTTTCTGCACTTTATTTTTGCGTTTAGTAAGAAGAGAAAACATTAAAAATTTTGGCTTCACATTTCGCAAAAGTGAAATATTGCTAGTTTTTAAGCAAAATTTTTGTGTTATTATGTTTATGTATCCTGATTGCTATGAATACGAATAACTGTTTGATAAAATGGTCACAATATCGCTGCGCCGCTTCTGATACCAAAAAACAAATAAAAAAGAGGCATTTCTTTTGCGTAAAAACTTTCTACAGTTTTCAACCAGATGTGGCCCAGAGCCAGTGTATAGCGAAAACAAAAACAATACGATCTCAAAATTATAACAAAAACAAATTATATTATAAAACAAAAACAAACAAACTAGTACACCAGCGTTTTGGGGAGCTCTGGCCAGACTATATATACATATATATAGGCTGTATAAACATACATAAATACATATATATGAACAGACTTATATAAAGCGATTGTTTTGGCGGCCGTGCGCATTCTGGGATCGGTTTAGACATCGGTCTGTGTTAGTTTTAACCGCAGACAAAAGACAACAACAAAATGCGTACATTATAAATTAATAAAGTAATAAAAAATAAAATAAAAAACATGAAAAATATCACAAAACGCACACTAGGCAAAATTCAAAATTCTAAATTTTAAACGAAAACCAAAAAAAGAGCAAAACAAACAACACTTTTTGGCAAAAATAAACCAAAAAAAAAAAAGGAAAAATCCCAACAAAAAAACTAGCGGAAAGGAAACAAATGAAAAACTTTGGATTAAACAATTTGGCTGTGATAGCATTAAACAAGAAGAAAAAAACAACACCAACAACAACATTTAGATGTGAATTTGTATTTAAAAAATAACCGATAGAAAAAAAAACAAAAGCAAAAAATTGAGAAATAAGTCTCAATAAAAATATTCGCTTTGCATTTTTAAACGCTAATAAAAAAAAAAACGAAAAATGTCGCCTTTATAATTTTGTTGTTGGCTTTTTTTCTCGCATTGAGCGCAGTATTAGAGAAAAACAAGACAAAACACAGGAATAAAAAAATACAAAAAAAAAAATGAAACCCCAACAGGCATCAATTCGACATTGTGATGTTAAAAATATTTGATAGAAACAAAAAGAAAATAAATAATAATAAAATACAATTAAAACATAAACATAATCAAATAATAATAATAATAATCATATAGTGGGAAGAAAGCAAACAAAATTTAACATTTAGGAACAAAACAAAACCAAAATTGTGATTTTCGGCCTTTTAGAAACAAAATTAAAACAAAAAACAAAACAAAAAACAATTACTATTCATTAAATAAATATTAATCGTAACCAAAAACCAAATTAACTAAAATTAAAAGCAAAGCTAAATAAGAAACAAAAATGTAAAAAAGGGAAGAGATAAAAATTTTGCTTTATCGGCGTTCTCACGAAGCACACTTCATTGGCTGGGCAACAATATAGAAATCTACTATATAGCAAAGGGAATTCTTGCTTTTTTGATCTTTATATTTAATGGCTGCCCAAATGCGCACAGGCGACAGCCGCGTCGAAAGTGAGAGTGAAACATTCCAAGCATAGAACAAGTAGTAGAAGGGTAATTCAGAAGGGGTTTGCCGCCAGTTGACAACAGAAGCGCCAGCAAATTGTGACCATATCAAATTAAATGTAACGTTTTTTTTTTTTTAGTCTGCTTACGATAATTAAAATGATTATCTTAATTATTATTATTATTTTGACTGCACTGACAACCAACAATGTTATATGCTCTGTGTCTCTATGAAACAAAAACAATTTATTATAATTATTGAATTATCAATATTTTTTTTTTTTATATCTATAATTTAATATGTAAGCAAATGTTATTATTATGATTATTACACTTATTGTACCAACTTATATGAAATTTATTTAGCTTTAGCGCAAAAACAGCAAACACAATATTTTAACGAAGAAGAAAAAAAGAAAACATGGCAACAACTTTTAAGTTTCTTGATATTTATATTTCTAAATGTATCCAAATCAATATTATGCATACTTATATGTTAAATTCAAGTTCTGTTTATCTGTGCTTATTTTATACATATACTATAACAACAACAACAACAATAAGAACAACAACAACACACAATGAATTTGTAAGCTATATGAGAAAAAACGCAGGAAACATAATTTCAAAATAAAATTACACATAACAAAGACCGGCAAAATTATTGTGACTACACCGCAGAAAACTAAAATGATAAAAAAAAATAAACAAAAAAAAATAAAAACAAAAATTTAAAAAAAAAACCGTTCAAGTAAAACAAATTTAAATGACGTTTTTGGGTTAATAATTTTCGTGTATATTTCTTTTGGTCCATTTTTCACATATCATTTAAATTCATTGTGTTACATTTTGATTACATCATTAATTTCATACATGCATACATTTAAATACATATACATTGTTCTTTATATATTTTTTATACAATTTCATTTAAAAAATATATATTTATATGTATTTCTTAATTTCTTTAAGTTTAGCGTCTAAGTTTGTATCAGTTTTTGTAGCCTTTAAGTTGTGATCAAAAGTTCCTTACTTTGGTTCCCCGCGCGCGCGCCCCCGCCCCGCACCGTGGGCCTTATATTCAATGTTTTGTTTACTTGTTTATTTCAAGACGCCATTCGAAAACATTTCAACAAGTTCCTTGACGAAAGCAACAACAAAAAACAAAAAACAAAAAAACAAAAAAAGAAAAGAAAAATAGCGAAATATACAATTACAAATTAAAAATTTACAAAATAGAAACTCTAACACACACACACACACACATACACATATAAACAACGAACCCGAAGCTGCAGCCACAACAAAAAACTACAGTTATTCCGTTGAGTTAATTGTCGTTTATGTTTGTTTGATTTTTTTTTTATTATTTCTTTCTCATATTTGACTTGCTTGTTTTATAATTACGTTTTTTTTTCGATGTTGCCAGGTTTGATGTAGACATTTTATATATCTATGTATCTATGAGAAGTCAGTTCGGCTCGGCTTCAATTAGTACTTGCTAATACAAATTTTTAGTCAAAATTTTATCGAAAACACTTTTTAGACAAAACGAAAACAAAATAAAAAAGTAGAGCGCTTTAAAAAGAAAACAAAAAATCCAAAAAAAAAAAAAACAAAAACTTTTTAAATGAGAATTAAATACAATGACTTTTCATCAATTGTTTGGAATATTTAATGCGCATAGTTCGCACTGTAAAGCACTAATAACAACAAAATTTAAAACTTAAGAGAAAAATGAAAACAAGAAGAAGAAGAGTGCACGAGTCGACTATTTTCAAGAAAATTAGACACAAATTAGATATACAAAGAAGTATATCAATGACAACACACATACATAAGTCTGTATGTATGGGTGGTATATGAGTTTGTACTTAATTCTAAGTTAAGTGGCTTAGTGTGGAGTGGAGAAGGAGTAGGCAGGAGGCAGGATGCAGGAGGCAGGAGGCAGAAGGCAGAAGTTGTAAGTCAGCTTCAGTTTGATTTGAGTGCTTATCAGTTTTCTTAGTTATCAGCACAAGCAGCACAAGCAGTAGAGGCAATACTACAGAAAATACAAAACTACAATTTATTATACAAAATATAAGAACACTCGCTTACACACACACATACATACACACACACACACACACTTACATATACTGCAAATGGAGGATATAAAAATGAAAAATATCATTAGGCGTACTGCAAAAATGCATTTTAAAGGAAACAGGAATTTAAAAGATATATATACAGAAGTAGTTATATGTAAATATATATATATATACATATATACATACATATATATATATATATATATATATATGTAAACATATACATACATATACAATACATACAATAATAATATATTTCGAGTAGCCAGAAGTAAGCAAAGCAAATTATTTATATATGAACCTATATATAAAACAAAATGCATAGACACACCCACACACACACACAAACACACAAACACATACAAACATATGATATATATGTACTACTATACCGCATATATGGCAAATCGAAGCTAAGCATGCTAATCACAAATTTGTACAGCAAAGTGGTAGAATCAAATTCTGACAAAAAAGCACACCCTAAAAGCCACATAAATGCCCAAACTCGATTAACAAAAAAACTAAATTCGAAAAGTGACGTAAACGTAAATGTAATGTTACGTAACGTGACGTAACGTAACGAAGCCCGACTGGGAACTGGAAAGAAACAATTACGCTAGATTTGCATACAAGTCGAATTTATAAAAATAAATGCATCATTACATATACACACACGTACGTACATGCGTACATGCATACATACACACATAAATATATAGTTACATACATACATATTACTAGCCCATACAATCTATTCGTAATACGTAAATTACGATCTTAACTATTTGTTTCGAGTTCGCAACAACAACAAAAAATAGAAAAAACAGTAACAATATCAAAATCGAAAAAAATTTTTTGTCAAAATTTGACAATATCTAAACCAAAAGCTTTGGCACACAACAATTAACTATTTCGAATAATCATATTCAAAAACAACAAACAAAAATAACATGAAAATTATGAAGCAAAAAACTACGAAAATTACAAAAAAAAAAAAATAATAATATTCAAGGTATAATACAAAATTAAAAATTAAAAAAAAAACCAAAATAAAATTCAAAAACCAACTTCAACACTCAAAAACCAAAATACAAGTTTCGGATAAAAAAAAAGCAAGTTTGAAAAAAAAAACCAGCAACATCTTTTCTAAACTACTTTCGGCATAATTTAGCGTACAACTTAATTTTTGATTTGAATTTCAACAGCGACAACAAATACAATTCGTAAACATACATAAATAAATACTAAATATAAAAAAAAAAAACATATTACTGAAAAGCAACAAATGTTAAATGTTTTTATTCAGTTTTTATTTATATAAATTTCTTTTGAGTTTTTGTCTAGCAGAAAAGAGCTCAGGGTAAACACAGATTCTTCCAATACAATATATCAATATAACTAAAAAGCAATAACAACAGCAACAACAACAAGCAATATTTACATATGCATATATACATATAAATATATATATATATATGTAGATATATATATATCTCTATATATCTATATCTATGTCTATATACATTAATACACATATACACACATATACAACAACTACAATAACAATAACAACAACAACAACAAGAAGCAACAATAGTACCAATATTAGCAACAAATACCGTAACAAAGCGTTCCAAACCCTTTGTAAAGTAAAATAGTTTAAATAAACAATAATAATAAAAGATGGCTGCAAAATGCTTTTAAAATGCATACTTACATATGTATATTTAAAACTATTTTTTTAAATTAATGCATATTTTTTTACCGTACCAAAAACAAAAACAACAACAACAACAACAAGAAATCAACTATATAATTCAATTATACAAACTATAAACAACAAATACCAATTAATAACGAAACACATAATTTTATAATGAACCTAACTTTTTTACACAATCAAATCATAGTAATGACAAGAAGAGAAAGAAAAATAGCGATAACAAAAAGAATAAGGAATACCTAAACTCATCAAAGGAAAGACTAGAAATGACCCAGAAGTGAACTCTTAAGTACTTAATACCTTATTAATTATAGAATTACAATTACAATTAAAACGTATGTGATTTCGTTTCTTTAAAGTAAGTTTTTTCATTATTGCCACGAGAACGAGAACGAGAACGAGAACAACCACAAAAGCAAGCAAAGAAAAATAGTTCAAAACGAAACCCAAATATGATATAGTACTCCCTTAATTACATATACATGTAAATGAACCGTTAAAAATACTTATCTCGTAATACCAACATAAATCCCAACCAAATGCCTTCTTTAAAGTCGTAGCGTGTAATTTAAACAAATCAAATCCAATTAATAGTTTTTTTTTTTTTTTTTTTTTTTTTTTTGCGCATGACAATGTGCAACAGGTCAAGTGAAGTTCGGTGCAGTTCAGTGAACTAGTTCCAACAGTTAAACTGCCCATAGTTCAATTTTGTAAGACAATAAACTGAAACACAACTTACTGCAGGGAATTGATTATAGATTCGAATGCGCATATCAATTGATCCAATTACACATTACATTACATATTACATATTACATTACATACATAAATAAATAGTTCAAATAAACCAGCTCGACAGCTAGCTTGCAAAGCCAATCAATGGAACTAGTTCGCAGCAATTTGCAATACTGCACTGAGAGACCGAAGTGATTAAAAATAAACTCAACTAAATTCGGCATGCCGAACTTTAGATACCCTTGCGGCCGACTTATTTTCGTTCCAATTTAAACTATTTTTGGCAACAGAACTTAAAATTTTAAGCTTAAGCAGCGAAACTTAAGACGTCGGCCTGCAAGGGTGTTATCGTAAAACAACCAAAAACAAAACAGTAACACAAATGTACCCTGTTGACAGAATGCCTTCATCTACACATTCGCATACATAATCACCTACAATACAAATACTTTAAGACTAACAAACATATGTGAAACATAGAACCTTGACCGATAAATAATAGCCACAATTACATAAATGCTCATCGATACATTTTTATCGATACACAATCGATGAAAAATGTGGAATAATTTGTTTTGTCCCCGAATTTTGATACGTCAACACATTCATACAGACAGACCTATTTCTGTTTTTTTTTCTTCGTTTCCCGATGAACTAATTATTAAAGCAAATAATTGAAGTAGCATTGAAACATTATATGTACGAGTACAATCGATTTTCTGTTGGATCCGAACGTGGAGATATCTTGTTTAAAAATATGCCTTTTTGTGTTCGTTTTTCGTTACTTTTGTATAAGCGAAACTTGTAGGAAACTCAGCTAACTGATAAACTGATAAGAACCGTGAACTGCCTGTGAGCAGGTATGCAAAGCAGCAAAACCGATAACCGATGACCAATAACCGATAACCGCAATCAGAAAACTGATAACCAATAACAGATAAATAGATCAACATTTAAATCAGCTAACCAACTATAAAGTGAAACACAATAAATCCGACATTGGTTTCATCGGCGTATATAACAAACGATACAATAATGAACAACCCTATAACTAATTAAATATGTTTGAGTGCCAAGCTAATAATTCGAAATAACTGTATATAAACCCAATAAATAGTCCCAAACACAGTTAACTTAAACAGAAATCGTACTATATAAAACGAGTGTTTTTTTTCTGTTCTCGTTAAATCAGTACAATATTGGAATTAGTTCCAAATTGCGAGCTAATGAAATTGGTTATCTTCAATTTCACATGTAAGCCACAAACATACACACAAACACACACACACATATATATATATATAACTGTATATAGCAGACTTGTAAACTTGATGAAATCTATAGAAAATTGTAAGGAATTTGTTTTCGTTTGTCGATAGAGCAAACATACTGAAAATTGAAACCATTTTGGTAAATATACACACACATAATCTATATACATATACATATAGCTCCGATATGGAAATCGTGTAAATACAAACAAATATACTTAAATAGTTAGCATGGTGTCTAGGATCCATTAGTCGATGCTGGATATATATACATATATATATATATATATACAAGAAGACATTTCAACTTCAACTGTAAAACTGTAAACTAATTACTTAACAAACAAGAAAAGAAGAAAAACTGACAACATAGAACCAATTTTTGAATGCCTACATACGAGTAATTGTACATTTCCAACTATATACATACATACATATATACATACATACACACTCACATACATACATACATACATACATACGTACGTACGTACGTACATATAGTACATAAGGACTTTTTATAAACTAAACTGAGTTACATCGTATACAAATTGAATTAAACAAGGCAGATACAGATACAGATACAGTTTGATGAGATACAGATACAGTTAGAGGCATACATACATATATGGTCTGTACGTATTTACAACTAGACAGCAGGAAATTTGATAACTAAAAGCTTGGCAGCAGTTCGATGACATATTAAGCATTCGCTCAACACCAACACCAACACACACACAAATATATCTATATATATATATATATATTAGAAATATATATATATATATGTATATACATAAACATGTACACACGTTTAGGCTGAAGAAAAGTGAATTGTTAATATACATTCATACTTAAATGACAAGCAACAAATAAGGCTTTTAAGCTTATTTTAAGATAAAATAAACGATTCGTACATTTTTTGGTAATGATTAACAACAAAAAAAAAACGTAATCCATAAGACAAGCAAAGAGAAAAAGTAAATGAAAAAAAAAACAACACTGTAGTGCCTACTCCCCTTTAAAAACAAAAATCTACATATATGTATATATATAGATATATATATATATATATATGTAAATATATATACATTATACATATGTATGTATAAATATATACAATACATATTATATATACTAAAATAATATTTTATATAAGCATAAGCAGCTATAAAAAGAAACCAACAGTATGGTAAATCATAAAAAGAAGGAAAAGAAAAATAGAAATCGATAAATGGAAGTCAACAAAATTGCAGTTTTTTTTTATAGTTATTTTTTTAGTGAGCAAGGGAGGCATTGAATCACATATATAAATATATATATATATATATATTTAAATATATAGACATACTATATACATAGACACTCACTCACACACAACATTTGTATGCCGATGAAAGGATGTGAAATTGGAAGTAATGTTTCTAAACAAACTCAATACACGGCAAACAAAATATTATTATTAAGAAACAAACAAAAAACAAAAAGGAAAAATGAGAAATATAAGAAGAATACCTAGCATTAGCTATATTTCAATCTTACAACCAAATCAACAACAACAACAACAACAAAAGTAGGTACACAACAACAAAAACACAAACAAACAACAAAGTAGTTTTGCATATCCACACAAAATATTTAAAACAAAACAAAAAAAAAAGAACAGAAAAAACCAAACAAAATTACAAAATTATTTAGAAATATATTAGTTTATAGAGCGCAAATATTTTCACAGCCACAACAATACAACAACAAATACATATTAAAACCAAAAAAAAAAAAATGAACAAACAAATAAAATACTAAAAGCTAACAAAAAATACTTTATATACAATTTAAGAGACATAATGAAAAGCGAACAAACTTTAAGCACAAACAAAAACAAAAGAAAAGCAATTTTAACCTTCCCAAAACCAAAACGAAAAAAATAACAAAAAACAAATATTCAGAAAAGGACATAAGTAAATTTGTGGTTATTTAGTTTAATTTCAGTGCAAATGTTTTTATTTATGCTTGGCAGTCAGTCATACACACACACACACACACACACACACACACAATGATATAACAATAATTTTTAGTTTAATTTCTATTCATATAAATATGTTAACAAATTTAAAATATGTTTTCTAAAAACATTGATTAAGATTCATTTCCATTGCGCTTAAATTTAATTTAGCAAATTTTGCCACATCCAAAAACAAGTAAAGATAAATATGATAAACAGACAACCGACAGTTGAGAATAACATTCACTAATACATTATAATAATAAATAAATACATAGCGAAATAATAGTTTTAGTTAACTACGGTTGAAATTTTACGTTTCCTATGAGGCTCATCTTAATTTTTGTTTATTCCAATATAATTTTTTTCAATATATACATTTATTATATATATATTTTTTTTTTAATTTTTAGCGCTAAGTATGAATATCGTACGAATGAAATAAAAAACACCACACACACACACAAACACACACAAACCCCCACACATACTTAAATAGTATATTGACTTTTGAGGCAGCTCAAGCAGCTCATCAAAATAATTGTTTGGCAGTTTGCAAAAGGTGAAGATAAGTGTTTTTTTATCAAGTAGATACATAAGTAGAGTATCAGAGGCTGCTTAGGATTGCCAGTTGCTATGAGTTGAGCTTCGATACGGAAGTAGAAAGCAAAACGAGTTGTTTTTTCCGAGCTGTTCGAGAGGTGGCAACAATACAAACAAACAAGCAAAATCAAACCAACAACAAAATAGCTGCAATACGTTATAATTAC
Source organism: Drosophila demipolita (assembly GCA_035042405.1). Lineage (NCBI taxonomy): Eukaryota > Metazoa > Arthropoda > Insecta > Diptera > Drosophilidae > Drosophila > Drosophila demipolita. Next base: position 164,681 of record JAWNLI010000476.1, on the reverse strand, counting down.
GTCAATATGTTCCTAACAATATAGACATACATGCATATTTATAAATTATGATTAACTAACTATAAAGAGACAGGAAGAGCAGCAATTTAAAATACAACAATTATTTTAACATAAGTGAGCAGATACACACACAGACACACACTTACACAACAGCAGCAGCGACACTACTTGACACAACAGACACAAACAAAATAAACGATTCAAAAAAAAAAGTATAAAAAAGTAAAAAAAAAAAAAAAACACTCACATTAATTAAGAGGCGCGTGACTAAATTCATTTTCATAATTTCTTAAGTTAAGTTAAGTTATGTTTGTCTTAATGATAAAGTATACATATACACATACAGATACATATTACATACAAGCATAGGCATTATTGATATTATTTTTGTAAAAAAGCTTATTTATTTAGCTGACATACACTTTTTGAAATACATATAAATGAAGAGTACTTAAAACATTAACTGCAATTTAAGTTCCATTTCATAATTTACTTAAGCTAAATAAACATTTATATCGATATATATATATATATATATATATATAAATATATATATAATTACATATATATATATATATATATACGTATATATAAATATATATTTAAAGTTCATAAATTTTTTCGCAAATAAATTGATAAAATGAAACCGAATCATAAAATTAACGCATGTTTCACTCATTTTTTACACTCACACACACACACACACACACAAACACTCACATTCATACACATCATTAGCATTTGCTTCCTGGCAGCTTTTTGGTTTTTTTTTTTTTTTTATAGCATCTCGTTGATTTTATTGCTCGTCAGTTTCACTCGCTGAAATCGATTTATCCATAATTTCGCTGAACTTCGACCATTTTGGCGAAATTGCACCGAAAGCGAATTGTGAATGTTTGAGCTTTCTCAGACAATTTCATTAAATATATTTCGAATATATTTGTTAGTTTTGTATAACAATTATATCTGGTTAAAATGCCAGCTAAAGAGCTTGAGCTTGATTTAAATAATAAATATGAGCAAATATAAATGCAATTCTCAGTTTATGATGAGAGCAGGCGAACAACCAACACGCACACACAGAAGACGATGGTTAAAAAAGTCAATATATACATATACATATATACCTACATACATATATACATATATATATATATATATATATAGATATATATTTTTTTCGTAGTCGAAACAAGTCGAATGTAAAACGTAAAACCTAAAACCAACTAAAAGCACTGAGCAACATTTATAGCCAACTCATTTTCGAGTTGTCCAATGCTGAATAATGGAAACAAGTCAAGTACTCGTAATGAATTAATAATAATGAATAATGGATAAATAAAAAAGAGCAGCTTATATCAGGCACCAACAAATAGACGCAAAACAAGCAACAACAAATATTTTAGATGAAAATCTCAATAACTCACATACCTATACAGACATACACACACTCACACACGCAAACACACACACACACACACAAACAAAATGGTAAACTAAACATATTTTAGGCAAAACCCCAAAGGCAAACAAAATTTATATAAAATTATTAAATAAAAAGCTAAAAAGTTTATAAACAAAATATTTAAGCAAAGCAAGGCATATCATAGTTTATAAAAAAAAATGAAGAAACCCAAAATACACACACACAGATCAGAAACACACACCCTACACGCACACACACACACACACACACACATAGTTAACAGAGAGCTCCAAGAAGCATTAATTGGTTTGTGAATCCTTAAAATTCAATAGTACACGACAAATGAGGCAAAGGCTATCCAAGAGTTACACACATACAAACACAACCAAAAACAACTTCAAGTATATAAAAAGAAGAAGAAGATGATGAGGATGCAGTAAAAGATGAAAAGCAGGTTAGACAGCACTAAGTAACAAGGTTAACCGAGGAGAACCTTCAGATTACACACAAAATGATATGATACATGATAATATATATGATATCGTATATGGTCATGCATATAGCCAGCTATCTATATAGACATGCATAGGCACCGCAATTTATAGTTGACGAAAGTGTAGCCGTTTATAAAAGAAGAAACCAAAACAAAAACAAAACAAAAACTAAAAACAAAGAATATGAGCGAGATAAAGAATAACAATACAAAACAAACTAACAAATAAACAAAAAAAAAAAAACAAAAAAGGGGAAAGGTAAAAGAATGAAACTCAACAGAACAACAAATAAAAATATAAAAAAAACAAGACAACCAAAACAAGATGAAAAAAAGAAAGTAAATTCTATATAAATAAAACTACTGAAAATAATGAGTACTTGTTTTTTATTGGGAAGGTTCAATTACTCAAATTTATTTATATTGCAATTACGTTACTAAATTATGTTTTGCTCTAAAATAAATATAGATTCTAAATATCTAGTTAATATTTCGAATCTATCATATTAAACCATAAAATTCTACGTCTACGTTAAGATTTGTGAATGGGAATTCAATTTGCCAACAAACTTTAAAATAATTTTAAATACCATACATAATAACTGTATAAACACTTAAGCTGCGTAACGCTATGCAGCCAGATATCTTAACTTAATATGTAGGTTTAACCTACTCTTACATTTTTCAAGTGAAACACGCAAGAGTCTCCGACAGTCTGGCAACGCTTACGTAAGTACTTCCTGGCAAACCGACAGGGAATCGTCCACAGAAGCAACTGGGATAGAAGTAGTGGTAGTAACTACATATTGTTAAATGTTTTGATTTGCTAATTTGCTTGTGTATATAGAATATAGTGTTAAGAGTATGTAAATAGCGCATTGCATGTTCTGATTGAGGCTTTACTTCGGCAATATTCGCAATAAGCTTTTTCATTTCTGACTCTTGGCCTTGAATACTACTCCAAAAACACAATACAACACAACACACGCACACACACACACACACACACATGATATACATATATATAAACACGCCCCCAACCTTTAAGTAGTCTGTTAAGCAACATATCAACAATTGACTAGACCCTCCTCCCCCCAACACCCAAACCTACCCAATTACAGTGTTAATAGTTTATTTAATGAAAAACTTCGCCCACACAAATAATACATATCTATATATATAAATATATATATTTGTATATATATTTAAATAATATTGCGTATATTTTGATATTATTAACTGATTTGTTTCCCAGCTGCTGCGCAACTTTGGCTCCCCGATGAGCGCCATGGCCGCCAGCCGTTGCCCCACCCCCTTTGCGTTTCCATTTACGCCACTCGGTTTGAGCCTTTTCGACATTGATCCGTCCAGAATACTGAGCCTGCTGCACCACCAGACCTGGCTAGCCGAAGAAGCATTGCGGTAAGAATTCACACTTCCTATCCAAAAACTATTTCCAAATTTCTTAACTATCAAAAATCAATAATCAAATAGTTCGATTAGAGCCAGTCAGAATATACAATAAATTGCATTTTTTTTTCAATAGTTACAGCCACATTTGCATAACTTTGCGATTGTCTCTTTCTTTATAAAAATTTTAATTAGTTGTGTGTGCAACACGTATAGGGTGTAGTCAACACGATGAGACGACGTTTAGGATCGAACTGATCGCTCTGATGAGCATTTCTTTATTATGTACAAAAATCTTAAACCTAAGTACATAAGGCGAGCTCATGTTGTGTTTATTTATATTGACGGATGTGATGTTTATTCTTAAACTTGCTGAGCTTTGCAGCGTTTGTATGGCGACTCAATGTGTGGTCTTCTCTTCGTAGAATAGCTGAGCTTCACTCTGCGACAAATGTGATGTTTGTTTATCTTATTTTAATGCAGCCACTTGAAAGTGGACTGTATATGATATTTTGCCATTAACAATTAGCTGAGCTTTGCAGCGTCTCATGTTCATTCTTGAACTTTGTATCAAGGGAATATTTGAAGTGGTTAACTCTCCAGGAACAGCAAATAAATATCTGCTGTTCACAATTCGCGTCTATTTTTTAGTTAGCTTTTCTACATTTTTAAAACAAATATATAAATAAAATATAGAAAATCGTTTTCGAATGCGATTTTTTTTTTTCTTGCGCGCTTTGCTTGGTTTTTGAGATTTTTGATAATTTAGGAGTATTTTAAATGCTTTTAAATACATTAAATTATCATAATTCGAGTATTCTCAGTTTGAGCTGCAAAGATCATTTGATCCTGATTATTCATATCCATCACTAGATCCTTTGCAACATAAACACATCTGAAAAGTGTGAGGGAAATTTCAACTTGATGTCTGTTGAGCAATTCCCATATTTGTTTAAACATACTCAGATTTAATGGTAATTGTGTACAATTTGTGTCACACACAGCACTCGAGGATTGCTGAGCGCACCGAAGGATTTTCCCCACCGTTTTACCACGCTTAGCGATCTGCTTACCAAGGACTTTCAGCCAACTGGTGCCAGCTTTTCGGCCAAGCCGTCGCAGTCCCAGGCGCAGTCCACAACGAACCGTTCCAGCGAAGTACAGTACAAACAACAGCAACAACAACAACAACAACAAGCCACACAGCAGCCACAAACACAACAACAACAACAACAACAACAAGCACAGCAGCAGCCTCTTGCCGCCTTTAATCTGCGCTATGCCACGCCCACTACCAACTTTTTTCAACACTCGAAATCTGGGAAGTCGACAAATGCACCCTCGCCTCAACAAATGGCGACATCCTCAACAATTTCTTGCGGAGATTCGCAACTGGAGTCGCCTCAAGCGGAGGCGAAACGAAACAGTGCCAACGATAGCGATGACGTCAGCATTGTGGAGCTGGGCAGCGAACGGAGCGTTGTGACGCCCAACAGCAGTGCACTCTTGTACAAGGAATCCCTCGAGCAACTCCTTGCCCAGCAGCAGCAACATCAACAGCAGCAGCAACAGCAGCAGCAGCAGCGACGTCGCGCTGCCAACAACAGCACTCCAGGCACGGGTGGTGGCGGAGGTGCAGTGGGGTCAGTGTCGGCTGCAGCGGGTGGAGTTGGAGTTGGAGCTGGTGGCGTCATTGTCGATGCGAGCGGATTGCGGCAGTATACGAAGCTATTGTTGTCGGGCGCTGGGACGCCCGTCAGCTGCACGGACACATCGAGCAGCTGCAAGGAGAAGAGCTCCTCGTCGTCTACCTCATCGACGCCGCCGCCGACTGGTGCACTCCTTGCACAGCATCAGCAGCTCAGCCAAATGCTGAAGAGTCCATCGGACACTTGCTCCTCGCTCTTCAGCGAACCCATCGAGGAGGAGACACGCTGCGTCGTGTGCAATGCCCATTTCCCAAACGTTTGGCTGCTGGAGCAGCACGCGGCACTGCAGCATCCGCACATTGGTCCCGGCGAGGAGAAGCCCTTCATTTGTGAGCAGTGCGGCCAATCGTATCGCTATCGCAGCGCCTATGCCAAGCACAAGGAGCAGAATCATCGCGCCCGCCTCCCCGCCGACAAGCTCTTCACCTGTGACGTCTGCGGCATGCAGTTCCGCTATCTGAAGAGCTTCAAGAAGCATCGCCTCAACCATGCCCTCGAGCGTCTGCATGGCAAGAAGAGCATTGGCGTTGGCGTCGGTGTGGGTGTGGGCGTGGGCGTGGGCGTGGGCGGTGGTGTCGGTGTGGGCGTTATTGCATCACGACAACTGGTAAGTGGTGCAGCAACAGCTGCGGCGAGTGCGGCACAGCAGCTGGAACAGGATGTGGTGACCAGCTCCCAAGAGCCAATGCTGGCCGACGAGGGCGAAGATCTGCGCATCAATGTGAAGCGCGAAAACGACGAGACAGCCACCCAGCATCAGCATCAGCACCAGCACCAGCAGCTGCAGCTGCAGCAGGACGCCACCAGCGAGGAGCATGAGCAGGACAACACTATCGATTCAGCGGGCATCACATTGCTCTACAATGACAACAACTCATCGGCATCGGCCTCCACCAGCGCCACGGAGCCGAACATTAGCAGCTCCGACGGCATACATAGTACAAACAAGCGGGTGAGTCCCGACTAATCCGTCCAATGGATTTGATGACAAATTTGATTCTTTTTTTATACAAGTGAAAATTAAACGTTTGCATTTTTATGTTTCAGTCACGCCTGATGAACAGCGGACACCACTTGGAAACGGATCCCTCCTATCATCATCAACAGCAACACCAGCATCAACATCAGCATCCACATCAGCATCCACATCAGCATCAGCACCATCACCAACAGTCGCAGTCGCAGCAGCTGGCTCCGCATTTGGGGCACGTGTCACTGCCAATGGCCAGCGCCGCGGCAGGTTCATCATCGTCAGCAGCGGCTGCGGCAGCTGTTGCAGCTGCAGCTGCAGCCGGTTGCAACTCGGGCGCCAGTGTGAGTGGAACCAGCAGCACAGGTGGCACCACCGGCGGCATCAGTTCGCTCAGCTCGCTGACATCGCTGATCAATGCGGAGCGCATACCCAATGAGCAGTTCCTGGGCCTCAATCCGCAGGAGGCTTCTATACTCAATTTTTTGCGTGTCGATGCCGCTGAGCGACAGCGCGACAAGCGGTAAGTGCAACAACTGTGACTGGTTCAGTGAACGAACGATGTGTTTGCGAACTAGTTCAACAATTGTTTCACAACTAAACTCGCAACCCCACAAATGTTTCTAATTTTTGCACTTTGAATTTTAGATAAATCAGACATATCAAGTATCCAAATGCCGATTTTCACGTTCATTATGCAATGAACTCCTTAATGATTATACATTTGAGTATATATATAATATATATATATTTGTTTATTTGATTGAATTGAAGAGTTCATAATAACCATTAAAAACTGCCAGAAACAAAAGTATATAACAGACAAAAGGAAGCATTCCAAGATGTTCTTAAATAGATCTATATGTATATCTTTATCTATATTTATATCTATAACAATCTATATGACTATATCTATATCTAAATCTATATCAATTTATATGACAAGCCGTTGTCAGAGGCTGTAAGAGCTGAATACTTAAAATTTTATTTCAATATTTTCATAATTACCTTCGTCAATAAATAGTAATAAAAGATACCAATTTTAAGATATATACTTACAATCCAACTGTACAAATCATATAATCATTAAGAACGAATAAGAAACGTCGATTTGGTTAACCAAAATTGGTTTTCTTATTAAAAAAAAAAACTTTCTATCAGCCAGCTCAATATTTATTTAACTGCAAGGATATCGCAGGATTTCGGCTTCTTCTAAATTGTTTCTTTTTTTTCTCGAAAATTTAAAGATTGTTTATAATAGCCAAATAACTAATATACAATTTTGAATGTGACTTTGCAGACCGGCAACATCACGCTTCGCGTGCCCCTTTTGTGGCAAGTGTGTGCGCTCCAAGGAGAACCTCAAGCTGCACGTGCGCAAACACACCGGAGAGCGTCCGTTCGTCTGCCTGTTTTGTGGCCGAGCTTTTGGTGGCAAGTCGGATTTGACCCGTCACCTGCGCATTCACACTGGGGAGCGGCCCTACCACTGCGAGTCCTGCGGCAAGTGCTTCGCCCGTGCGGATTATCTGTCCAAGCATTTGACCACCCACATACATAACGCACCCCGCTGAGATGAGGCGCGTAGGAGGCGGCTCCTACGCAGATAAGCTGACAACCGCAACATAAGCATAGAGACAACACACACACACACACACACACACACTACACAGACACACACTCACACACACTACACAGACACCACAAAATATATGAAAAGAATATAAAGAAAAAGAAGAAAAATGAACCACTCAAAAGAATACACCCAAGAGGCATAAGTTACAGGAAAACATATGGAAACTTATGTATAGACCTATTTTTACTACCATTATTATTAGATTTACGCAATGAGAAACAAGTGTCTAACATATACCTATATGTACCATATATAGTTTTTTTTTTTATTGTGTGAGTAATCACAATGTTCGAATTTTATTAGATGTGACCGATGGAAACGAGAAACGGTGCTGAGTTAAAGTCAGCGCACAGATAGGGCATAGAGCAACCTGTGTGTGTGCAGGGGGTATCAGGAGTATCTTATTTTAAAGCTTTTTTTTTTTTATTATTCTTGTAAAACTTACAACTTGTAAAAATGTAAGATTGTCAACTATTAGCACTGGGTATGAATGTGTTTAAGATTTGAAACTAAAGCGTACATATTGTAATTAGTAAAAGTTTTTTTTTTCTTCTATTGTGTATATTATATATCCAATTATTATATGGTTAAGTGCGGGTTTTATTAAGAAGCGTATGTGAGTACTAAATACATATGGGGCCTAAAGAATTTTGTTAGGTTTGATTGAATTTCATTAGTTTTGGCAGCTGATAGGTAAGTTAAGCTATAAACTACTACAACAAAATGCAATATAAAATAGTCAGTTTTTATTTGTATTAATACAACAATCACCAAGTACCATTATCTGCCGTTTACCTAATAGCCGTAGCCTAATACCGTAATACATAAACAATAATTTTACATTTATTTAGTTAAACGAAAGCGCAACAAATAAATAGGAAAAACTATCGTACAAAAGCAGTCAAGAATAGATGAGTTAAACTCAAAGCTGGGACAAAGAAACGAGACGAGTTGGCAGTTCCAAAGCAGAAGAAGAAGAAGTGGTAGAAAAACAATAGCAAAAGGCGAAAATGGAACCCAGAACATTGAACAGTAACCGTAATAGTAACAATAATGCAAATTGGTTTTAGTTTTATTAGCAATTATTATGTTATTACAGCTAAATAATATTGTTATGATAACTAACACAATCAAACACACACAGATATAGATACAAGAACAGTTACAGATAAAGATACAGTTAGACAGGAGAAGGGAAACGAAAATCAAATTACCACAGAGGTCAAGAGACAAATATAAACTAAACTAATCAAAACTAAAAAAAAACGAACTAACTTTGTTTTAACCGTATGTGCTAGCTGAAAGCAAACAGACAACAAAAACAATACAAATACAGATGAGAAACCTATTATTATTTATACATACATAAATAAAAGCAAAACAGCAAAGCAAACATGATGAGGCAAACCAATTTGTATGGGGTTATGCAGTATGGGGGGGGGGATGGGGAAATTTAGGAAACGTGTGTTTAGGTTGGGGAGTTGAGGCAAGCTAGAATTACAAAAAAATACTTACTTATGTGCAACCACCGTCAATAGTTTAATTATTACAAACGACAACAACAAATATACAAGAAATAGCAAAAACAATATCTAATAACAATAGAAATAACAATAACAATTACGATTACAATTACAATTACAATTACAATTACAATTACAATTACAAATACAAAACATAAGCATACGTTTTTTTACGAAACAACAAAACTACAACAACACAAACTAACTGTGATTCCAGCAACAACAAATAACAAGTAACAATTACTTACAACTAACAAAGAATATAAAAATCAAAAACTAAAACAAAACACAACAATAGCAAAGCTAATTACATTTAACAATAACAATAACAAACAACAACAACAACAATAGGCAAATTGAGCGGCAGCGTTCAGTCCAAAACTGTCCTCAAATTTCGTATTTAAAACGAAACGCGTGCAATTTTTACAATTTACTGGAAGCCTACTCTTTTTTAAAAATATAATGCCTAAATGCTGCTTCATTTGTTATTGCTCATTTCACAAAAGATGCAAAAGGTTACCACCAAATAAATCACACAAACAAAACATGCCACATAAGACAAAAACAACAACAAAAAAAAAGGGAATACAAAAAAAAAACACAAAAAATATAAACAAAAACAGCAGAGACACAAAAAAAAAAAGAAAAAGAAGAAAAGGATACAAGTAACAAAACTTTGAACCAAGAACATCGAATTAATTGTAAATGTAGTTTCAACAAAAAGAGGCAACAACATCTACGAGAAGTTACACACATAGTATAGACCTACATACACATGTTTATGAAATAACTTTTCCATACATATATATATATAAATATTCATATATATGTATATATATATATATATATATATATATATATATTTTTTTTTATAAATGTTCTAGACTAAAACAAACAACATATTTGCCGTACCAAAAAATGAATAACTAACAAAACTAAAAACAAAAAACAAATGTAAAAAGAAATCCAACGTAAATCAACAATTTAAACTATCGTCAAGCAGAGAGAAGAACTAACACCTATTTAAAGTGCTAGTAGAAAAGTTAAAGAAGAAAAACTTTCACTGTGCCAAAAAGTTTAAAGTACCTCATAATTTAAATAAATATTAATAATGAAACAAACAAAATACAACAACATAAAACAGAAACTTGCCCCACACCGTAGTTAAATTAAAAGTGGTCATTGTTAAAGGAAAACTACTAATACAATTTTAAAAAAAAAAACTTAAATAATGTCCGATCAAATGATTACAGATCCCACGTATGAAAAGGAAAAACAGTCAAAAAGGTTTACCATTGCCACAAATAATTTACATATACAATACATACATATATATATATATATATATATATATATATGTCAATAGAATAGAAGCTACAAGCTGCTGATAACTAACTAACTAGCTACTTACAATTTACCATCCAGAGGCATTATTTTAGGAGCATAAACCGCATGAACAATTTTTTATTGATTTCTTCTTCTTATTAACAGCCTATATTAGCATTAGTATAAGATTGAGATTCTCCCATTGAACTACAAATTACGCACATCCATCCAACCAACCTATATGTATCATCTATCATCCAATTGCTGTCTCTCCAAACTGCAAATAGTGTTCAGTTATAGTAAAATTTTGTGATAGTTTTAACCTGATTATTTGCACAGTTTTGTATAACTTTCTAATTTATATCTGCCCATCTACAACACCACAAAAGACAAATCTTTACTATTTGTTTTTAATTTTTTGCCTTACAAATTGATTTAATTAATTGTTTTTTTTGTTGAATACGTTATATAAATAATTATCAGGGTCCCTAGCAAATGTTATAGTTTTAAATATAATTTACAATTATTAAAAAATGTCTTTAAATGCATATTTTCTATATTTGTTCTTTGTTTCTTTATCAGTAAATTTTCGATTTAGTTTTTATCTGCATATTTCAAAGCCAATGTTACTGCAACAACAACAACAACAAAAACACTGCCTTTTTTACAAAAACAAAAAAACGAACAAACAAACAAACCACAGAACAAATTTAAATCTTTCTACCTTTAGTATACTTAATATTATTTCAATTTTCAATTATTGTGAATTTTATAAGCATCACAATTGCTAAGTTTTCAGCACCTTTAAGTAATATATTAAAAATTTTTTATAAAACTTTATTTTATATTGCTCAATCTACTCTTATTTTATTATAATTTGTAACTCAAATATATTTAGTTTTAAGTGACAACAACAACAACATGCTGTGAGCTATGTATGTGAATTTTGATTTTTTGTGACAATTATAATACTTAATTATTATTATTTTATAGTATTTATTAATAAAGTTTTTTTTTGCATTGAACTTTTTTATTTGTTTTTATTATATTCAACAGAGGGCAATAAAAAAATTAAATAAGCATTATTTTTAGCATATTTAAATTTATTATTGTTTGTAGGAAAAAACGCGCCTTAAAAGAATTTAGCAAGTTAAGGTAATAAGTTAAAGAAAAATTAAAAAAGTAAAAACCGAACAACTCAAACTATAAGATTCCACAATACTAAGGGCATACAACTAAAGATATGTAATAAATAAAGCAATATTAACAAAATTCAAATATAAAATGTAAGTCATTTTCCGATCATATAAAAACAAAAAAAAAATTAAAACATTTGGTGTGTGCTAAGCTAATGGAATTCAATTACCACATAAATGTTGAAAACTAAACTAAAATAATGAAAAAGAATATTAACTTATAAATAGAAGAACAATTTTTTTACCTACAAAATTGTGGGTCGTCTGAAGGAGAAGCAGAGAAGAAGAAGAAGCAAGGAAAAACAGAAAATCATTTGTAAGCCATGCAAAAATAAAAACCAACAAATTGGAGGGATTCAAGACTCTTATTTCATATATATACATGCATACATAATTATATACATATACATATATATGTATATATATTACATATTTACCATATATATATATTTACATAATATATGTATGTGACTTACAAGAATGTTTTTTTAAGCATAGAGCTAAACAAGGCATAGTCAAAATGCAGGAAACACGCGTAACAAAAATATTACAAAATCCAACAACGAAACTTTTGGCATTAAATCAATGCATTTTTAAACAATATTTATTTATATATACATAAATAGAGTTAAAACAACAACACACACTCATACATGCAAACATTACACACATATAAAAACTAAACTATTTATAAAAAAAAGAATTGAAAGGAAATACAAAATATTATACATAGAATATATATATAAATATATATATATATATCTTTATACAAATAAATTAATGTAAATGTGGTTTTCGGTGTCTATTACATATATAAATAGATATATATACAAATACAAATACATATATACAAGCATATATGTATAGATATATATATATACATAGCAGTGACTTGCATATTTTGAAAGAAATTATGAATGTTGTTCATTTGAGTAACTAACAAATACACCCAAAACAAAAATCATACGAGCAAATCCAAAGGTATTTCCCATACACCATCCCCATTCCACATTCCGCATTCCCCGACACACCCAACCCACCCATCCCAACAAACACACATCCATTGTGACAGGCATGCTCGACGGGAGCCAGATGTGGTGCACAGAGTTGGAGTCAGGAGTTGATCAGAAAGGTTTCGGGAATGATGAGATTTGAGTAACTTCTATAAGCAATTCAAATCTTGACTCACTTTGTCGATGCATCTATTCCATTGCCGGAGCTTGTCCTGAAACTGTTCGAAAAACCATTCAAATAACTACGTTTTCATGAAATTAAGACAATTTCGAGGTTTCACTTAAATAACAAAAACATAAGAAAAAAAACACATTTTTAAAAATAATCAATCAATAATAAATACATATAAAAAAAAAAGGAACACAATATTGAGTTCACCAACAGTTTAATGCTTAAAATATTTTCATAAGTATTCTGTAAAACAATTTGGTTCTTATACTCCGATTCCAGAGTTGCAAGATTTATTGTGCAAAGTTCGTATGTCCGTCGTACTTTTTACACACTTAATGTTTGGAGTATAAATCACAAAACCAATTTAAATTTTTAAGCTGAAACGATCTCACTTTTTTGTATTTTTTTTTTTGAAGCAAAAAATCAATTGGATCAGTTAAGAAATGTTTTTCATCTTAACCGAATATTTTCACTTAAGTAAAATCAAATCAAAAATTGTTAACATCAACTAACTCATGTATATATTATAATGCAAGCCATCTAAGAATAAAAATGATATGGAAACGATATATACTACAACAACAACAAACTCAAAACAAAACAAAAAAAAAAAAAAAAAAAAACTAAGCATAATAAACATAAAATGTAGTACATGCAATATATTTTTCGGTGTTAGGCGTCTTTTTGAGATTTTTACAGAAAAACTAAAAGAAAAAAAAAACAAACACAAAACTCATATATATAAAAAAAATCTAAAAAATATTTCATTGTTGATGTTGTGAGCTAAAAACATAAGTAAAATAACAAATTGTATTTTGTCTCTTTCTCTCTCAAACTCTCTCACCTAAGCTCTACACTTTAACTGTCGTGTCTCTTAAATATTTAAAGAGTTTTACATATTTATCTATATATAGTAGATGGATTACATACATATGTTGTATTACATATGTGTGTATGTCTAAGTGCAAGTAGTAGATAACAGTAACAGATATATAAATAATAAAAAAAAAACAAGAAATAAGAAAATGTTTCTTAATTTTTTTTTAAACATACCCGTATCGAATTCAGTGTCTACAAAATATACGATTTGAACAAAAACCATTTTAGATGAAATTCAAAAACTTAAAAAAAACCTAAAGCTAAAATTAAAATTAAAGTGCAAGTTAAGCAAAAAGGGGAAACGGAGAGAAATACGATAAACAAGAACAAGGAATGAAGAATTAATATGAAGAATAGATGCAAGAGAACTAGCAACAATTCTGAAATGACCTCAATCAAATATTTTTTAAATTTTATATATTTTAGTCGTGCAGCAAAGCAAAGCAAAACGTCTTAAATACAAACGTACTGTAAATAAAAGTTAAAAAACAAATAAACAAAAAAACAAAACATACAAAACGAAATAGAAAATGAATACAAAAGAAAGGAAAACCAAAGAAAACAACAAAATGTAACCACTTAAAAATGTCTCTTGAACGAACGAAGTAAGAATGTGATATTTTTCTAAGCTGTACTACAAACCAAAAATCCAAAAAACAAAAAAAAAACAAAATCCAAGCAAAAAAAAACAAATTACAAAATAAAAACAACTTTTTACTGAGTCATAAAAAGAAGAGAAAAGCCCAATAAAAATAAATCGAAATGAATATGAATATGAATTGAGAAGAAAATGTTAAACTATAATAATCGAAAGACATGCATAAATAGAACAAAGGCAATAGAGACTGATTTTTGACAAATGACAAAAACAACTGAGTTATGTGCAGAATGAGAATCCCAACAAGAACAACCCAATAATAACCGTCAAATGGAAAATATTATAAAATGTATGCTATAATACTAACATGCACACACATATATATTATTTACAAACGACTATTTTCGTTTGTTTATCTTTATCAAGGAGCGCTGTCCAGATCACAGTTTGTTTTCATAATCATGTGCTACCTGATCTTCCTGATCGCATTGCTCTTTGGTGAGGGCTTTAATAGAATCAATAAATGTATGTATACATATATACTTATATACATACATCAATAGTAAAGCTTTCGTTAAATGTAATCGATTTTGCCATTGTCATCATTTCAACTGGTTTGTTAGCACAATGAGGAAGGAGAGGAGAGGAAAGGAGAGGAGAGGCAGTGAGAGTTCAGGATCGGTTTATGTTTGAACAAATACATATTGTATTTAGAGATGTAATAAAAATAATGGAACCAAAAGGAACACATTGCGTGGTTTAGACTTAGATTGATTGACTTAGAAGCAATGCGGCACTGTGAGACAGTCAGACAGTGAGAGAAGAAAGATAATGAGTGTGTTAGAGAGAGTAAGAGAGAGAGAGAGAGAGAGAGAGGGTAAGGCACGCGGCAAGTCTTAGAGCTAGATACATATATTGATGAAGGGGATTGATGAGGGGGTGGGGGCAGGACAATGGCAAAGCCGCTATGTTGTGCACAATGCAATGCACCAAGTTGTAATTATTTTTGTGATATAATCCGAAGCGCAATTTTTTTCCAACTGTATGGTAGGTAAATGTAAGGCAGAAGGAATCGATTTGAGCGATACACATGCACAAAATGTCTGTAAATAGTAAAACGTGGATGCGAATGTGTATGTGAATGTGAATGTGTATGTGTATGTGGAACTGAAGGATGAGTTGAGTTGAGAGCACATTGCCAGCGTTTGTTATGAAGGTGCTACGAACAAAGACGTAATTGAAAATGTGATACAGTTTTTTCCTTAATCTACTACTTATGTATTTATTGTGCAGAGAGTTGCAAGCGGAACGAATCGGGGCAGTTAGGAGTATGGGGCGAAGAGTATGCTATTGCATGTATTAGCAATATGATCGATGATCGAGGCAGTCAACGAGTTTTCATTTTGGCAAGAGTAACGCAGAAAGCGATCGTTTTTAATCCAAATGTTAAGTTTGTTTTTCATGGTCTTTTGGTTCCGTTTTGCTACTTAGTTATGGCCGTTTTGTTTTTGGGCAGCCAAAGAACTGGAAAATCCAATTTCCCGAAATTATAATACTAAATTAGAAAAAAAGAAAGAAACAAAAACACAAGCACTACAACAGCCACAGGAAGCACAACCAGATAACGTGAAATATTGAAAACAAAAAATATTGTAAAAAATTTACACTTTAGGAAAATCTCTAAATTTTAAGCTTTCGGTGTTTTTAAGCGACATTAAAATTTAAACACAGTAAAAACAAACAAAATTAGCAAAAAAAAAATACAAAAATTTATATATATACATACATATATATATTTCGATATTTAAAATTTAATTCGAAAAAAAGAATAAGCATAAAAAACAATTCAAATATAAAAACAAAATTAAGAAACTTTTGAGCAAAATCTCGGTGTTTTAAATTAAGTGCATGGAAAATAAATTACACTAAATGATAACACAATTAATTAATGAAAATAATAATTTAAGCAAACAGACGTAAACCAAAAACAAAAACCTCTTTCACTTTCGTGTCTTTGACTTAAAACCAAACGCAAAAACCAAAACATATTAAGCATATTTTTAAAATGTAATTTAGCACAAAATAAAAACCAAAACACAAAAAACACAATTTTTAAACTACCAAAGTATTGATGTGTATTTAATATATTAATGAAAAATCAAAAACAAATACAGAACAAAAGTCGAATGAAACTAATTAAACATAAATAATTTTTTTTTATGTTTAGTCTTATAATATCAGTTGGGTTTTGGTTTCAATCGTTTTACGAAACTTTTACAAAACTACGAAATGCAATGCCTGCCAAAGAATTAATGTTTTTAATGCAACAAAACAAAAACAAAGAAAAGTACTTATATGCAACACAAAAACAAAATAAAAAAACCAAACAACAACAACAAAAAGTTCAATAAAGCCGTTCCAAACAAGAAACAAACGACAAACAAAAAATCAAACAGAACTATATACTTGTTTAGAGATTTTTTGTGTTTCCTTATATACAAAATGTATGAAAAAGCTAAGAAAATATGAAAAAAAAAAAACGTGTAACAAAAAAACTGTAAAACAAATGTAAACTTTTTGCAATTTAAAATCTAAAAGAAATCAAAAACTGAATAACTATTTGTCGTGAACAAGTGAAATTATTTGTATTAAACTAATAAAGTAAAATGTTTATTGGTTTAATTTTAAACACCACAATTTTTATGCATTACATTAAAAAAAAATGAAGTCACAAAAATAATAAAACAAAAAAACTAAATTACAAACTCAATGCATTTTTATTCAAATTGTCAAGGCAGCTTTAATCGTTTTTTTCTTTGAAACAAATGAGTTGATTTGAAAAGTGAGCAACTGTTTCATGTTTAACAATCGATAGCTTTTATCGTATAAATACACTCATCGCTCATTCCGATGCCACAAGCACGGCCACAACAGCTGCTCACTCGCTCAACTTTCCCATTTATCTTTTTCATGACCATTGGCAACGCCTTAAAACCGCAGATGGCAACTCTCGACGCATTGAAATTATATGCGCTGCGCAATGCATAGAAGACTGTTTTGGCTGAAGTCTCAGTCGCAAAATAAAGTCTACAACGCTTAGTGGCACTTAATTGCCGCATTTGATTTCACACATTAAAAAGCAGTATTATTGTTATTGTTTTTTTTTTTGTTTTTTTACATACATAATTTTTTTTGCGTTGTTTGTAGCAGGTTGCGTGTCATTTTAATTAATTATATATAATTAATTATATATAAAAGTCTTGCAAGCCCATTCATACATAAATCCTAATCGAATATAAAGTGTGTGAAAGGACTGAAACATTCAAACAAGAATTGGAGGAGGAGTCAAAGGAAAAGTGACGACACCGCCAACAACACCAAAAACTTCAAGGCACGTCGAAAAACGCACAAGAACGCACAAGAAAACATATTTAATAGCTTAAAAAAACGCTGAAAAGACGACAGACAAAGCCGGTGTGTGAGTGTGTGTGTGTGTTTGTGTGTCTGAGTGGCTGAGTGCAGAAAAAGAGCATCATGCAAAGCTATGCGGATGCATTAAGTGCCAAGGGCTATCGCAGCTTTGGCTTTGACACTGATGTTGAAATGGATATGGACCCGGGCATGGGTCTGGGTATTCGTCGAATAGAGAAGCGCAAAGGAGGTGAGTGGGGATTACAACTACATGCAAACACATCTACATACAATTGGCAGAGTGTGAGTGCCATAATTGCTGGTCATTGACAGCCAGCAAATAAGAATAAGAAATGTATGTATATGCAAGTATACACGTATGCGTGTACACCATGTATACGAATTGACCATCAAAAGAAATATTGCTAGAAAATTTTTACGCTTGCCATGTGCAATTATGTGTGCCACTGCGCCATGTGGAGAACCAATTGTGTGTCCTGTTCCTGAATATTAATCATAACATATCATGATGTTGGCCGACTCACACTGCAGACTGGCAACACTGACTATTATTGAACATTCACACTTTTAAAGTTTGCACTGGGTCAGGGAGAATTTAAATGGTACTTTATCCAAGTGTACTTAATTACTCAATAGTTTTAGGTAAACGTTCAGTTTTAAGCAATCAACATAGCATGTCTACTTCCCATACTATATAAAAACAATTTATAAGTGTGCTCAGAAAGTGTAGAAAATCGATTCTTCAATTGTGTTTTTTATATCAGCAAAGCTGTGAAAAGAATACAGTAGACACCTAAATAACGAACTTCATTATTGTTTATTTGTTTAATAATTGTGGAAGCAGAAACTTGAATGTAGATTCAGTCATGATATAAGATGAAAGCAGCAATGCGCAAATTGAATATTTTCCTAGGTATGCACAGAGTCGAGTTCAACACTTGGCTTTTTATTGCTGTGTGTGTGTGGAAAGCAAGTTAAGTGAAGGAAAAACAACAACAACAACAACAACAACGAGTGTCAGACAAGGCAAACCCATTTCAAAAAGTAGATGGCAATACATAGCTGATATTTCGAGTACACAGTTACATATATACATATATATATATATATATATATATATATATATATATATATAGATATACACATACGCATATCTACTTGTTTTTGCATGCTGCTGCAGTGGAGTCAATAACTTTGGTCTGGTGTTGCCATTATTTGTCAGCATACCAAAATATAGAATTCGTTCGTATAGCTTGCCACCTTATCTAGGGCATAATGCACGTTCAATAAAATGCGAAATGCATCGAAAAGAGTCTAAAAAGCTGAACTGAAACTAATAACAAAAATTTCAAAAATAAAAACGTCTTTAGCGAAGTATTTGTATGAATGAAGGTATGTCGATGTATATGTGTATACGTATGCATATTTATTGCGTTGTGCGGTGAGTAAGGGGTCGTTATCAAACCCCCTAAATTCCCCAGACATGTACCTTATCATTAGCTCTTTGCTGATTATACAAACAAGCCTTCTCATAAATAACAACATTGCCAACCAGATGCTTTTGCAGTTTTAGCAGCTGCTTATCATCATATTAATAAACATTTGTGTGTGTGTTGGTATATATATGTGTGTGTGTGTGTTTGCGTATAATTGGAATAGAAAACATATGGTCAAAATTAAGTACGTATATTGTTTTGGCTCCAATAACTGTCGTTGTAAGCCCATAATAATATTTCTAGTAATCTGGTAAGAATTTGATAAACAATGTTATTCTAACAAATGTTTATTCAAATTAAACTTGTTTCTTACAATTATTAGCAATTTATCAATTTATGTTTGTTGAAAATTAAATGAAATTAACATTAACACACTGCGCAATACTGCGATCAGAATTTTGTATATTATATATACTCAATAGGCCAATAGGATTATGCCATAAAATTTGCCTAGATTTGTACATAGATGTTTGTAGTAGTCGTGGCTATGTGTGCTCAATTTGTTGCTCGCAATTCACCTGATGAATCATGCCACTTTATCATATTTGAGCTTTTGCGAACTGTCGTTGAGGTGACATCGAGCATAACTGATGAGCACATAAATAAGCAACATTTAAGCTCGTTTGGCTAAGAACCTTGCAACGGACCGCCTGACTTTTGACTAGGCATAGGTCAGGAATTCAATTAGAAACCGAAAGGCAACAGCAAAAAAAAAAGAGAAGAGAAAAGAAGAGAAGAACAGAACCGAAACAATAATAATAACAAATGCACTAACAACAAATGGGCAAAAAGTTCCCACGCTCAGACGCTGCGCCTTGCTCTGCATTGCCTTCCTTTGTGTATTTGCTCTCTTTTATGTGATACACGCTTGTCGAGATTTATTTAATATTGTTATTATGTTTGCAACTTAACTTAAGACTTACCCAATAGATATCCGCACGTTGACTCCGCTTCGTAAGAGTATTTAGATTTCGAAATGCATAACGAAACCGTTGGTTGTCTCTCTCGCTCTCTCTTTCTCAGTCTTACTCTTTGCCAAAATGTAACAGTTATTAGTCACGCAAAAAAAGTTTGCTTCGTATTTTTGGTACTTTACGATGCCAGATACTCTATTTAAAATGTTGACTCAAGCTTTTATTATGTTTTCCAAACTTTAACAGCAATTTCTAATCTATTAGCCTACTTTATTATTTCATATGACCAAAATTAGAATAACTTATCATTTTAAGTAACTGAAAGGCTTCTCAACTGCATTGAGTACTAAATATAAAAGGGTATTTAAGCTCCGCTGTAATCCTACACTTTTGTATAATTTTTTTTTACATAATATAGACATCTAATAGTATATATGTTACTTTACGAAATCGTATTTTTTTTGTTGTTTTTTTTCTAGCTTGGCTTTTGCGAGTTACCCGAAATCAAAATCAGTTTATTTTTCGACTCCGCTCTGGCAAAAGCGCAAGTAAATATTCACAATCTGCTTTCCGGGAGAGAACCTTTCAAGTGGGCCCGATATCGGCATTATGCAATGACCGGTAGGGTAGCACCCCCAATCCCCCTTCCGCCGTTGACCGAATTAAATTTGTGACAGTTGACATTTTTATGAAAATCAATTGAGCAGCGGCCAATGGCCAAATGGCAAAGTGCCCAAAATGGCCAAGACAAAAGCAGCAAAACACAAAATGTAGCAATTAATAAGTGCACAATTCGGTCGGTCAATAAAATCAAAAACAAATGTCGGAATATTTGCTACCAAAAATAAACACAACAACGACAACACAAAAACGGGCAATAAAATAAACTCAATTTTTAAATTTTTTTTTTTTATTTACATACGAAGAAAAAACCCCACCATAGTAAAATGTAATCCAGATACATACGTATGGAATCCCAAAGTTACTCTACAAAAATAGATTAAGGTTACGTAAGAAAAGACTGTTAAGCGGCTATCATATCCCATAACACATATCTCATAGCCGATATTCATTGGCTCGTTGACCGTTTTAAAAAGGCAAATAAACTGCGATTACGTTGACAAGTTTATTTTGCAGTTATCGTTTATACGCTAATTTTGATGGGCCTATTGTCATTTGCAAACAGTTCATCAAATTATACTGCCATTCCTCGTCTACCCGTCCCCCATTTCCCGGAACGATAATAAACGCAAGTTTTGTTTTGTTTTGCTTAAGCCATTGATTGTGGGCCGAGTGCCTAAGGGGAAAATTACTGGCACTTAAATAAACGGTACAACATACAAAACCGTGCTCAAATGTACTTTAGTGCTACCTTACATATATATATATATATATGCATATATATAAACATATATATACGGCTGTTGACCTATTTTATAACAATCTTGTTGTGCTTATATAATCGATGTATCGATATCTTATCGATCCATGCAAAAGTGCTGTAATAGACACTTTGTCTAAAATGTTTTTTGCCACAATCCACTCTGTTTTTTTTTTTCTCAAAAATAATATTTATTTAGGTTTTTTCGAATTTATTATAATTTGTTGAAGCTCTTAGTGCTAGTTAAGAAAGCAAATTAACCAGATTCATTGACGTATTTAAATCCAAAATTATCTACATTGATTTCAAGCATTTGTGTGGAAATTTAAACTAAATTGAACTAATATACCTTGTCAAAATACTGGTGGGGCTCATTTTTGCGCACGATCAACATATTCTGAATAGTGCCAAACTCTCTGCTGGATAACCCCATACCCCATATATATATATGCATTTATATATATACTTTGTTGATCCAAAAAATTAGGTGTAACAAACAAAAAGGAAGCTTTTCTGCTCGGAGAACCAAATGCTGACGAGCGAAAGCTTTTAGGCTCTCTCTCTCTCTCTCTTTCTTTGTCGCTCTGTGTAGCTCTCTGCAAGCCACCCACTAAACTTTATCCGATGTATAAACTTTGGATAAAAACATCTAGCAGTGAGCGATAAGTGCATACCATTCGACAGGGGAAAAGAAAGAGAAGGAATGTATCTGAAATATAAAGTGAAATTAGCGCGTAAATGTGCAAATTGCGTTGCAGCCGCGAGATAGAAGCAGAACAGATCTATGCCCCGAGTAGGCATCAGTTCAGCTATGCAGCAGTAAAATATCAAAGTTGCAACCAAAAAAACGCGAACTGTGAAACCACAAATTTTCAACGTTAACCGGACAAGCGACAAGCAACAAGCAACTTTAAGAGCGAGAGCAGAAATATTCTGTTTGAGTGTGGCTGTTGTTTGTGTGTGAGAGAAATAGGCGAAACAAAATATTACATAAACAACAAAAAAATATATATATTTAAACACATATATATTTGGATTAGACATCAAAATCGACATTTGTAAAGCGTTATCGAAATTCTCGAAACTCTCGAAGCAAAAACACGTTCGCATTAACCAAGGCAACTGCAACTGCAGCTGTCGTGCAGTATAGTTGCAAGATCATGGCATATCGAGGCATTATTGGCAATACGAAGGGTAAGGATCGCAATACTCCGGATAGCGATTCATTCGATGATCCGCTATCCGATGTCAACAACGATGCGGCCACCAGTCTCCCGATTCGCAACAAATTGTTAGTTGACTCTGAATCGCTTGACAGCAATGAGCTAATACACCAGCCGGTAACCAGCAAAGTCTCCCAGATCTGCAAAGTGAATCGCACAAACTCAATGTTTGTCAAATGTGATTGTAAATTACCTTGTAAGTGTCATCCAAATCAAAATCCAAGAACGCACTCCCACACACGCCTGCAGCCAAGACGAAATTCACCTACGCACACACACACACACACACACACACACACACACACACATCCGCACATCTAGCAGCACCTGTTTAAACGTGCAACAGTCAGCTGCAAGCGAGTTGAATTTTATGATTGGCCTAAAAAGCTATTAGTCAAAAACTTTCCAATTAGTAGACAAATTCAACAGATCATTTAAAGATTTGATGTACTTTTATATGAATTGAATGGATATATGCCTTAAGTATATAACATTTATAAATATAGAAGCGCATATTAAGTATACATATAAATAGATATGTATATATGTTTTGTTCTAGCCAATATGCACTGTAGCTGCAAATGGTTAATCAGTCCAAAATTAAAGTTGTTGCATCTTTATTTCCTCAAAATCAAATTAAACAACTCAAACTAGGATTGCTGCTGGATAACAAATGATTATTTCTCTGGAGCAAACATAAGTTTGGATTTTTCTAATTCGTTGATAGTCAAATTTAAAGTAGACTTTGTTTTAGCCAAGACAGAAACTACGCCTCCTCAAAACAACAATTTGATTGTGGTCTCGTCTTAAATCCATGCCGCCCACTTTACGGACAGTACGGCCAGGAAAGTTGAAGCATGTCATTCCTTATCTGCCGCTGACAACTATCTCCTCGGCCCAGCTCAAATTCACTTGACGTCTCTCAACTTGATTCGACTTGAGACCATGTTTAACAGCGGGATGCTGCTAGTGTGTATAGTGTGTGTATGTGTGTGTGTGCATTGTGTGTTGGTTTGGGCATGTCTGGACAGCTATTTATTTCAAATATGTAAACAAAGAGAGAGCTTAGCTCTTTAGTCTATAAGTGTGGTTTTCTCCTCGCACAAGAAACGGCCGTACTCCTGTATAATGGGATTTAACACTTGGTATAAAAATAACTTTAGTGATTCATTTATTTTATTTATTTACGTAGGTTTAAACAATCGTAGAATTACAATGGTTCTCTGATTTTAGTTGATGTCAGACTGCAGTGGTTGCCTGTTATTTTAAATTACTTACTTAAATGTCAACCGCTTATTCCAGAAGTGTAGAATTGTGGTGTCAGCAAAATCATAATTGTTTTGTAATATATTAAAAATAAAGTGTGAATAATATTTTTATAAAAAAGTGCACGACTAAAATACTCATACACAGTGACAAAAGCAAAGCAGCAGGCTCAGTGCAAATAAAAAGAGTATTTACGTTTCGGCGTGCAGTGGCATTTTGCAGTTTGTTTTGATTTTCGCTAAGCTGACTTTTTTATTTTTTTATTTTATTTGTAGCTGCGTCTTCAGTCGGTTCACGTTTTCGTTTTCGAAATTGATAATCGTGGGCTGAGCAGAGACATAATTTGTTGATTTCGAAATCGACTCTCAGGTATCGGTTGGACTTGACGTCTCTGCCTCAGTATCTGCCTTAGTATCAGTCTCAGTCTCAGTCTCAGTCTCAGTCTTACAGTTCAGTTTTAGCTTACAGCAAGCAATATACGATCGCGTTCGGGAATAACCAAATAAATAGTAATAAAAAAAAAAAGGAATAAGACTTTTATGTTCAGTCAGCTCTCCCCGATATGGACTTCAATCGCATGGATAGCGCCCATCGCTTGCGCGTAGATATCAAGCTCTTTGGGGGCAACGTCATGGAGCCAACGAAAACCAATAATAATAATAATGAAATCATTGAAACCGAGTTCAAAACTGCACTAGAATCGCCAATTTGTAGGTTGAGCAAAACAGTATACATTTATTCCATTTATACATTGCAATTAATATTTGGTAGTATGTGCATATAAATACATATTTAAACATGTTCAAGTGCATAATAAGAACATTAACATATTGATGTGCTGTAAACTTTAATTATATGTCAATTTGTTGTTTATTACAGGCGATATGACAGATTCACCGGACGCTGATAAGACCGAAGCTGATAACGAGTTAACCAATGAAATTTCAGCACCTTATGAAGTACCTCAGTTTCCCATTGAACAGATTGAGAAGAAATTGCAAATTCAACGGCAACTCAATGTAAAGTAAGTGCAATATTATTCAACCACTCCTTAAATCCCTATGCCTTCCCGAATTCTATTAGTTCAAGTTTCAACAGTCTAAAGTAGAGTCTACAAAGGTTTAAAGAGAACTAGTTCATTATGATTAGGCTTAATTATTGTTGGTTCAACAAAATCGGTAAAATGAATACTACTTCTTCTGTTCAAAATCTGAATTATCTGGCTCTCTGACAGATTGACAGACTGCCAAACTTTTTAAGGTCTGATATGTATTGATCTGCTTGTTATACTTTATAAGACATGCATTTATCATACGAGTCAACCATATGGATAATATGTCAGATTGTTAGCTGGGAAAACAGTACCAGGGATTGCCTGGATCGAGTGCCAACCAATCCACGTAGTCTTTTTGTAACATTCTCTATAGTGTCGTAATGAACAACAATTTGACAGTGCAACACAAGCATTCTAATTATACTCTTTTTGAGGGTACTACAACATTGTAATGAAATGTGTAACAGATGTTAATTGGGATATATACACAGCTGCGATCAAAATAATAGTTTTGGGAAATTAAAAAAAAACAATGCATCAAATAAATATATATATATATTTTTGTTAATTTTTCTTAGTTCTTAGCTTTCACTCTTTAAAAACTTAACATGATGCGTGTTTATATTTAAATGCATTTAGTGCATGGAAAATAATAATATTTTAAAACATTCCCAGATGAGAAACCAAATATTTTGTATTTTCATTCAATCAAGATTTCATTCATATTGGAGAGGTCTCGATTTTATAATTATAAAATCATATTTGTATTAAATCCTTTGAGAAGCAGTACCACAATAACATTGACGCCAACTGAAGTATATGTATATATATATATATATATATATATATATATTGATGGAGAAATCTCAGACTCTGGAGTCTATTTCAAGTCTGTTTGATTTGTGTTTTTTTTTTCTTTTCTTATGGCAACCGTTAAAGTCAATATATCGATTAACTCACCGGGAAGCAAGATGGTCAATCATTATTTGATTGATTGACTTTGATTGCAATATTATTAGGTTGGCAAGAGTATGTTAAACAGGGACTAGCGCGACTAGCGTCTGCCGCCGTCAAGTTCACATTGCTTGCTTTTTGGAGGGCAATTGCTAATCCAAGCAACTAGACGACGATGACAGACAACAACATGTGGCAGGTGTGGGCCATAGGCAGGCCATGTCAAGCAGATGGGCAGGCGAGTTGCGTAGTTGCGTAGTTGGCCAGGTAAGCGGATGAGCAGGTGGTTCGAAAGCGTAGACGGCAATAACAACGTTGGACACGTTCTGATTTTGAATGGGACTGCATTAGCATTCGATGGCTCAACACACAACGCACAACACACAACACACAACACATGGCACACGAGCCGCGTCGCCAACGCGGCTTATGGCATGATGATGAAACCACCAGCCATCCGACCAACCGAACCACCAACCGACCCACCACCAACCAACTACAGCAAACTAGACGAGCAATTTTTGAGTTTCGAATGCCGTCACTTTTAGTACAATTTGTGCATCCATATAACTTGGAGCGCTCCGCGAAAAAAACGCATCGGGCGACAAGGAAAGCGCACAACACTGCAACAGATCCAGCCTGGCGGCGGGCTAGTGTTTGGGTGAACCGTGAACCGAGAACCGTTATGCGCAGTGCCGGTTGCGGGTCTGAGTACGTGCGTCGTCTCAAGTCGAGTTGTCCAACGACCTACGACTGACATTGGGGACTCAGAAACCGCCAGCCAGTCCATCCCACAGTCAGTCCATCAGTCAGTCAGTCAGTTATCCATGCTAAATAAGTTTTGTATAGTTTTTGTTCGTGTGACACGCCAAGCGTCAAAAACTCCCAACTTTTCGCACTGCACTTGAAGTTTGTTGTTGTGTTGTGTTGCTTGTTTGCTGTTGGTATTTTTGTTATTCGTGTTTTGTACTTCAGTTTGTAATTTACTTACACACAACATATCAGGTCTAAAAGTAAGAGAACATAGGGAAATGATGTTAAGATAACTAATCACAAATCGATAGTCGCTTGCAAACCTCTACAAAACTGTCACATAAAGATAATGAAATGGTTTATGGTCTATCGGGTTGCGCTTCGTTTTTATGGCCGTGCTCGTGTCGTGACATGCGTGCATCCCTAAGCGCAGTTGCAAAGATATGATAGGTATCCAAATAACGCAACTTCTTATGGGAGAGACAACCCCCCTCGTTTGACAAGAGAACAACAATCAACCCTTTCGCACTGACTGACTCGCTTTGCGCCACATTGCGTGTCCAATTGCAAATAATCGGTGGGTTGGAGTGTTTTGGGGTCCGGGTTAAAGACGGGGACAGCTCCGTAAATTAATCGCTCAATCGATCATTGGAAAAATTGTAAACTTGGACTGCAACTTGACATCGACTCCCATTCGCTGAGTCCGGTGCCCAGGAGCAACATGTCGTTCGCGGATGATAGCTACAGCTTCTGTCGCCACTACGAGTACGAGACCCGATCGGAACAATGGTTTATACTTGATTGAATCGCTCTCTTATATATTTATATATACATTTTTCCATTTTTAATGCATTTTTCATATCCACAAATGCAGGCAATCGAGCTGTCAGAGACCAGTGGTGCCCACTCCTGCCAGTCCGCGGGCAAGCAGCTCCGACTCAGATGGTGTGGCAGCGACATCATCTACCCGGCTCACCGATGCGGACATCAATTTCCAACGTGTGTCCGTCTCTGGGGAGGATACCAGCGGAGTGCCCCTCGAGGATCTGGAGCGCGCATCCACGCTGCTCATCGAGGCGCTCAAGCTGCGCTCCCATTACATGGAAATTTCTGATCAATCGTTCCCAACGACCACGGCCCGTTTCCTTAAAACGGTTCGTCTCAAGGATCGTTACGACAATTTGTCAGCAAGAACGGTATCAGGTAAGGCCAAATCGTTTCTATTTAATAACAGGGCTCTTGCTATTTTCTGATCGAGCAGATGCCTCGCCCCTTCCTCAACCCTTAATCGCCCTTGTAGTGCCTTAAGTAGCGAATTATGTCAGTGTTGTATAGCACCCTCCATAGCGATGCGATGTATTATACAAAAGATAATTGTGTATTTATATATATATATAGAGTAATGCGATTTGTTGTGCGCTAGGAACGCGTTAAGCTCTTTACTATTTATTTCCTCGCTCTCTCTCTCTCTCTCTATCTCTCTCTCTCTATTTCTCCATCGAAATACATATATAGATATATATATAAATATATATGTATGTATATTTATATATATGTATGCGTCTCTCTTTTTATATCTTGCTTGCTAGCCGCTGCCACATTACTCCTGTCATGTCTTCTATTGCGTTTAGTAAGTTTTCCTTTTACATATCCTATATACATATGTACTTATGTATGATTTATTATGTGCAGCCCTTCTTTTGAGGCTCATCTCTCTCTCCCTCTCTCTGTCTCTACCTCTTTTTCTCTTCTTTTTACTCTGTAAATATTACATTTCCTTTTTTCCTTTTTGTGCTCCTTAATTTTTTTTTTTCATTTTGTAAAAATAATTATGTTCTATTTCAATATTGTTTTTCATTTTTTTTTATAGAAATAATTCGCAAACAGAGTATGGTCAGCTTTACAGGTAATTCGGGCATTGCTGCCACTTTGTCCGAATCAAAAAACAGTTATATCCTTTTTTTTTTGGTGATCTCTACCTCACTCTCACATATGTACACATACTCACATACTTACAATTAATTTGTATAATTTAGCTTTTTCATGTGTTGAGCTTATCTCTCTCTCTCTCTCTCTGTCTTACCTTCTCTGTTTTTGTGCCTTTGTGTATTTGCTCCTGCGCCCGTATGTCGCAGCATTCAGCTTTTGTCAAGAACCTAACAAGCTGTATTTAATTGAGTTTTGTTATTCTTTGTGCTTTGTTATTATTTTTAATTTACGCATTTTTCCGACAACCAAAAATGTATTAAATGCAATTGACATTAGTCTCAGTAAATCCTAAATACACACCAACTCACACACACCGTGAGCACACACATACTTGTTGTTTGCTCAAAAAATGTAGGGAATCGGTTATGAAAACAGCAACAAATCTTTGTTAAACAATTTTCAAATGTTCAAAAAATTACCCTTTTACACATTTCTAAACATTTTGAAACAAATAATGAAATGTTGTCAGCATATGCATTCTTGTTGCTCGCGAAATTTTAATGCTTTTGTCAATTTCGTAAATTGCCAATTCTGCTTGCAATCTCAAATCAAAAGTTCGAATTTCACGTTGATTTCT
This sequence comes from Drosophila demipolita, assembly GCA_035042405.1. Lineage (NCBI taxonomy): Eukaryota > Metazoa > Arthropoda > Insecta > Diptera > Drosophilidae > Drosophila > Drosophila demipolita. The sequence goes on along the minus strand of JAWNLI010000476.1, from coordinate 135,291 downwards.
TGTTTTGTTATCTTTACCCTAATGTGTAAGCTGTTTGCATAACACACTGTTTTTTGCTAACGTATTCTCACTTGACGAATACTGTTATTTTGTACAGAATGCTAAACAAACAAAAAAATATTATGTTGCAAGCTTTTGTTGCGCACAATAAACACGAAGAGAGACAACCATTTTGTGTGCCGACAACCCTGTTCCTTACACCCCCCACCCACATGCAAGCACCATGTACGTTTGTGTGTAGATCATTTGTAGTTAAAACAACCACCGTTAGTTTTAAGCTTTAACGTAGCCTTGAAAACAAGTAATTAACATTTTCCAAAACTTACAACTGGAAATAATGAATCTAAACGAACTTGGACAGTCAAATAGGTGTGAAGACATTAAAGATCATTTCCATACACACATATTTTACTGTCCATGTGTATTTATATATATATATCTCTATATACTTATAAAGATATATAAATATTATTTTTTACATAAAACAATTCGATTATGTGCAACCAGACATGCATCCCACGACGTCGAGAAAAGCGCCCCATGCCTGGGATGTGGAATTTGTACCTGATGAGTCTTACATAATAAAGCCAGTGAATGGTGTATTTCACATTTACAAAGATGAAGTGAGTTTCCAACATCCGTATATGTACACCGAATACATCTGGCTAGATACTATATGCGTGCTTCTCTTTTGCAGGCATTAACTGACGAGTTGAATTTCACGTATCCGGACATGAGCCAGTTCGTGAATGACATGCAGGTCATGTGCAATATGATTGCCGATGGACCACTGTAAGTGGAGTATATCCGTAGAACTAACATAAAAACCCCAAATTGACTGATCCATTTTTTCTAATTTTTTCTTTTGTTAATTAGGAAATCGTTTTGCTATCGTCGCCTTTGCTATTTGTCCTCCAAGTACCAGATGCATGTGCTGCTCAACGAGCTGCGTGAGCTGGCCGCCCAGAAGGCGGTGCCGCATCGTGACTTTTACAACACTAGAAAGGTGGACACGCATATACATGCAGCGTCGTGCATGAACCAGAAGCATTTGCTGCGCTTCATCAAGAAGACGCTGAAGAACAATGCCAGCGAGGTGGTCACCCACACAAACGGGCAACCGATGACCTTGGCCCAGGTGTTCCAATCGATGAACCTGACCACATACGATCTGACCGTTGATATGCTCGATGTCCATGCCGATCGTAATACGTTCCATCGTTTCGATAAATTCAATTCCAAATACAATCCCATTGGTGAGTCGCGTCTGCGGGAGGTATTCCTGAAGACGGACAACTATTTGAATGGCAAATATTTTGCACAAATCATCAAGGTATGCAAACATATAATACATACATATCATATTTAATATCTGATTTTTTGTTCCAAACGTAGGAAGTGGCCTTTGATCTGGAGGAATCGAAATATCAGAATGCAGAACTGCGTCTCTCCATCTATGGCAAGTCGCCGGATGAGTGGAACAAGCTGGCAAAGTGGGCTATCGACAATGATGTGTACAGCTCGAATATACGCTGGTTAATACAGATACCGCGACTCTTTGATATATTCAAGTCCAACAAGATGATGACTTCATTCCAGCAAATAATCGATAATATATTTCTACCACTATTCGCGGCGACCAATAAGCCCAGCGAGAATCCCAATTTGCATCGCTTCTTGACCTATGTGATTGGTTTCGATTCGGTCGACGATGAGTCCAAGCCAGAGAATCCTCTCTTCGACAACGATGTGCCACGGCCCGAGGAATGGACATATGAGGAAAATCCCCCATATGCCTACTATATATACTATATGTATGCCAATATGACGGTGCTCAACAAGTTTAGACAGTTAGTAATCCAAATCCAAATTCGATCATATACAACACGATTATTATAATTAATTATTGAAACCAACAGAATGCGGGGCCTAAACACTTTCGTTTTGCGTCCCCATTGCGGTGAGGCTGGACCCGTGCAGCATCTGGTCTGTGGCTACCTGATGGCCGAGAATATCTCGCATGGTCTGCTACTGCGCAAGGTGCCCGTGCTGCAGTATCTGTACTATCTAACCCAGATTGGCATCGCGATGTCGCCGTTGTCAAATAACTCGCTGTTTCTCAACTACCATCGCAATCCGTTGCCCGAGTATTTGGCCCGTGGATTAATCATCTCGCTATCCACCGATGATCCGTTGCAGTTTCACTTCACCAAGGTACAACCAGGCGACCTGCTACATTTTATAAATATTAAACAAGAAGATCATTTACCAAATAATCACTAACTAATGTATTTCTTACAGGAACCCCTTATGGAGGAGTACAGCATTGCGGCCCAGGTGTGGAAGCTCAGCTCCTGCGATATGTGTGAACTGGCACGGAATAGCGTCATCATGAGCGGATTTCCACATAACGTAAGCTTAAATCGATTGGCTATTTTGCTGCCTTCTGTATTATATATATACATACATATATATTGTAAAATTAGATCAAACAACAATGGCTGGGTCCAAACTACTTTGAAGATGGCATCAATGGCAACGACATAACACGCACCAATGTGCCCGAAATACGAGTCGCCTATCGCTATGAGACCTTACTGGATGAGCTCTCCAACATATTCAACGTGAATCAAAAGTGCCACGTCAAAGAAGACTAGTAACGTGGCACGTGGCATATGGCATGTGGCACAAGGCACGAGGCATGCGTAATGAAAATAATGCGGAATGAAGGGCTGCTGATTTATATCACAACAGCAACAATAAACGAACATACATACTTATTGCTTATTACATATTAATTACGTTATTTGTGTATGTACGTATTAATTACATACCCATTTCTAATTGCTTACTCAATGTGAATCTTTATCTACTACTACAATTTCAACTATTGCAAATACTGCTACTAATCAATTATAGAATGGACAGACCAAAATTCTACATACACGCATATTTATATATATATATACACATGTGTAGTACATACTTATATACAGGGCGCCTGGGCTGAGAGGCAGCGGTGATTGCAACTCCCCAGCAAGTGTAGAAATCGATTGATTAGCTAATTTGTATAACGTTCGATTATAAGTAAATATTTTTTTTTGTAGCACTGCTGGTGTTAATGTTGCTGCTGCATTGCAATTGAATTAGAGACAATTATTTCGAAATTCGTATATACATTGAACATTTTAAATAAAGCAATTTCCAATTTAATATTTGTTTGTTAATACAAAAGTGCACTCATTTAATACAGTTTGCCTTGTTTCCAGGTCACAATCGTTGCAAACTTCAAAAATTAATGCATTTGAATTTGGCGGTTAATTCGAATTAACTTTAGGAAAAAAAAGAACAGGGGTGCCATCTAACGGTTGTTTCATCTAAAACTATGCTCATGCTATTGTTTAGCGTTGCCACACTTTTTGATTTGGCGTTGCATCTAACTGGTTTTATTGATTATACCCATAATACAAGCTATGGTATTGTTACCGATGTATCGACACAAGCACACCAAAAAAGGCCTTAAACGCCCAAAATGTACATCGATAATAGCTATCGATATGCCGATATAAGATCAACAATCCGACTACACATATGCACACATCTATACGTGCATATATGTGTGTGTGTGTGTTATTGTGGCCGAGAGATTCTTCTCTTCAAGTTGTCTTTGTTTTTTACAAAATCAGCCACACAATATAATTGGAAAATATGTCACTCACACAAATCTGATAGAACGTGACAAATTAGTGCAAAGCCAAGGATAAAAACGGAAAGGGCAAAAAGTCGTAGCAGAAAGGCTAAACGGCAAACCCAAAAATTTTAACACACACACAGAGCCACAGACACCTCGAATTCTCAACGCGCTCTGGACGAGTCATACGCACGTATACATACGTATACATGCATGTGTGTGCTTGTGTGTAAGGATTGTATATGTGTGTGCGCATGTGTACACAATGACCACCCAGCGAACGCATCGAAATTCCAACAGCAACAGCAGCAGCGGCGGTGGCACCGTGGGGAGTCTCGGCTCGGATGCGGACTACGAGACACTGATGCAGCGCCTCAACATATCCAGTTATCAGCGCTCGCCCGGCGCCATTGAACATTTTATGCACGATGCACCACAACAACAACAACATCAGCAACAACACCACCACCATCCACAGCAGCCTCGCCTGCCCAGCAGCGAGGATTATAAGCTATATGAGCGGGGCAACATAATAGCTGCCTCGAAGTATGCAACCGCAACGGCAACGCCCAAGCCACACAGCAGCAGCAGCAGCATCGATCTGACAATGCAGCACATGGGCAATGGCAGTAGCAACAATACCGCAACCAACACTAGCCACACAAACTCACCGTTAATCTATGCTCCCACCGCCCAGGTGCTGGGCCAGCGCATTGTGCCGCAAAAGCATTCGCCGGTGTATGAAAATCTGGAGTTTTACGGCCAATTCGATACGAATCAGAAGCGCGCCCAGCCGCAGAGTCCGGCCAGTCGTCAGAGTGTCATGCTGAACGATTATCTGCTGATGCAGCCCATCGGTGGCGGTCGATTTGCGCACACACCTGTACCGGAGGCGCCCAAGCATCACCAGGGGCACACGCACACTCTCTCACACACACACACACATGCGCAAAGCCACAGCCACGGCAGTCGCAATCCCATCGAGGAGCTGCAGTCGTCGCAAGTGGCGCCCATTTATGAGAATATTATACCGCATTCCGGGCAACGTGCCCAGCCGCAAGCATCCCCGGCAACGGCAACCATTTATCAGCACACGGATATGGCGACGCCGACGCCACATCAGATGGCCGAGATGAATTCGTTGATGCTGTCATCTCCGCTACATCAGCGCAGCAATAGCAACAACAACCACAACCACAATAGCAGCAGCTCTGGTGGATTGGGATCACCCACACAGCGCTATCGCAATCTATCGCTGCCCAGCCACCTCAGTCCAATGGGCTCGCCGGTGCCGACACCGCTGGCCAAGCTGCAACTCCAACAGCACACGCCTATCAAACATCAACAGCAGCAGCAACATCCACACGGTGGCATCAATGTGTCCGTCAATCCGAATTACATTGAGGACATCAATAGCTCGGATTATGTTTGCATGACTGCCAATTTGCATCGCAGCAGCAACACGGCCAAAAGTCGCAGTCCCAACAATGTCCGTCTCACGGCCATCAGTCCACAGCCGCCGTTGCCTCCGCCCTCGCTGATCACCGCTACCATTCAGACGACGAAGACGATGGCAACAACGTCAGCAGCAGCACAAACACAGCCCATGCAGCTTCGTGCCACGCCCATGGCAACGACAGCCCCACTCGTTGTCGCCACATCCCCAACGCCCTCGCAGAGTAGCACAGGTGAGCAAACAAGTTGAATGCGACGAAATTGGGATCGAGATTTGGGTTGGGATTGTGACTGTGATTTTGATTGTCAGTATACATCTCAAGGACCACTACGCTACTAATCTGTAAATCTTTCTTTCTCTCTTCCTTATTAATCTTATTTGAATTGCTTGCACAGCCGCTTTACGGCCCAGACGAGGTATTTGCGAGTCTGCAACACCCCCATCCACTCCCTACTCCTCATGCAATGTGTCATTTAATACATTTTGTTATTGGGTTTACTTTTGCAGGTCTGACCAAGAATCTACTGCCATACAGCGTGACACCGCCGCGCCCGGCTGGTCCAACCGAGGCGCAGCGCAAAATCGAGGAATTGACCCGCCAACTGGAGGAGGAGATTGAACAAAGCGAGGAGCATGGCGAATACTTTGGTGGGCATTCAAACTGTAGATGTAGTGGCAGTGACAGTTTTATTTATTTTTAATTTGATTGCAGGCATTTGCCACACCTGTGGCGAGAAGGTGAAGGGTGCTGGACAGGCCTGCCAGGCCATGGGCAATTTATATCACACAAACTGCTTCATTTGCTGCTCCTGCGGACGGGCGCTGCGCGGCAAGGCGTTTTATAATGTGCACGGTCGTGTCTACTGCGAAGAGGATTACATGGTTTGTCTCTCCCAATGTGTATATATATATTTATATTTATATATATATCTCAATCTCTTCACCTTGCAGTATTCGGGCTTTCAGCAAACGGCTGAGAAATGCGCTATTTGTGGCCATCTTATCATGGAAATGGTGCGTATTCCCCTAATTCTCTCTCTTTCTGTCTCTTTGGAATTGAAGTAATTCATTTTTGTGGCTCACAGATTCTGCAGGCCATGGGCAAGTCATATCATCCGGGCTGCTTTCGCTGCTGCATCTGCAATGAGTGCCTTGACGGTGTCCCATTCACCGTCGATGTGGATCACAAGATTTACTGTGTCAACGATTACCATCGCATGTTTGCACCCAAATGTGCCAGCTGCGGCAAAGGTGCGATATCTATCAACACAAAATGACCTATTGTTAGCAAAATTCTTGTGGTATTACTAAGTATATACTATAATCTTGTCGTGATACATTTTGATGGATTGGTGCACCATATCAACAGTTGCCTGCAAATTGATTTTTAATTTAATATTATTGGTATTAGAAATGCTTTTACAATTACGATTACAATTACACTTCGTTTAGGTATTACGCCAGTGGAGGGCACCGATGAGACCGTGCGCGTGGTGTCTATGGACAAGGACTTCCATGTGGACTGCTACATATGCGAGGAGTGTGGCATGCAGCTAACCGATGAGCCGGACAAACGCTGCTATCCGCTGGATGGGCGTCTGCTCTGCCGCGGATGTCATCTGCAGCGACTGGCGTTGCAATCCTCGCCGCACACGCGCCACCAGGAGCCCGTGTGTGCCTCCTATCAGTATATGGGCTGAGCTGAAGCAATCCTCCCACAACTCGACCCTCCCCCACCCTCCGACTGATGCATCATAAACAATTTGTACGCACAAAATAAAACACAATACACCCACACACATACACACACAATAAAATATACACATATATTTTCAATTTTCCAAATACCAATAATAATCTTTTTAATAAAAGAACAAATTTTATATAAACCAATGCAAGTCTTCCAGTTAGTTAATCCCTACTCTTTAGTGCATTAATATCTCTAGCTGCACAAGGCGTTTGTTAATGTCCGCCGACATGCGGTAGGGCAGCGTTGCAGCCATGATTGTCAGCGCATTGGCGCGTACCCGCAAGTTCATCAGCAGGTCCTTATTGGTCTCGCGTTTGCCGGTCATCTTATTAATGTCTCGGTCACCGACAGATTTGTAGTCTTTGTAAATGAGATCCATGGCGGCCAAAAGGACATCAGGCAGCACCTTGATGATATCGGGACCCATCAGCTTCAGGCGTCTAACGCACTCGTCTACCTCGGCACAGCTATTTGGCGTAATGCGACTCTTGACCAATATCATAGCAGCCATTTCACAATTGCCCTTATGGTAATGATAGAAGAATTTGAGCAACTGAGAGAGCAGCTTATATGCAACCAACACATGCTCATCTACATCGACTATCCGCTGCGCCAGCATTCCCTCTGTATCATAATCATAAACATCATTATTGTTATCATCATCATCATCATCATCATCATTATCACCTTCATCGACTTTTTCACCTTCATCGACTTTTTCATCTTTATCGATTTTTTCCTCCATATCGACAATTTCATCTCCATCGACTTTTTCATCGAACAGCGCCTTATTTATTTCATCTGTCACATCCCTAATCTGGTCACGCAAGCTGCCCTTGCTGGGCGGCTGATGCACCACCTGCGCCAGCATCGAGTTCAGTAAACGGAACGCCTTTTCCAGCTGCCCGGCTATAAAGTACAGCTGAATGGCCATCTGGAATTTGGTGCGCTGTGCCAAGTCATCGGCAGCCATGTTGGCGAGTGCAAACTTGTCGGAATCCATGCTGGGAAACAGTGCAAAGATGCCGCTGCAATGGAAACAGAATGAGCATAAAACCGAATTAAGGAGATAGCAAGTACTAGAAGCATACCCATCATAACGCCATGGATTGTTTTTATGGGGTGTGCCAAAGACAAGATTCATCATTTTTTTGTCACAATTCTCGACAAGCATGTCACAGACGCAGGCCAACATCATGTTGCGTCCATCGGCGTCCTTGAATTGGCGCAGCAAGTAATAGTATTGCATTGCTTCGGTGGTGTCCGTCTGCTCGATGCATTTCGTGTACATCAAGACGATCCGGACCAAGTTGAGGCGTCGCATAGGCGAAGGATCTGTGGGCTCGACGCTGAGAAGCAACTGTTGGCTGTTGCTGGGCGTGCCCAGCATCGATATCTCGTTGAGGGCAAGGGCCATGTGAACGGCGTGCGCACGTTTTTCAGCGGTGCGGGCCAGAAACTCAATGGCCGGCTCAAACTGGCCCGTTAAGACGAGCACCTGAAAATAGAGTGACTTCTTTTGGATCGCATTGAAATAGCTCTCTCCATATTTTTGCAAAATTAACGACTGCAAGCCGCTGTAGCTCAGACGCTCATTTGTGGCCAGCGCCGACAGCTGCATCCAGAGGAAATCATCAATGGCGTGCACCACCTCAGGGTGCAGTTCATGGGGATCGCAGGCCAACACAGTGGCATACACCTGCCAGACAGATTATATATGTATGAAGGACAGGTTGGAGTAGACAAATGATTCAACATTTGAATATTTTTTTCAAGTATTCTTGTTTTTTGTTCAATTCACTTACCGCTTTTTTATAGGGATCAGTGCAGACGCGCAGCTCATTGCTATATTCTTGCTTTAGCTGGCTCTCCAGTTTTGAATTGGGTCGCTCGTGGTCGCTTAGTTCGTAATGTTTTGGATGGTGCTGTCGCTTATGTTGCTGCTCTTGCTGTTTATGCTGGATGAGTTTCAGCAAATCGGGCGCAACGCCGACTTCCTCTAGGAACTGTGCGGCAGCACCGAGGTCACCGCTGCGCAAACTGTAATACACGAGCGGCCACAGCGGGCAATCGTTGATCACATCAAGTAGACCGACCTGACTCTGAGGCACCTGGAACTTGATGGTCACAAAAGAAATGACTGTGTTATAGACACAAGGTGAGCCGCCGCGCTGGCCGACACGCCGATTATTCTGGATGACTTGATTCATGTACTGCTTGAAAGCCTGCTCCAAATAGGCGAGAGCCAGCGGTACAAAGAGTTGGCCCGTGTGGCGGGCCTTAATGGAATCTGCGGTGCGAGAAAGCGGCGTCACATTGGCCATACACGCCAGTACGCTCCACATCTCTTGGACTTCGGAGTCAAAAGCGTTCTGCGGTACCTTGACAAGTTCCGAGAGCTTCGACAACAGATTAAAACGATGGTTTCCCTGGGCGCGCTGATTATTGTATTCAGTGATCGCCTCGGCGTACAATTTTTCAATGCGATTTAGACGAGAGCCCGGAATCGCATCGTGTGGCAGTGTTGTAGGCACCATGTGACGGGGCATTTCGGGAAAGTCCTCCTGATTGGGTCCAACCATTGCGTTAAGTAGTAGCTCCTTTTCATCGCCCCACTCAGCAAACAAGGCGCGAATTTTATTTCGCTCAACCGTTTTAGATATCTGGCAAACAATTACAGAACACAAAATACAATCAGTCAAATGTTTCAAATTGATGAATCGAAATATATAACGCTTACATTCTGATTTGTCTCCTCAATAATGGCGATTATGGCATTTTGACGCACGTTCGTCAGGTACCCATCCACATCGGTATCGACGATGGGATTGAGGGGCTCGAAAGATTGGTGAGCGCTTAACGACTCGAGTTTTTGTATTTGCTTGGGCAGATTGACGCCCTGCGAGGCAAGCAGCAACTGTCTGCAATATACACACATTTATGTATATTATAGGTACATTAGTTAGATTGTGGTTAAGAACTTACGCTTGTAAATCGTTTGTGCCGGTTTGACTAACGCGCGAATGCAATTCCTGTGTTGCCTTAAGCACTTGCGACAGTGTGTGCAATTCTGTCTCATTTGAAAGGCGATGTGCCTCTTGTACAAGCTCGTTGAAATCCATAATTACCTAAAATTAATTAATTAATTAATTAATAATTAATTTAAAAGTTACACACGAAGAGGAAAGTCCAAATTAATAATTCTGCTAGAAACCGCCTGAAACAGAAGCACGATTTTAAGCGACAAACTGATAGACGATAGAATTCATCGTCTATCTATTTCGTCTTTCTGCCACCAATCGATAATCAAAAAAATCCATAATAATGAACTGATGTGTTGTTTTTTGCTTAAATGCCCAAATTTGATCGGAAAACAGCATAACATTACAGTCAACAAACACGGTTCTATTATGCTATTAATTTTTTAAATAGAATTTTAATACTTTCAAATTTCGCGGGCAGTCTAGTTTAATCAATCAGCCCATTTTATTAATCATATGCATTAATAAAGCCGTATAGAATATCTATGCAAATAAATATAAGGATTTTTATTTTTCTGTGTATGAGACCTTTACTATCTGAAACAGTTAACCTAACTTTTATTATATTAATCTCTATCACTGTTGTAGCAAGCCTATGTTAAATATCGATATCAATTTTTGCTAACTATCGATATCTTAAATCGATGACACTGTATTATGAAAAATCTTTGGGATTGAATCGAACACTATTCCGTACTGTAACTATAGCAAACAGCAGCAGCACACCGCAATCGCTTGCAACGGAAAACAAACGTATAATTTTTTTTTAATACACACACATACTGGAGTGCTAAAGTATAGTGCATATTGAGGTTTGTGTTCTGTGTTTGTGTGTGAATATTACTATCAAATACTAAATTGGCACAACTAAAGAAGAGCTAACGAAAAACACGTACGCACGTCACGCGGCTGACCGACGACAACGCAACGATAACGCAAACAATAAAAAAAAGACAATAAGCAGCTAGCAAGGAGCGTTAATTTTTAAGTTCTTAACTAGAAAACTAAAGTTTTGCAAAAGCGTTCAAAAGAAACAACATGTCAGCTGCCGATGTTGAGACACAGCCGCAGCAGGAGGCGACCAACGGTACCAGCAAATTTGATGTGCCCGAGATCGAATTGATCATCAAGGTGGGTAACACTGTGCATCACACACACACTCGCACTTACATTCATGCATAACCATGTTCAATTTCTTTATGCGCGCTTTTGCAAATTTTCCGTGCATCAATAAAGTGAAAATGCTGCTGTTTTGAGTTGCAAATAGCTCTACTCACACAAACACGCCAAACACAAATGTGAGTGTATTTCACACTTAGAGGCACATTCTTCTTCTTCTGATTCGTTTCTCACTTTTTGCTTGTCCACTTTTGTGTCAAATGAAATACACAAAATGTATGCAAAAAGCTCATTATTCGTATTTCATTTATTCGTTATGGGCTTCTCCAGCTATTTACAACGAAAAAATTATAGTTTTGAATAGATAAAGAAGTTCCTTTGATTCCGCTGCGTTTTCTATAATATACAATAAGATCATTCTAATTTCTTTTTACAAAACTGTATGGTTTTAGATTCACAGTCTGAATTTCCAAAGAAAAAAATTTTTAAATTCTTTTTCATCTTTTTGCATGTTGTGTTAATTAATAATATAATAAAGACAATTCGCTAATTATGTTGATAGTTTTTGTTTTTACATCGGTACACATATCTTCTACTTCTCTTGCATCTACACATATGTGTAATATATATGTTTTTAAGTTTTGAAAAGGCCTAAAAAATATAAGAAAAATAGCGAAATGTGTTACACTGTTTATGAACAGTGGCTTTTGTATTGGCTCGCTCTGCGTTTGTTTGTTCTTGTTGTTGATTCTAAACTAAGCATCACAAAACTGGTTTCCTCTCTCTCTGTCTCCTCCTTTACTTCTTGGCCAACTAAGCTCTGAGAAAACACACGTGTGCATATTTAAAATTGCAGTTGTACTGCAAAATATATGTGCATTTTAATTTTTTTAGTTAGATTAACCAACTTAACTCATATCAAATTAAAGGCACATAACCAATTGCTGACAACTCAGGCGTTTTCACTCACATTCTGTGTGATTGTGTTTTTGAGTGTGTGTGATTTCGTTCATTCTTAGTGCCTACGTCATGCTTAGCAAGACGAAAACAACACTTTAACTCGAACACCTTTTGTTTGGCCAGGTAATTGTTTTTGTACAGTTTCTATTGTTGGTTCTATTAGTAAGTGAACCATTCATTATTAGAGCTATTTGCTCGCTCCACGCCTCCACGTTGTGCCGCGCCCCAAACACACACAAAAGGAGTTTGACTTATGCCACCTTTAACTGCATGCAGTAACCAGAGAGAGAGAGAATGAGAGAAAGTGAAAGATGGATGACTGGCTGTGAGCGCACCTGTTGAACTCAATGCACTCTCAATGAAGCAGAAGCATTTTTGACATAATGCACGCACACAAAAAAGCATACAAATGCCATTTGCAATCAAGAGGAAAACAACAATAAACGTAAAACGTACAAAACAAAGCGTTTAAGCTAAAAAGTGAAAGTTCAATTTGGTGCGCCCAAATACATTGCGCCAACTTGTTGTTGCACATACGAAGAAAGCAGCAGCAGCATTCACTCTTCCCAACTGGCTGTCGTGTCTGGCGCGGCGCGTGCAGCAACAGCAGCAGCGAGCAAACAAGCAACAACAAAAACAAAACAAATTTGTGTTCACTCTGTTCACGAGGCGAGCGAGGTCCAACAAACTAACAAAACACAATCATTGAACGCTAAACAGGTTTTTCTCGTGTGCAGTTTTCCGCCTCCTTGGCCAAAGCCAAACACACATTCATCGCCCACACACACACTCACATGTATTGGCCCACTCAAAGCCAACAACTTCAACAATTGCGGTCATTGTTGTGCAGGGCTTGATGCAGACGCAGCTATCCTAAAACTAAAATTCGATGCCTTTGTTTGGGCATCGAAAATGTATCAATAACATTTGCCATGCAGATTTTTAAGGTGTGTTGTTTAAAAAGTTATTACGTCTGTATATATCTATGTATGTATGTATGTATGCTCACGCATCCATCTACAGTGTATCGCAGCATGACATTTAGCAAAGCACGTTAGACTGGCTTTGTTGTTGTTGTGTGTGGTTATTTCATTAACAAATCAGGGAGTACACGGCAAAAAAAATGATCTGCAGAATCTATTTCTGTTGATGTTCGTCTTTAGTTTGTGTTTGTGTTGATTACTTATCGCACTAATAGATATTTGATTTTAGAAATTACTTAACACCGGCCGTGCTTTATCTGCCAGCAACTAAAATAGCAATTAAGTCACAAAGTTCGCAAAATTAAATTGACAAGCGTCGTCGTAAATAATAAGAAGAGAAGGCGCGGAAGGGGTAAGGTGAACAGAAAAAAAACCCATTAGCCATTTACCAATTTAGGCCAAAATACGAGACAGCAAGCGTTCTCACATTCCTCCTTCTTCATACTTTACACAGCGCTCACTCACACAACTCACTGATTATTATATTTTACTACTATTATTTCTCTTTGTTTTACAGAGGCAGCCTAGTTGGGTTGCTCGAGTTCTTTTTATTGGGGCGAACGCTTCCTCTACTGCCCGATAAGATATGTATGTGTGTGCGTGTGTGTAAGCTACGGTATGGTTGAGCTGGTCGGGCGAGCAACCAAGCACCAAGAAAGCTCCCAAGGTTGACACTTCCGCCCGCCCTCAACTTTAGTTATAATGCCGCATATATTGTTCGCTGCAGCTGTCACTACAAAACCGGTTCCAAAAATAAACTGCACATTTTTAAATACGGCACCAGGGCTGTCAATTCCCCAAATATCTTCAAATACCAAAAAAAAAAAAAAAAACTGGCATATTTGAAAGTGGTTTCATCTTCTTCCGTAATTAAATTTTCGTAAACTAATAATGAGAAATAGAAAATTTGTGTATGTTTAAAAAACAAAAATCTAAAAAGAGAGGTGTTTGTCACACATACATATTTATTTGTGATTTGCTCAAAATTTCTTTTTTGTATGTTTTTTATGTTATCTCACTGTTATTCTGTATTTGTGCTAAAATGCGATGCCCCTTGAAAAAGCAACAAATTAAAAATAATATAGACTAGTTGGAGATGTTTTGCCATCTACACATTTACATTCAAATGCATATACCGACAGAAATATGTAGCAATAGAAGCGACGTAAAAGAGAAATAGGGACAGACGATTAATCATACGATAGATTTGTCTCGCTTTTCTGTTAATGATGCCATTGAAATAAAATGTTTGCATCTATATGGTATTTAAAATGAACGCGCGCCACTTGACATTTGCTGACTGCCGCTTTTTGGCATGTTTCGGTTTGGAATAATCATTTCTATTTTGGAATTTCAATTGCAATCTTTCAAGTTGCATTCGATTGAACTTTGACATTTCACATGCCTGTATTCTGCAATTTTTCTTTAAGCATTGAAAGGTATTTTCAAATACACGAGATGTGTATGTGTGTGTGCACATATATGTATACATATATTCATGTTCATATCCATGTATATATTTGTACATATGTTAAAATCGCAAAAGTATCAGTGTTGGCAATTTATGATTGTCTCTGCAATTCTATTCTATTCTGTTTAGTTGGTAAATATTGTCAACCTTGGAAAACGCAGGATAGAGAATATTCCTTCACATATGAATTTTATTTCTGATCGCCTTGTATTTAGATATGTATGCAGTACATATAAATGTGTATATTTATAAGCAAACTGTAAATAACTTGCTGGGCATTTACAGACAGCTAAAGCGAATAATGGCAGATGTGCAATATTTTTTCCCGCAATATAAATTGAACCGTTAAAGCTCAAGCGTCAAATGCTTTGAGTGACGACGGCGCACCCGTGATGACGCTCCCTTACCCCACTCCACCGCAGACATGCATACTGCATTGTGCTTAATGAGGGGCGGCGTGGGTGCGGCCAAAAATGATTTCTATATATACATATGTGTGTGTGTATCTATTATGTTAAGTGGTGTTCCTATTGAGTTATTAACGCCTATTGACACAGTCGCATGCATAACGTATGTTAATTTGTTCTTATTAGAAAACTAAATATAAAAGCCTATGTAATTATGTTAAAGCAAGCATTTACGATCAATCGATTAGTCGTTGACAGGCAGTCACGAATACAAAAATGCTCATCAGCCGATTGACCGATTGGTGATTATTACAAGACTTCTATTTTAGGCGGCGGCAACAACTGTTTGGCTAGTTATTTAAGCTCTACACTGTAAATGGAATTGTTTTGCAATGTGTTAACTCATACACAGACACAAACACGACTACATGCGTTTATCTAACACAAACACACACATTTGACTTATGGCCGCCTGTCGGTGAATCAACAAGTCAAGCAAGCGAGTGAATGAAAAAAGATGATGACATCACGATTAGTGGTCAAATGCCACGCAGGCGTGGCTGGCATGCAGATGACGCAGTCTTCAAATAACTGCCTGGGCCGTTAAAAAACACGACCAAACACTTCGATACCTATTCGATATTGCCGGCGTGCGTTAACTTATCACGCGACTTTAATGTTCACATTTTGTGAACTTGATGTGATGGCGATGATGTCACATGATTAGAGCTAGAATCCCCGCTCCATCAAATAAATCATATCCGTTTTCGTAGTAATTTAGCAAACTTTGATTACAAATACTTACTTACGATATAAAACACACAGTTCACTTAGGCAAGCGTGCACTGTATTTTGTTTTTACTATATTGAGTTTGATTTATTCGCATGTCAAATGCGTGGCACGCGATCGCCGCTTAACTGGCATTTAGTATAGATAATTATACTTGTGTATCTTTTATAGTCCGTTCACTTGACCCACATGAACATGACAACATACTTATTATGTACCAATTAAAATTTGACATATTTTTGTTTGGTTTCTTTAATTACAGGCATCGACCATCGATGGACGTCGCAAGGGGGCATGTCTGTTCTGTCAGGAGTACTTTATGGATCTGTATTTGCTGGCAGAGCTGAAGACGATTAGCCTGAAGGTGACCACAGTGGATATGCAAAAGCCGCCACCCGATTTCCGGACCAATTTCGAGGCAACACATCCACCGATCCTAATCGACAGTGGCCTGGCCATATTGGAGAACGAGAAAATCGAGCGTCACATCATGAAGAACATACCCGGCGGATACAATCTGTTCGTGCAGGACAAGGAGGTCGCCACGCTGATTGAGAATCTGTATGTGAAATTGAAGCTGATGCTGGTTAAGAAGGACGATGCGAAGAACAATGCGCTCCTCTCGCATCTAAAGAAGATTAACGATCATTTGGCCAATCGCAACACACGCTTTCTCACCGGCGACACCATGTGCTGCTTCGATTGCGAGTTGATGCCACGTCTGCAGCACATTCGCGTTGCCGGCAAATACTTTGTCGACTTTGAGATACCGGTAAGCAGTAAGCAACAACAACAGCTCAACGGCACATGCAGCTAATTATAGTTGCATCTCCAAATTAATTCAAGTGTTTGATTCAACTAGCTATTATTATTTAATGCTATCCAAATATGGACTTTCTTATTTTAAGATAAGCCATAGTCTCTTAATTGCTCATCATCTCTTTATCCCGTTGCAGACACACTTGACGGCGCTGTGGCGTTATATGTACCACATGTATCAGTTGGACGCATTCACACAATCGTGCCCGGCCGATCAGGACATTATCAATCACTATAAGCTGCAACAGGTGAGCGAGAGTTGATTCAATGTTCAATTGTGGCAATTGTTTTCTAATATCTCTCATCCTTCTCTTTTTAACGGCGCACAGAGTCTCAAAATGAAGAAGCACGAGGAGCTGGAGACGCCGACGTTTACCACATCCATTCCAATTGATATTTCGGAGTAAAGTTTTATAGCCATGCACAGTTATTATTATTATGATACTATATTTTTTTTTTGTTTGTGTGACAAAAACCACTTTACAAAGCTACGAAAACTTTCAGCTATTTTAAACTACAACTTGAATGACAACATACAAAACAACTACACAGAAAATATAACTACGTATATAATTACTATATATATATATATATATATATATATATATATATATATACACTTACATATAAAAATGCGCGTGAACATAACAAACAAGTGTTTTTTAAGCAGCCACCGTTGCCTTTCTTTAGGAGCTATGCATAAATTTATTTGACATGTATTTTAACAATTTGTTGACTATCTCCCGCCTGTGTGTGTAATATTTGTTTACATAATTAATTAAATGCATGTATTTAATATACATAAGCATTTTTGTATAAATTTAATGCAGCTGAGAAAACTTTAAAGAAATCTTTATGTATTCAACTTCAAATTACACTGCCCCATCCCTGCTCTTGATATCAAATCCCTTGCTTTTCATTGTAAAACAATATAACTGTTTTCTTTTATACGGAGAGTTTTAGTATTTTTCTTTGTTTTTTGCTACCTGGCACAAGTTGCCATTTTGTTTGCTTTTAATTTTTATTTTCAAGAAAAAAAATATGTGAGGAAATTAAGAGTATTTTTTGTATTAAGTAAGAAACAAATAAAAAAAAAAAAAATTTGAAATACATATTCGTGTTTGTGTTTATTATGCGCAGAACAAAAATAATGATATTTATTTATCGTCAGTTAACATGTATTTCTTTTAAATAATCATTTGAATCGCGCATTAGTTGCGACAACGATAACTCGACGATGTAGCCCTGGTATGTAAACACATTTCGATAACAATGGTGCTTATGCATGCCAATGTGAGTTGAATTGATGAACATAAGATCGCATATTTAAAAGAATTGCTATTTATTTTATTTGGAATTTTAGTTCATGCCGTTAATTTATACAGAAGACCTTACATATGTGGAATAAATCAATTAATGCTAAGTCCAAAGCATAAGCAATATAAATGGAAGTGGAACATGTTTCAATCGACCTGCTCCAACTAATTCAAATTATCCGATAGTTTTTTTTTAATTTTTACGTTTAATAAAAAATTTCGAAATTAATATCTTTAATACTTTGAATTTATTAAATATATCACATTCATTATGATTATTATGGGAAAATCGGAACCAGTCCGGTTCACTGTTCTTCCCTCCTTTCTTATGATATAACAACTGCTAATGGAATGGCACAATGGTAAAACGGTTCCAAATACCTCGTTTCGCATAGCGAGCACACTTTCACGATGGCCTTTTCAAGTGCAACTCTGATTCGCAACATTCACAAGTCGGCGGCATTTCGCTCTGTTGGGTCCGCCATTTTATTTAAAAAATCTATAACCCCAGCTCGAATTGGAAGTAGCGGAGGTCAGTTGCAATTTGGAATTCAGTTTGTTCGCGAATATTCGGAAGGATCCAAAATGAGTACTTTACCCAGAGTATTCTTCGACATGACCGCCGACAACCAGCCTGTCGGTAGGATAGTTATGGAGGTAAGTTGCAGTTATTTTTCCGATCTTTATTTGTTTTTCTTATTTACGGGCTAATGTGGCGCATAACCATAGATAAATGCATCTCTTGACATGAGTATACATGTTTACATATATATGTGTGTGCGTATGCATATGTATATATAATATACACGTGTGGATCAATCATACCAAAATAAAGTCCATAGTACGCTTGAAAAATTGAACACGTGATTAACTTGCATTTAATTTTCTAGCATATTTTGTCTAATTTAATTGACATACATATATATATTAGCATATATAGAAATATGTATATATATAGGTATGAACTTTAATTTGTATATATGCCTTAAGTGGCAATTACCATTTTGCCACCTAAGATTTGACCGCGTACCTACACTTATAAATGAAAAATGCATGTGTGTATTCACATATACATGACTGTGTGCATGCCTACGCGTACACAAGTGGATGTATATGTGCATGCATGTGTGCAAAGATAGCACAATTTAAGTTCGCCGCTTATATTTTTAGTTGCCAAGTTAAATATATGCTAAGTAATGAGCTCCAACTAAAAGGAAAATGTATACACATACAAAAACACATATACACAAAAAATGCCGGCATTGTGTATATATATGTGTATACACGAATTGATTTCATACATGCTAACATAACCTCAAATTCCCATGCCTAGGAATGCATGCATGAATGTGTGTGTTGGGATTAAGTAAACCCGTTTGACTTTGTTGAACGAGTGTTTAAATACGAATGGTTATTTTTATTATTGATGATGTAATTGGCTTACGTCAATTTCGATTGTCAAATCTATAAATCAGCTTTTAGCGGTCACCCACTCGCCGCCATATCTCCCCGTTGCAACGAAATCATCGTGCAATTGCATATTGACTTAGCATGTGTGTACACAAGCTTGGTAATTTTCCGGTCATTTTGCATGGTATTTAAACACACCACACACACGCACATACATGCATATATACACACACATATATGTATTTATAGTCTTTATAGAATTAGTACTTCCAGATAAACAAAATTTTATCCTGAATCATCGTTTTTAATGTTTTTTTAACTTTTTTTTTTTTGAGAATGTTAGCAGATAATATATATATATATATAATATTTTCTGTAAAGTTGGAATTTGAATTAATCATTTGATTTTTGTTTTTTTGTATTCGTAGCTCCGCTCTGATGTTGTGCCCAAGACGGCGGAGAATTTCCGTGCTCTGTGCACCGGCGAGAAGGGCTTTGGCTTTAAGGGCTCCAGTTTCCATCGCGTCATTCCAAACTTCATGTGCCAGGGTGGCGATTTCACCAACCACAACGGCACTGGCGGCAAGTCAATCTACGGCAACAAGTTCACCGATGAGAACTTCCGCCTGAAGCACACCGGCCCCGGCATCCTGTCGATGGCCAATGCTGGCCCCAACACCAACGGATCGCAATTCTTCATTTGCACCGTGAAGACCAGCTGGTTGGATAACAAGCACGTTGTGTTTGGCGAAGTTGTTGAGGGCTTGGACGTTGTCAAGCAGATCGAATCTTACGGTTCCCAGTCTGGCAAGACCACAAAGAAGATCGTGGTCACTGATTCCGGATCACTTTAAGATAGCTGAACTCCTCTGGTTAAGACGAATCAAAAATACCCGTTCGCATTTTCTCAGACAAATCCATTTTTTTTTTTTTACCAATAACTGTAATAATATGAAATACAATGCATATTTTCAATAGACACTGTTACTCTGTACACTCCTTCATATTCACAATGTGTAACTTACCGGATTTGTTTCCAATGCAACACGGATTACCAGTAGTACCTTAAGAGTACGAATGTAATTTACCACTACACCGACTCTGCAACCAGATTCTAACAACACGATGATAAAGAAGAAGAAAGAAGGAAATTAAAAATAAAAAAAAATTAAAGGGAAAAACAATCCGCATATGCTAATGTTTGTCTATCTATAATGACAGAGTGCTCCGTCAGTCGGTGCAAAAAAAAAAGTGATTGATTCAAGCATTTTTATTTGTGAGAGTAATCCTAAGTGTTTCTTTACCCCTGTGCGCTTAAGCTTTAATAGCGCCAAATTGTTGTACTTTGCATGCATTTACAAACAACACACACAAATGCCGTGCTTTTGTTACTTGGCAAGCCCAACAAATAATGAATATAACCCAAATATATATCTAACATAAGTAGGCATGTGCGTGATCTATCACAAAGTTATTCAGAACTTTCATTATAATAATTGCCCAAATTCCCTAATACGTAGTCTAACCAATTGTAAAACCAGTTAACTAATCTTTAGTAACATTGCCGATAACAAATGTTTTTGATCCATTTTTTTACCAACAGTTTCATAATTTCGTCTTAATAAACAGAAATTAGAAAAAAAAATTAACCATAGTTAAGTCCGTTTATTTTTAGATAATTATATTTGGATAACAGCGATTTATTGAAAAAAGATTTCAGCGCTACTTAAAGTGGCATAAAGTAAGTTGTATTCATGCTCATAGGCATTCACATGTCTCTCGGTAATGGCCACGGTCTGCTGTAATTTCTCATCAATGCTGGGTGGCTTGTGTGGCGAATTGCTTTGTTCCTTGCTCGTTGTGGACAGCAAGTCGTTCAGCTTGAGTCGCTCGGCAGCCAACTGCTGTGCGGTTGTCTGGCTCCAGCCGAGCTCATGGAAGTCACCCAGTTGATTTAACATGTTGAGAATATAAATTAAGCCAATAGCGAAGCCATCCTCGAACAGCGAACATTTCAGTTGATCCTTTTTGTACATTTTCATCTTCTCCTTAACTCGATAGTCAATATAGTTCATAATCAGCGCGGGAGTTATGAGGAAGAACGTTCTCAAGTGATGATTATGTGGATTGCATAAAAATGGTTGAAATCCTTGCATTAATAACTGCAATTTATCAAAAAAGAAACTTGCTAATTTCAACTGTGAACTGTTGAACTGTTGTTTAATACCTTAAAGTAATTTGTGCAATCGGAATAGCACTCCTTAAGATGCTCAACACTTTTTTCGTATTCCCTGATGGAACCCTTGCTGGTTGCCTCCAGGGTATTGTCCTCGCTGCTCCCGAAATGGCTGTTAAATCTGCACATGAAAGATCGACTTCGAAAATTGGCATTTTTGCTGCCCGATTGCAATAAACGTACATAGCCAACCGCATTGCCTATATTCAAGAAATAATAAGAAGTAGAGAATACAAAAATGAGCAGCATTAGAACATGTTCAACTAGAGACTTTCAACGGCATCAATTGGAAACAATTGGTGCTTGAAACGTACCAACTTGAGTTATTACTTTACGGAACAGATCCATATATGTTTCACCATTGCTGGATACACCCAATTTGCGTATTTTCTTGATAAAGCTCTCGGCCCTATCGTACGGATACGACTGAAACGGTTTAATGTGCTTGTGCTCCGCATGATGGCGGTATTCCTTGAGGAGTCGCGACTTGATGTGCTCATCGTGCAGAAACGTTGAAAACGTGTAGAACTTTTGCCTCAAGAATTGATAGATGAAATTGACTGTTGTGTTTATAATGCCAGTGCCATGTGTCTGCACCGAATTCGCCACGTGCCGCGTTCCAATAATATCGAGATGCTTATTCCGACTCTCCATTTCCACGAACAGCTGCAGATTCATGTTGTACGCATACGACGAGGCGAATGTGTGAATATTGCGCATTATCTGCAGAACATCGATGCCCTATTCAAATGAAAAATGTTAAATATATATACACAATATATATTGTAGGCAGATTTCATAATGTATATAATATATATGGACATATCTTACTTGGTCAAGTATTTGATTGGGCAAATAGTCATCGACCGGTCGCAATTGTAAAAGTTTATTTGCCAAATGACGCATCTTTTCGTATGACTTCCAATCGTGTGGCGCGATGGTCGTTAAATTATAGAAAGTTGCAGTAAAATAGTTTTCAAGATTATCTACAAATGCATACAATAAAATTTTGAATAGATATATATATATATATATAAAGATAAATAGCTCAAATGCGAACCTTTTAGTATATTATAAGAGCCGGCAACTTCAGTTGCCGATATTTTGATGCAGTTCCTGTAGTCGTACGTCTGCTGAGTGAATGGCTGTTCCTGGCTAAGTAGCAGATGTGACAATGCCTCCACACGCAATAGGTACTCTAAATGATTGCATAAGAAGTCTCGCTCTCCGTCGAAGATCCTTGTGCTAGTCATGGGAAACTCGTTGCTGAGATTAAATAGGCCCAGATTCGTATCCAGCTTGCTGCATGCTGCGAACATATTCTAATCGAGTTGTTAACAAACACACACATATATATATATATATATATATATAGCATAGCGTTAAAAAAATACCTACTTGCAGTAAATAGGGATTATGCTGCTGCTGCATGTACTCCTTGACGGCGACATCGGATAGCGTCACTGAATCGTAGTTGTTAATCAGAGTCGGAGCATCGAACTGGCCCAGCATGTTGGCCTGGTAGCGACACAGATTATTTGCTCGCAATGAAATGGATTTGAGAAGCTTTTGCTTATCGGCCGGCAGGATTCGCTCTTTGCCAAGGAATTCGCTCAGTGCCAGATTCAGAATGGTAAAACGTCGTTTTGTGGGATAGCCCGTAATCGATTTCTCCAACAGCTTAAGTGTCGATAGAATGCCCATTTTTCTTTGCATTTGCTTAACATCACCGATGCTCTTCTTGGTCAATTGCAACAGATGGATTATCTTCTGCTTTTGCCATTGCAGCAAGGAGCTCAAGAAGCGCATGCAAACGATTTGATTCAATGCAAATATTTGTTGCAACATGTGCAAATACTGCATCAGTTTACAAATTGTGAAAAGTGTCGCTTTCGTAATGGGCAATGCCAACGCCAAATGTCGCTTAATCAGGCCATCGATTAGACCATTTACATCATCGGCATAGCTCTGACCCTGTAGGATTAGCTTCGAGAAGCACTTAAGCTGGCCAAAGGGCCCAGCAGCAAAGACACGCTGCATATTAATCGACCACAATGCAATGTTGGTGCCCAACAGGCGACAGCTTCTCAGATCGTTATCATTGATTTTCTCAATGGATGCGTGATATTGCTTTAGGCAATCCTGAATTTTATCCTGGCTCTTTACAAGAGTTTTGGCATGCTTGCCAATGAAGGCGTGTGGCGACCAATAAACCATCCGGCTCAGCGGCACTCGCTGATACCTTGCTAGTGTCTCCAGTGCATTCCTCAATAGTTTACCATCCAGCAGAATGCCGAGCTTGTGGAGCACGCAAATAAATGCTGTCAGTCGTATTAGATGCTTGGGCTCCTCATAATTCTTGTACTCGTGCGGCTGTTGCATCTCAATCGAGTCAATCAGCTGGCGAATATATGCATTGGAATGTTGAGTTATCTGATTGACATAGGCATCTTTCAGATTCATTTGTTTCTTCATGTCCAGTAGGCTATCCAAGAATATCTAAAAATAATTATAAATTATATATATATATATATTTGTGTAACAGCAAATGTTGAATTACCCCAAATAAATTGCCAGAAATTACTGATTCTATGTCATCGAGCGATGTTTGAAGGCCACTAATCTCGAAATTGGTACAATGCTCATAAGTTTCATTGCTCTTGGCCAGCGTCTGCAACCACTTTTTGTAGAAGGACCATTTGCTCGACAGGCTCGACTGTTCGGTGATCTCGTTAAAAACAACGATATGTTCCAATAATTTAACCATCGCATCGAAAACATTCTGAAACAAGAAACACGTAGTTTAAATCAAATTGAATCGACTTAAATATAGATTTGTTTGGCATTCAGTTTGACTGTTGCAGTTATTGGAGTTATTGGAGGATACTTACAAAAAGGGACGCCTCGTTGATGTCAGCAGATATGGATGCGAAGGATGTTATTTGTATCCAAATATTCTGGAGGACAAGAATGGCGCGTTTGAGTAGGAAGTACATCTGACAGAAGAAGTCAATGGCGGTGCTCATTTGGAATAGAGTACACTCCAGTCCCACATTTGTGGTGCTTCCCTGCGATATTTGTTGAACCTCTATTTGAGAGTTTGTATTAAAAAATTTAAGTTGCAGTTTCTGTGCGGATTTGGTCAAATCGTTGCATTGATTACACAAATTGGCAAGAGTTCTGAGTGGCTTATTGGACAGCAACTCGGCGTCTGATTGTTTCATATAGGTAACGGTTGTAAAGTTGCTCTCCATGTAAATTATCTCAATAGCCGGTGCCACAGGCGTAACATGGCAACTATCAAAACTGTTGATATGATTTCGCAACAGTTTAATTTTATTATCATGTTCCTCCATGAAAGTGCCATAATCCCTTAGGATATCTTCGGCGAATATGGCTGTGAATACACGACGTATAAATTACACTGTGGTTTGTTGCAAAAATACACAGATACATACATTCGGAAGTTTGTTTCATTTTGCAATTGTTTAATTCTAATGTTTTGGCTTCTCTTTGTTATTGGGCGTAGCGATGACATCGTTTATTAGGAGGAGTTTTCAAAGTGGTACCGATACATTTCCACTCATACATATTGTATATCGTTTAAAATTAAGCAGTTATTAGTGATATTCCCTCAATATATTAGTTTCAATTCAGAATCTAACTTAATTTTCCAATTGGATCATAATATAAAAAAAAAAACTTAAATAAATATTTATTTTGCGCACACCAAAGAAACGTTATGTGGCTCAAACAGCGATATACAATGTTATCGATAAGAGAAAGCAACCAGCTGATTTTTGTTTTGCGACTACGTAGCTAGAACCGCGATTCGTACTCGTTGCTTCTGCTGGCTATGTGGACTATGTTACAATGCTCATAATTTGATTAGGGACACATGGATTGAGCGCAACAAGCTTTCGCAAAAATATGAAAAGAGTCGCCAACAACCTGTACATCATCGGCACCCTGTGTACTCTACTCAGTCTGGCCATACAGGGTGCTGCGCAAAAACACTACTCAGCCACGCGAAAACTGGAGCTGCGGTAAGTAGATATAAACATTCTACATACATGAGTTGAAATCACTTCGTTGGCGATTTAGTGAGGATGTACGCCGCATGTTCCAGCATGCGTATGATGGCTATCTGAGATATGCCGGCAACTATGATGAGCTGCGGCCGTTGACATGCGATGGCCAAGACACGTGGGGCAGCTATTCTCTGACGCTGATCGATGCGCTGGACACACTGGCCACCATGGGCAACTTCAGCGAGTTCCGTCGTGTGCACACCTTTCTCATCGAGAAGATGAACTTCAACAGGGACATCAATGTGTCCGTCTTTGAGACAAACATACGCATTGTTGGCGGCTTGCTTTCGGCACATCTAATGTCGCGTCGCGCCGGCATTGATGTGGAGGCCGGCTGGCCGTGCACCGGGCCGCTGCTGCGCATGGCCGAGGATGTTGCTCGTCGACTGTTGCCGGCCTTTGACACGATCACAGGTATGCCGTATGGCACCGTCAATCTACGCTACGGTGTACCTAGCGGAGAGACACCCATAACATGCACAGCCGGCGTCGGCACCTTTCTCGTGGAGTTCGGCACACTGAGCCGCCTCACTGGCAACAGCATCTACGAGGAGGTGGCCCTGCAAGCGATCTATGCTCTCTGGGAGCGTCGCTCGCCCATCGGCCTCTTTGGCAATCACATCGATGTGCAGAGTGGACGATGGACCGCAGTCGATTCGGGCATCGGCGCCGGCGTTGATTCTCTCTTCGAGTATCTGGTGAAGGGGGCGATTCTTTTGAATAGGCCCGAGCTGATGGAGCTGTTTGCGGAGGCGCGTGCGCCGATCGATAAGTATATGCGCAAGGAGGACTGGTATGTGTGGGTGGGCATGAACAAGGGACATGTGACGCTGCCCGTCTTCCAATCCCTCGAATCCTTCTGGCCGGGCATACTCAGCATTGTGGGCGACACTGAGCCAGCCCTGCGCACCATGATGCGCTACATTAGTGTGTGGAAAAAGTACGGCTTTCTGCCAGAGTTCTTCAACATTCCGACCGGCGAGGCAACGCCCAATCGCGAGGTGTATCCACTCCGGCCCGAGCTCATCGAATCTGCCATGTATCTCTATCGAGCAACAAAAAATCAACATCTTCTCGAGCTCGGCGAGCACATGCTGGAAACAATTGAATTTAGTGCCAAAACCAGGTGCGGCTATGCAACGGTGAGTAACTCAAAGTTAGATTAAGATTATTAATATTATTGAAAATGCTTAATTATTGATTAAAATGGTTAAAAGTGAATTCGACATTATCAGAGAACATTTGTGCATATGTTTTCTTGATGGCTTTGTAGATACGCAACGTGGTCACCCACGAGAAGGAGAACCGCATGGAATCGTTCTTCCTGGCCGAGACGACCAAGTATCTGTATCTGCTCTTTGACGAGGACAATTTCCTGCACAACGATGGCGACGATCGGCATGGCGAGCTGCTGGATACCGAGGAGAATGTGTGCGTGGTGCAGGCGGGCGCATATATTTTCAACACCGAAGCACATCCCATGGACATGTCGGCGTTGCACTGTTGCCACAATTATAAGGAGGACATCTTTGCCCAGCTGGATCTGCCCAGTTTTACGGGCAAGGCGCTTTTCGAGCACAGTCGCAAACAGCGTGCCGCCGCCCAAGAGAACTGGAAACCCGATTGTAATCTAAGCAAAGACAGCGCCATCTTTGAAGCATCCTGGGAGCAGTCAACGTCAAATACCTATGAATCGGAACGGGACCGGGATAGCGATAGGGTGAAAAGCGCTCAGACAACGCCCAGCTTCACAACGGCCGTGGACATTGAGGTGTTCGATGAGTACCAGCAGCCGGCGGCAGAAGTGCTTGTCAACCATTTTGAGCGGATACGCGAGGAGCGCGAATTGAATCGGACAGAACAGAATTTGGTTGTTAGCCGCAATCAGTTGACAGTCAGCGATCTGGATGAGTTCTTTGGACAGCGACGCGAAAGATTTGGCAGTGCCGAGGAAACGCTGCAGTACGTGCTTACCTTCATGTCCAACTTCACCATGGACGTGGCCTTCATACGCGGCCTACAGCTGTACGATGGCAACATAAGCACAGTGCTGGGCGTGGCTGCCCAAAAGGAGTACGAGTCCAAGATGCGCTCCCTTTGGCAGCTCTACGAACTGGAACAGCAGTTTGCAATCAATGTGAAGCTCATCCGACGCCTGGGTCTGCACAATGTGCCACCATCCGATGGCGATATGTTGCGCAACTATTTGGATAACATTCTCCTGAATCTCAATCAATCGTTGAACGAGTTGCAGACGCTGCCAGCTAATGGCACACTCAAACATAAGGTTAGCTCCATAGATGTCCAACTGTTAAGGAACGCGATTGATGTTGCTCGAATGGACTATGTGCTGGCCATGACGAATACGACGGCGATGCAGGAGTTTGTGCATCGCATTTATTTGCATGGCACCAACGAGGACCAGGCGACGCAGCTCTTTCTGCCGCTTCTCAGTGTTGCTGAGTTGGATGAACTGCACGTTGCCCAACTGAAGCCGGCGCAGCAGCAGGAACTGTTCAAATATACGCGACGCATTGCCGAATTTCGCAAGCGTATGTCGGAGACGGTTGATCGCCTACAGACGATCATGCAGGATCTCGGCACCACAAACACCGCATCAACATCACCACAACCAACAACACCCCCCAATCACAGTAGCAGTCCCGTGCCGGTGGCAATGACACCGTTTGCAATTAGCGAAACAGCCACAGCGAAACATCAGCGGCATCGTCCTCATCAGGAGCAGGCGCAGTTGCAGGACCAGGACAGTCAGCAACCGACGGCGCCAGATGTGGGCTCCGTCTGGTCGCAGTTTGTGCAAAATATACTGCGCAAAACTACCGTGCAACGGATAAAATTTGATGAGTCTGTGCTGCTCGAGAAGACACGCAAATCTCTGGAGAAGCACGCCCATAAGACCTTGTCCTATGACCTGTTCAGCTGCCGTCGCCCGGAGTATATCGAAAAGTTGGCCTATCGCGACTATTATCCGGAGGCAATGTAATTCAACATCTGCCACATCTGACTGAATCTGTGGATATTAGATATCCATATATATATATATATATATATATATATACATATATATATGTATAAATATATGTCGATGCATAAGCTAAGCAAATAGTACTAATCCAATTGTTTTCTGTCGAGCTGTAATTTTCTATATAATTTATATTAATTATATTAATACTAATTTACCAAGTAAATCGAGAACTGTTCCTGCTCCCTTCCCTTCCCCTCTGTGTGTTCGCTTGTATTGCAAATAATTTTATTGACTGTTTGCCGATTTAATTAACATATTTAGCGCTTTCAATATTGACAACGACGACGACTATTGCACAACTCCCATCCAATTCATAATAAATGGCCTGCGACTATATTCCAATTTATGCTGCTGCTGCTGATCCGACGCCTGCTCCTGCTGCTCCTCCTGTTCCTTCTACGGCGGCACGCAATGGCATTTATAATACCCAGTACTCAGTACAAAATGGCTAATCTAGTCTAGTCTAGTTTGTAACTGAAATAAATGACAATTAGTCCATTTAAAGACTTTCAATGCGGTAAATTCACAAAATCAAGTGAGTCACATTTATTCCCATGATTTTCACTGCTCAATACTAATGGTTATAATATTATAGCCATAAGACACTTTTCCCTCTTTCTATGCTTCAATGAATTCAGGCTGGACATATTGATTCCCTTTAATTTGAAAGTGATTTATATTATTAGTCTTATTAAAATTATAAGACTCTTTCGTCATCTATCTGCCTCGCTATCTGTCTCTCTTAGGTGTAAGATCCTTTTCCCTCTTTTTATGAAAGTTATTTGAAAGTGATTTATATTAATAGTTTTATCAGAATTAGTACTCTTTTTTCCATGTGTATACTTGTTTACATATTTAGACTTGGTTCAACATATCCTGTGCTCTCTCTCACTCTCTCCCTTAATCTTAGTATCCCTTTTTGCGGGATAACTGATAGTCAGGCGTCTTCACTTGAACACTTTTACTTTGTTCAATAAGTTTATTTTAGGAAATTGCTGCATACTTCAAGGGTTCGGTTTGGTTTTGCTTGTGGAAACGAAAAATAAGGACAACACACAATATGACGTGAAGTAAACGAAAGTAAAAGAAAACAGTGAAAGGGAAAAACTTTTGCATTCATGATAACAGTAATGATGATGATGACTGTGATCAGCTTTGTGCCCATTGCAAAAATAATAAATGGCAGCGCTGCTGGTGACGTTGGCGTGTCTATGTATGTGTGTGTGTATGTATGTAGGTCACGCCGCAGTTGCCGGCTGCCATTTGTATGCGTTTGTTTGCATGCATATGTGTGTGTATGTTTGGCTGTGGGTGCGTGTGTAAAATGGCGAAATTGCCTGTCATGAGCTGTATAGGTAATACCAGAAACAAGTACGAAAACAACGACATCAAAAGCAACAATAATAATAATAATAGCAATGCCAAAAGTTTAATGAGTTCAAGTTTTATAAATGAAAGGAGGACGGGCAGGTGTCCTTGTAGCACCACAAATCCCAATCAGAAGCAGAAGGCACGCTTCGCGCCGCAGACGTTGTTTTGACCAGCATGAAGTCAAAGGCGGCACTAGCGAACGGCGGCGGTGGCGACGACGACGAGGAAGCCGATGGCGATGACGCGCAGCCTAGTAGCGATCATTTCGAGGGAGATCCACGTCCAATGCCCTACGCATTCGAAAAGGAATTAATCGACAATTCAAATAAGCACATACGCATCTGTGAAGATTTCGTGCCCTCTAACAAAGGTGTGTGTGTGTGTGTGTTCGTCACATTTAAAGCAAATCACCATCTCTTGATCGAATCTCGACAGGAAAATGTATTCTAATCTATCGAATGATACCTTTGATAGGTACCTTTTTTTCAAGTGTACATTATACACACGTACCAAGATATTTATTTACTACATTCACTAGATATTTTAAAAAAGTTCCAGTAATTTAAAAATTGCACCATTTGCGTGATCAGCGTACCAGCAAATAAATTTCATAAAAGAGAGCGAGCCAGCTGCTAACAAATTTCAAAACATTTTATGTTTCGTTCTCATCTATTGCTAAAAACTTTACGAAGCATTTGCGTTTAAAAAAAATGCTCCTTAATCCAATTTTAAATATACAGGAGCTGAAAGTATTTGTACATGCATGAACATAATATATTCAAGATAAAAACTTTAATTATTATTTTTTACTTGCAGTATATCCAATCACTAGCAAATTTTACGCCATATATGAACCACAGCCGATTTCAGCGGCGCAGACGCACTGCAACAAAAACAGTAAAACATCAGAATATCCGCTGCTAGAGTCACAGGTGTACGGCTGGATACCGTTGCATTGTCAGGAGGCTGCCACCTATTTGAATTGTGTACATGCACCAAAACGACGTTGCCGTATGACAAGGCACGGCGAACAGATTATAGCTGGTCGCATTACTGAACGGCCACCATTTAACGGCCTAAAATTTATACTCCATTAATCAAATAAAATCAGTAGTAACTGTGCATTTCCATTTAAAAAGTGATTGAGAAGTATTTTCTATATATACTTTATTCAATTTTTGAATTGTGGCAACGCCACGCTTTGCAACAAGTTGGCAGCTCGATTGAAGCAAATGTTTACTTTTCGCCGTTCTTGCCAGGATTATTTGTTCAAATTACACATAAATTTGCTGAGAAAATTAAATTAATTTTAAAATGGACATTAGTGCGACAATTGATTAATACACACAATACACTATACTGCAGGAATATGGTAGGCTTCGTCAAATAGTAATAAATTGAACTTTGAAGCGGAACAAATGTTCATATTTTTTGTGATTTGGTTTTGTTTTTTTTCTCTTATAAATTTGTTGTCCCTAATTACCTTTGATTTTAACCGTATTCACTTATTAACAGACGCAATCAATCGAGTCAACGAATAAGCGTGCAAGCCGCAAATACCATCGCAAAGAAGACACCGACAAGAGTTCGTCGTCCTTGAATAGCGAACAACTGTTGGATAGCCTATTTCAGGCCATGCAACAGCTTTGTAAGTCACCGCCTTTTTTAAAACTTAACATTCAATATTATATATTAATTTTTTAAATTAATGCTATTCATACAGTGTTGCAAGTTCGTCGCATCGCCTATAGCATTATGTGCGAGTTGGGTGGAAAGGAGCTGCTCGAAGCGGCGGCTTCCTGGTGCCTCCAACATCCGGACATTGCCATCTGTGTGGTTGCGGCCTGTTTTGTGTTATTTTTGCCGTTGCTCATCATCTTTGGCTTTGGCATTATAACAATGGCCGTCACATTTACTGGCATCCTTGTACTGGAAGGTATTATTCCAAATTATATTACTAAGCATCGCCATCATCATTATGAACATTAATTGCAGGTACCGTATTGACGGTTTTTCTCATGATATTTCTTGCCTGTATCGCTAGTTTGGCGATTGGCGTTGCCCTGTTTGCTGTTATTGCATATTTTGGGTTTGCGCAAATGTACGATTTTTTTGGAATGGAGCGTCATCGAGACGCGCTTATCAAGTTAATGGAACAAAATAGAAGCACTGATAATGCAAGTGGATCGGCCCGAAATGCTACCCAAACAGGGTTCTCAAATTAAGTTTTAACTTAATTTTTCTAAAAGAGATTTGTAGAATATCCAATAATAAATGAAAGACTGTAATATGTATTTTTTAAATCATCAAAGTATTGTATTTTGTATTTTAGGCTTGTGTGCAATTTCTTACACGATATCGATAGTTTCATTCAGGCCATCTCCAACAAATACGAGTGAAGTTTTTCCTACAGTGGATTAGTTGATACTTTCATTGATAAGCGTATGCAAATTTATATATAAATTCTGCTTTTCAGCAGAACAATTATTGTTGACACGGTAAGCTGCCATTTCACAAAATAACATATTAACTTGATGTTTCTCACCAACTATTAAGTTGCAAACAAGTTGACTGATGGATGCATATGACATACACACATACAAAGCATTCACATTTCCGATAATCTTATGGTTATTGTACATAGGTCGTTTGTGTACTTGTAAAATACAGATATGCATAGTAATTGAAATCAAATAATCAATTAAACTATTAAATTGTCAATAATAGAATTAAACGATTTAAAATTTAATTTTAAAAATAAATCGCTTCAGTATTTGTATCGAGTACATGCAGTAGTAATCGATACTGAGTATTGTCATAATAACAACAATCGAGCGATAGTATCGTCTAAGTTATTGCAGGTCTTCGTCCATATACACACATACTTGTTTTCGCTGGAAAATTTTTTGTAAAATTTGTGTATTTAAGTGCGAGAAAATAAATAAAACCTGCTTTTTAGCAGATTAAATTGTTATTAACGCGGTAAGTTTATATAGTTAAGTAATTATTTTCTCGAGCAAATAATTTCCATCATTTTATGTGTAATGAAAAATTAAGACGCTAGCCACAAGCTACAAAACTAGTGAAAAAAGAAACGTAGGAAAGCTGTCAGTGTGCTTGGGATAGAAGTAACAAGCGGCGGGGGTGTGGCAGCCAATTCCACACAAGCAGATAGCTTCACTCTTGGTTGCATTGTATGTATCTGTTCATGTTGTTTTTCCTTTTATTGTTATTAAAATAAACATCAATGAAAGTGCTGATCAAGTTTTAAATCAATGTATTCATTTATGTTTTTCACCTTAGAATAAAGAAAACACCATGCTTATGTACACTATAAGTACATGGGCACATATGTGCGTGTATGTGTGTATAAAATGGAGCTGTCAGCTTTCTGCGCAGCATTAAACATATTTGTATGTACATTGTATGCACTTGAGCAAAGTGTGCTGTAGAAAGTATGTTATAATAAAATATACTTTTGTTTCGAAATATTTGTTGTTGACATGAATTATGTGTCAAGGCACAAGTCGTTTCTGTGTTTTAATTAAATATGTTTACTTTATTAGCACTTAACATCGCAACATATGGCAACACTGTCCAACTGCATTGGAGTTTCAGTCTCTGTACATATGAATGTATGTGTATGAATATACATACATTCTCTCCATTTCTCGTTGCTTCTCGCTCACTCTATCTGCAACATGTTTGTATGTATATACTTGCAACGCTGCCGCTACGGCGTCGTTCTCACTGTTTTCCAGTCACTTGTCTGTTTCCGTTCGGTGCTGGTCGTTCGTGTTTTTGGCTGCGTCTGCCAAGAATCCAAGGCTTGCTAGAAGAAAAAAAACCATAATAGTGAGCAGAACAACTTTTTTTTCTTTCTGTTCAAGGAAATTCAATAGAAAAAAAAACAAATTATAGTTTTTTTTCCGTTAGTGGTTTGAAATTTGTGAGAGCTTTGCTCTTCTTGCAGGTAATCATCAAATCACATAAATATTGTTGTTGTTGGTGCCCTACATGCTGCAAACACCAATATACTCAGTGTTGTGCACCTTAACATATTTTGTTTGCACCGGAAATACGTGTGTGTGTATATGTGTGTAACGTGTATACAATATGAGTTAGTAACGATTGCTACATGCAAACTCGTGTTTACTTGCTCGTATCTCGGAGCGTGGATCACGAGCACGCTTGTGATGGAGTTGTGTCTCATCGTATTTTTAGCTTCTGCTGAAATTTGAGTCAGCAGCGCTCTCACGATGAGTCTTTAACTAGGTAGTGTGTCAATGTTAATATACATGCATACATACAAATGTACGCATGCATATATTTGTATTTGTGTGTGTATGTGCAGAACGAGCTACATTTTTTTATGTTACTGAATGAAAGCGTTGCGCTAAACGGAAAAAATAACAAAAAGATTAAATATGGATGTTTGTACATATGTTGTTTATATTTGTTTGCACATATATTGGTTATATTAGTGCTCAAGCAGGTAGAAAGCCGGTTGGCTCAGAGATTTTCATATCATATTTAAAATGAGGAACTGAGACACGAGTACTATAAAGACCATAAATACAGTTATCGCTTGGAAGTTATGGTGTCAGTTTTATATCTGTAATCTTATAAAAACTAATTATCTTTTCTTCATTTTTTCAGGTGTGGTGTAAATCGCCAAAGCCACCAAGATGAGTTACATGCCAGCCCAGAATCGTACAAGTAAGTCTAAACTTTAATAGCAGCAGCAAATAAACAAAAATCAATCCAGATTATATCTTCTCTGCATTT
This sequence comes from Drosophila demipolita, assembly GCA_035042405.1. NCBI lineage: Eukaryota > Metazoa > Arthropoda > Insecta > Diptera > Drosophilidae > Drosophila > Drosophila demipolita. Next base: position 100,546 of record JAWNLI010000476.1, on the reverse strand, counting down.
CTATCATTGACTGTAAACACTGTCTTTGGGTGGGAGTGAATATAATATTTAAGTGAAGCTCTTGTCGATCTTTCCGCTTGTTCGTTGTATCGAATAGGTTAAGGCAGGGTAAGTGGGACGAGGCGGGGCAGGGCTCCATTCAATCAGTTTTGCTGTTGGCGTACAGCTGCTGCAATACGGCTTAAGTGCGCTTCGATGCCCATTGACAAACGATTATTTTGCATAGCAAATGCGCAGTTGCTGTAATCGATTATAAATTGTGTGGCTGCGTTCAAAGCATTTACAACAAAAAGTCGCCATTGTTGTTGGTTTTGTTTCTTTTTTGCTTTTGCTTCTTTATTTATTTTCTGTTAGCTGTAGTGCATCTATCCATCTACCATCTCCTTTTACATGCGGCCGCCATCCCTGTCAGCAACTTCTTCATTTCGTTCTCCTTACTCTGTTCCTTTTCTCTTTCTCCGCTTTCAACAATATTTTATGCTGCCTTTGAAAATTGCGCATTGTAAATTGTAAGCTGTTGTTGTTGCTTTGGCTTTTGCTTGCCCACTGTTGCCACTTCATTTGGAATACGTTTGATTGGATGGGGGCGTCTGGATTGTGGTCCTATCTCACTCCCTTGCTCTCTGACACACAGTGTCACTCGCACACACCCAAACGTATTCGTTTTATTCCAATAATTCAACTGCCGACACACGTTCAAGTTGTTCTTGCTGTGATTTTTGTTAAAAAATTGTAATTAGAGCGCCGGAGCAGCAACAGCGTGGTTAGCTTACGGGCTTGTGCTCCCACTTGCGAATTAGAGAATAAGGGCGATTTAATCGATCAGGGAAAAAAACATGATAAAACATGAATAAGACTTCGCTTTTCAATGACTTTTCGTCCGACTCTGTACCGCCAGTTAGCAGTCATTTACATCTACATCCCAACGCATAAGCAGTTCTCGTTCTCTTTCACATTCGAATTCAACTGTAAATGCAAAAACAAAGCGAATCGCTGAACAGGCATAATTAAGGCAAAGTGGCAAACAAAACGCCCAAACGCATTGCACCACGACATAGTCATCCACCACTACCCGCACTCATACATAGCTGGCAACCCTCCTCCGGGCTGCAGCGTTGCCATCCTTTGACGTAAAGTAAAAAGCACAAAAATGTTAGTGGGAAGCGAAATAAAAGGTTTTGTTCGCTGGTTGTTTTTACATTTTTTATTAGTATATTATTTGTATTTGACTACTGCTACGACTTTCCTATTCTAAAAATGTTAAAATTTATATTTTACGCTAGCTCACACCAGATAATTGTGCTAAGATGCTGCGAGTGCTTTAAAAATTGAAATTGAAAACAGGCCAATTTGTCGGCTGAAAAAGAATGAACAACGCAGGCTGGCAGGAGTCACGAGGCAGGAGGGCGTCGCTCTTCTGTTCGTCCTGGCAGCAGTTCAGCCCAGTTTGCAATTTTGGCTTTGATTGCTCGTTGAGACACAAACGACACTGATGATTCCTTCTCCTCACACACACAGACACATATGTACTTATATATATATATATATATATGCATATATTTAGTCGATTGTATATGTGTGTTGCAAGGGACATATTTCTTTCATTTGAAGGGGCGTCGCTTTCAGAATATGCGAAAAAATATAATATCCTGCAGCGCTCAATCTGTCACGTTCCTATTTTTGCAGTCGTGTTCCTTGTTCATGTTTGCTGTTCTTCTTGTTTATTGTTGTTGTTGTCGTTTCGCATTTCAAACACGTCAAGAAGCGAGAAGAAGTCAGCCGTGGAGTTTGGGCCACTTCGCCTGCTTCTTTAATCCATTAGGAGTTGCAGGAAGGCTTCAATGCTCAAATGAAGTACGCTCTCCTTCGTTCCCTTACACAAATCCACTAAAATGTATTTAGATGAGTGCATAAGCGTTCTTCTATAAGTAAAATGAGCTGCTAACCAACCTGTCCATTTGGTGGTGGCTGCAAATGCGAGCCTCACGCGATGGTTGTGGTTGGCTAGGAATGAAAGCAAAATGTATTCAAAAACTAGTTAAACTCATCGATTTAGCAATTTATGCTCATGTGTAGTGAACCCATATCATCCTTAAACCATGTCTAAAATCTATGAGGTGGCATTAATTTGAGTGGGTGCAGAACAATCATCGGTTTAGTTTTGTTTCTAGCAATTACAATGAATATTTTTATATTTGCTTTTACAGTGTCCCATAACAACCAATATAATCCCCCGGATTTGCCGCCAATGGTGTCGGCCAAGGAGCAGACACTGATGTGGCAGCAAAACTCGTATTTGGGTGACTCTGGTATACACTCGGGCGCCGTCACCCAGGTGCCATCGCTCTCTGGCAAGGAGGATGAGGAGATGGAGGGTGATCCGTTGATGTTTGATTTGGACACTGGATTTCCACAGAACTTCACACAGGATCAGGTGGACGATATGAATCAGCAGCTAAGCCAGACGCGATCGCAGCGCGTCCGTGCCGCCATGTTCCCCGAGACACTCGAGGAAGGCATCGAAATACCATCGACACAGTTTGATCCACAGCAGCCGACCGCTGTGCAGCGTCTTTCGGAGCCATCACAGATGCTGAAGCATGCCGTTGTCAATTTGATCAATTACCAGGATGACGCCGAGTTGGCCACACGCGCCATACCCGAGCTTATTAAGCTGCTCAATGACGAGGATCAGGTGGTCGTCTCCCAGGCAGCCATGATGGTCCACCAGCTGTCCAAGAAGGAGGCCTCGCGCCACGCTATCATGAACAGCCCCCAGATGGTGGCCGCCCTTGTGCGCGCCATCTCCAACAGCAATGATCTAGAGAGCACCAAGGCTGCTGTGGGAACTCTGCACAATTTGTCGCATCATCGCCAGGGCCTGTTGGCCATCTTCAAGAGCGGTGGCATACCAGCTCTTGTAAAGCTGCTCTCGTCGCCAGTTGAGAGTGTGCTTTTCTATGCGATCACCACGCTCCATAACTTGCTGCTCCATCAGGATGGCTCCAAAATGGCCGTTCGTCTCGCTGGTGGATTGCAGAAGATGGTCACCCTGCTGCAGCGAAACAATGTCAAGTTTTTGGCCATTGTCACCGACTGCCTGCAGATTCTGGCATATGGAAATCAGGAGAGCAAGCTGATCATACTTGCATCGGGCGGACCCAATGAGCTGGTGCGCATCATGCGCTCCTACGACTACGAGAAGCTATTGTGGACTACATCGCGTGTGCTGAAGGTCCTCTCTGTGTGCTCCAGCAATAAGCCGGCAATTGTGGATGCCGGTGGTATGCAGGCATTGGCCATGCATTTGGGCAACATGTCGCCCCGTCTCGTCCAGAACTGTTTGTGGACGTTGCGAAATCTGTCGGATGCGGCAACCAAGGTGGAGGGCCTTGAGGCGCTTCTACAATCGCTCGTCCAAGTGCTGGGCTCCACGGATGTCAATGTGGTCACCTGTGCCGCCGGCATCCTCTCGAATTTGACATGCAACAATCAGCGCAACAAGGCGACTGTTTGTCAAGTGGGCGGCGTCGATGCCCTCGTTCGCACCATCATTAATGCCGGTGACCGTGAAGAGATTACCGAACCGGCCGTATGCGCCCTTCGTCATCTGACCTCACGTCACGTGGACTCTGAGCTCGCACAGAATGCGGTGCGTCTCAATTATGGGCTGTCCGTAATTGTCAAGCTGTTGCACCCACCATCTCGTTGGCCCCTCATCAAGGCCGTCATCGGGCTCATCCGCAATCTGGCCCTCTGTCCGGCCAATCATGCACCGTTGCGCGAACACGGGGCCATCCACCATCTTGTGCGGCTCCTGATGCGCGCATTCCAGGACACAGAACGCGTAAGTCACGAAAGCTATGCATTTCATTTAAACATGCCTTTTATTATTATATGGATTAGTAACTAGTTAACATGCATAGTGTTAGAGAGAGAGAGAGATAGCGCTGTTAATATTGACATGGAGTAATAACATGACGCCATAACATGCCGATTTTCCATCTCACTTTCGATGTACCGTTAGCAAGCAAGCATTAGCTGTGAGAGAAAACGGATTTTGTGAAAATAGCACTTAAAGCTTGTAGAATAAAATATTATTCTCAATGATTTGTGAGACAGAAAGAGAGCGCTGTTAACGCTGGCGCCTACAGTTTAAGTGATGCACTTAACATGGCATGCAAATGGTATTGCAGTTCAATTAATTAACATTTGTATCATTCAAAAATTACATTTATGGTTCGCATATCTAACAAATGTTTAATATTCAAATGCATTTTACATTGTTTACAGCAACGTTCTTCGATTGCCACCACTGGGTCACAGCAGCCGTCTGCGTATGCCGACGGTGTGCGCATGGAGGAGATTGTTGAGGGGACGGTCGGCGCCTTGCATATCCTTGCGCGTGAATCGCATAATAGGGCTCTCATACGCCAGCAGTCGGTTATACCGATTTTTGTGCGTTTGCTTTTCAACGAAATCGAGAATATTCAGGTGAGCGAGTTGTGCAAGGATGGACATTTGATTTGATTGACATTTGCATATTTATATATATATTATTATTGCTGCAGCGCGTCGCTGCTGGCGTTCTTTGTGAGCTGGCTGCGGATAAGGAGGGCGCCGAAATTATCGAGCAGGAAGGCGCCACTGGGCCGCTCACTGATTTGCTGCATTCGCGCAACGAGGGCGTGGCCACTTATGCAGCAGCCGTGCTGTTCCGCATGAGCGAGGACAAGCCACAGGACTATAAGAAGCGACTGTCCATTGAGTTGACCAATTCGCTGTTGCGCGAGGAGAACAACATCTGGGCCAACGCCGACCTGGGCATGGGTCCAGACTTACAGGTGCGTAATCTTACCATTTTGATTTGATGGTAACTCCTAGCTCTCCTTATAAACATGATGGTCGATTGATTTAACTACGACCCAATTTTGATTCGGATGTATATATGATAAATTGAAATTTTTATAGTCCTCAAATTTGTACATAAGCAATTTGTAGAGCTTCATATATGTACATAAATATATAAAAATAAATATATTTATTTATATATGGAAACTATTTGTAAGCATAACAATTATGTATATACTGTGTTCGAAAATTATCCACATATTCAATTTTTGAAATTCTTTCTTATTTTGTATACCGATAACGATTATTTTAAATGTTAGTCTTAAGTGGAGTTTGCAAGCATTGGCCACTGATAGATAGATGATGGAACCTTATATTTTGCAATTATTCACAATATTTGAAACCCCAAAAAAAAAAAAATCAAAAACAATCTCAATTAGAGTTAGTCGTCCACAACACGAAAGTAATTAAACAAATTGTTATCCCGTTAATTTGCCGCCACATACATATATGTGCATATTTATGTTTATATTTAAACTTATTTATTTTTTAATGTTGCGTTGATACACCTATACATACATATATATTTCTGAACTTTACTAATTAACGTTGTAATTATTTTTGATTTTGTGATTAATTTGTATTTTGATTTATTTCGTTTCTTTTTTTTCTTTCATTATGTTTTCTTTGTGTGAAAAACCAAAAATCAAAACAAACCAAATATATATCACACACATACACACCCACAACAAACACACACCGACCGAATTCACTTGCATTACGCACACATAAATCACACACAAACAACAACCACCAATCAATCATGACTACTTTTTGCGCATCCTTTCTCTAAACAACAAATGACACAACACAAAAACTCGTGTTCTGTGTCTGTGTGTCTCTTCTCTTTCCTAACAACATTTCACTTCTGATCCATCCAAAAAAAAAATATATATATATATTTATATATGTGAAAAAAAAATTCACATAAACAACAACAACAATCAACCTACTTTCGAACACACACAAACACACACATACACACATGCACATCACACAACTCACATTCGAATTGACTACACAAACACGAACACAAAATCACAATCACGATCACAGGATATGCTTGGAACCGATGAAGCATATGAGGGCCTTTACGGACAAGGTCCGCCCAGTGTGCACAGTTCGCACGGAGGTCGCGCATTCCATCAGCAAGGTATGTATGCTTGCTTCCACCTACCTACTACTACGGCTAATGAGGATCTACAATCAATACTAATCTTACAAGTAATCCAAACCGAAAAGAAACCACCCCGCCCAGCCCTGACCTGACATGCCACCACTCGTTTCATTGCATATATTTGTTGTTTGTTGAAGCCAAGTCATACCATGAACATGGCATAAAAACGGTTTACCTGTTACCCCTATACACCCCACCTACCGCATTTAAATTTGATTGACCCCTCGCCACCAACCAAAGGAATTCCCCACAGATATTATAACTAACCATTATGTTTCTATCGGTGTCTCATTAATCGATTACATATATAAGTGTCTTACAAATCGATTAACATATAAGTGTTTTTATTAACCGACAAACATTTACATACATAAGTGTCTTATTAATCCATTTCTACATAAGCAACAAAATATTTTGTTCGCACGGAAAATTAGAACAATTCCATAAACAGATTTAATATCGTGTGAATTTATCTTAAGTCTCGTACTTATTACATGCATAAGTAGGCACATATATAATCAATCCATTCATTATTTGTGTTTCCTGACCACCCACTCAACTCACGCAGCGCTACCCAAAATCTCTAGCTCCCATCAGCACTAACCTTTGAATCTCCGACAAACCCCCCTCCCCCACTCTGCATGTAAAGTTTGAAAAAACTGGAAAGAAACCAAGTACAACTTTACTTCATTTCTCTTTGCGTGTATTTAGTTGGTTACAACCTGCTCCCCGCCCTTTATTTTAACTTCATATTCAGTGCCATTTCGTAAACGGAAATAATAATTTGTACCAGTTTTTCCATGACTGAGTCTTTACAGTTGTATTAGATTACAGTTCGAATTTTGGTCGAAAAATGTTAAACTCTGTTGCACAAGAGAGCTTTGAGCGAATTTTTGCACACATACACGCACACACACACACACATGATTTCTATGTGCTCAAGCGAGAGCGTTAGAGCTGCATTTTTAGCTTAGGTGAGTGCCTCACACACACACACCCACGCGCACGTACACACATACATTTGAATTCTGTAAGGAAAAGCATTGAATGTTAAATATAAAATGTTATCGAGTTGCAGTCGTCGAAATCTACAGAGTACATTCTCAATACTTAAAATACATATCGGCATATACGCACACACACACACACATACACAACACGCCACCCACTCACAAATTCCTTGTGCAGTTAAAGGCGCCCCAAACATTTTATTTATTTTTTTGTTATTATTTAATTACGTCTGATTACAGTTATTGTTTCCCTTATACGTAAGCCTTAAGCTATTATTAGCCTATCAAGTTATGCGTTATGTTTAGGTTAATTAAGCATTCATATTGCACGTTTTTTTTTAAGCGAATTGTAGAATAGATGTGCATATGATGAATATCATATGTAGTTAATATGAATATATAATCGAATGCATGTAATAGAAATGTCTTAAAGAAGCGACGCTTATATATGTATGTATCTATGTTAATAAGTCATTTGGGAGATGCTGAGTGCTCTTTTTTTCTAGCCATTAATATTGAATATCTTTTATAAATATAAAATTATTGTAATTATCCTTTAATAGCATACATAATTTTGTTGCCCCAAAAACTTTGCGCTGAGCATGCGAATTATTGTTGCTTTACTTACTTTTGACTTCTTACTCCACAGGATATGATACTCTACCAATAGATTCAATGCAGGGTCTCGAGATCAGCAGTCCAGTAGGTGGTGCTGGCGCTGCTGGCAATACAGTGGGCGGTGGTGCTGGCGGTGGTGCTGCACCATCGGGTGGGGCACCCACATCGCCCTACTCTATGGATATGGATGTCGGCGAGATTGATGCGGCCGCTCTTAACTTTGATTTGGATGCCATGCCGACGCCACCCAATGACAACAATAACTTGGCTGCCTGGTACGATACTGATTGTTAAACAGAGGTGACGATAACGATAACAAGAGCGATAACGTTAATTCCATTGTCGTGCAATTAAAATACAACACATACATTATTATTAAACAAAACAAAAAGCAAAAACATAAAGCAGAACAAAACATATATAAAGTGCGATATCTTACATATTACCCATATACACAAACATGAAAATTAAACGAATGTTTGCAATAGAATCATAAATTAAAAACGTTTTCCAACTTACTCATTATCTGATGTATTATATGTGGGGGGTGGTTTTTAATAATAATAAATAATGCTTTTAAGCAAATTGAAGAAACTTTGGCGATAATTGAAGACTTAAAATTACAACAAATTTAATTTAAGCACCAACTACTTTGGAAATTAGAAATGGAAAATGAAAGAAATTAAATAGCTGATTGGCTATTAAGCAAAACTGGTCGTTCAAGAATATGTGCATGTCGGAGCCGTGTCCAATCTAAAAAACGATCTGATAAGTGAGTTCTTTGCATTGAAACAAATGTGTTTTTCAAACAAAACAGTTGACATTCCGTTTAATTTATTAAACATTTAACTAGCTGATTATAACCTCTTCTATAAATGCTTGCCGAACCATTTGTGGTCTACTGGCGACAGCCATCGGTGACAACCATTTAAATTGTTTTGTACAACGTATTTGAAAGTGAAGGGATTCTCATTTTGGTGTGCGTGGTGCTCCTCTGACTCGCGTTGCTCATCCAGCATTTGCTGTGACACCACAGTAGCCTGGAAGGGAAGCTGATTGGCCACCTGCTGGAGGAAGCCGCGGCACTCGATGAACTCGCATTTGCCAGCGATCTCAACGATGACACGTCCCGCCTTAATTGGTGTCACATAATGATCGATGGCTCCCTTGCCACCGCCCATGCGCTGGCCCTGCCCCTTTTTGGTTATCGGCTGCCAGGGCGCTGGCACTCGCCATGTGGCGAACATTGTGTTCACGTTCATCTTCCTGCCAATCGTCAGACGCATCATTTCGTAGTGGCCCCAGCGCAAACGCCCGCCTCCAGTCGCAACGATCGCATACTGTTTGTGGAGCAGCTGATTGTGTACCAGTTCCGGGCCGCGCATATACCGAAGACGCTTCTGCATTTTGGGCGGTCGCAAATTTGGCGGATGTTGCGGCATCCGCTCCATAATTCGCAGCTTGGGTCGTTCCACTTTCTCAATATCTAAAAACAACATCATCAACAAACATAATCATTGCGAGTGATATAATCGGTAGTGGTCGACTATGAGTTACCCTGTACCCAGTTTCAAAAAATTAATATAGATTTTGAAGTAACTATTGCATTTATTGTCAACATGACTTTTTCGGTTTGTAACCATTAAATTTAAATTACTTTAATTGGGTACAGGGTATAAGAATATATACTTATGGTGCTTACTTTCATATTTTATTGGCGGTGGGAAATATTTAAGGCCGGCTATACAATTGTAGTTCACATTTGCAGCTACAAATAAAAATTGAATGATTTCAGATAAGTTAAATATGTCCAGCAGAACAACAATGAAGCGCTTACACGTAATGCCGTTTTTAAGTAGTTGAGCGACCGTTTTCAAGCACCACATGTCGTTTTATTTTATTATTTTAAGTGTCGTAAATTCACGAATTTGTCTACTGCTGGTTGCATCAGCGCAGCGTTGCCAGACTGTCGAACTCTTGATTTTCAGCTGTGATAAATAATTTTAATTGTAAAACGAAAATCTTAAATGTATATATCTATTATATTTTAAATTTTTTTATTCAACACTTAGTTCTGCGTACATTGATACATTTACATAATAATTATTAAATTATTGTGTGTACAGGGCCATTTGTTCTTTCGTATTGCAGCACTGGTTTCGACACAGAGCTACCACACCTATTTGAAATATATCTACAAATTACGAAAAGATCTAAATCTCATTGCAATTTTGTCCATTAATGCTAAAAATTATAAACATTAACATAGCAACGTAGATGATTCGAATTAATGAACCATGCATGCACAGGTTGAATATTAAATATATTGAGCCAGCGCTATAGTTGATACACAGTATTTTTAGTGTGGGTGTGTGTACATAATGTTATCGAAAAATGCAACGCTGTCAAAGTGTGGTATTTTTCTTCATATATTATCACTGGTTAAAGTTTAGGATACCCTGCGCGTACACGAAAATAATTTTTTTGTCTAAGCAGTGTATATTTTGAAACATTCTCTATATGTAGATACAAACAAACCGAGCTCGGAATTGTAGTGCACTAAGCTAGAATTGTGCTAGCCCTTAAATGTATGTGTTGGTCGCATAGTTTGTTGTTATGAATATATCGAAAGTGACAACATCGCTTGCTGCTGCGGCTGCTGCCGCCGAAAAAGCAAAACCCGAACGTGTAACATCTGCAACGGCGGCGCTGAGTTTTAACACAATCACCATACAGAAGCGCACCAGCATCGATGACAGCGATGATGCCAATCGCAAGAAATTAAAACGCGACATTGTTATATGCACGCCCACAACCAGTTTACCCGCCAAACAACGTGTAGCAACAACCACAACAACAATAGCTGCAGCAGCAGCAGCAACAGTAGCATCTCCAGCATCAGCACCACAACCAACAACAACAGCAGCAGCAGCAGCAGCGTCGACAACAGCCTCAATCAGCGTTAAACCAACAAAAACATTATCAGCAAGAGACGATCCCCAATTTGTTAGTAGGGCGAACGCCAAGACAGAATCTGCTGGGTCTGCTGCTGCTACGGTCGCTGCTGCTGCTGACGTTTGCTGGGAACCACGCGACGATCAAATCATTGTCTGCGAAATGAGCGCCATTAAGTCCGAGGAGTCGTCTGGTATCGCCAGCACCCCCAACACTAACACCAACACCAACAGTAACAATCCAAAGCAAAGTATGTGGCTTTAATGATTTGTACAATTGACGCACCTACAATTACATTCAATTCACTTGATTTTTGCAGATTTTGCCAGCTTTACCAAAAAAGATGTCGCCGGCTCTCCGGCCTCGTCAAGCTCCTCGACAGCCTCTATCATATCGATTGAGCCCAACGCCGATCAGCCGCATCAAAACAACAACAACAGCAGCGAGCAACAGCAGCTTTTGGGCAAAACAGTTTCGATTGATGAGCTGGAATATGTGCGCCTGCCAGCAACAACAACGGCTGAGCTAAACCCAGTCACACACGAGACGACACAGGTCACAAATAACATCAATAGCAGCAGCACAAGCAGCAGCAACAACAACAACATTGTTGTAAGCAACACAACAACTAGCATTGTCAAGTCGGTAACACACCCTGGCAGCTATAGCTTGTTCAGCTCTGCAGGAGCAACAACAACAGCAACAGCAACGGCAACTACAACTCTGCTGAATCGCGTCAATTTAAATGCAAAATTCAAGGGTCAACAGCTAATGGTGAATGCCAAGAAATTGGCCGAAGTCACGCAGACAACGGCCAAGGTATCCATTGGCAATAAGACGATATCTGTCCCGTTGCTAAAGCCGCAAATTTTGCAGAGTGGCCAGCTAATGAGCGTTAGTGGGGCAACCACAGCTGGTGGTGCAACCATTGTCGAAAGCAAACAGCAATTGACAACAACAGCAACAACAGCGACACTGACAACTGCACTACAACAGCAGCAGCACCAACAGCAACAGCAGCAGCAGCACCTACAGCTCACCAAGCTGCTAAAAGGCACACGCAAGAATCCAGCAACATATGTCTCATTTGCCAATGTGCAAATTAAACCAGCAAATGCGAAAATTGTCACCGCCAAGGTGGTAAGCAAAAAGATGTCGCTGCAGTTCCATCAGCAACAGCTACAGCTACAACAACAGCAGCAGCAGCAGCAACAACAACAACAACAGCAGCAACACCAACAACAAAAGCAGCAGCAGCAACCAAGCACCGGCAGCATTGTTACAATAACACCAACAAATGCAGGCCAGTCATTCACCATGCTAGAAAAACAACTTGATGGAGGAGAACAAAGCGAACAACAACATCAGCAACAGCAGCCAAAAACGATTATCTACAGCGAGAATATGCAAAAGATATTGTTAAACAAGAGCAAATCGCTGGATGGCAGCGATGCCAGCAGCGAGTTTGGCAAGATAAACAGCGTTGTTATCAAGCCACTCGACAAAAATCAGTTGCATTGTGCGCCCAACATCAATATATTCAAGCAGCAGCAACAGGCATCCGGAACTGCTGCAAATGACGACACCAAGACAACAACAGCTGGTGGCGCCCAAATATTCACGCGACCAATTATATCACTTCAAAAGAACAATTTGCTGGTGGTGTCCAAGGCACCGATGGGCCAGCAGAAGGCCAAATTACTAACAACGCCTGCCACGCTGCAGCCGTTCAATGCGCTGGAAACTGAGACGGTGACCAAGCTGCAGCTAAAAACGCAGACGGTCAAGCTCAGCTCAGGTGATAAGTCCGATGCCAGTGAATCAGACACCAAGCCCAAGTTGCTGCTGGTGAAGCAAACAACGCAGTTGCCTCCACCACCGCCACCGCCGCCCGAGAACAGCAAGGATGTGACCGCTGAGCAGGCGGATCAGGAGCTGCTCAGCTCGAAAACGCAAGAGAAACGCTTGGTGACGCCCAGTCGTGTGGATGACTCCAACAATGCGCTTCTCAAGCAATTGCTGCAGAACAGCAGCAGCAGTAGCAGCAGCAACACCAACAGCAACAACACTCACAATATGCAACAGATTTCAATTACATCGGCGCCGCTGTCCGCCCGCAAAGTGATTAATGTGCGTGCGCCGAGCATGGGATTGGTTAGCTCACTGGAGGCCCAGCTGGCTAGACCAGTCATACCGCCAGTACCGGCGGCTGTGAGTAGCAGCAATAACAGCAGCAGCGGAAGTGGCAGCTGTAATACCATTACAACAACAACAGCCACAATGGTGGCAATTAGTCAAGTGCCGTCCAGCAGCACGAGCACGCCAACGCCAACAAACGAGCCACAGAAGCTGTTGGAATTGCAGCCAGAGATAAAGGCAGCGATAGCGACAACAACAGTTTCCGCAACAACAGCAGCAGCGACTACAACAGCAACAATAACGTCTGCAACGGTTGCTGTTGCACCCCCAACAACAGTAGCAGTAGCAACTGTTGCCGTCGCCCCCGTACCAGCACCACAGCTGAAGCAGTCGGTACAAATTGTGTCCAAGGAGACATCGTTCATATCAACTCCAGTCACGGCTTCTCAGTCCACCGTCGTCCTGCCCACCGTTGTGAATAAACTGCCACCCACACTGCTAGTCGAGTCAAGCCTGAAAACGGAACAGCAGCAGCTGCCGCCACCGCCGTCCTATGAGCTAAGCACCGGCAATGTATCAAACGTGACCATTTCCATAACGACCAAGCCAAGCAAGGAGCTCAGCAAGTTGGCCAAACTGGAGCAGCTCGATGACGAGCCTGAAAAGTCAGCGCCATCGACGACGACGACGCCGTCAGCGGCGACGCACGGCGATAACTGGAAAATTCAGGAGGGGCACACAAGTGGGAGTCTCATGCTAAGCGAAACGCTGAAGCGCAAGATGTCAATGCTACAGCAGCAGCAACAACAACAGCAGCAACACTTGCAGCAACAGCAGCATATCGAGGAGAAGCCTGCGTTGGAGCTGAAAACTGAAATTTTGGTCAACAGCAATAATAAGGAGCATGAATATATTAAAACACGTGTCGCAGCGCCCCCAACAATTTACGAAAAGTTGCAGCTACAACAGCAGCAGCAGCAACAGCAGCAGCAGCAGCAGCAGCATCAACAGCAACAGCAGCAGCAGCAACAACAACAGCAGCAACATCAGCAGCAACAACACCAGCAACAACACCAGCAGCAACACTTGCAACAGCAGCCACACCCACACTTGCAGCAGCATCAGCAGCAACAACACTTACAGCAACAGCAACAACAACAGCAGCAGCCACAACAGCAGCAGCAACACCAGATGCAAATGCAACTACAGCAACAACAACTACAGCAGCAGCATCAGCAAATACATCAACTACAACACCAACAACAACAACAACAGCAACAACATATACAACAGCAACTACAACAACAAATTCATCATCAGCAGCAGCAACAACCACAATCAATACCAGCAGCAGCGGCAACATTGCCCGAGCCTAAAGCAGTCGAGCAACGGAAGCGGCGCAAGCGAGAGACACAAAAGCCGCGACGCAGCAATGCGAATAGTGCTGCTGGTGCTGCGGCTGCTGCTGCTGCTGCCGCGGCTGCGGCTGCGGCAAATAGCTTGAAGGATATGCCTGGCACATTGCCCGCTGGCGCCGTGGTGCAATTGGCCAACGTACCGACCAATTCGCAGATGGGCGTCCAAATGGCAGCTGGCGGGCACTTGGGTGCCGGCGGCAGCAGTGCTGGGAGCATGGCCTCGCCCATGCTTAAGAAGCGGGTGCGCAAGTTCTCCAAAGTGGAGGAGGATCACGATGCATTTACCGATAAGCTGATGACGCACATACGTCAGATGCAGCCGCTGCAGGTGCTGGAGCCGCTGCTAAATCGCAATTTTCTCATTGGTGGCGCGGCCGGTTTTGGCAACGATGCCGGCGGTGGGAAATTGAAGGCAACATCGCGAACAATACAGCAACAGAGACAGCTTGACGATAGCAATGCTGATAGCAGCAACAGCGGCGGCGACATCGACTGTGATCAGCTGCTGGGCCGCTTTGGCAACATGCGTCATCCCAGCATTAAATCGCTGTACGACAGCGAACGCTTTGGCGGCTGCAGTGAACCAAGCAGCAGCAGCAGCACCGCCGCCAATGTGAGTGCCTCCATTGGCAGCAGTGGTGCTGGTGTTGCTGGCGTCGGTGGTGCCAGCACATCGAGTGGAGCCGCAATGTCAACCATACAAAATGACTTTTACGATCAGGAATTCTCATCACACATCCAGCGCAATCCGCGCGAGCGTCTGCTGCGCTTGATAAGCGCGGTGCGCGATTGTAATCTGGAGACCACTGATCTGGTGGAACAATTGCAACAGCAACAACAGCAGCCGTCGTCAAATATGCGCTTGGACGGCGCCGTTGCCTGGGCGCGTCATAGCCGTTACCCGGGTCTGGTGCTGCTCAATACGAATAGCAATCAGCGCTGTGCGCCAGGACGCATGTCGCCCATAGCACTGTCCATGGATGCGAGCACGATGCGACCACCTATCTCCCAACTGATGCGCACCTGTGCCGAGGAGTTGCGAAAGGTGCAGCAGCTTGACCTGAGTCAAACAGTAGCAGCACCATCAGCAGCATCATCATCATCATCAGCAGCAGCAGCAGCAGCATCATCATCAGCATCAGCAACAACAACAGCAGGAGCAGCAAGCAACACAGCAGTTACTGCAAGCGGCAGCAGCAGCACCAGCACCGGGATCGTAAGCGGCAGTAACAACAGCAGCAGCAACTACAATAATAATAATAACAATTATCAGCAGAAGAACCAAAATGTGATACTCTCGCTACATCCATCGGCAACCGATAATATTGCCGGCGTGTTGCGAGATTTGGCTAATCTGTTGCATTTGACGCCCGCTTTGACCTGCAAATTAATTGAAGCGAACAACCCGGCAACGGACAAGGCGGACAAACAACCGGGCGAAACGGAAACGGAATCCGAGTCGGAGCTGGGGGAGGAGAGCGGACAGGGACGCGGACGGGGAGCGGCAACAGCAATTGCAACTAGTCAGGGCAATCTGCGCAAAATACTCACCGGCCAGCGAAAATTGTGCCGTTCCTGTGGCGGCGCCGTTGCGGCATTTGGTCTGCGTGTGCCGCACCAGAATGTGCACGAGGAGCAGCCATCGCCAATACTTGCCCGTCTGCGGGCTCTACTTCCACGTCAATCCTCGCCGTCGCCTTTTGTCTATTTCTGCAATCGCAGCTGCTTTACGCACTACAAATATCGCGGCAAGGACGAACCAATCGACGATGAATGCCTGACCATCGACAGCGACATAACGGCAACATCAACTGCGACTTCATCTGCAACAGCGACCACATCCCAGAACGTCGTCATTCCCACTGATAAAGCGGACGAGGACGTTGATATGGAGCAGCAGAAGCCACCGCAACCGCTGCAGCAACAGCAACAGCCTTTACAGGATTTGAAGACACCAACACCGACGCCGCCAGTGAAGCGCAAGTGCATCATTAAGTGTTTCAGCGCCGATTGTTTTAAGACGAGCACAGATCTCACCGCTCATAGGCCGGACGCGGATGCGGCGACATCAAATAACACAGTATGGGACAGAGACGCTTTGGGAACACTGGAGGATACGCGTCAGTGCGTCTTCTGCAATCAGCGGGGCGATGGTCAGGCAGATGGTCCCTCGCGTCTCCTTAACTTTGATGTCGACAAATGGGTGAGTGACACGTGCACATTTCAGAAATTGAACACCCTTCCAACTGAGTTTTTGTTAACAATTTAATCACATTCACCAGGTTCATTTGAATTGTGCTTTATGGTCGAACGATGTCTACGAGACGGTGGCTGGTGCACTAATGAACTTCCCGACGGCTTTGCAGGCTGGACTAAATCAGGCGTGCGTTGCCTGCCACCAAATGGGAGCGACGATCAAGTGCTTTAAGTCGCGCTGCAACAGTCTCTATCATCTGCCCTGCGCCATTAAGCAGGAGTGCGTCTTCTACAAGAACAAATCGGTGCATTGCAGCACACATGCGTCAAGCAGCTCGACAAATGCCGCTGAAAACGAGCTCAGCTCGTTTATCGTGCATCGTCGGGTGTTTGTGGACCGTGACGAGAATCGACAGGTGGCCACAGTCATGCACTATTCGGAACTGACCAATCTGCTGCGCGTCGGCAACATGACGTTTCTCAATGTGGGACAACTGTTGCCACATCAACTGGAGGCGTTCCACACGTCCCATTACATTTACCCCATTGGCTACAAGGTGGTAAGTAGCAATTGGTGAATAAAGAACACTCATGTCACCCATTAAGCACATGTTTATTCTGCAACTTATCACATCTACATCATTATTTAGAGCCGCTACTATTGGTGCACTCGACGCCCGAATCGACGATGTCGCTATGTGTGCAGCATTGCTGAGGTTGGCTGCCGGCCGGAGTTCCGCATTCAGGTGCACGAGGGCCATGATAAGGAGCCGGATCGCGAGTACCGCGACAGCACACCATCCGGCGTATGGCAGCAGATTCTGCAGCCAATCCAGCGTCTGCGCCAGGTGCACAAGTGGCTGCAGCTTTTCCCGCAACACATTAGCGGCGAGGATCTGTTTGGGTTGACGGAGCCGGCGATTGTGCGCATCCTGGAAAGTTTGCCTGGCATTGAGACACTGACAGACTATCGATTTAAATATGGACGCAATCCGCTGCTCGAATTCCCACTGGCCATTAATCCATCGGGTGCCGCGCGCACGGAGCCTAAGCAACGGCAGCTACTCGTCTGGCGCAAGCCACACACCCAACGCACCGCCGGCAGTTGCGCCACACAACGCATGGCCAATTCTGCGGCAATTGCCGGCGAGGTTGCCTGCCCGTATAGCAAACAGTTTGTCCACTCCAAGAGTTCGCAGTACAAAAAGATGAAGCAGGAGTGGCGCAACAACGTCTTCCTGGCACGGTAAGAGAAGCTACTCTTTATACCATCACGGCAATAACACTTGCTATATATTTCTCTCGATCAGATCCAAAATCCAGGGGTTGGGCTTGTATGCGGCCCGCGATATTGAAAAGCATACGATGATAATCGAGTATATTGGCGAGGTAATCCGCACGGAGGTGTCCGAGATACGTGAAAAGCAATACGAATCAAAGGTGGGCGAATGTCAACATCACAATAAATTTATGTGTATAACAATTGTTTATCCATCTGCAGAATCGTGGTATTTATATGTTTCGGTTGGATGAGGATCGCGTTGTCGATGCAACACTAAGCGGTGGCCTGGCACGCTACATTAATCACTCTTGCAATCCGAACTGCGTCACCGAGATCGTTGAGGTTGATCGCGATGTGCGCATAATAATATTTGCCAAGCGAAAGATCTATCGTGGCGAAGAGGTAATATATATATTGACTTTTGTCCAGTATTATACAAATGCTTACGTTTATTTTGTAATCTCCCTCGGCCGTTAGTTGTCATATGACTACAAGTTCGATATTGAGGATGAATCCCACAAGATCCCCTGCGCCTGTGGGGCGCCGAACTGTAGAAAATGGATGAACTAGGATCCGGTTACGCCAGCAAAACAACCACCCGCATTAGAACTAGCACTTGTGCCCATAAGGCCACGAGTTCCAAAACCAAAACCGATCAAACCACCCATACCAACAGAGTTCAGGTGTACGCGGAATCGCCGGCCCCCAGTGAACACAAAATAATAATGTTATCCACACGCATTGTATACCACATCATCAAAATAGTATATTTAGTAAGCAGTTTATATATATAAATGTACATATATTTATTATTTTTTTAAATATATATATATTTATATACATATCTATGTATACGTTTTATATAAATACGTATCTATGTATATTCATGTATATACTCACATATATATCTCTCTCTCTATATATATATATATATATTCGAAAATTCATAAATCGTAAGAATGCGCCCGTGCATATTGTAGCTAATTTGTATCCTATTGCTCATAAGCCAAACGTATAGTATAAATTTGAAAAAGGAAAAACGAAAAAAAGCAAGAACTAAATGAAAAACTTCACGCATAAATTATCTATAGCTAAAGCTTTTAAGTATGTATTTTATGTTACTACTCACCTTACGAGTCATGTATTACGAACGTATATATGTACATTTTTCTACCCAAAGCCCCGGCGCTGCTCTGCAGGAGTAGCTCAGAAGTGGGTGTGCCTTCTGTATATTATTTTTGAATATAGTTTTTTTTATATCTATTACGAGACTATATAGGAAGAATATATTTAAAAAAAAAAAAAAAACAATCTCTTCCCAAGTAGTAATTTATTTGATGTACATCCAAATTGAATGTATTTTTACTTAATTTCATTTCGATTTTTTACCACACATTCAAATTAATAATCAAATGTATATCTAAATTTTAAGTAAATGTCAACACATTACACCATAAAACAGTATGTTTTATAAATATAATTTTTCGTTTATTTATAATATATATATACTTTGCTTTTTTGTAAAACCATTTAATTAATTTCAACAATTTACATAATGTACATACACCGAATTGTCATTGATAATAGTAAACAATTGATGTACTCCTGTCTGTATAACGATCTGTGCCTTTTTATTTGGATACATACGCAATCATCGCGTTTTGTTTTTTCGGCTCCGATTAAGTAATTTTTGCACCTGCACTGCAAATGCTAATGTTAGCATATCGAAGTTTTTTAAATACCATGAGATATTGTACATCAAGTGGATGCGTCGATTTTTATCCAGAAATGATTTATAAAAAACACTCATTTGATCGGCGCTTATTTCGTCATTTCCATTCAATTTGTGTAGACGCACAAAATCGTCTTTCTCCTGCAATTAGAACAAAACAAACAATAAAATTTCTTATAAGCCTTTTATATATTTTACAGTTACATATAACAAATTGAGACAGCAAGGGGAATAGACACTCCGAGTCTACCAAGTGTTTAAAATACAATTCGTGATTTAAATTATCGAACACCAATGGAACAAGAAATTAACAAATACCATACAAACCTCATAGAACCGTTTGTTGTGCTTTGTCCAGAACTCCATATTCCATTTTTCAACCTCAATTCGCAAAAGCCGCAATTTCTTGGCCATTTCTGTTTCATTTTCATCGTAGTGCCAAATATAAGGCCGTAGATTGGATTTGGGATCCGGTGGGCCAATATAATCGCTCTTTGCCGACTCCGGAATTGGCGGTTGTGTAAAACCAACGTACACAGGAGGAGTTTTCTTTGGCCGTGCCTGTGTTTGCGTTGGCGGCTCTGTTGCATACCATCGTGACGATACCTAAACAACGATACTAAAAGTTAAAGGAGCACCAAAGTATTTTTGTTTAATATACTCACATTATATATGCTTGCCAATATCCGAGGTGTTGCACTTTTATTCATTTCTAACTGTTATGTTTTGAGAAGTATGTAATTATGTAGGTTAATTGTGATGCGACTCGCAGCTGTTATAGGAAATATGATTACGTTACGATAGGTATCGGAAATGTTATGATTACGTTACGATAACTTGACTATTGGCAATGCGAATGACAACCCTCTAGTGCACGTAGAGGAAGCACATTTTGTTGCCGCCACAAAACGGATTCTGATCTGGTCTAAGTAATTTAAACATATAATCTCGATTGTTGATTACGCTCTACCTTAACTTTAATTATACTACCATTAATATTTGTACAAATACGGATAAGACTATTTTTTTCAATATTAAATTCTCGAATACAATTAAAAGCTAATATATTTAGACGATAATTCATACATTAAGAAAATATCTTCTGGGTGTCCCTTAAAGTGTGCTACAATTCATTCATTGGCCTTTCGATTCTAATAAAGCACAAAGGATTTCGCTCATTCAAATAGCGAATAAAGCGACAGATCTGTTTTTCCCAGAAACTTACTTACCTATTTATAATTGTTTTCTGTGTTTTGTTTACTTTATTTTTTTACTTTCATAATGCGTATAATAATTACTTTAAGTTTTGTCAATTTTCTTCATTGCACTAAAATAAAAGGTGTTCGACATATAATTTGAAAGCTCTTTCAAAGCTATGTATTTTTTGCGGTCTCGCTCCAATTTGAAACAGAAACTGACCGACGACCGATTAAAAGATGAACCCAATCCGCTGCCCGAACTCCCACTGGCCCTTAATTCATCGGGTGCTGCTCGCACGGAACCCAAGGAATGGCACCTACTCGTCAGGCACAAGCCATACTCCCAACACAACACAACACAACGCATGGAGAATTCTGCGACAATTGCCGGCGAGATTGCCTTTCCGTATAGGAAAACGTTTGTCTCCTCCAAGAATTCGCAGTACAAAATGTTGAAGCATGAGTGGCGCAAAAACATCCGCCTGGCACGGTAAGAGGAGCTACTCTTTATACCATCACGGCAATAACATAACACTTGTTATATACTTCTCTCGATCAGATCCAAAATCCAGGGGATGGGCTTGTATGCGGCCCGCGATATTGAAAAGTGTACGATGATAATCGAGTATACTGGCGAGGTAATCCGCACGGAGGTGTCCGAGATACGTGCAAAGCAATACGAATCAAAGGTGGGCGAATGGCAACATCACAATAAATTTATGTGTATAACAATTGTTTATCCAACTGCAGAATCGTGGTATTTATATGTTTCGGTTGGATGAGGATCGCGTTGTCGATGCACAACATAGAGGTGGCCTGGCACGCTTCATTAATCACTCCTGCAATCCGAACTGCGTCACTGAGATCGTTAAGATTGATTGCGATCTGCACATAATAATATTTGCCAAGCGAATGATCTATCGTGGCGAAGAGGTAATATGTATATTGACTTTTGTCCAGTATTATACAAATGCTTACGTTTATTTTGTAATCTCCCTCGGCCGTTAGTTGTCATATGACTACAAGTTCGATATTGAGGATGAATCCCACAAGATCACCTGCGCCTGTGGGGCGCCAAACTGTAGAAAATGGATGAACTAGGATCCGGTTACGCCAGCAAAACAACCACCCGCATTAGAACTAGCACTTGTGCCCATAAGGCCACGAGTTCCAAAACCAAAACCGATCAAACCACCCATACCAACAGAGTTCAGGTGTACGCGGAATCGCCGGCCCCCAGTGAACACAAAATAATAATGTTATCCACACGCATTGTATACCACATCATCAAAATAGTATATTTAGTAAGCAGTTTATTTATATATAAATGTAAATATATTTATTATATTTTTAAATATATATATATTTATATACATATCTATGTAAACGTTTTATGTAAATACGTATCTATGTATATTTATGTATATACTCAAATATATATATATATATATATATATATATTCGAAAATTCATAAATCGTAAGAATGCGCCCGTGCATATTGTAACTAATTTGTATCCTATTGCTCATAAGTCAAACGTGTTTTATAGTATAAATTTGAAAAAGGAAAATCGAAAAAAAGCAAGAACTAAATGAAAAACTTCACGCATAAATTATCTATAGCTAAAGCTTTTAAGTATGTATTTTATGTTACTACTCACCTTACGAGTCATATGTATTACGAACGTATATATGTACATTTACCCAAAGCCCCGGCGCTGCTCTGCAGGAGTAGCTCAGAAGTGGGTGTGCCTTCTGTATATTATTTTTGAATGTAGTTTTTTTATATCTATTACGAGACTATATAGGAAGAATATATTTAAAAAAATTAAGAAAGATTTGATGTACATCCAAATTAAATGTATTTTTACTTAATTTCATTTCGATTTTTTACCATACATACAAATTAATAATCAAATGTATATTTACATTTTAAGTAAATGTCAACACATTACACCATAAAACAGTATGTTTTATAAATATAATTTTTCGTTTATTTATAATATATATATACTTTGCTTTTTTGTAAAACCATTTAATTAATTTCAACAATTTACATAATGTAAATACAGACTCCTGTCTGTATAACGATCTGTGCCTTTTTGTTTGGATACATACGCAATCATCGCGTTTTGTTTTTTCGGCTCCGATTAAGTAATTTTTGCACCTGCACTGCAAATGCTAATGTTAGCATATCGAAGTTTTTTAAATACCATGAGATATTGTACATCAAGTGGATGCGTCGATTTTTATCCAGAAATGATTTATAAAAAACACTCATTTGTTCGGCGCTTATTTCGTCATTTCCATTCAATTTGTGTAGACGCACAAAATCGTCTTTCTCCTGCAATTAGAACAAAACAAACAATAAAATTTCTTATAAGCCTTTTATATATTTTACAGTTACATATAACAAATTGAGACAGCAAGGGGAATAGACACTCCGAGTCTACCAAGTGTTTAAAATACAATTCGTGATTTAAATTATCGAACACCAATGGAACAAGAAATTAACAAATACCATACAAACCTCATAGAACCGTTTGTTGTGCTTTGTCCAGAACTCCATATTCCATTTTTCAACCTCAATTCGCAAAAGCCGCAATTTCTTGGCAATTTCTGTTTCATTTTCATCGTAGTGCCATATATAAGGCCGTAGATTGGATTTGGGATCCGGTGGGCCAATATAATCGCTCTTTGCCGACTCCGGAATTGGCGGTTGTGTAAAACCAACGTACACAGGAGGAGTTTTCTTTGGCCGTGCCTGTGTTTGCGTTGGCGGCTCTGTTGCATACCATCGTGACGATACCTAAACAACGATACTAAAAGTTAAAGGAGCACCAAAGTATTTTTGTTTAATATACTCACATTATATATGCTTGCCAATATCCGAGGTGTTGCACTTTTATTCATTTCTAACTGTTATGTTTTGAGAAGTATGTGATGCGACTCGCAGCTGTTATAGGAAATATGATTACGTTACGATAGGTATCGGAAATGTTATGATTACGTTACGATAACTTGACTATTGGCAATGCGAATGACAACCCTCTAGTGCACGTAGAAGAACCACACTTTGTTTCCTGCCAAAAAACGGATTCTGTTCTTGTCTAAGTAATTTAAACATATAATCTCGATTGTTGATTACGCTCTACCCCAACTTTAATTATACTACCATTAATATTTGTACAAATACGGATAAGACTATTTTTTTCAGTATTAAAATCTCGAATACAATTAAAAGCCAATATATTTAGACGAAGCATATACATATTTCCAAAATTCATATATTAAGAAAATATCTTCTGGGTGTCGCTTAAAGTGTGCTGCAATTCATTCATTGGCCTTTCGTTCAAAAATAATATACAGCCTTTCTAATAAAGCACAAAGGATTTCGCTCATTCAAATAGCGAATAAAGCGACAGATCTGTTTTTCCCAGAAACTTACCTACTTTCTGTTTTCAATAATTAAATGAGTGCATAAATAAAATAATAATTGTTTTCTGTGTTTTGTTTACTTTATTTTTTTACTTTCATAATGCGTATGATAATTACTTCAAGTTTTGTCAATTTTCTTCATTGCACTAAAAAAAGGTGTTCGACATATAATTTGATAGCTCTTTCAAAGCCATGCCGTCCCGCTCCAAGTTGAAACAGAAAAAACAATACACACACATAAAAAAAATTAAAGAAAACATAAACAAAAGTGGCTTAAAACGTTTGCTTACAATTAGAAAAAAAAAGTTGCCGCATTAGCTTACATCTTTGTCCCTTTTTCTTGATCAGGCAACTCTTTATGCAAAAATAGATAAATTTATATGTATATAAATTTATATGTATATAAATATATATATATAGCCCTACGTATATATAAATATATATATACGTATATGTATGTAGTATTTATGGATAGACGCATGTATATTGTATATAAATATATATTACAAAGTATTTAGTTTCTTTTGTTACATATTATAAATTTCGTACACGTTCAACTCTTTGTCCGGCAGATAAACAGATAAGAACTAAAGCAGAAAAGGCCAAACCTTTATTTATAAAATAAGGTTCAAGTTAAAAAAAAATTAAACAATTAATTTTTGTAAACAAAATTAATAATGAACACAAGCAACACAAAATGTGTTGTGCGTGGGTGTTTTGTTTTTGTTTTGCTTTGTTGTTTTTTTTTTCCTGTTTACTCTTAATTACAATAGCAAAAAAATAATACAATAGTAATAATAAAAAAATTTTAAAAGAAAATTACAAGAACAATTTTCAGGGCGCATTGAATGTTGTTGTTGTTGTTATTTCGCCACTTGTTTAAAAGTAAGTTTTAGTTAATTAGCAAATACATATGCACTTATGTATGAATTTATGTATGTATTTATGTAGTACGTATTGTTTACATATTTGTTGTTATTGTTGTGGGTTGGTTTTACTTTGTTACTCTCCTTTTTGATTAAGCATAATTGAGTAGTTGTTGTCGCTGTTTATTTGTTTGTTTGTTGATTCAATTGCTGTTGTTGTGGTTGTTCTGATCAACGCTGTCCATGTTGGGCACATAGTCCAGCGCCATCATGCAGGCAAACACGGTCATCACCATCTTCGGCTTGACCTCGGTGATGTCCTCGGGCAAGGCGTAAACTCGAGCGCCAATCTTACGCGCCATTGAAATGGCATACTTGGCATTGGCCAGGTTATCCTAAGTAACAAAACACATTAATAAAATTCTATAATTACCAGCGCGATAGGGACGTACCTCTTGAGTGCCGCTGGTGCGCACCAGTTCGTAGTTAATGCTACCCTCCTTGATGGCATCGATCAGATCAATAACGATCTTGCCATCGGCAATAGCCTGATCGTTAAAGTTTTTCAGCTTCGACTCCTTGCCGGCGTCGCTCAATCGGGTGTTTACCCATTGCACAATCTCCTTCTCGATAATTGGGTTGCCGGAATTTGCCAGCCTGGACAATATGGACAATGTGTAGGCACGCATCAGTTGCCAGATCAGAGCTATAGATTTAACAAGTAGACAAATAAATTGTAGTGCATATATTCTGCACAATATATATTATAAAGGAGCATACCCAATGTGAGCGTGGCATTGCCATCGTTCAGATCCTGTCCAGCAATGCCGACGAGCGAGAATTTCAATTGTTTGCCAAGATCAACGGCATAATTGCAGTTCTCCAGCTTCTCCATGAACTTGCGCAGTGGCGTGAAGCGCTTGTGAACGCGACTCCAATTGACAATGCCTGGCTTGATCACATCGAACAGCTGGAAGATGACCAATCCGTCGGCCAAATCTGAGTACAGCCAGTTAACATGCGGCGCCACGCCCATCGAATTCATCCAGTTGCGGTAAGCTGTAAAAATAGATCACATAAGTTCAAAATCAATTATGTGCCG
This sequence comes from Drosophila demipolita, assembly GCA_035042405.1. Classification (NCBI taxonomy): domain Eukaryota; kingdom Metazoa; phylum Arthropoda; class Insecta; order Diptera; family Drosophilidae; genus Drosophila; species Drosophila demipolita. The sequence goes on along the minus strand of JAWNLI010000476.1, from coordinate 74,505 downwards.
TCGAATACATACTTTTCTCCTCGCGCGTCTCCTCAATGGACTCGAGTCCCTCGATCTGTTCGGGCTTGTCCAGGCCGGGATGATTGTTAAACAGATTGGCGACAAAGGCCAGATTTAGCTTGTAGACACCATTGACAACGTCCTGCGGCGTGAGGAAGCTGCGGCAGTTCAATTTGGCCGCCTGTTGCAGCATAATCTCGGCACGCGACTGCAGATCGGATTCGCGGAGTGCATCCAGATTGACATCGGCCTCATTTCCGGCAATTTGTTTCAGCAGATGCGTGTAGATCTCGGAGTCGACAATGTCCGATTGGAAATTGGTGCAGCGTCTCGAGATACCGGCACGCTCCAGGTGATGATTCACCCAGCGGAGCAATATGGCCTCCGGTGACATTTTCATCAGATCCTCCAAGCGCTCATTGTCAAACAGCAGTCCGGCCAAGCCAGGACAGCTGTCCAGCGTAATGTGACTAAACAGGCCAATGCGAATGATTTGCCAGAGCAGGCCGAGCACCAAATGGGGCTTACCCTTGGCCAAATCGTGGGCATCAATATTGACAATGTTGCAGCCAATGGCCTGCGACGAAACGAGCGCCAACGTCAGATTCTCGAACTCACGATAGACGGTCAGGCTCTTCTTGTTGATGGCGCGCTCATCGATTGTGTCGGGGCAGGAGTGATTGATGATCTTGCACAGCAAGATGCCGTCCTTGATCGATTGATACAGACGCTTGCCCTCGGCATCGATGGGCAGCAGATGCTGCAGATCCTTGTCGTGGCCCAGATTCGAGTTAATCCAATCAGAGAAGGCAAGCTGCTCCTCGAGCCGCACCGAGTGCGTGGTGCCCTCGGACGATATGCTGGACATGCCGCCTAACGTCTCCAGATTCTCCTTTTTGGAGACGACCGTCTTGAATGTGCTGGCCACATCCTTCGACTTGAGGTCCAGGCACAGCGTCTCAAACTCATCCAAATTCAATTTGCCCTGATGCGCCGTTCGCTGTTTGCTCTTGAACTCATCGATCATCTCGCGCACCTGATACCCGGCCAGCTTGAAGCCGACCTGATTGAGGGCATCCTTTAGCTCGTGTAGATCAATGAAGCCATCCTTGTTGGCGTCCAGCTGCAAGGCAAAGCAAACAAAAACAGTTGTCTGAATGAATTTTGTGTCTAAATTGATTTTCTGACTAATACTCTCATTACTCATTCACTGCAAGTTCAATTTAGAAAATTTCTGTTGTTTATATTTGCTGACTCATCAATTGGATTTACCTTCAAAATCCAATCGCTTAAACACATTCGAGACCAACATTGCCTTGCCATGTGGTTTTTTAAACACTTTTCACCACAATATATTTATGCATGTATTCGCTATTTATCAGTTACAAAGCCAGTAGTCATTAATGACTCACTCACCCCCGCATAAAAACTGGAAAGGCTTCCACATAACTTTATAGTCATTGGTAATTTAATTTTTGACGTATGAGTAAAGTTTATATCTAACACTAGCTAAGGAAATCAAAGGTAACCGCTATTGATATCAAAATGTCTGAATCGTGCGATCATCGTCTATGCAATAAAATGTATTATCTTTGAATTACTACTCATTATTAATATCATCTTGAGAAATACAACAGTTGCATGATTTGCCAAACTAACTATTAACCAAATACAATTTATGTCGTGAAAATAATAAAAATCATAAGCAATTTACAAATAATACATAAAGTTTTTATGTCGACGAGCCGAGTAAAACTTTCAGCGTTATATTAACAATAGTAAATAATTTAAGTTATAGAATAGAATATATAGACCGCCGAGTGCTGAGTGGAGCTTGCAAACTTTCCCAATGTCCCAAACATTTCGCTTGGGTGCGTGTGGGGGACTCGTCAAATATTTTTGTCTATGGTGTCAAATTCTCATCATGACCATATAGTATACTAAGCTATAAAGTTTGCATGCCTTGCCATATATGGGTGATTGTGTGGAATTTTTGTTATTCCGCTCGATGATGATGTTGTTGTTGCTTCGACTATTTCGTTTGCTCCGCGGCTTCGTTTTCCGATAAGATAACGTCTTGTGGCAAAATGGCAACAAAATCGAAAATAGCGCCAGGTTACGTATATGGTAATCATTATATATATATATATACATAAATATATGCGTGTGTAAATGCGAAAGGAGCAGCGCGGGCAGGTAAGTGATGATGACGATTGTGGTTGGTTGGTTCGACTGGTCCTAGGCCATGGGCCACTTGTTTTTGTGATAAGCCAAGCATAGGATAAATGGCCAAGAGCTCTGACTGACAACTAACGGAAGTTCGTTCTTCGCCACTGGTCAGTGGAGTGCGATTGCAAAAAGGTGTGTGAACTTTATCAAAGGTGTTCACTGTAACTGCCCACAAAAAAAAACCCTGTTGAGAGTGGTTTTTTTCTGCGCTGGTCTGCGTTATCGATTTAAAAAAAAAACACCAAGTATGCCGACACCAAGAACAACTACGGGAAGAGCAAATACTTTTTGATTACGTGAGCGTTACGTGAGTAATAAAAGTTGTTGGTGCAGAAATATATAATAATTAAATTCGAATTGAATTTTTGCACCTATTCAAATTTGATTTACGTACATCGGGCAGAAGTTCCTCCAGATTCTGCTTGAACTCCTCAATGGTTCGATGTTGTTCAACGTTGACAATATCGGACATTTTGATATATATATTTTTTTTTTAGTAATTATTACAACTGTATTTTATATATTTTTTTTGGGCACTTTGTATGTGTTCAATTTGGATGATTTTTCCAGTTGCTTCTTGCTAGCCACTTAATTGCTGAGCAAAATAAACAAAATAAAAAATTATGCGTAAATTAAGTAAATTGATTTAAGACGAAACACACACCGCAAAGAAAAGAACACAATAATAACGAAATTAAAAAAGAAACAGCACAAAACCCAAGATGGGGGTGGGTTGTGAGGGCGGATGCGCGATCGATTTGTGTATGGCACAAGTGCTGAACGACAGGCGGTCGTTGAATGAGAAGCAGGCGCATTCACAAATTTACCGTTACGTATCAGAACACCAAAAGCAAGAGAACAAGAGAGGAAGAGCAAGAGAGCGGGGAACATTAAGCGCGAGAGCCGAACGGGGTGCGAAAGACCGAACACCGAGAGCGAGATCAAGGAGAGAGAGAAATAGTGTGCAAAGGATGTGAATAGACTGCGTATGCGAATAAAGTAATACCAATATAATATATTACTCCACGTTTAGTTGTTAGCGCAACTAGACGAGCTGTAATACTAATTGAGCACCCGACGCCGTGCGCACTATTTATGCCTTTCCTTTTATCAGAGCAATGAAGAAAACCCACTCGCGCGACTTTAGCAATAAAATCGAAACACCGATAACACACACGCAGCGAGAGAGAAAAAATGTCTGATATTAAAACAGTGCATACATAAAAAAAATTACAAAGCCATATTTTAAAGAGCGACTCTTTTCTTGGTTTTTTTATTGTTAACGCAATAGTAATAGTTACTCACAATATTTTGCTAGAGCAGTGAAAAGCAGATTCTTCAATTATTGGCTATTTAGTCATTTATTTGTTATTGCATTTCAATGCATTGGCATTTGAATTCGGTTCAATTAGAATTCCACTTGAAAGTCATATGAGCCAATAATTAAACATTTTGTATCATACGGTACGTGTGTGTGAGTATGTGAGTGAGTGTGTTTTCATATTAGGTATGTTGGTCATTCGGTCCGATAAGACATCCCAGTGAATCGACCAGTCAACCAATCAGCCAACAACCACAGTAACAGTTGTAACAACAACAGAAACAGCCTTACTCCACAGCACATTTGAACCATCAGTCAGTCATTCAGTCAACAAAATCAACGCGATATCGATTAAGAATATCAGATTACGCTCGATTAACGAGCTATGTTGCAACAGGGTTGTCATATTTTTTAGAATTAGGTGAGTGCATTGCATCTATCAATTTCCCGTGATATGTGAGATCTTATTTCTCATCTAACTGATATCAAGCAAAGGCACAATCAGCAATTTTGCGCAAATCTTGAATATATTTATATTTCATATGATTCAAAGATTTTCATCTTTCAAATGTTTTGCCAATACTTAAATTCTTCTTTTTCTTCTCTAGTTAATAATAATACAAATGGTTGGTAAAAGCAAAGAACTTATAATTTTGGTAAATGTGACAACCCATTTTCAAGTGCCAAAAACCTTTAAGAAAATGCTTATACATCGCAAATTGTCGTTCAATTTCATACCTACTTACGTAAGTAGATGTATTGCATTTATGTATGTATGTACATTCGTAGTTAATTGTTTATAATTGATGACACTATGCACTTACTTTTGCTTACAGAGAAAGAGAGAGCGAGGTAGAAGAGAAATAGGGAGAGGAAGGGAGAGAAAGAGAGGAAACCACATGCCATTTAAACGTAATTGGTTTTTTAATAGCCATTGTATCAGGGAGCGCATTATGTGACAATTGCTATTTGCCAACTGATGTCTTGTTAAACATTAAATTAATACCATTTTGTCAGAGATAAGAAAATGTCTCGATAAGAGCGTCACAAAAAACAGTTACTTATTTATTAAACGCTATTGGGATAAGTGAGTATTTTTTTTGATTCTTAACAAAATGATATATTTCCTTTTCAGAATAATCAACATTTCAGCTGAAAGCAGTGTTGGCACTATTAATTGTATCGACATTTGTTTTTAAACAACAATCAACTTTCAGCTTTCAGCGATAAACTTGCAAACGCTTACTTGATGCATGCAGCAATTTAGCTGAAGAAGTTATTTCTATCGACAACTTGCTTTTGCATTACACTTGGCAACAAGTGGATTAGAAAAGTTGTTCGCCCGAAGACAGGTAAAACGTGAAATTCGTGAATAATTTTATTATTTATAAGGAAACTTTGTACGTACGTAAATTGGATAAAAAAAAGATAGTCCTTAAATTTGCGACTCAAAAAATTGATAATTTGCGAAATCGTTAATTAATAGCAGTTGACATACTTATCCCTAGGAAATTTGTGCGACTGGGACAAGTTTCCTAACTGTGCTCATAATACCATTCTTCACATACAGCTAGCTAACTTTTTAAGCACACATTTTACCTTGAGTGTTAACAAGTTCAAGTTCGCTTCTTGATACATTCAGTCGGTATTCGTCGCTTAAAATAGTTTCAAGCGTGTGGGCAAAAAAAACGCAACAAAAAAACTAAAACAGGTAAGCCAAGCAAAAAGGTCAAAACCAAACGGAAAAACTTACACAAACCGTAATTATGATTATGATTATCATTATGACGAGCAGCGCGCGAAAGTTCTGTTAATGAACTTTATTATTGTCATTTGGAGTCAATTTTCAGCAAATGAAGTTCATTAGCAGGCCACAAAAATGCTAAACGGCGTTTCGTTGTTTGTGTTTGTCTTTGTTTATTTGTTGGTTTGTTTGAGTCTTTCTTTGGTGCCAATTCGAGTCGCGACCTGTTGTGTAATGGCTCGTGACACGACGACTTCACCTCTGCAACCCCAGCCCCTCCGACGCGTTCATCACAGGCGTGAAAACGTCACACGAAAATAGAAAAGATAACAGTAAGACAAGTAAAAGTGCGTTGGTAGTAAAAGCTCGACCAGCGTATACCCTGCAGTTCGATTTTATCATCTATCTGGCAGATATTCATGATCGACTTTTGATAACTAACCTTTCGACTTTTACAATTTATAATTATTTATCTGATATGACCAAGGTTTTTCAAATTCAATTCTGTTTCTACATTGTGGGATCAGCGGCCAGTTATACCATTTGTTTGCCTTTGTCAATGGCTAAGGAGTATTCAACTAAATATGCACATGTATGTTTGTATGTATGTATGTAGGCCTGCGTATTACTTGTACTTTGTTATGGTTTTGTTATTGTTAGTTTTTCGCTTTCGTTGAACCGGTTTTGTGGTCTGGAACCAGTTCACTAGTTAAATTTCAATTGCTTAAGCCGAACACAAACCTTTGCTCGTTTGCCCCGTATGGGGCAAAGTGGATCGTTTGCTCTGGGTGACTATTCAAATGTTTGCCCAAACTGCATGCAGTTCACGGAGCAGACAGAGTCGTAGTTTAAAACCATAGCTGAAGCTGGAACTGAAGCTAAAGGTGAAACTGCAGCTGAAGCTGGTGCCCGACCTCGACAACAAACGCGGCATTACATCAGCGCAACATTAGCTGTTGACGTTGATTGAATCGACATCGGCATCAGTATCGCTAGTGAGTCAACAATAACAAACAAAAACAACATTGCAAACATGTTAATCAACACAGACTGCTCAATTGTACGAGTATTTGTATCTACATATCTAACAATCTATGCATAATTTGTCACTCTGCTCTATGTGCACATTGGGGCGAAGTACCTGGCAAACGATCGTAAATAGTCAAAGGAAATCGATTGAACAAAATATGAATAATCAGCCATCGCCAAGTCATGATTATGTATATGACAGTTGTTGCTATTGCCGTTGCCGTTGCCACACAAGAAACGTCTTTTGAGGCCAACACGATTGAAGCAAGCTCTGTTGCCACCTGACAAATAAATTGGTATTCAATTCAAATATCTCAAAAACAGTGGGTGGATGTGCAACCACTCTACTTAAACCTGTGCTGTGTGAAGTATCATTGAGTTGTATTTATTCAATCATTTTACACAGCTCTTAGTTCCAAATCATAAAATGTCCTGTTAAGAAGATATGATTTTTTTTTGTTTTATTATTTTTTTTTGTTGGCCATCATAATAAATATTCGCATTCGACTATTTTGTCACCTGTAGAGTCCAGTGTGATGTCAGTTTGTTGCTGTTGTCTTCATCAACATCGCGATGTCGCTGCCATTGTTGTTGTTCTTGCTGTTGTTTTTATCGTGCAGTCAATTGAAATTTGTAACACGTACAACAAATTTGACTTGGCGCATTGTCGGCTTGAGCACAGCTCGCATGTAATAAATTTTTATGTAGAAATTGGCAATGCGACTGACAACAAGATAAAGAGTCGTTGTGCATTTACACACACACGCACACTCAAACATACACACATACATATATACATTTGGATATACAACACTTACTTGCTCGGAAAGCTAACTGAATTGTATAATCAGCAGTGACACATATCCGTCGCATTAACTAATGCATAAGTCAAATGGTCATTTACCATTACTCGCCCAAACTACATACAAATATACTTTTCGTGAATTAGTTGTTGTTGTAGGGCGCGGCGTTTGTCAGCAGACTGATTGCAATTTTGTGTGAAACATAATACGCATATTAGTCATATAGATAAATGATATGTATTCTCGTTACATGGGTGAGTCAACCAACTGACCATTGGCAACGACGCGCCAAACAGCTCAGCAGACAAATAGTCTCCTTGGCATACAACAAACCACAACACACCTTATGGCGTTTTAATTAGCGTGAACAAAGGGAACACTCTGTTCACATGAACAGTTACCTATTAGTAAAGGTAGGAGTGTAGTGCTGCCACTCTGCTAAATATTGGTAATGGAGCCATTAACCCCACCACTCCCATCACGCTCTTCTCCCGTATGTGTTTGCAAATGTCTCTGTTACGCGCCTTTTTGGAGTGGGGATAATAAAGTGAAAACCTGCACTGAAAAGCCAGACAAATACATTGATCAATATGAACTTGCAGAGCGTGTGTATAAACGTTGTGATCAACGTCATAAAGTAACTGGTAATCCGAGTTTAAAAAACTCTGCACGCAAACCAAAAAAAAAACCAACCCGCACTAAACGAAGAAAGCGTCAAAGCTTTTGCATAAGGACAAACGACAAGTGGCAACGCCAAAGGTAAATCAACAAATAACAGCGACAAAGCTGGCATTAAACGCATCTACAATAACTTTCGCTCCATTTAAGCACAGTGGTCACAGGAGCGTCATCTCAATTTCAATTATTGAACTTCTTTGATTTTCTTATTTGAAATGCTATTGCAATTAAAATACAATAAATATATATTATTAGCATTTATAAATGAGTCTCGCCTACTTAAGACAATTGGGCGTAGTCGCTGTACTTGCGGTAAATGTGTTCTTTGCCTCATTGATGTCATATCATATATATCTCTTATCTATGTGGCAACAAATATGTACAGTCAGTCATAAGTGAACTGTCAGTCTCAAGACAACACGAACCACTATGCACGAGTTGCACGACTTGCACGACTTGCACGAATGACACTCTAAGACGTTGGGCATCTGCATGCACATTCATGCATTCTATAAGTATAAGCTAAACTCAGTCGTATCCTCTTTGATTCAATGCGAAAGAATGTTGAAGTGCATATGCACACATAGAAACACATAAACCCACATGCATACATATTTAAGTAGCGTTTTACCCTCACCCCTTACCGTTCTTCTATCACTGACTCCTACCCCAAGCGCACTTAAAATGCACTTGATATAAGCCAAGCACGCAGCTAAAATAACAAAAACAAATGTTGCTGTTGTTTTTATTGTTGTGTGTGTGTGAATGGACACAAAAACAACAGAAACACAAACAAAAACTACAGACCTAATAAACGCAGCCCAATGAATTATGCGCTTGCATATCCACTTCAACTCACCAACCAAGTTAAGGAATGCACACCAGCCTCCGGCAAATTTACTGATAAACTATAAAAATATTTATGCATGTATTCACACACAAATGCATATCTGTTCACTCAAAATGTAAGACTGCGGCAATTAACGCTGACACTCCCACGCGCAATTCAAAACATTAAATAAGAATCGAGGAAAAGTCACAAGCCACAGGAAAATAAAAACGAAGGCAAAGGCAAAATAAAAGCAATGCTTTCTGACAATATGGCAACAATCCATCCGCTTTGACATAAACAAAAATGAAGCAAAGTAAACATTGAATAAGTACAGCTCCCCAACTCTGGCTGCGCTGCATTAGTCATCGTAAGAGCTTCACAATGCCTGCTGAGGCTGATTAATAAAATCAACAACAAAAACATCCACAACAATTTTAAGTGTCAATCAGTGTCAGTGTCAATAATTTAGCATTTCACGCCTCTGCTCCACCGGCACCCGATCGCAACCAACAACCGCCTACGCTGCACTCAATGTTATTTTTAAAATATCTCTCTTTTTCTCTCTCTCTTAGTTATCCTTTTTATCGTTTTGTTTGCCACGCATTTTGATCATTGAGCTTGCTTGATATTTTCACAATGGCACATTGTATTTTGATTAACGCTACGCGCGTGCTCCTCCACTGTTCACGCCACAAATTGCATTTGAATGGGAACAAGTGTGTGGGCGTATAAAAAGATCGGATGCAGGCACAGCAATTACATTTGGCAAATCGAAATGCAACACCTGAAAACTATTAAAACTGTGTGCACGATCGTGACACAGTGTATGTGTATGTGCAATGAAATTGTACACAAAATTTCCAAACGAAAATTACGGCTGCCCCTTGAACTAGAGAACTAGAGACAAAATCGTCGCTGATGGTGTAGTTGTGTGTTGCTGAGTCGTAGTTTTCCATGCTCCCCATCTTTGTGCTGCTCTCTCTCTCTTTCTGTGTGTGTGTCTTTATTTTAAGCAGAAACCGGTTTTTGTCTTCTTAGCCTCTGTGGGTCTGTGTCTCTTTAAGTTTGCCGTTGTGTTGTCATACTATGGAAATACTTGCACACACACAGTACAAATATATTTATATATTATTCAAATTTTATTTTTGCGAAATTCATATGAAATTCCAAGTAAAGAGAAAGAAGATGCCTGCCTAGCTTAGCATCTGTCGATTAGTCATAAATAAGTGTACGTAAGTTTTGCGGAGGGGGTGTGTTTGCGAAGGAAACTTGTGCGTCGGCAAAGGGGCAAGGCGCATGCGCTGCTGCTGTTGGTTGTTCTTTTGCAATGGATTCACACATACACACAGAGAGAGAAGAGACATGGCGTTGGCACCACCCAAGGGAACTTGTTTTCCCCCATGCACTGCGCTCCCCCACACACGCACATGCACAAACACACACATATAAATGTGTATTTATACATAACTGCATACATACTTATGAATGCATATGTATGTGTGTATGCACGCTAGCTGGAGCATTACCGTTAGCTGTTGTTGATGCTGCTCTCTTCATGGGGGGGTTGTTGAAGGCCATTGTCGCTGGAGCTGTCGACGTTGATTTGACGCTGACGCCCACATGCACCGGTTAACGGTTTTGCGCAGTGCTCTTTTATGTGAGTCATGCAATTGGCATTTAATATATATGTATGTGTGTACATAGTTCCCTTTACAGTTGCCCATATTGATTTAACATTTACTGTACATATTTGTATGTATATATTATTAAATATATATTTACATATATGGTAATGGTTCATATTCTCTTTACTCACCTCTGTAAATTTCTCTTTTATCTCGGCCTTTTCGTCATTGGACAAAGATTTCGTAAATTTGTTAAGTGTTGCCATTTTGTTTTTGTTGTTCTTGTTGTGTTTGTTGTTGTTGCTGTGACTGTTGCTAATGTTCTTTGTTTTTCTGCTCTTTCTTAATTGTTATATTGGCTATTATTTATATAAAATATAGGGTTAATTTCACTTTATTTCTGCTGACGCTTTTTTGCCACTCTCTTATTGTTTTTGTCTCGTTCTTGTTGTTGTTGTGCAAAAAGTGCGCCGCTTCTGCTGCTGCGTCGCGACGCTGTCTGTCTGCTTGTATTGTTGTTGTTTTGTTGTTTGTGTTGTTGGTGGTGGGTTTGTTTGCTTGCTTTCAGCAAGATGGGAGATGGGCTTTTCAGGACGGCTGGGGAGACAACGGTGACACTTTCTTCTCTGTTTTGGGTGGTGGGGTTAGCGGCGACTTTACTTTTATTTATGGCTGTTATTGTTAATAATTCTCTTACACGCTACTGCGCTGGATAATTGCTATTTTGCAATTTCTATTTTGTTATTGCTTATTGCTGTGGCGGTTGCTTTTGCTTTTGATTTTCTCCTCCTTTTGCTCACTTTCTCACTCTCTGTTTTGGCACGACTTCTTTTTGCACTTAACAAAATATGAACGCACAAGATTTGGTCTCACACTACGCCGCTAGTATTTACACGTTTCTCTAAGCTCAGCTTATTCAATTCTGTTGCTATTGTTTAGCCGGCTTCTTTTATGTGTGCTGCGTACCCTTTGTTATTCCCTAATCAATAACAATAACTCAAAAAACGACAAGGAATGATTTATATTGCTGTCAGGGTTCACGAACCATGCGCAAGAAAGTCTGAACTGAAACTGACGGAGCCTGAAACTGTGTGACCGCTGGTGGCTTGCAGTAAAATCCGCTTAACTACACAAAATACCAACGCATTCATTTGAAATCTAAAAAAAATACATAGAAAGAAACAATAATGTATTTGAATGCGTTATTCTGGCTTACATAGATGAAAAACAAAATTTGGATTTGAATAAGTTTTTTAAATCATTTACATTTGCAGTATAGTCCATTATATAAACAAAATAATAAATTGTATTATCAAAGGTCACAAAAATAAACGTTCATTTCGTAAGTTAAATAACACTGGGGACGGTTGCTAGACGTAATTTATAAATACCAGAAAACTGTTAGCGCACATTTCAGTCGCGTGAAGTTAGCTGCGAACGCAAATCAAAGCTGTCGACAACAAATAGAAACAGAAAAAGTAGAATTGTGTCTTTTTTATTTATGTGTTTCGTGTTGGAGTAAAATGCACATTAAGCAGGTGAGTTAACAATAATTAAAATAATATGCATAGTCCAGTTGTTGTTAAATGCGCTCCCATTGTAGATAATCATACAAGGCTTCAAGAGTTACAAGGACCAGACGGTCGTCGAGCCGTTCGATAAGCGTCACAATGTCGTCGTTGGACGCAATGGCTCTGGCAAAAGTAATTTCTTCTATGGTAAGTGCCTCATTCCACTTGCGATTCCGTTGCCATTAAACACATATATACACGTAGCTATCCAGTTTGTGCTGAGCGATGAGTTCACACATCAACGTCCGGAGCAGCGGCAGGCTCTGCTGCATGAGGGGACAGGAGCACGCGTAATTTCCGCCTATGTGGAGATCATATTTGATAACTCGGACAATCGAGTACCGGTAAGTATTATGTGAATGGCATACATATACATATATACCTTAAATACTTGGCTTGCTCGAACGTTTGCAATAGATCGACAAGGAGGAGATTTACTTGCGTCGTGTTATTGGCGCCAAAAAGGATCAGTATTTTCTCAACAAGAAGGTGGTGCCGCGCAATGAGGTCGTCAATTTGCTCGAATCTGCTGGCTTCTCCAGCTCCAATCCGTATTATATTGTAAAGCAGGGTAAAATCAATCAAATGGCCACCGCCGCCGATTCGTATCGCTTAAAGCTGTTGCGAGAGGTGGCCGGCACTCGGGTGTACGATGAGCGCAAGGAGGAGTCCTTGAATCTGTTACGCGAAACGGATGGCAAGGTGGAGAAGATCGTGGAGTATCTAAAGACCATCGAGGATCGTCTGCAGACGCTGGAGGAGGAGAAGGAGGAGCTTAAGGAGTACCAGAAGTGGGATAAGACACGCCGCACCCTTGAATACATACGCTACGAGACTGAGCTGAAGGATACACGACGTGCCCTCGAGGAGCTGCTGCTGCAGCGCAAATCTTCATCGGACAAGAAGAAGAACTACAACATCGAGATACAAAAGGCGCAGGAGAAAATCAAGGAGGTGCAAAAGAACCTGAAGGAGGCTAAGAAAAAAGTGACCAGCACCAAGGAGGAGCGCTCAGTGCTGATGACGGAGCAGCAGCAATTGTTGCGCGAAAAGACAAAACTCGATCTGACCATTGTCGATCTGAATGATGAGGTGCAGGGCGACAACAAGTCAAAGGAGCGTGCCGACCAGGAGCTCAAGAATCTCAAGGTGACAATAGCCGAGCGCGAGAACGAACTGGACGAGGTGAAGCCGCAATACGAGTCGATGAAGCGCAAGGAGGATGACTGCTCACGCGAGCTTCAACTCAAGGAGCAGAAGCGCAAGGAGCTGTATGCGAAGCAGGGACGTGGCTCACAGTTCTCGTCGCGCGAGGATCGCGACAAATGGATACACAATGAGCTGAAATCGATCAGCAAACAGACCAAGGACAAAATCAATCATCATGCCAAACTAGTGGAGGATTTAAAAAAAGATGCCACTTCGGAGAAGGATCTGGGCACCAAGATTGAGGAGCACTCCTCTGAACTGGAGCAGCTGCGCCTCCAAATCGATGAGCACAATAAGAAATATTACGAGCTGAAGAAAACCAAGGATCAGCATCAATCCATGCGCAACGAACTGTGGCGCAAGGAGACCCAAATGACTCAGCAGCTGCAAACACAAAAGGAGGAGCTCTCCCGTGCCGATCAAGCGTTACGCAGCATGGCCGGCAAACCCATCCTGAATGGCTGTGACTCCGTGCGCAAAGTTCTCGACAGCTTCGTGGAGCGCGGTGGCCAATCTGCGGCTATAGCCCGTGCTTATTACGGTCCGGTTATCGAGAACTTTAGCTGCGATAAGACGATTTATACAGCCGTCGAGGTCACTGCGGCGAATCGCCTGTTCCATCACATTGTCGAGTCGGAATACGAAGGCACCCAGATCCTTAAGGAGATGAACAAACTCAAGTTGCCCGGCGAGGTGACATTTATGCCTTTGAATCGCCTCCAGGTGAAGATACACGATTATCCGGATGATCCGGACTCGATACCAATGATATCGAAGCTCAAATATGATGAGCAGCACGATAAGGCGTTGCGCTATATCTTCGGGAAGACGCTCATCTGTCGTAATTTGGAGCGTGCCACAGAGCTGGCGAAGAGCACCGGGCTCGACTGTGTCACACTCGATGGGGATCAGGTTTCGTCGAAGGGCTCCCTCACCGGCGGCTATTTCAATACTTCGCGTTCGCGTCTAGAGATGCAAAAGAAGCGCACGGAATATACTCTACAGATTACCGAATTCGAGAAGAAGCTGAGCAAGTTGCGCAACGAGCTGAAGTCGACGGAGAACAACATCAATTCGATTGTCTCCGAGATGCAGAAGACGGAAACGAAACAGGGCAAATCAAAGGATGTCTTTGAGAAGGTGCAGGGCGAGATTCGTCTGATGAAGGAGGAACTGGTGCGCATCGAGAAATATCGTGCGCCCAAGGAACGCTCGCTGGCCCAATGCAAGGCCTCGCTGGAGGCGATGAATAGCACCAAGTCCAGCCTGGAGGCGGAGCTCAAGCAGGAGCTAATGTCAACGCTCTCTGAGCAGGATCAGCTGGAAATTGATAAGCTCAACGAGGATATACGTAACCTCAACCAGAACAACAAGGATGCATTCACACAGCGCATGCAGCTTGAGGTGCGCAAAAATAAACTGGACAATCTTCTGATTAACAATCTGTTCCGCCGACGCGATGAGCTCATCCAGGCACTGCAGGAAATCTCAGTGGAGGATCGCAAACGTAAGCTTAACAATTGTAAGACGGAACTGGTCTCAACAGAGAAACGCATCAAGAAGGTCAATGCGGATCTGGAGGAGATTGAGAAACGGGTCAATGAGGCTGTGCAGCTGCAAAAAGAACTGCAGGCGGAGCTTGAGACGCATGTACGCAAGGAGAAGGAGGCCGAGGAGAACATCAACAAGGATAGCAAACAACTGGAGAAATGGACAACCAAAGAGAATATGTTGAATCAGAAGATCGACGAATGCACCGAGAAGATTGCCAGTCTGGGCGCCCTGCCTATGGTGGATGCCGCCTACACGCGCATCTCGCTGAAAAACATCTTCAAGGAACTGGAGAAGGCCAATCAGCATCTGAAGAAATACAATCATGTGAACAAGAAGGCGCTCGATCAATTTCTCAGCTTCTCCGAACAGAAGGAGAAGCTGTACAGGCGCAAAGAGGAACTCGATGTGGGTGATCAGAAGATCCATATGCTCATCCAGTCGCTGGAGATGCAGAAGGTCGAGGCAATACAGTTCACATTCCGGCAAGTTGCCCAGAATTTCACCAAGGTCTTCAAGAAACTGGTACCCCAAGGCGCTGGCTATTTGATACTGAGGACAAAGGACAACGAGGGCGAAGAAATGGAAAAGGAGGTGGCCAATTCGGATGCATTCACTGGCATCGGTATACGTGTCTCTTTTACGGGCATCGATGCCGAAATGCGTGAAATGAATCAATTGTCTGGCGGACAGAAATCACTCGTCGCCCTCGCCCTCATCTTCTCCATACAGAAGTGCGATCCGGCACCATTCTATCTATTTGATGAGATCGATCAGGTAATCAGAGCGGCACTAGCAGTTGCAATTAGACCAACTGCCTTAATCTTTATATCTTTCATCTTGCAGGCACTGGATGCAATGCATCGCAAGGCTGTGGCCGATATGATCCACGAACTGAGCGACACCGCACAGTTTATAACCACCACATTCAGACCGGAGCTACTGGAGAATGCCCACAAATTCTATGGCGTGCGCTTTCGCAACAAGGTCAGCCACATTGATTGTGTAACCCGCGAGCAGGCCAAGGACTTTGTCGAGGATGACAATACACACGCTTAAGAGCAGCACACCTCCCCTCCCATCTCCTCCACTACACTTCACTCCACTGCACTCCCATTCCATTCATCTAACTTCCATCTAACATCTAAGCTCCATCTCAAGAAGCAGAAGCGCAAGGAGCTGTATGCGAAGCAGGGACGCGGCTCACAGTTCTCGTCACGCGAGGATCGCGACAAGTGGACACACAATAAGCTGAAATCGATCAGCAAACAAATCAAGAACAGAATTATTCATCATGCCATGGTGGACGATTTAGTAAACTATGTCACCTTCGAGAAGCATCTGGCCACCAAGACTGAAGGAGCACTCGTCAGCTTCATGGAGTGCGAGGACCAATCTGCGGCTATAAACCATACCTATTACTATCCGGTTTTCGAGAACTTTAGCTGCACGGCCGTCGCGGTCACTGCAGCGAACCGCCTGGTCATCATTTTGTCGAGTCGGAATATGAAGACTTCCAGATCCTCAACAAACAATAAACAAACTGAATTTGCTCGGCAAGGTGACATATGTTATTGAATCGCCTCCAGGTGAAGAAACACGATACACGATTATCTACATTTTCAACAATTTATACAAGCGATTTAATTTTAAACTTAACAAAAATAAAACATATTTGCATCTTGGACACAGACCATTACTTTTGATAACAACAGATAAATAAGCAAATAGAAATAAATAGAAAACAGGTCGCTTTTTTATTCCAGCCTTGACCTTAAACTAATTTTCCAGTTTATTACAACTAATTAATAAATAAGTCATTTACCATGTCGGTAAATGGACACATTTTTTTTAAATATAAAAAACATCGTTTATTGACTAAGAACCCATTTGAATGAATCTCGCAGATTGACAGGTAAAATAAAAAATCAACGCCTAAAAATACATATACAAGTAGGATATATAAAAATGTCTCAGAGTTTCGCGCTAAATGCAGCATCAATCAGTTAATTAACAAGTCTTTAAGCATGCTCAATCGTCATCATCATCATCACGTGGTGGTCCCATCAATTAGCTCCTGGGTGGCATTGATGGCAAATATAACTGAGAAGCACATGCCCACAGTTTCCACCTCCAATACGGTGATATTGAAGTGCAATGTTAGGCGCCACAGTACAAAATGATTGAGCAGCACCAATATGGCCAGCCCCAATGACCACGAGTGCTCCTCGATGATGGCGATACGCCAGAGGCAATATACATTCCACAGCACGCAAATGGTTAGATTGAAGCGCTCTAACTGGGTAAAGATCATTGCCAGCGTTGACTTTTCGTTGAAACAGCGTCGCAAGCTGCTTAATGTTAATATGCTCATATACAAAGCCAAAACGATGACGGACCAATTGATGCCGGCTCCCAATTGGATTTTGCCAGCGATGCCCTGCAGCTGGCCAGTGATCAGCGTGACAAATATGACCGGTGCATAGCGGAGTGACTGCTCGCAGATGCATCGCTGCACATTGCCAGGATTGGGATGCGTGTAGCGCAATATGCAAAAGACGCTGTGTGCAAAGATTAAACCATATGCGGCCAATCCATGCCGCCCATTACTGTAGTGTTTGATTGCCCAGCCGGAACAGACGGCCAATATGAAATTCAACACGCTCAAGGCGAGTTTCGAAGTGAAGGAGCTGCCGACACTGAGAGCCATTTCGTCAGATGCTCTAACACACAAGAAATTCCAACTTACAACTGTTGTTGTTGTTATTGTTGCTAGCAGAACTACTTTAAAAATATCTAAATAATCGATAGGCAGAAACACGAATATGGTAGAAATTTTACAACAAATCAAGATTCGCACCAATGAACTAGTTCATAGAATCTACCCATCATTACGCGTGGTTCATTCTTCTCTTTTAAGGGACGCGCGCAAGCAATTTGTATTTTGTTATTGGTTAATTTTTTGTGTGTTTTCTTCTGTTTTACAGTTAATTTAAACAACGCCAGCAAGATGGCGGATCCGAATGGATTTAAGTTGTTCGGAACAGTAGATCCGACCACAATAAATGTGCGGCTAAAAGAAAAATTTGCCAAACTGACACTTTCTTCCAACAAGAAGAAGCAGCAGCAGCAATCTGCAAAACAGGATCAACAACAAATCGTTAGTCGTCAACTTTTTGACGATCTGGATAGCTTATATAAAATAACTGTTGCTAAGTCTTACGAGCATCCATTGCTGCGCAGTGACACTTCATCATTAAGCGTAATGGGACGGCAACAGGCTTCAAAGGCATCGAGCGACGATGTCTCAGATTATATGGAGGCACTGCAGCTGAGCGCCGATGGGTGCACCCAGCGCACAGTGGATGCAGATGCTGATGCAGATGTGGATGTGGAGCGTCCATCTGCACAGATTTCCATTTGTATATCTTCAACAACTGAGGAGGATCTGGATGACGATGAAAATGACGACAATGATGACAAATCGTGCATTACCATTTCCGATACCAGTGGCAGCGAGTGTGGTCCAGTGGACAAACAGCACCACCAGGAACCAGAGTCGGAGTCAGGCATGGCAGTCAGTGGACAGCCAGGAACAAAAGCTACTACAAAGCCACTGGCTGTTCGTCTCTCCGACGGCAAGGTGCAGCGTATTGGGGCTTTCCTGCGTGACGTATCCTTTGAACGGCATGCAATGATTCGACGGGGACATACGGAAATGTCTGACGATCATACGCGCTTAGCCAGCGCTGATACTGAGTCCATGAGTATGCTCGACGTCGATTGCTCGCATTTACCCTCGCATGTGACTACGACCACGCCCACGATCAGGACAACGCCTAAATCGGTGTCCAATGGGCAGCTGGATAACTGCAAGCGATTGGCGGATAATGATACCGAGATTAATACTTTCTGCTCCTCCGAAGGGCAGTTGGAAACGGATAGCAGCAAGCGGCTGGCCCATGGTGACACCGATGTAAACACTCCCGACATGGACGAGTCGCTGTTTGATTCCACGCACTTGGACCAGACCATACCGGAAACCAGCACCGAACTGGAACCATCTCCTGCCCAGCCCAGCTCGGCTTCATCGGCAGGGACTGAGACAGAAGCGGATATACAAGTTAGCAGCATTAATATATCGGCAAAGATTAACATTAAAATTCACATACCCAAAATGGATTTGAGCTCGGCGGAGTCCGAGGATGCACCACCCGAAGAGGGGGAGGCGGATGAAAGCTATGTGCAGCCACAGAACCATGCACAAGAGAGGCAACTGTCTCGGACGCAGCCACAGGAACAGGAACAGAAGAGTTCTATTTTCGGTGACGATGCATCAGAGGATGAGCAATTTCTGACGAACGCTGAAAAGTTGTTGAATGAACTTTATGGCAAAACCTGGCAAACACCGGAGAATATACACATCCTCAAACACCCCAGTGCTAGCAGGGGCAAAACAGTAGCAACAAAAACAAGAACAACAAAAACAGCATCGACATCGACAGGGATAAAAGGCACACCGCTAAACGAGATCAGGCGACAGCCAAGAGCAAATCGTCCAGCTGCGACAACAGCTAAGAAACGAATGCCACCTCCACTTGCAACGCCCAACGAGAGCGCACTGGGTGATTTTAGCCTCTGTACGTATTTATTACAATAAGACTCGAAATTGTTCATATTCTTTACATTTAATTTTGTAGTCAAACAAGCACTGCATTCCACCAAACTGAATTCGACGCATCTGCCCAAGGCGGCGAGGACGGAGAGGCGACCGATTAAGCAGGTTATGCGCTCCAATCATATACACGAGGAACGCTGGCGGGCTTTGGTTGATACGGATAGTGGCAGTGATGCCTCCGATGATGAGGATGCCAACGCCACAGCATCAGACAGCAGCGACAATGCCGATGGCAATGCTAATGACTGCAATTTGACCTATTTGGATCTGACCAAGGCCGAGGTAGAGGTGGTCAACAATCCCGATGCAGAAGCTGCCGGTGGGTATATTTGGACAAAGCACCATACATGAGTGAAAAGTCTTAACTCAATTATTATACAATAATTTCTATGCATTTCTGCACCGTTTGCAGTGACCAAATTTCCAAAACGACTAGATGACATTCTACGCACCTGTCGCGCCACCGATAAACCCAAGTTGCCTGCAACGCCTGCCACTCCTAAAACGCCTTCAACGGTCGCTGATCGTATTCCGACACGCCGTCAACTGTTTACGCCAAATACGGGATTTGAGACCGATGCAGAAGCCATGCGCATTGTGGACCAAGCACTCGACACGAGCTGCCTGGATGACCTGGAGGGCTTATATTTGCCTGATACGGCGGTGCACAGGCGTTTGCAGGAAGTAAAAAAACAGCTGGGCATTCCCGTAAAAACGCCAAAGAGGATACCGATCTTTAAGCTACCTACGCCCCGGACCGCACCGCCGGTCAAAACCAAGACCAAAACAGTGGAACGTAAGCCGCCACAAAACAATGTCAATAAAGGCAAGGATGTGGACAAACGCAATGGCAAATGCAGCTTCATGAAGTCGCTGGAGGCACAGATCAGCCGGGATCGTTGCGACAACGAGGCATTTTTTTACCGCGAGAACTATGAGAAGAACAAAGAGCAGCTGGCGATGCGCCTGTATGACATGTTCAACGCCCAGGTCACCGATAATAAACTCCAAGTGACTATTACCTGGTCCAAGCTGCTGCGCAGTACTGCGGGCAGGTGCAAAAATAAACAAAGGTTGCTATCGAAAGGCAATGGGAAGCTATTAATTTATACGTAATAGCTAATAATAATTCTTTGCTCTCCATTTGGCAGATTAAAGCAGCGAAGTTGCGTTGTAGAGCTGAGTTCAAAAGTGCTGACCAGTGCGGATCGATTGCGATGCACCTTAATTCATGAGCTGTGCCATGCGGCAACCTGGATATTCAACGGTGAGGGGGGACACGGTGCCGTTTGGAAGCGTTGGGCACAACTTGCAAATGACAAGTTTCCCGATCTGCCGACGATTAGAGTTTGTCATGATTACAGTATTGAGTTCAAGTACACATATAAATGTGTTAGCTGCAACACAGCGTAAGTTGCACACGTATATAAATCTGAGTCAAATTGTTAATAACACCAGTCTTATACAGTTCACATGCACACTCAAAATCTCGCAAGGTGGAGAACCTACGGTGTAGCATTTGCCGTGGACCGATCATGCTGTTTCTTAACAAGAAGGACAAGTCTGGAAATATGGTGCCGACGCCGGTGCGAGAGGCGTCCGGTTTTGCCAAGTTCGTCAAGGAGAATTTTCAAAAGTACAAACGCCCCAATCTTACTGCTCCTGAGGTAATGCGCATTCTGGGTGCGGAGTATGCCAAGGTGAAGGCCACAGGTCATTTGGCAAAAACAGACGAAGCGGCCACGATCCTTAGACAAGTGGAGATATTAGCATTAGATGATGATGATGACTAATAATAGGCGTACAAAATTCGTGTATTATTGTAAATTGTCCATATTTGTAAAAATAAAAATAAACATTTTCGCATCTTTGTCGTTGAAATTATCAGTTTTCAGTGTGGCACAACTTATTTGCATACAACCGGAATAATCGATTGTTGGGTTATCGATGTGGTTACGATTTCAATATACTCAGAAAAGGCAACATTGACGTCAGAGTAAGTAGCAATTTGTTGCCCCTGTAGGTGGATTTTTGAATTAAAAAGCCGCATAACAAATTGACATTGCCAATGTTGATCCTATAAAAAGCGTAGCGTCGCACATAAACATAATCTAACTTAACATTTTTGCCTGTTAGCGGAATTGATGGTCATGCCAAGCAATTGTGACATCAACACTTGCACTGCTGTCATCACTGACACACATACGCACACAATAGTAAACATTTAGTTGCAGAACCGAACACGTCAGCTACGCGGTTGCCGATTGTAGTTTGGCAAACAATTTGTTTTGATCAACCCAAATTAATAAATTGAGTGCACCAACTAGGCATTTTTAATAAAAAAGTTGCAAGTATTCACTAGCCGGTTACCGACAAACGCTGCAATAAAATGGTAAGCTCACACACACATGCTTGCGTACGCGTCAACGACGGAAGTTGGGCTTATCTTTCACAAACCTTCTTTTTTCTTGTTCTTCTTATCCCCTGCAGGTACTCATTGCCGCAGCAGTCTGCACAAAGAATGGCAAAGGTAAGCAAACCATGCACTACATATTCCTGTGTATATTCACATTGAATCCAACAAATGCACACATATAAACACAAACACTCTTTCGCATACACATGCACAGTTATATTGTCACGTCAGTTCGTTGAGATGACGAAGGCGCGCATCGAAGGTCTGCTGGCCGCATTCCCCAAGCTGATGACCGCCGGCAAGCAGCACACGTATGTGGAAACGGACTCGGTGCGCTACGTTTACCAGCCGATGGAGAAGCTCTACATGCTTCTGATAACCACAAAGGCCAGCAACATACTGGAGGATTTGGAGACGCTTCGGCTCTTTTCCAAAGTGGTGCGTACAATAATAATACCAATGTTCTGTAGCTAAGGGAAGTATGATCCTGTCAGTAACTTATGAATATATATGCTAGGATGTCAAACCGCAATTGGAATGGGAATCGGAACCGAATGTTTACCGATTGAAATTCAGAATCATAATCAAACCCAGTATATAAATTCAATATTTTTTAAGACTCCAACACCGGAGCCGGTATTATATTATTATTTGTGCCGAGGAGACCGTATCCGAACATATTTATGATCCCGTTTATGGATGCATTTGAATGTGTTTTTTTTCAACTGAAAGGGTCAGATCGAAACGACTGTTGATCCTGATCCAATAGACAACCGAATAAAGTGTTTCAAATAATACCGAAATCCTTGCCCGAATTTGTATACTTTATGTACAATATTCAATCGCAATCGGCTTAAAATCCTGTTATACAAAGAGAAAATCAATGCATACTCGTATTGTGATACACTGATTCCAATTAAGCAGATGTGGTATTATTAATTATATGCTTACACTCGTTATTCATGTGTGTAGATTCCCGAGTACTGTCATTCGTTGGACGAAAAGGAGATTGTGGAGAATGCGTTCAATTTGATATTCGCCTTTGATGAGATCGTTGCGCTTGGCTACAGGGAAAGCGTGAATCTTGCGCAGATCAAGACATTTGTTGAGATGGACTCGCACGAGGAGAAGGTGTATCAAGCTGTGCGTCTGACCCAAGAGCGCGAGGCTCGCCAAAAAATGCGTGAGAAGGCCAAAGAACTGCAGCGTCAACGCATGGAGGCCAACAAACGTGGCGGTCCCTCAATGGGTTCGCTGAGTGGACGCAGCGGTGGCTTTAGTTCCGAATCCGGCTTCGGCAGCAGCAGTGGCAGCAGCTCCATTGGCAGTGGTGGCAACTCATCATTTGTGCAGTCGGAGGCAAAGATTGTGACAACAAAGGCGGCCCAGTCAGTTGAAATCATTAATCATTGCCCCTCAATTTGTAATTGATCTCTCTCTCTTCCTTATAGGAAGCCCGTGTCGCGCAATGCGCTCAAGTTGGGCGGCAAGTCCAAGGATGTGGACAGTTTTGTGGATCAACTTAAGAGCGAGGGCGAGAAGATTTCCAATCTGGCACCAGCGGCAGCACCTGGCAGCTCCGGCACAGCGGCCAATGCCAGTGCAGCGGCAAAAGCTAAAATCTCCGCGGATATTCATACGGAAAGGTATATAGACTATTTAACTCGACCCTGCTTGAAATTGTGTTAATTTTCAATGCGTTTGTTGTAGTGTGCATCTCAAAATGGAAGATAAGCTGGTGGTGCGTCTGGGACGCGATGGTGGCGTACAGCAGTTTGAACTAACTGGTTTGCTAACGCTGCGCATTACCGATGAGAATCTGGGACGTATCAAGGTGATGTTGGCCAATAACGATGCACAAGGCATACAGCTGCAGACACATCCAAATGTTGACAAGGAACTGTTCAAATCGCGCGCCATGATCGGACTCAAGAATCCAGCCAAGCCGTTTCCTCTCAACACCGATGTGGGTGTGCTCAAGTGGCGTTTTATAACGCAGGACGAATCGGCCATACCATTAACCAGTGAGCACTACTCCTGATCTCTGCTCGCCATCTGAATCACAATTATTTTACACACGCATTTGTATTTCTGTCTCTGTTCAATTCATTAACACAGTTAACTGCTGGCCCTCAGACAATGGAGAAGGCGGTTGCGATGTCAACATTGAATACGAACTGGAGACACAACATCTGGAGTTGCAGGATGTCGTCATCGTTATACCATTGCCGTAATTATTTGATTTTATTTAATGCCATCATTGAGTTGCTAAATCCAAATTTCGTTCATATGTGCAGCTTAAACGTGCAGCCTTCAGTGGCCGAATTCGATGGCACCTACAACTATGATGCACGAAAACATGTGCTGCAGTGGCAGATACCAGTTATTGATGCGGCCAACAAGTCAGGTTCGATGGAGTTCAGCTGCAGTGCCTCCATACCGGGCGACTTCTTTCCCTTGCAAGTTTCGTTTGTCTCGAAGACGCCGTATGCGGCCATTAAGGCGCTAGATGTTGTCCACGTGGATAATGATGAGTCTGTCAAGTATTCGAGTGAAACTATGCTCTTTGTGGAAAAATACGAGATTGTTTAATGCCACACAACACACACAGGCACATCCATAGATACACTATCTGTCGACAGTAGTAGAATAGTATATATAGTATCAATACATACTTTATTTTGTTTTCTTGCAGCGATTTTTTTTTGCAATATGTACGATTATATATATATATATATATATATATATATATATGTTAAAGCTATGTTTACAATACTTATCTATACACATACATATATATATATATTTTGAACACACGTATGTGCATGCATCCAAGCCGGTGACGCGCTTCTGAAGTCGCAACCATGGTCAACAGTTATTCCAAATTGCGTGGTCCACACACTATCATAGAGCATAATACATTCAATAAAATACAATAAATATTTTATTAATTGCACGGGTTGCGGATTACATTTTTTACAAACAGTTTTGTTTATACTAGCATGCACATTGCATACTTCACTATCAGGAATACCTACCCGTAATTAATTAAGTAAATATTTGATTTAAAATTTTGAAAGTATCGGTCAAATTAGAATAGTGTGGCATGGTGCGTCTTTTAACCACATTGTGCAACACTTCTGCGAGTTGGCAGTCCGATATAACGATTGCCAGTTATCGATAGCCAAGGTCTTTGTTTTGGTTTATTCATTGTTTTCATTTTCTACAAGTGGTGGGACAATTGCGATATTAGAAAAGAACACAATGGAAGAACAAATGGAAAAGGTTTTGAGCGAAATGTACGTGCTGCATTATAAACACTATATCTATTAATTACTAACTTGTTGCATTACAGCGTAACACAACAGGACACGGTCGGTGCATTACTGGCGAATCGGCAAGGCCTGTGCCTGGGTGGTGAGTAATAAAAAATATAAAATACATGCGTAGGCATACAAACTTATTTACTTTGCTTTCGTAACTCGTTAATAGCAAAGGGCCACATCAATCTCAATGTATCCGGCATTGGAATGGCCATTTCCGAGCAGGTGGCCAAACTGGAGCCAAACAGTACTGTTCCCGCAACTATTTGTTTGTACAGCGGCAATAAGTAAGTCAGAAATGAGTGTACAGCTTATGAGGCTCATCCAAACTTATCTTCTATTTTCGCTTTAATCAGACGCTGTATAATACAAAAGGATGGTGAAATAACTGGCATCATATATAAGCAAACAGGAACTACATCGACATTGGCCACCAATTAAATCAGGCCGAGAATCGAGAATCGTCGTCTTAGGCCAAAGTAAAGAAAAATTTCTTCCAAATGGGCTCGCAAGCACTGCAACAATAACTGAATAGATTGATAGCTACAGCCATAGCCGAAAATTTTATATTTTGATTATCATTATCGTCATTATTATTATTATGTTGGGCAATTTTGTTTTTATTTTTACGTACCGTTAAGTAAGATCAATTATGTGCTCGTATAGAGATTAATTTAGTAGACATGTATGTGTATATAAACATGATAAAAGTGATTAAAGCATAACTGCACATGCATGCACACACATGCATACACAAATACTACATATAATTAAACACCTTGTAATTCTTAAAACAATAAAATTGTGCAATCCTGTAATTATTATTGCCTATTAGCGATTCTCAGAATCTTAAATGACTCCAAAACCCTTGAGTGCAGTTCGATAGAGTCTGTCCTTTAAAAACCTGAAAGCATATGAAGTTTGAGGCGTTCTAAAAATTAATTTCTTAGCCCGTTTTTTTATCCTAAAAAGTAAACTTTAAAACTTTATTTGATGGAATTCGCTTACTCTAAAATTATGCAGTACAATTTTAATTAAATTTAAACAGTATTTAGGAGCGGATTATAAGTAGCTAATTTATGGTGATCATTATGATTTGTGGCCTTGTTTTCAAATCCATAAAACTAACATTTTAATAGCCTTTTTATAAACTTGCAACTGCTTGAACAACAGCGCATTTCTTTTTGGATTTAATTTTTATGGTGATTTTTAAGCCACCCACAACAAACACTTAAATTAACTATGGATGAAAAACAAGACAAGTCTTATATGTATTTTCAGTAGCTATCCATAATGAATATGTATTTATGACTATGTTTGCAATTACTCAACCTCGACGGCGCCTGAACGTGCTTTACACAAACCTCTTCAAATTTTCCGGATTGAGCAATGTTGAGGAAATGAAGACCGCCTACGACATAAAAAAAATGATATATTATCGTCATGCAATATGCAAGAAACATGCAATAATCTCGCCAAACAAATTGCAGTTAATTAAGTTTCAGCATTTTTTGTTTTTAATTAGAATTTTTTTGTTTCTGTTAATTTGTTTATATTGAAATTCGTATGACAAAATGAATCAACTGTCAATAAAAAAGTCCGATGGAAAAATTTCGTTTTGACGCTGATTTTGGCCAAATGTGTTTTATGTTGCATTTATCGTTTGGTTGGCGTCTGGCGGTGCCACATTGCCACCAAGAGAGTTTTTGCTGTTGCCATTAAACGAGTTGGTTATTGCCGTTGTGATTCGTTTGTATTTCATAATTTTGGCATTAAAGGAGTTAATGTTTAGCTATCAGAGTGTTATTTACCTGCATACTGTGTCTAAACCAGCCACAGACAAAAATTTGCCCATTAGCCAGGAGATTAATGTTTAGTTGATGGCTGCAACGAAGCACAGCAAATATTATGTGCACGAAATCAGAGAAAATCAATTAACAGTGCACACGACACCGGGATACATTGTATTATATGTTGCTAATGCTGCAATGAGTTAAAATAAAATATATACATACATGTGTAAAATAATTATTTAATATCATATTTAAAAATAAATTTTTGTTTGGATTTTGATAAAAATATCTCGATCTGATAAAAAAAATTATTGTTTAGGATAGATCTATGAATGCGCTAGGAAATGGGATCTGAATACTTTTGAAAAATGCTATAAATTTGATAATAATGGGTCAATAGTCAAGTTGTTTAAAAAAGTGCACCCATGGGCAAATATTTGTATACGTGTACAAGTATTAAAAGAGGAATTATATTGGGTCAATATTTGTTGTGCTCAAGTATAAAATGTAAGCAAGCAAACGAAAAGCACGTTATTTGTGCAAATGCAAATATCCATGAACAATCCATACAAAACCAGCCTATGCAAATATGTTTACTTTGTCAAATAGCAATGTTTAAACATGCATTTTGCATATTTATTTACATGCAGACGCATGCATGCTTGCATGTATGTAATTATGCATGTATTAATTTATTTACATTTCGACGATGAACTTGTTCCCAACAGTAGCCTTGAACTTTCACCAAAATCAACAGCAACAGCAACAGCAACAGTAGCAGTATCAACAGCAGCAGCAGCAGTGCTTCCAACTGTCCAGGGGCATTTTATGTTGTTTGTTGTTTCTTTGGAGTGTGGGGCGGCCCACATGCTTGTGGCCCAGAAACGGAGACATTGTTGCGTAGGTGATGGTTGTAGGTGTATGTGTGTGTGTTTGTGTGTGTATTTGTGTGTGTCTGCATGAGTGTGAAAGGCAACTTGCGCAACTCTTCACACTTAAACACACACGCGTGGATATAACTCGTTGTATTCACTGCGAATTAAAATAACGAAGTTCGATAAACCAAATGAAATTGCCAGCCAAGGCGGGTTTATTTAGCCGGCCAAAGCCACTGAAAGCCTTCAACTTGACTATAAGCATTCAATGGAGCTCAGCAGAGCGTCGATGGTCGTTTTGTGTAGAGGGGTTGGTAAGAGGGCAAAAGTGGTGTAATAGCATATAACTAATAGCTAACAAATTGCTGCATTTTCGTTTTCAGAGAACCAACCAGGGACCATCAATGAAGTGCCAGCGGAAGAAGAAGAAAGAGCAAACGCCCAAAAACTAAAGAGAGAGAGAGAGAGAAAAACCCAAGCAGCTCCGGTTCAAATCAAGTAACCAGCTTGTTCGTTTTCAATGTAGTAATGCCTTTCCCTTTTGATAGGTGTATTCATGCATGTATGTATGTATGTATGCATGTATGTAGCGACAAACCAAATGCAAAAGCGAAAGTGAGAAAGGCAGCCGAAATGATCAGCTGTATGTAGCCCAAACTGGAGCAGAAAAGATACATATATAAAAAAAAATAAACTATGTATATGTATATATATATATATATATATAGATTGTCGCGAGTTTTCCAAAAATAACAACAAACCAATTTCGTTAGTTGTGCTCATTGCGGATGCTTGCAACATTTTTAAAATAGTTTTTAATTAGCTTTGTAGCTGGAAGTTGACAACTTTTGACCACAATCTCATTTTCAAGCGTTTTCAGCTGATTTATACACACTTTGCCATAAATCACATCTAGCTAAATACTATTGTTGACCCCAAGACGACTAACGCTTGAGTTATGCCAAGCAAAAACATATTTTCATGCCAATATTTTTCGACGATATGATCAATCTTTTACGCACTTATTTGTCAGACATTTATTTATATACATATATATTTTTATGTATGTCGACTTTCTACACAAGTCACTCAATTATCTATTGTTCTTTGTTGTAGTGTTCGCAAACACTTTACTGCCTGCTATTTTAATCTACTCTCTTACAACACTTTCTCTCTTTCAAAAGATTGTCCGTTTGTCAGTTGAACTCTTTTGACTCCACTTCTTTTACTCACCCAAAGAATACGTTTTCCATATAAATTGCATTTAAGTTGAAATACAATTAAATTTGATTGAATGCTAATGAAACTAGTCACAATAGCTTGATGCATCCACACATGCATTGGGTGTGGAAAATTATGTCATATGGCCGGCTAAACGTAAAAACTTAGCCAAAGTCGCAAATCAATGGCTCCACAAATAAACACGTCACCAAAGACCAAAGATGACGACATTTGGCCGGCAACGTCAGCATCAGCTTCAAATATGTACATGTTTACATACGCATACATACATGCATACATACATATATATATATATATATAAATATATATATGTATGTGCAGGTATGCACAGCACATCGTTGTATTGGTTTTTGTTTTTTTTGTTTTTGCTTTTCCTTGTGTTTTATTTATTATTTTAATGTTGTATAATGGACAAGCATAGGCGCCAACAATTGCAGGTGTTGCGCGCTTCCATGACAAATCACGTTCTGCTCGGTAGTAGGGGTACTCACGCACTCACTCACACATTTCACTAACAAAAGGACAAAATGTCAATCACATATAATATAATCATCAATGAGCAATCCCCGCATTTATTCAAATAATATTTTGTTCTGTTTATTTTTTGTATTTTTTTTTTTGTAAATTGTTTTGCAAAAATTGTTATATTATATTATGATATTAAGAAAAAAAAACTCTATTATATTACGACATTCAATAGTTTCGTCGAAGAAATGATGGGGCGCATGATTCATGCCGATCTCGTCTTTTCCATATTTGGTTAAATCGAAAATTTATTGCTTATAACATGTATTATACATTGTTAAACTGACAGCACACAGCTATGAATCATGGAGCATGTTTAAACAGTAAGGATTTTCAATAATATTAAATGTTATAAGCTTAAATTAAAGATTTGTATATTCGTTAATTAAGGCCTTTCACACCTTCTGATATATGTGGCTCGGCCAATGAACAAGGGCAGAAAATGTATATTATTATTCATAATATAAATAGTTTCATAAGTAAACTAATAATTTCATAATTGTAATTGAATTTTTGAATTGTAAATATATTTGCAGCCAAGATACGTCCTAGAAATGTATACAGAATTAATGCAAACGGCAAATGGCAAATGGACATGGAAACTATTCAAATAATTCGCCAAAAATTGCTTAGTTAATCTGTGTCCGTTTTCAGCAGATTCGAATTGCATAATACATACATATATAGACACATGAACACATTCAAGCAATGTTTATCAGGGTTTATTTATTTCTATCTTGCTGTATTGTAGAGCAATAGGGTGAGGGTGTAACACACACATTCACACATAGATAGAGAGAACACATACACATACGCAAATGCACAAACGCACATGCTACTGCTTTGTATTATAAATTTACGCTTGCCTGCCGTATTTATCGTCTGTTGTCTAAACACATCTCCGACATGTCTTTTGTACAATTAAAAACAATCGATGCGATTTTTCGCACAAATGTGCCAAACACGAACATTCAATTTATATTTAGTCGATCGCCTTCATGCGTCCAAATGATAGCGCTGTGAACGTTTGCAGTTCACCTTTCCCCACCTACCTCCCCCCTAGCCGACACTCCAAACCAATTGGCCTCCCCTCCTTATGTCCTACGTCCGCAGCAAATCACATAAGTTTTCGCCTTTATAAAAAGGGTGAGCAGCGAAATGTAGAAAGAAATAGAAAATAAGGAGAAGATAATGAAATAAAAGAAAAAACGAAAATGAAAACAAATACATTGCTGTAATATGTGTTTATGGGGGGGGGGGGGGTGTAAAAAGGGGGTGTGGTGAATAGTGAGTGATTCTTTGCTCCACTTTACGATTACGACTTACAATTAATTTGCAAAAGAGCAAGCGAAGCCAATTTACAGATTTCGTCATCTGAATCACTTTCTACTTTCACTGCAGTACGCACACGCACACACAAACACACACACACATACACACCCACAGCAAACAAAGAGCAAATTGTAATGTCAGCGTTTAAAGACAAAGAAACACATTTTTTGAGAGTTAACCTTTGTCGGATGTTGAAATGGAGATCTCTTTCGCCTCTAAGCACCAAATACGACACACTCTTCAAATACTCATATATGTATATATTACGTAATTTTGTGTGTTCATTTACATTTATTTACTTTTTGAGCGATTGATTGGCGTGGGGTGGCAAAACTGACGTATTACTTCCTATTTGCTCAATTGATCAAATAATTTATTAAAAATTCAGCCTCAGCTGTACAAACAGCAGACACATAACGCACTGCCAGACAGCGAAACTGATCTACTTACTACTTATAACTTAATACTTACAAGATTAACTTTGCATTACAAAAGCTAAATTAATTTTTTTTTTGCCTTTGATTTGCTTTGGTTTATTTTGTTTAGCGAGAACTTTCACATCTTGCATTGACCTTAAATGGAGTACGGAGTGCCCCAGTTAGCCAGTTTGACGTGGTTTGGGGTGCATCATGGATATGAAAGTGACTTGCACGGGTTCATTGCAAGTTAATAAAAAAAAACAATTGCAATATATTTTTATAAGCTTTTTAATTTGATCTAGATTATTAATTAAGCCATTTTTCATTGATGCTTTGACCAATCGCAACCCATCAGTTAAATAAAACAAAAGTGTATTTAGAAGTTTCTTGGTATTAAAATTCAATTTTATTATTCACGTTGAGGTCAGGTTTGCAAACTTTAAATTGCCGTATTTTGATAAGCTGAAACCTGTTGAATAAATGGTAAATTGAAAAATGACAACAGCTTCAATTAGATGCTTGCTTGTAATCCCCCAACTGGTCAAATGCAGCCGCCGATCAGATTGTCCAGTTCTGCCAGGATTATCATTGTTAGACAGGTGACCCCCCCACCCCCCCCCACGATAGACCAAATTGAATGAAAAGAAATTGTGCATGTTTTGTTTTTGTAAATGTTTGAAAAAAATGAATGTTTCTTTTATTTTCTGATTCGTTTTCAATTCTTTTGTATTGTTTATTTTTTTTTTTATGTTTTTTTTTTAATGTTTTTTTTTTTTTTTTGGTTTAGTTTGTTTTTGTTACTCTTTGCATATGTCAATCAACAACTGCATTAGCATTTTGACTCTCGGTTCATATAGAAAAATACATTTGCATCTTTTATTGTGCAAGGTGTATCCGACAGATACATATATAGATATAGATACATCATATACACAGTATCTGTGCGTTAATTGCTGCTAGGAACATCAATTGTTGTTGTTGTCGTTAAGAGTAGCAAAACATATTCGGGTTTTCAACTTTTTGTTGCATCATTATTACAATAGTAATAATAATTATAATAGTTACAAAAATGAAATTAGAATATGTTTCATAATTCTAGCAATAAACATTGCTTAAATCTTAAATCTAACAATTTTTGATTGTTGAATGCGATGTTGTTCAATGTGAAAATTATACACTTCAAGAAATTTTCAATGAACTTTGCATGTACAGTTGGCATGAATTCGTTAAATAAGTTAGCGATGTGCTAAAAACTAATCGGCGAACAAAAAAAAAAAACATACATTAAACATAATGTAGTCGATAGGGAAACTTAATTTAGCTTATATGTCGAAGTTTGTGTAAATAGTTATCCGACACTGGATATTAAATATTTCTCGTTCTTCATATATATGAGATGCTTCATTCGTACTTTATATCTTATGCAAAGTGTGACGAAAAATAATAATAATAATAATAATAATAATAATAATAATAATAATAATAATAATAATAACATATAATAATGATGAATTCAGTTGCTTCTTGCAAATCGTTTAAATGGAGTGATTTTTGTATTTTTTTTTTAAGTATTCCAATTTTTAATTGTTATATATTTTGGATTCTTACCAATGTTTTTTTTTTTTACATTAATTTTTATTTTTTTTGTTGTAAATATGTGAGAAAGTGAAAAAACATCACAGTTAAAACTTCAGTACATTTTTCTTGTGGTCACTTTGAAATCAAATAATAAAATACACACAAAAAATTCAAATATTTATGTGTTGTCCGTGCTTATAATTGATATAGTTGTGCGATTGAATATTTGTATATATATATATATATATATATATATATATATATATATATATATATATGTATATATATATATATATATATATATATATATATATATATATATATATATATATATATATATATATATATATAACTTAAAATAGATTTTGCTCTGTTATAAACAATATAATTGTCATTATTTGTTGTCGTTGTTATTGGATTTCTGCTCAATGCGCTTACCTTTTCCACAAGCGTTGTCAATGATTATGATTATGATGATGATGATGATGATGATGATGGTTTTTGGGCGTGTGGGCGTGGTGGCTGGCGGACGAAGCTAACGTTGGCTGAGATTTAAATAGAAGAAGAGGAAGCGAACGTTGCATTACGCATTCCCCCCTCCACATAAAAAAAAAAAAATATAATGTATATATCTAAATAGAATTAGTCAATTAGAACTAAGCAAAACAGTTTACATACTACAAGTACTTCCTGGCCCCGCCCACAAGAAAAAAAAAAAAAAATAAATAAATATCGAATCGAATCGAATCGAGGAAAGAAGATCCACGACAAGCCCCCACGTTTACTCGGCTCAGCTGCAGTCGGCTTGGAGTTCGGAACGGACACGCCATAGCATCAGTTCCATGCAGGCGCGCGAATCCTCGAAGCTGCTGTGCCCGGTCGCCCCATCGCCGCTTTGAATCACGCGATTCAGATGCGTCTTGATCAGCTGGCGCAGGGCACGGCGATATGGAAAGCCATTCGAGTGGGGGAACGCAATCGATGTATCGATCAGCGTATGATGGACCATTCGCAGTGCACGCAAATCATTATCGAGTCCATGTCCGATCAGTATGGTGTCCGCATCGATCAGCTCGAGCAGATCGCGCTGCACCTCGGCCAGCGTCTTGGCGCCAGCCGATCTGAGATCCTTTGCAGTGACGCCCGAATAGCGTGTATTATAATCCACAATATCGGCATCGGGACGCACATAATGCTCATAGACCAGCTGGCCATTGAGCGCCACCAGCGACACTTTGGTCACATCCAAGCCACGTCCCGTGTAGCTCATCTCGCAGTCCAGCGCATAGACAGCCTGCCTCCGACTCTGACGCGCTGCAGCTGTTGCCGACTGCTGGCGTTTCCGTGTGTAGACAAAGTCGTAATATGGCCCATTTACGCCGGCGACGGAGCCACCCCAGACGTGCAGCTCGTTGACTGTGCAGCCGCGTGCCTCCTCCGCTTCGGAAGTGCAGCATGTCCAGCGATTGATCCACTTGTTGGCGACGTAGCAACGATGATATTTGCCCCAATGATAGCAGCACTCCTCCCGCGTCATATATTGGCCGCTCAGCTCATCGACGAGAAAGTCCCGCTTGCACCGGACACACTCCTTGGCCAGGCGGCGTGCTATGGGCTTTGCTGTGGTTGCTGTTGTTGCTGTTGTGGCATTGTTGCAATACAATTGCAGGTCGTAGTAGCTGTTCGCATCGGCATCGGCATCGGCATCCGCACTGGGGGCAATCGACTCACA